>JAJTJO010000647.1:1200000-1949711 GCA_024550625.1 Dendroctonus valens | reverse complement strand
TTAATGGCCGAAGTGTTTTATCAGATTGTGTCACATCAGGACCAGGGCCATATCGAAATTGCGAAGAAAAATATAATAACATTAAATAATTGCTATTCTACATTTTTATCGTTAATGCTCTCTAAAAATTATAGAGAATTAGCAACAAGGCTAAATTGTTATCAAATAATTTGTTTTTCTAGGATTATAGATCAGTATACATCAGTGCCTGATGAATGGATATTAATTGCGTAGATCCCCTTAATAGATCTGCACTTATTGCTGCAATAGAAAATGAAAATGTTGAATTGATTAAACGCCTACTGAACCAAGGAATTGCTGTGAAGGTGAAAAGAAACTGTCCGTTATCCACTGCATCTATCGAATTTCTATTTGGATTTTAGGATGGCTTATTGCATGCCATCAAAGAAGAGTATGTGGAAGCGGTGGAAATAATTGTAAACTGGAGGAAGAACACCATAAAGATGATGATCCTTACGTAAATTTTATATTCTCTTTTACATAGAGCTCAAGATAAAAATGTTTTCAGAGTTGGAGCAAGTTGATCGATCCGGGGCTTCTTTTACTTCGGATATTACTCCCCTTGTTCTGGCAACTCATAAAAATAACTACGAAATATCAATTGCTTCTAGACCGAGGGGCAACTTTGCCAATGCCCATGATGTAAGGTAGAGGAAATTGCAAATTATCATAGAAATCACTATACAATCTGTATTTTCATTGGCTTAAAATCACCGGATTCGCATTTTAGCCTTTCTTAGGCTTTCTAGCTCCCGTAATACGTCCGCCAAGCGATAAATTTTTTTTTATTGCCTTAATTTATTGAGCTTCAGATAGTTTAATATTCGTTTTTTATTAATAGTATAATTATTTAAGTTAGTGGGTTGCTTTAGCCTTTTCTGATCAATATGAAATCAAAAGTCACAAGAGGAAAACTGAATTTTTATCGTGTCTTAAAACTTAACCAGATAATAAAGATATACAATAGACTGAAATGAATTATATTATTATTTTTTTTATAAGATTTTTTATCTGCAGATAGTTATCCCGCTTCATGGAATATTTGCATATTTGTGTAGTTTCTCGAAATACTCGCAAGCGAAAAAATAGTTTTTTTCACTTTGTTTAAACGGTTTTTCTGATTTAACACATTTTTTTTTAAAGCTCGATCGCACCTGCTTGGTTGAGAACAATTTGCAGAGCGGAAAATATAATTTTAATTTTTCAATTCTAATTTTTGAATATTAATTCATATTTATTGTTAAGAAACAAGCATTTGATTGCCAAAAAAACGGATTTTAGCAATGTTATATCGAAAAATGTTCTTGGAATTTTGTATTCTGTATATATTTGCCATACAAAAAAATGTAAAGGCGACGATTTCAGTAAAGATTTTATTCAGGCACAAGTTTTGATTCTGAATAGGTCGAAGATTGCTGCCAATGTAAAAGTAAATAAAGTTTGCCTTTTTTACATGAAATGCACTTCAATCTTGCATATTCAGAGCCAAAAATGTGCAATCTAGCAACTGATTCCTTTTATAAGACATAAAATATAATAAATGTATTATTAATAATAATTTTATATTAAGCGCTAATTTGCAAGACTTTCTTTAAAATACCTTGCGACATTTTCTTTTCCCAGCAAGTATATTTCGTTTATAGATTGTAATCTTTTATAATATCGCAATATTCTACTATTAGTCTTTTTATTTATGAAATACGTATCCTGTATTTTCTTCAAAGAATTACCGATTATTATTTCCAGGTTCTATGTTGTTTAAAAATTCCATTTTCGGCCCTTTATTAAAACGGTTATTTATAAAAACCTGGAAAAGGAAACCAAAAGCATCTAAAAACTAGCTTTTAATTCACATTTTTATCATGTTAAGCAACAATTTGTTTCTGAAAGGTGCGGTTGCGATGAGTGTGTTCATTCGAGCAAAGATGACTCTTTAAGACACTCTCAAAGTCGTCGAATAAATGCATTAAAGCCCTATCAGCGCCATCACTCATCTGCCTCTCTTCAAGCGATCCGTTGTTAACAGCATTGAGCTTTCATGGGATTTGAAACGGTTGAGCAGAATGGAAACAGAATTTAGAGCAGAATATAATGTGAGCAATTTGTTGCAGTTTTTCGTATTATCATTGAAATAACGGAAATAAATCTGAGATTATAATTATTTTAAATTAAAAAAGTTGCAGATTTGCATTTTTTTCTACTTTAGGAGATGAGAGATCAAGTTCAGAACTTTGCTACGTCCTTACTAGACCATGCCCGAACTTCGTACGAGCTGGAAATAATGCTCAACTATGACCCAAAGGGTGAAGTTTGGGTTACTGGAGAACGGCAGACATTGGAACGATTAAAATTGGCCATTAAGTACAAACAGAAGAAAGTAATGAAATTTCACCGGCTTTTAAACAAACAAAAAGTTTTTTTTATCGATTCGATTGTTTTCAGTTTATTGCTCATCCTAATGTTCAACAACTCTTGGCGGCCATCTGGTATGAAGGTCTGCCGGGCTTTCGAAGGAAAAACATGATTGGTCAGGGCATTCAAGTGGCACAACTGGCCATGATGTTCCCGATCTATTGCACGATTTATATGATTGCCCCTAATTCCAATATGGGACTTTTTATGAAGAAACCATTTGTGAAATTCATCTTCATTCAGCTTCATACGGCCCTCTTTCTGAGTAACTACCTTTTAGATATTTTGCCTATTCTTCAAACAACTGTTTTTACAACAATTTTCTTATAGTTTAATCATAATGGACTAGAAATTTGTTGTTTATAGAAGTTTATAAAAATTTCGAAAAATTCACGCTCGATTTGGTGTTGAATTCGCTTTATCTGTTGATGTAGATAATTTTTTAGAAGCACAAAGTCAGATTTAATGTAATAAAGGCATATTGGTATTAATAAAATTTTAATTTCTACCATTAATATTCTTATAAAAAACTACTGGCATTTTCTAGATCACATTATTAAAAACTCTACTAAAATATTGTTAAATTTTAAATATTATCAAATGAGATTTGTAAGATTTGAAAATAGAAATAGTTCCTAAAAATACAGATTATCAAAACATATTTTAAACTCTTATAGACCATTGCTGCTTTTTTGTCTTCTCATTAAATATGAGCGTTATTATTCTGTAATATTGCTATTTTTATTCTGTAACATACAATATATTTATTATTATTTTCAAGTCATTAGACTTTTTGGAAGGAAAAACAATGCATCTTGTGCAAAAAAAATTCTAATGGGTTTTCATGTAACAGTCGTTATTGTATTGTGATTCATTTCAGAAATCTTTTAGTTCAAAGATTGACTTCTGCCTATTTTCTAAGGCAAATTTGATACAATCTGTTATAGGTCTTCAGCTTTGAATTTCAGCCTCAATAAAACTGTAAATTTGTAAAAATTTTCAGTGTTATTGGGAGCAGCCTCGCAAAGAGTTGAAATTTTGGTTTTGGAGCTACTGGGAACAGATTGGGTGCAAGACATGGTCAGAGAACGGAAGAGGAAAGAACGAGGAGCACTTTTTGGATTGGCAGAATATGGTGTTATTATTTACGTAATAAGTAAGTTTCAATCATATAAGCAATCTTGACACTGATTTTTTCACATCTTGAACCACTCTCTAAAATTAAAAAAAAACAACATTTTCTGTCTTTATAAAACATTTACTGATTCAAGATCTTAATCTCGCCGGTATATTTTCAGAGCCAAATAACGTTTTTAATCGATTTTCCATAATTATGTTCCTCAAAAGTTGCCTGAACACATTTTTACATTATTTTAAAATTCTTGATGCCCATTCACAGACTTTTTATCGACCTAGCGAAGCCGAAATAGTTTTTAGACGTCAATATAAAACGCTTGAATATTTCAATTCAACTAATAAATTTTGGTTGCTAAAAAAACAGTTTACAAATTAAAGTTTTCCAGCAAATTCGATCTTGGTACGCAATTGTTTGTATTTGACACATTTGTTACACATAATTTATTATAAAAGTTTAAAAAAGCATTTGTTGAAGCATTTTTTTAAAAATTTTCACTTGCACTTTTTTATAGTTTTTGTTGCAATGCTGTAGTTGCAATTTTTGGAAGCTCTGCATTTTATAAAATAGCTAAATTTCTAAAGCTGACAAACACAAAAGCCTCGAAATTTTAAGCAAATTATCATAGTACTAGTAATTTAATAAAATATAAATTTGGTTTTATATTGTTTAAATTTGTACTGGGGCCTTTTTACTCATTTCTTATCAGACAGATTTAGATTAGCTAAAAGCACGCTATAAATTACATTTAATCAATTTGCAGGTTTAATATGGGCAGAGTTGAGATCGTTGTGGTCTGACGGAATTTTGGAATACATTTCAGATTTATGGAACATAGTGGATTTTATAACCAACATATTTTACGTTATGTGGCTTTCCCTCCGGCTCACTTCTTGTACATATGTTGGGTAAGAAACGCAAATATTTTCTATTACACTTGGTAAACAGCTAGACAATGATAGGATTTTGAGTATAAAATGCGAATTTACTCAATAATTTTGAGCTAGAGGGATGAAGAAATGGGCAAACACATATGGTATCCTCGAGAAGAATGGGACTCATTCGAGCCGATGCTGTTATCGAAGGCGCTTTTGCTGCCGGCATGATTTCAGGTATTTCAACCAAAAAAAAAACCGATATTAAAACGAAACTAATTTATGTATTTCAGCTTCCTGAAGTTAGTTCATATATTCAGCGTCAATCCGCATCTGGGGCCATTGCAAATTTCCCTCGGTCGCATGATAATTGATATCGTCAAATTTTTCTTCATCTACACTCTGGTGCTTTTTGCATTCGGATGCGGTCTGTCTTTCACATTCATACATGAATAATGAAATGTTCAACTTGACTCTAATTGCAGGCTTGAATCAGTTGCTTTGGTACTATGCAGAATTAGAAAAAAACAAATGTTATCACCTGCCTAATGGATTACCGGATTTGAAAACAACGATAAAGGCCTGCACTATTGGAGGCGATACGCGAAGGTAAAAAGTCTTTATATAACAACTGTGGCAGTAGTTGCGAATTGCAATCTTCAACAAAAGTGGGCAGCGAAAATTATGCATTTATATGTTTTGAGTAAAATATTTCTGGAAATTAGGCTGAAACAGGCTTGAGATTTGTCGCGAAATTATTCTTAAAGTTTAATACTTTCTAAAATAACAATTTATTTAATTAAACCAGTTCTGAACTACACGCAAACCTCTTATTTATTTTTCAGTAGTATTTTCACCTCAAGAACTTAAGTAGATTTCCAATATTTCACGTTAAATTTAAAACATCAGCAAACTAATTAATTTTAATTATATTTTCTATTTTCAAAATCTACTGTAATAAATTACATTGTCACTGTTTTATTGCGTTCGATGACTTAGTTAATCGCGATTTTTACTAGTATTATTTATTAAAATATTATCACTATCACGATTAACATTTGTACTTTTTACAGTTTGTTTGAAACTTCACAGTCACTCTTCTGGGCTAGTTTTGGCCTAGTTGATCTAATGACCTTTGAACTGTCCGGAATCAAAGGATTCACCAGATTCTGGGCATTGCTCATGTTTGGCTCATATTCTGTTATAAATGTAATAGTATTGCTCAATATGCTTATAGCCATGATGTCCAATTCATATCAATTATTTCTGTATGTATCCATCAGCTCATTATATCACACGGAACTATGAAAAACTTTAACTAACATTTATCATTTCAGGAAAGATCGGACACTGAATGGAAGTTTGCAAGAAGTCGCTTGTGGGTCAGTTACTTTGATGATGGCGATTCGCTGCCTCCCCGTTCAATATAATGCCAACAACCAAAAGTGATTTTCAAAAAATGGGCTGCGTCAAAAGCACATCGAAGTTCTTGCAAGTTTTAAAGTAAGTTCTTTAATTATTAATTAGTTCCATTCTTTGAATTTTTTGTTGATATATTTTTTGGTTTAGAGTCCTTTTTATTCTCTCAGTGAATTGCAGCCATAAATGATGATGTAAATGTGTGTTTTTTAACTGCAAAGCCCAGGAAAACTTAAACCTTACGTGTGTTTAAAGTAATTTGCATAGAATCATATAGCAAAAGCAAAATAAAAACAACAAGCATCCAAAAGTCGTCTGCTAGATAGCTAGCTAGATAAAAAATAGCGAAATACAGAAAAACCTAAAAACAGAGGGCAAACTCGACCACCCAGTAAACTTTGTTAACAGAATCGATATGCACTTTTAATTAAATATAATCCTAGTCATACTTTTTGATGCAGAATAAATCTAGAGAACTGGCGAAAGAAAAGCATGAGACGATTATGAAATTGCTGGTTCGAAGGTATGTAACAGCTGAGCAGCGAAAGAGGGACGATTTTGGAATAACAGAAGACGATGTAATGGAAATTCGCCAAGATATATCCACGTTGAGATATGAGCTAATTGATATTTTGCGAACCAATGGCATGAAAACACCTACAATTTCAATAGAAGATACTCAAGGTACCAACGAGTTATCTAATTCATCTAAACAGTTTCCTAAGTTTTTATTTAGTTGTACCGTTTTTAATATTTTAACTATTATTCTTCGTACTATTTATGTAATAAGTTCATGTTTACTTTATATTCAAAGCTTACCTTAATTTGTCATTGGTGCTATAAACATCGTTTAAGAAAATAGAAAAAATCAATGTATTTTCACAAAAGGTGCTCGATAATGTTTTTTTTATTATTTCTGAGTTTTTCGTTTCTGCCTGTACTTTTTCACCTCAATTTATATAATCACCTGCAGATATTGCAAACGTTAAGTGTATACCTCATAAAAGATGCGTTTATAAATTACCCAAATCTTCCTTTTGTAGTTTCTGGAAAGAAAGGCAAAACTATGGAACGCAGACTACTGAAAGACTTCCACATTGGCATAGTGGATAATATTGTAAACGAAATACAGCAAAATCTAGAAGAACCGAAAAACGTTTTCGGACAAATTGCAAAGGTCATTGGAAGACGGACAACATTCAAAAGCAAAAAGAAAGATTGGAACGCCCTGGTCAGGAGAAACACCACGGCCAGCAATCCAATTGGATCAGCTCAAGAAGCTGAAGAATCGATTAAGAAGCGGCAAAGCTTAAGGAAGCATATTATTGCTAATGTAAACCAACCGGTACACATTGAGGATGAGAAGCTAATTGGTAAACACCATTCTTTAATGCTGGACTGATTAACATTGAAATTGTTTCTCAGAGTATAATCCGAAGTTAGTTGAGGTACCAAGAGGCGCCAGACTTGCGTATGCTAAATTCATGTCGAAGAAAATTGAGGAAGACTACAAGACTGGCAATCAAGACGAATCAACAGGGCCGCCCAAAGACATAAAAAAACAAAGTGTTAAGTTTGTGGGTAAGCAGTTAAGCAAATTTGCTTCAAGCTATATAATTTATATACTTACACGCCGGCACCTCTACTGGAAATAGCACACTCTTAAACAGTTACATTAAATCCACAAGTATATCCTTAATTTTGACCAGACCAGACTTTGAGTTATTTTTAGTTAAATCATTTTAATGTTTATGTAATTCGAGTTCTATGATTTTGCAGGCTGCAAGCCAGTTCCACCACCAAAAAGTAGCGCATCGAGTTGTTCTCAAGAAGAAAAGCGCATTGATGGTGTAAGTATATTTTTCCAAGTTCTATAAACGAGGTATTTATAAATTCGCAAGGAACCGTAAACTATATCGGATTTTATTTAGATTTTGCGCCTACGCGCTTTTTGTTATCATTAGATATTAATTATTAATAGAGAAAAGTCCAGAAAATATTTCGAATAGCTAACAAATGGCTTAATCGAAGTATAGTTTTTCCAATGTTTACGTGTCATTAATAAATCAACTTTTTCTGTTTATTATCCAGAGAGTCTAAATATAGTGGAGTCAATTAATTCAAAATACTGGCATTGTTTTTCCAAAAATTAATTTTTAGGGAGAACTACAACAAAGAATCCTTGCTAAATCTTCACCGCTTCCCTTAAAAGACACTGAAGATTCAGGTATTGGCTGATATAAAATCTATCTGCAGCTTTACAACTAAAAATGGCCTTCTTTTAGAACGCGAAAAGCATGGCGAACCTTCCAAAGAACCAGGATTAGCTGCGGCAAAGGATTCACTTAAGATAAAACATCCATCGCTTATCGATGCCGATTCGCAAAGTTTACCGGCAACTGAAATATTAAAACCTGCGAAGATTGAAACTGCTGCAACCACCCAATTGCCAACCAAAGGCAAAGAGGGGGCATCATCAAAACTACCCGCTGTAGAAGACCCTAAAAAGAAACCTCTGTGCGACATTGCAACTAAGGATAAGAGTGTGAAAGTTCCTATTGGAGAAGAGCCGCAAGATAGAGCTCCTGAGCTTTATATGTGCTCGAAGTTAACAGGCCAAAAAAGAACTGGATGGATATAAGTAGTTATTGCTAACTGAATTTGCACCTTTAGGTTTTAGTCAAATGCTCGGAAAATGCGGGAGGAATACTTAAAATAAAATACGTTAGTAATGGCCTAATAAATAAATACATGTGTTACAATCTATTGTCACCCCAAAAGGGTTTTTACTTGAAATAAACTTAATCAGCTATTTACTTGCAAGCTTATACAATCATACATAACCGCTCCAGAGTGAACTGTTAAATCAAGAGTACTTCAGTTTCCCCAGTCAGGACATGTGAATGTTCTACTGGCAAATTAACGGAGGGATATCTTCCGCTCTGTAGTGCACTTCGGTAAATAGAAGCATCATTTGTCAGGTCGAGCTGCGCTATGTTGTTCACATTAATTGAAGGACTAGCTTGCTAGCAGCAGCTAGAGGTAAGCGAAGGGTTCGATAATGACCATCATGGATATCTTGGTATTTATGCCAAGCGTCATTATGAGCGTCATTGATGCCCGAAGGAAAATAAATAAAAATTGGACCGTAAATATGGGTCCAGCCAGGAGGAGCATTAAAAGATGTAGATACAAAGTGCGACCAACTGGTGATCTGTTAGATCTCGCTTCATTGCACCACCATCTGGATAGATGAATACTAAATAGTTTTAATTATTAACAATAATTATAATTTTACCGTGATATTCTGTACTGGGCGATATAACAAATGAATTCAATAAAATATAAAAAAGATAATATAGATAAAAAGAATAAAAAAGCACTCATTTAAAGTCAATGGGGGTACTTATGATATTGAAATTAAAACACACACACACACGAAATTTCCAACTTCGAAGGACATAAAACTACGCGCAAATGAAGTAAAAAACACCAATTTGTATATTGCATTTATTTTAACTAATATAAATTATTCAATAAATAATATATGTGTAAAAATAACAACGGAAAAAAATTAACAGCAAGTTTTGAAACAAAATGGGTGAGATCATCGAACTAGTAACACTATTAAGTTATTATAGAAAATATTATTCTATATTTAAATACTCCTTGATATCCTGTAATTGAACTAAGCGATTCTCATCCACTGGCTCGGAGCACATTGGGCAAGAAGCTTCGCTTTTCAGAACTCTGGAAAAATTATTATAGATTTAAATATTACGTTTTTCTTTTGAGGTACAACAAATAAATATATTTTCTACATTCCCTTTGTACGCACTTTTCAGATAAAGTATAAACTAAATAAACACTCTATGACTCTTAGATGAAGCTACCGATAAATGTATTAGAATTTAGAAATCATGATAAATATCACAAAAAAAACAGTTCAACTACTGAAAGCTAAGAATAATTATACTTACTCTTGAAAATCATCCCAGAAAGCTGGAAATTCACAATTCGGGCAACATGTCAGCCCGCTGGTAGTTATATGACGACCCTAAAATAATTATTATTGCGCTATTCAAACTATTCATGATATATTTACATTTTCCAATGTAAATTAAACAAACATTCAGTAACTAACATCAGCGCAAAAATAATGTGAAACTGGCAAATATGTAAACAGAACACCTTAAGAAACAGTTTTAGAGTAGTCAGGTAGATAAATATGTGTGAAGCTGCAGAGCAAATTCCGGGCAGATTTCCTTCATAAAACTAAGATGTACGTCTCATTTTTCTCATTATAATGCTTCTAATTCTGTTTAGAAAAAAATATGTAGCCGCAACACATATTTAAAACTTTTCAAATGATTCACTTGAAACACGTTCATTGTGCGGAACATTCACATTAGCAATTCTTTTAGTGCTGCAAAACATGCCCCCATGAACAGTTGCTTAGGGCTTATCCAACATTCAGTAAAAAACTGTTTAGATTCAACTTTGAAACATGTATAACCAGAGATTAGTTGAGTCAACTAATCTCTGGTATAACCACTCTCGCACATAAATTACCGTTGCAATGCAAAAGGGCAAATATTTTTGCAATTGTTGCAGTTTATTTCACGTTCCGGCAACAATTTCTCGCAGTACGGACATGGAGGTTGATTCCAATGGATCTCCAGCTTCTTCACACTCCTTTCCAGTTTTTGGCGGCTTGCGAACCACTGCTTCAATTTTCTTTGCGTATTTCTTATCAACCTATCAATAATAGGAAAATAAATCCTGCATTGTAGATCTAAGTCAGGACACAACCTACTGCTTCTGTATTCGGGATTCATAAGATCAGTTGCATACTTATATGCCGCATGTCTCAATCCTGCTATGTGGCATTCTATTACGGTTGACGTTAAAATGGGAACGATGTCTTAAAATTAATTGAATTCATTCCCTGAATAAAATCATCTGTCTATAGTACTTACGAGAGGAAACTTGGATATATTGTTCGCAACTCTTACAGCAATCGCGCGCCTTTCATGTGATCTCCCCTTTTCACATGCAGCCTCAACTAAGATATAGCTATGTAACAGCATCAAATTTGTATACATCTCTAAAGGAATAGTAATAGCTGTTTTGCTTAAGTTCTTGGTACATTGCAAATAGGACATCATGTGCATTCCTGTATAAATGGAATACGAAATAGTCTAGTACATTCAAAACTTATTTAATATGATGATTAAATTCCTAGTAAATGGCAGAATGTAATAATACCTGTAAAATCCATTAATCTGCTCCTCGTTCGCGATTATCAAAGCTGACTTAGATGCTTCTTTGTACTGTTTCTTGCCATATATAATCTGAACAAATACTTAGGATCCTTGGGAAAGCCATCCGAATCTCCAATTAAAAACTCGATAAGAGTTTGGGCAAGCGACTGGTCTTTTGAAGAAGCAACCACATCAATTGCCACTGTTATGCTTCCTTTTTTAGAGTTGGGATTTTTGCGGCAGTAAGCAGGTGTTTCATTGCCTGTTATTCAAAAATTACGTAAATAAGTAGTAAAATTTGCAATGCAGGTAAGTACCTTCTGATATTCTTTGGCGTGAAACCAATATTTTCCAGACAAAAATGGGTCGCGTTCATTCTCCAAAATATTGGGCAATATTTGCAAATCTTTAGGCTTCACTTCATCCTCAGTGAAACTATTGAGAAGCACCTCACCATACAGCTCAAGTTTTCCATTTTCTTGGCTAACTCAAAAGCATCGCCTATGCATTTTGATAGAACCAAAAACTTGATTGCTGACGTAATGTCATTCAGTTTTTGGAAAAACCTAGAAAATCAATCTAGTCAGGATCGTTTTACGAGAAATGATAAAAGGACGTTCACGCAATCAATCTATCAGCCAAGTGGAATAAATTACTTGTTCTATCTGTTAGGAATGACTTACATAGGCAACTAGTTTAGCTCCTTCAACGCTCTTTGTTTCTTGAACAATTTCAACGGCGACTTCAGGATTGTTCAAATGATCTAAATGTAGTCTAACCATTGAGTCATAATCTCTTGCTTTTTCGTACGCTTTAACAGCATGTTCAAATTGCCCTTCTGCTTCTTTAGCTTTAGCATACTGCAGGTAGATTCTATTGGATGTTACATTAGGCACAGCTCGCCCACTTTCTTCCAATTTTTTAGTAGTATATGATTCGAGGCAGCTTTGTCAAACTGCAAAGTAATTCAAATGGAGAAACTAAGTCATAAAGGAGTGGTATCGTCTTTTACCTGATCACATTTTCATGCAACATTGCAGCTTCAGCAAATTGGCTTTTTTTTATCAAGTATTTCGGCACATTCTCTGAGCAATTGTTTGTTGTCCAACTCCATAGCTATGCTGATGCCATGACGATAATTTCCACAATGTAAAGTTGTTCGTGCAATTCCAGCCTTGCACGTGAAGGTGTGTTCAGCACTCAAGTTTTCTTGCAAAGCTTTCTCAAAGTGAACCAAAGACTCGCTGTAACTTCCTCTAAATATTTCGGACAAGGCAAAATATTAGTTTGCAAAAGGGTTTATATAAATCTACGGACTACCAAAGCTAGAAATAATAAATCTACGTACAAAAATTCTAATTGCTGCGCGTATTCCCGGGATATCATGCAGACTTGTTCGGGAGCCATCTTTTTAGCCAACTGTAGTGCTTCTTCCCACTGTAACAAATCACGTCTCATTTCTAAAGCACTAAAGGTTGATTCGATTTTAAGAACCAAGCTTGTGCTTTCTCGTATTCGTTTAGAAACATAGAGGTGTAGCCGAACAGTAACTTCCAATCTTCAATATCTAGAACGCTCTGGAGACACAATACCATCGACACATCATCTATTCTGCTATAAATCTGAATAGCTGCGAATTAACAAATATTTATTAGAGGTTGAGAATTATAGTTTCAATTGTAATTTAATTCAAGAACTACAATTCTAATTGAAGTTTGAGTCGCGGTGTTTAAAGTGTGTTTTCAATTCGTCTATTCGACAAAATACTTTTGAATTTTCCTTATTGACTCCTTAAGACTTGACTTGTTATAGAATAAACAACGTGATTCTTTTTGTTTCATAAAACTTATGCTAGTTTTCCACCCACCTGTTTCAAAGTCAAGACACTCTGAGGCATTCTTCTGCTAATAACAATAACAAATCTTTTGAATTTAAATGTTGGCATGTTTTAAAAGCGGACTGAAACCTAAAAATGTGGAATTTCCAGGTGATTTTTAAATATTTTCAAATCATTTAAGAGCGGCACCTGTGTAGTGCTAACTGTTTGAAAAAATTGGATTCTGTGACATTTTTGTCTCTTTCCAATATCATTCCCACTTGAGAACTGTCGTGAGTAGTAAGATTTAATTGAGACAGTTGAGCATTAGATGTTGCACACATAACTTCTCCCTGATACATTATTAATGGGATCTGTTTAGACACCAGAACAGTTTCACCAATTTTTTTAACTCGTGCTCCTAAAATTAGACTTATAAAATAACAGACAAAACACTGTGCATCGTAAAAGTACACTTAGGTGACTTACCATCAATGTGTAATTTATATATAAATAAGTATGTATATCATTGTCATCGTGAATGATGAAAATGTTTCTATCAGAAATATTACTGTCCCATGTAACACCATTCACTTTACTTGGGACATTTGGTATAGGTATTAGCTCATTGGTAACCTGAGGCAATAAATTCCTAATATAAATTATCTTTTAAATACATGTAAACAGTTCTAAAAAACCGAGTTTAAGTGCAATGAGAGTAAATATATCTTCACTACTCCAATATCTTCCAGGATAATACGATTTTACAAATACAAATAAACACTTACCCCCGTATACACGTATGCAAAGACCTTTCCATCTATAAGAACCAACCGTGTGCCTGCAGGATCTACATAAATACTACTAATGCCAATATTATGTTTGTATTCGATTGCTTTGGACCACTCTTCTATATGAAAGTAAACTATATGACCCATATCGGTACCATACACTAGAAAATCCAGTAGTAAGGTCATGGCAAGTAATGACTAGATTTTTGATTTAAGGCTTCTGGAAACATCATGGATTCGCGGTCTTCATGGCAAAGATCAGGTTGTTCTATCTGCAAACATCTTATTAAATAACGGAGATAATATTTATAACAACGTTGGGGTTTAGCAGGTAACACTTACCATGTGCAGTTGGATTTTTCCTTCAAAAAGAACAGAAGCATATTCTGGATTAAGCTTAACACTAGTTACAGCTCCTAAATACGCCTGTCGCTAAACTCAAAGGCATATCCTCTGAGCCTGGCTCAGACTTTGTCAAGTCATAAAACCAAATCCTATTATTCATACCGGCAGCCATGTGAAATTGACCAACACCAATAAATGAAGGTTCGATTGGTAAGTTGACAAAGACTGGCTTCAACTTTTGCTGAAAAGTCAATAAATTTTGCAAACCGATTTGGAGAGTTAACATCGTATTTTACCTTATCAGAGCTATAACTGTAAAGACTAACTCTGTTAAGCTTGAAAGAAGGGCGACTCGCGGAGGACACACAGAGCTGAGAAGTTGCATATGAGATATGTAAACATTGACCGATCCTCCCCTAGTAATAACAGCAAGCAACTGACCATCAGAGCTCCACGAAATTCGCTCCAACCCCGATTCTTGGGGCAAACTTAAAACACTAGACGTTTCTTGAAGATTCGATAAGTCATGAATTTTCACACTAAAATCAATGGATTACTTTCAGACCGCATTAATTGGGGAAAAAAAGTAAACTATACGTACTTGTTATCACCACAAGACGCCGCTTTTCCCACAGCCTCACAAATTGATATATCAGTTAGTATATTTTTGTGGTTCCTGATTTGAAACAGTTCTTGGCCAACTTCTTTGATATGAGTGGATATGGAAATAAAAAATCCTGCGGAAAATCCTATCAGCATGTACCCGTCTCCGTACCATTTATAGGTAACTATCGAACCATAATGCTGTGGAATGCTAGCTCGAAAGGATTATCTGGATCGAGCAATTTATATAAGTAGAGGGTTCGCCTGCCAACCACAGCGCTAATCTGCAATTATTTAAGCAATAGTTGCAGTCAATTCAACCTTTTAAGCTGTGTTTAGTCCTGTTATTTTACAACGTAGCATACATAATAAAATTAACCAATTGCAGGTGGTCAATGGTTAAACATGAATAAACAGTTTGCATAGCTAAATATGGTATATGGTATAATGGACATGTCTTAAAGCAACTGGGTCTTACAGTATTTTCGCCTCCAACTCTTTCAATCCAATTTAATTTCGGAAAATTGTAAATCTGATGGTTCGGCCCTTAGGTTGATTATTTTTAATGTGTCTCCTTCAATATTACTAACTGAATTGTTTTATCCTCAGAACCAAGAGCGAGAAGATTGTCCCTATTCCAAGCGCCGCAGGTAATTTTTTTCGTATGCTTGCCAATAATTGGTATTCTCCTATATAAAATTTCATAAGTGACAATTATTATCGATTTTCGATTTAAAAACCTTACTTTGATGTATCATGATTATAAATAGAGACGTTTCCTTTCATAGTTCCAACTGCTAATACAGGGCCAGTTTTTGCCCACACTAAACAAGACATGTAATCTTTTAAGCCAACATCAATGATGTTCTTTTTAGTAGCATTCGCGTCCCATATCATCAATTGCGACTGGCTTACGATTCCCAATAAATCGCCATCACAATCCCAACTGAAACTTGTACATAGGCTGCAACAATTCAATGATATTTAATGTAATAGTTTTGTAAACTTTACAATATTTAAGAATATTTAGGGTAACGCGATTTAATAGTAAAATTGGAATAGCAATCTGGTCCGAAATACTCAATTGCAGAGGATTTTTTATCTCGCATTTTCAATTATTTATTCTGTGCTGTAGATCCCACTTCTATTCGCTCGAAATGCGAGCGGAAATTAATTCTGGCATTTACTGCCCTGTCCCCGTGTACTGGACAGGTTCGGGGATGCGTGCAAAATAAGTATCACGCAAATGGGGTGCCATTCATTTAACTATTGTTGGGCAGTGGCTGTAAAATGGTTTATCTCATTCTGTTTATTTCATCCTGCTCCACAAGTGAAATGAACTACTATTAGTTTCCACTTTTTAAAGATTTCTTAATAAAATGCCTTCTGGATAGACGCAATATCGTCTATTCTAGATTTATCTGGGTTCTAGAAGAATTGACACTTGTTCTAAAGAGAATAAAAACCAAGATACATTTCCTAAAAGGTGAAACACGACAAAGCGTGCCTGAACAAATTTTCATGAAAATAATATTAGTATGTTTTTCCAATAAATTTAAATAAAACTATTCATACAAAATCTAAGTAATTAGAATAGCATGCCTATACATTTCTGGTACTTGACTGCAAGTAAGTGTACTTACTTCGGCAAGCGAATCCTCTCAATAATTTCCCCATACCTATCGAATATATTGACCATACAGTCGACTCCAGTTGTAGCCATATATATCCCAGACCCCTTTTGCCATGATATGAAAATGTCCCCATTCCCATGGGGCTGCTCCAAGCGAAATAGCAGCTAAACATTTATAGAAATTAAAAAAAATCAGTTAATTTCCAAACCGCAATGCCTTTAATAATATAAATTACCTTTTCGGATCCCATGGTTAATATCAAACTTAGATTAATACCTTACCATTTATTAAAAATTATTATATTGTAGAATACAAACAAAACTTTGAAGTTTTGTATACATTGTAGACAACTGTAAACAAATACAAGGTTACGTAGCTGAGTAGAGTAGTTCAGAGGTGTTCACTACTGAACAGAGCTCAGTTGTCATAGAGCCAAATAGTTCTAATTTACGAACCACGCCCTAATATCTTTTTAATATTGTTTAGTGCTTTTTCTAAAGGAAAATTTAATTTGTTAATAGTTATAACGATGGAAATTGAGAAAAGCATTTTCGGTACAAGGGAGAAATTTTAGTTTTCTAATAAAAAAATAACAGATGCATTCCCTAATTCTTCAAAACGGATCATGTTTAGCAATAGGAACTACACATGTATGTAATGTATTCATTGTATCATGGGAACTACTAATGAACTAATTTACATTTACAGTTACTTTGGACATAACCTCACACTATTACAGTAGGAAAGGGGAGCTTCTTTATTTGTAAATTATATATATTTTTATATATTAATATGTCAAAGAAAAGGGAAATTATGTTGAAGGAAAATTATAAGCAAGCTATTCTTATAGCGGATACATTCGAGGATGAGTTTGTCCCTATTTCCAATGATATTCCACTGGTGAGCATGTGTGTCAAGTGTGATTTCATCATTTTACAGTATTATTTATAACAAAAATACCAGTTTCTTCCGTTATTAACATAGAGCAAAGTCGTAATATATCTTGCATGCTTCTGCTTATTAATAATTACTGCATGTTCAATGATTTTATACACTCCTTAGGGAAATTGCCATATGGGAGTAAAGTAAATAAATATACTTAATCAATAATATTTAAATCAAATCACTCAAAATGCACTTTTTAGTTTGGTTGAGGTAACATTTAAGTAGGCACACATTTGCAGGTAAAGCCTCTGACTAAAATATAGATATAAACACAGAAAAGTCCTTCCATATCCACTTATTGAATAGAAAATTTCATAATCTTATCCCAGACCGTTTGGAGAATATTACGAAAACCACATCTTCAAAAGTTCCCCCTTTTCTTTCCAAGGGGGCTTCCACCGCCTTTAAGAAACTCTTTTGATACCTATCAGATGGTTATGGATTATTTCAAAACATAGAAACACCTTTTAAAATATAACACACATCATTCATTTCTGTTTTGCAAACACTTGAGAACAGGGAGAAAGAATAGAATAGAATGTTCGATAAATGTAGTTACATATTACAAACAACACAAATAATAATGGGTTTTCTGCCTTTGCAGAGTTCTTCCGGAGTTGCGATAGTCCAAACAGTTTTTCGTGCCAAAAAAGTCCAAGATATATTTTTTATGTAGAACGGAATCAAGAATAATTTAAAAAGTTATCGGTAAAGTACGTGTACTGGAAAATTTAATTTTCAACAAAGTATTCGCCACTTTTTCAGTACGATTCTGGAAAATTGTACAAGAAATTTCTACCGTCTAAAATTTAATTACAGGGTGTTGAAATTTAATGTGAAATGAACATTGTCTTCAAAATGCATGAATATACAGTGTGTGTCTACTTAAATGTGCACCATATGGAAAACATTTTTATTAGTTCTGCTTGATCCAAAATCTAATATGCAACCATCAGATATTAATTTTTTTCATTCATATACGAGGCACCTATATCATATATAGAATTTTTGACATTTTTGATATATTGACAATATCGAAAATTATTATTAATAAAGTTGTGTAAAAAATGTAACAGTATTTTATACTAAAAATTCCCATTTGATTTCAGAGTTTATTCCCACTTGTGAACAAACCCCTGATTGATTATACACTAGAATTTTTGTCACTTGGAGGTATTGACGAAACCTTTCTCTTTTGCTGCAACCATGCTGCCAAAATTAAAGCTCATATAAAGTAAGTAACCAAACAATTAAATTTGCGTTATTATTTATTTTTTATATAAGTAAACTTTAAACAAGTTTTTAAACTTCACATTTAAAATTGCTTTTTCTTGCAGGGTTTCATATAAATTGTTTTAGTGGAATAATGTTTCAGATGTTACGACATAATTTTATAAAGCAAGTCATATAAAAGCCTAAAATATCTTTATTGAAGATAGATCAATTTAAAGCAAGCTTCTGCTAATCTGAAAAGCTCACCAGCTTCATGAACTCCTGTCCACTGTCTGATGTTTCTCAGCCACGACATCTGCCTCATACCAATTTCTCCTCTTTTTCCTTTGAGAACGAGTTGTAGAAGGCGGTATTTCGCTCCACGCAATTCGTGGCCCAGATAGGTAATTTTGCGACATTTTATTGTTAGCAATTGTTCTTTTCTTTTAAACGTCGTTCTTGCCACTTCTATACGAGCTTTAATTTCGATGTCACGATCTCAGCTTTCCGTGATTATACTGCCCAAGTACTTGAACCGGCTTACCCGCAATCATCGAGTTGTTGAGGCTCAGCCGCGCATTCCCTTTCTGTCCCTCTCGGCTGAATACCATAAATTTAGTCTTGCTGACGTTAATGTTGAGTCTCTGCTCCACTCCAGCTGCACTTATTTTATTAATTAACTGTTGTAGACCCTCCATGGTATCATCTGCGTATCTAATCGTGTTCAGAAGGACGCCGTTGACTTTCACTCCATAATCTGTGTCCTCTAAAGCTTCCTTAAAGGTTTTATCTGAATATAGGTTAAATAAGAGGGTGAGAGGACACAGCCCTGGCGAACTCCTCTTCGGATTTCCACTCCAGACTGATTTTAACTTTTCTGTACTTATTAACTACCTTATTGATAATTATACCTTAAGAATTAATTGTTGATTTAAGAAAATGCATCGAAGAGACTGTGGGATGGACGTTATCCATGAAAGTACACCTAATAGTATCTGAGAGTTGTCGTTCATTTGGCGATTGTTTAAGAGACTTAGATGCTAAAGGGCATATCAGAGGCGATTTTATTTTATTGGAACCAGGCGTGGTGTCCAATATTTCATTATTACCTTTACTGAAGAAGCATAGGTTTGCATTCAAAGTGTTTTCCTTCAATGAAAACTAATTCCAATTTGTTTTTTACGCTTTTAATGAATATAGTAATCAAAGTAAAGCGGACAAAGGTACTGCAATGACGTTAATATTTCAAGAATGCGGTCTTGGACACAGAAGTTTGTCGCCCGAAGATGAAATTTTTGTTGCTCTTACCCAAAAAAATAGAGTATTATTCCACAAAAAAACCAAAAGAAGCAACGATAAGAGGGTTGATGTTCCTTTGGTAAGTTATTACTAAAGCAACTTTTTATAGTTAAAAACAATGGTTATTGATTTTTAATTTTCAGGAAATCTTTTTAGAGAACCCAGTTGTTTCTATTCGCCATGATATCAAAGATACACATATTACCATTTGTTCTTCCTCCGTTCTACCACTGTTTACTGATAATTTTGACTTTCAAACTAAAGACGATTTTGTTCGAGGCTTATTAATGAATGAGGAAATTTTGGGAAGCACTATCTATTGTAATATTTTAAAAGGCAGTAATTATGGAGGATCTGTGCATAATTGGCGATCCTATCAGTCTATTAGGTAAATTACAGATTTTTTTAAATTTATGGTCGTATTTGTTAACAGACAAGAAAGTTCCGAGGTGCCTTATTGATGTCTTATTTTCAGCATGGAACTGAAAGACAATTGGATATATCCGCTTATTCCATCATATAAACGGTACAAGCAACATAAATATCTTCATTCAAAATATTCATTGCCAGCTAATATTATGTTTAGAGAAACATTTGAACATCTTATGTAATGTTGAATTTCTAGGAGCAGATTGGTGCCAAACGAGTCCATTGTATCACCTACTTCAAAAGTTGCTTTATCGGCAATTTTATCTAGGTGCATTGTAGGTCCAAATGTAGTGATAGGAGAAAATGTCACTATCCAGGATGCCTTTATTTTTGAAAACACACACATTGAAGATAATGCGGTCGTATCTCTAAGCGTTATTGGTTCTGATTGTTTAATTAAAAAAGGTGCCAACGTTACTGTGGGATCGGTTTTGGGTAGCGGCGTCGTGATCAATGAGAATAGCTTGATTGAAAATACTCTAGTCCAAGCCACCGAATCCGAAGATGGTAAATAATCTGACAATTTTATCCAAAGTAATGCTTGCAACTCTTTGAAATAAAACAATGTTTATTGAAGATTTAGCTCAACCTGAAGATAAGCTGGGTGACGCAGCTTATAGACTGCGTGCAGATGAAGACGAGGAAGACCTGGAAATGGATAAAATATTAGCTAAGAGAATGTCAAGGTTGCACATGTATGAAGGGATATCTGACACAGATTACGAAACTGAGGACGAACTTAGTGATAGCGATGATGTTCTCTCACAATTGAACTCTCCCCCTCTTGATGACACTAAAGGTGAAATTACTTATTGAAAATAGATCTAAATACCAGGCGTTATATTTTGTTTCAGTGTTCTTCACAGAAGTAATAGATAGTTTGGCTCGTGGATTCGAGGATAAGCTGCTATGTGATAATTTGATTTTAGAAATCAACTCTTCACGTTATGCATACAATGTTACACTGGAAGAAGTAAGTTTTTACGTTTGTGTTACAGCAATAATTTATGCAGTTTTTACACATAAACAAATCTTTTTACGTACAAGAAATTTAACGTTACTATACAATGTTCAATTGAATGCTTTACAGAATACACTTTTGAAAAGCGAATAATTTGAGAAATATACTAGAATCAGACTATGAAGGCTTTCACGGCCGGTCAAATCACATATAGAAATGTTTTTCGGGCTTTGAAGCCGTGGTCCATGGGAATTTCTTCCTGACGTTTCGTCCACAACTGCGGTGGACATTATCAAAGGCGGTGAGGCAGTTGGCAAAGTGATCTCCCATGTTTTCCGACTAAGACTGGTTCAACTACTGGATTCTTGTCGTATTTATGCGGTCCGGCCGTGTGCGCTCATGGGTGAGGAGTGGGAGGCGCTTCAATGGCTTTGGCGTACACGCTGTTTGCCGCAAAACGCGTTTCCAATCTGGATTAAGGACCGTGACTTCTTCTTTCCTGTTAAAATTGTTGTCATGTTTGAAGATCTCAATGATCTCTCTGGTTAGTCTCGGATAATACCGTTGAGATTGGTGCAAAATGTCCACTTCATCGAAACTTATTTGGGGGCCGTCTAGAAGTGCGTGTTCCGCTACTGCTGATTTTTCTGTTTGTCCTGATCTGCAACTTCTTTTATGCTCAGTGATCCTGGTGTTTACACTACGTTTTGTGGTGCCGATATATGGTCTGCCACAACTGCATGGAACCCTGTAGACTCCTGGTGCCGATAAAGGATCCCGTTTGTCCTTGGCCGATCTCAAAGTCTGTTGGATTGTTCGAGTTGGTTTAAGGACTGTTTTCACTCTGTATTTCTCTCTCCTGGTTCCATGCAGTTGTGGCAGAGCATAGATCGGCACCACAAAACGTAGTGTAAACAGGGGGATCACTGAGCATAAAAGAAGTTGCAGATTAGGACAAACAGAAAAATCAGCAGTAGCGGAACACGCACTTCTAGACGGCCACCAAATACGATTCGATGAAGTGGACATTTTGCACCAATCTCAACGGTATTATCCGCGACTAATCTCCCACACCTCACGCATGAGCTCACACGGCCGGACCGCATAAATACGACAAAGAATCCAGTAGTTGAACCAGTCTTAGTCGGAAAGCACGGGAGATCACTTCGCCCACTGCCTCATCGCCTTTGATAATGTCCACCGCAGTTGTGGACGAAACGTCAGGAAGAAATTCCCATGGACCACGGCTTCAAAGCCCGAAAAATATTTCTATATGTGATACTAGAATCAGTTTGGACGTATATTTTATATTTTCTAGGTAAACTACTACGTGATCAAAGCCATTTTGATAATGTCGCATAAGCTACCTGCTGGTGGTCAACATTTTTCTAAGTTTGCACAATTATTGAACTACTTCACTCCAGTTCTAAAAAACTATATTAAATCGCAAAGCTCAATGGGCGACTGTCTTCAAGCTGTTGAGGTGAGTAATTTATTTTTATTCACAGCATATTTTTATTGCTGAGTTATTAAAATTGTAGGATGTTGCTGAATCGGACGAGCCATTAGCAGATAAATGGGCAATTTTTGTGATAAAATACTTGTATGAGAAGGATTATTTGAGTGAAGATGCCATACTGAAATGGTTTGACAATGTTAGTTCGGAATCCAAATTGTGGAGCCAAGTAAACCCTTTTGTGGAGTGGCTGCAAGAGGCCGAAGAAGAAGGCTCGTCAGAAGAGGAATCTGAATAAAAAAGTGCACTAAGCATAAGTTCTGCCATTTTTAAATTCTAATAGGAAATTAAATTAATTTTATCTAATACACGCAGTTTTGTTGCTTTCCACTGTATGGCGAGATTTTCCGACACTTCAGCAATGTATTTCGATTGAGATTTTGAGTCCTGTCTTTTCTCATACTCTGAGCGTGAAGGGTCCTATTTTGAGGCAGGATTGTAGAAAATACTGAATACAGTATTTTCTAAATATACTATTCAAATTTACTACAGGACTCAGCATATAGCACGAGAAGAGCTTGGTACTCCACATATTTTACTCTCAGTGGGGTGAGGAAAATGGAACAAATCTGAACATTTGTTAAATTCGTGTTGATAGTGTGTGATTTACGAGTAATTTTGTGTTAAAATTTATTACTCTTCAGCCTTTGCAACCTTAATAAGCTCCGAAAACGCCATAGCTAATTTTGCAAAATCGAATCAAATACAATTATACACCGAAAGGATCATGTTGGAATCAAAAATGTACACGAAACTATCAATAATTTATTGAACTTACAAATATCTTTAATACATTCCTATTTAGACAAACTCAGGACAAAATATATAAATTATAGATCAATTAATTTATAATACATAATACACTTTCGAAATCAATGGACAATGTGGCATTGTAATTATTCAAAGTAGCAAAAATGAGGTCAAGTTTGCTGAATACAAAGAATTAATTGGAAAAATAAAATTAAAAAAAAAATAATAATAATAATAATCGGTAAATTGAAATGATAATTTGGGAACTTTCACAGTAACTGCCAACACTCGTCAATAAATCAAATTAATATATTTAATATTCCTAATTGATGAGACATAACAAAAATCTTGGGACATACTCAGAACACCTCTGAACATACAGTTCGTCCCAAGCATTTTGGCAATGACGCAATAATTGTTCTTTTTCTATTACTTGTCCACCGAGCGAGACGGATATTTAATGTTATTAACGTAGGTCGTTGATAAAATTGTTCAAATTGATTAGATTTTTTGGTGAGTGTGGGCAGTATCTATCAAAATTTCCAAGATATCAGTTCAATTAACCGATATAATTTCTATTTGTGTGTGTGTTTTATGTTTGGACGTTTACTTAAGCAATATCGCTTAGATCTTGTTTGAGTTCCTCATTTTTTTCTATTTTCTTCATAATTTAACTGCAAAATTTCTTCATAATTTAACTACACTTGCATCAAGCAATACTAATGACGAATGTTTAATTTATCAACTATGAGAATTAAGAAATTTCTATAAAACCGTGCTGTAACAATAATATCTGATTCGACAAAAATGCATCTTCAAATCGCCGGGAACAAACGCTGCAACTGGCAACCACGCAAAATGAAAGAAAATTTTGCGAACCACAACGCGACATCACAAATAATGACGTCACTGTCAAATACTTTGCGACAGACAGAGATAAGTCTTGTCTTTGGATAGACTATAGTTCACTTTTTGTCAAGTCAAACGTTTCAGAATTTGTTGGTCAAAATCGGGTTTTTTTTCACCGATTTTATCAAAATATTTTGTGTTAACTGTTGAGAATACGTTGTCTTTTACTATCTTCTATGCAGATATTTTAATTATTGTCGGTATGAGTGATCGTGTAGAGAGTTGCTATAATCTGGAGCAAAAACATGATTCAGTTCATGTGCCCCTACCAGACGTGCTCAGTAGCAATGGGATACCAAATGCCAGTTACGTCCGGTCGAAACTAAAGGAATTTTCGTGTTTGTCGAATAGCTCTTTTAGAATCGCTATTTTGCAATGCGAACAATCAGAAAAGAAGGAATTGAAATATCTTCTTTTATCTTTGGAAAAAAGCCTCAAATTCGCCACGGCGGAACTGGCAAATAGTCAAAAAAATCGGGTGCATATGTTCAGGTAAGTTCCAACAACAAGCATTTTAAAGCTACGTGAATCTAACTCCTTTTCCAGCATCTCCGGTCCTCTTAATCCACATTAGCTCATCATCATTACATTATTTCGAACTAAAATTGGTCCAAGACCAACATCAACAATAGTCAGTTTTTGAGGTTAGGAGCACAGTACTAGGTTTTTTCATCTTGGATATATACAATTACGGGTTACTACTAGTGCTCTTTATGCGCACACCATCCAAAAACCAGAAAATCGCTTTGAATCCAGTTATATTAAATATTTTATTAAATTATTAAAAATTTAAATTATAAATTTTTTTATTAAAACGCGCCACATTAAAAAATGAGAATTCATTCGGTAAAATTTTCTATATTTAACTCAAAGTACTTTTATTTATACGAAACAGTTTCCGTTTCTATCCATAAAATCAGCGAGAAAGCGTTTACAAAATTTCTGATATTGAAGAAAAACTTTTCAAAATGTTGTGAAACCGTACGAAAATTGGGGACTCGGCCACTTTGGCCATGTCGTTCAGTTAAAAATGATGAAACGCTTGACAATAAATTTAATTTAATTCAAAAGAAATTCGTGGGTTCCAGTCAATTTTATTGTTTATTACCTAAAATATTTTACGAATACGTTTCGGTGTCTTTCTCCACCATCATCAGTTTGTATGTATGGCTGTTTCTACCTTCAGTTCTGGGCTTGCCAAAGCTGAAGGTAGAAACAGCCATACATACAAACTGATGATGGTGGAGAAAGACACCGAAACGTATTTGTAAAATATCTTAAGTATTAAACAATAAAATTGACTGGAACCCAGAAATTTCTTTTCAATTAAGTTGAAATACAGTGAGGAAAATATACACAATAAATTTAATATAAAAGAACATTATCGCTCACCACCACGTTTGCAGTTAATGTCTGAAATTGTTAAATAGCAAGGAATCAGAAATCATTTTTTTTGCGCAAAAGCTTTGAAAATGTTACAAGGTTTTACCAAAAGCCGAAAAATGTTCAAAAATTTAGTTCAACTCAAAAAAAATCAGTTGATTCCAGCTACCAAATAAAAAGTTCTAGTAGTTTTTGTACCAAGACACTCAAGAATTCCTCACTTGGAAGAACATAGGAACACATTTACCACGAGTTTATTCATCGTACCATTCTCTTGATATTTCAAAAAAATATATCCTTTTTTGAAGAACTTTGACCAACAGCAGAGGAGCCGAACATTTTTCCTAATAAAAGTTAGGTAATATGGTTATCATATGAGCCAAAGAATGTCTCAGTTTTCTTTTTATCATGAGCTTATGGGACACCCTGTATAGTAGCAGATATAATGTATCTGTCAGAGAAGCAGTATCCAGTATCGGACGATATCCCGATTTTTATTTATGTTCGCCTTTCCTTTTGATTATCTTGTTTTTCCTCCGATTTCACTATCAGAAAGTGAATAAACCGGCACTAAATATCAGAAAATAGCGCAATTGTAATTGCAAAATTGTAAACTTTTCTGATACCATTCAATTTTTTTATAATAATAATTTAACTGATTTAATATACCCGGTATTAAAATTAAATTGTTGTGTATATTTTCCTGACTGTACTTCAATTTATTTCTCCTGGGTTTCAGGCAATTTTATTGTTTATTATTTACAATGTCACAAATACGTTTCGGTGTCTTTCTCCACCATCATCAGTTTGTCTAAAATATATATCTACAGTTATCATCAATTTAAATAGAAAACTTTCATCAAAATTCACATATTAAAATACAAATCACACACATATTAAAAAGTACATCAAGAACATTGGTTTCGGGTTTTTTTTTAAATAAATTAAAATTAAATAATCAAAGGTAGCTTATATTATTTTTAAGCTTTATTATTATTCATATAACTTTCAACACTATAGAAAGTTTAATTTGCCAAATATGTTTTGATCCCTTTCTAGTTGTTGAATATATTTTAATAGAGGTAATTATTTTTTTTGGTAAAGACTGAGATAAAAATATAAAATTAACTCTACTAAAAGAAAAAAATAAAGGTTTATTTATTCATCTGACTAAAGTCGCACTCAAGAGTGTGATAATAGATTTTGTTCATATTAAAAGATACGTTTCAAAATTATCAGTTATTGATAATCTGGTTGTCATTGTTGTATAATTAGAGACCTTTGTTTAGTCGTAATCATTACGAAAGGTGTTTATAACTTTATTAACATATTTTTCTATTAACTTTTCCTATAAGGATTATTATCTGGTCGCATTTGATAATTAACAACGTAAGTCTAATAAATTCGTTACTATCAATTCCAGTTGTGGTATTTGTAATGAGGAAATCGAGGTAAGTCAGGATAAAGACATATGGACTTGCTTGCAGAGTCATGAGCATTTTGAGCAGCTCTATTGTCAGCTTTTAAATAATACCCTTCAACTAACTCCGTTATATAACGAAGAAATACCATCTTTATCTGCGAGGAGAACTAATAAAATGGAAGCAATTAAGGGAGTCTCAGGAACTCAACCTGAAACCCTTCAGTACAGTGGTACTGATCAGCATGAAATAGACTCATATAGAAGCATTGGCATCTCTGAAATCAGTCACGAAAGTACTGGAAAATCAGATGCAGACAGTGGTAGTGTTATTGACCAGGAGGAAAAAGTAAGACTTAGTAGTGACTTGACGTTACAAATAAAACCGTTTTTACTTTTTTACAGGAGGATATAGATCCAGAGGGCGTAAACAACTTCCGTTTCAATTTCCCAATCTCGTATAATAAAATAGTAGAAAATGCCCTTTATCCCTTCAGGGTTGCGAATCGCATACGGAAATATGACAAAGTAAAATACTTTTCCATTATGAAAATTAGTTCTATGAAAGCTGTTTGTTTAGTATGCAATTGTGAACTCCATGATATAAGAATTAGTAACCATTCATTGATGAACCATGTGATGGGTAATAAACATTTAAAAATCATCCGTGCATCCTCAAGTTTTGCAATTGGTCGAATTATATCATGATTTCTGGCTGAATAAAGACCCCTGCATTCAAGCACATCAAATGTATCTTAGACCAATCGATTTGATAAACATGAGGTGCAGCCTGTGTAAATGCGTGCTTTATGTTGGTGATATAGTCGGGGCATATACAACTCAATCCGCACAAAGAAAATGTTATGCACTATTATGAACGATAGTGAATTTGAATGATCTCATTGATTTGCCAGTTGAGGCTTATGGAATAAAAAGAGAATCAATTGAGGAAAAGAAAGTTTTAGAAAGTTCTCCAGAGGTCAAATAGGAAGGAAAAGCGAAAATTGAGAGAAATGAAAAAGGATGCTGATCGGGTAAGTTTAGCATTTTGAAGTTGAAAGTTGCTATGCTTCACGGGAGAGTTTTTTCAATGGTTTCACAATGAATAACAGAGGTTACTAAATAATAGTAAAAAATGTTATAGTCTGCAATTAAGCGGTTGTCATAAAGTCCTTACTACTGCATTTAATAGTAGTTAATGAGCGTAAGTGTAGATATAATAAATATTGCAAATTTTAGTCGAATTAACTTTTTTGTTTTTAGTGTAGTTTCCGAAATTTCGGTACTAGCCATTGAAAGAGACTCACCCTGCACACAAGAATTATTTATTAAATGAGTTAGGAAACGCTTGCATTTCGAGATTCAGAGAGTTGAAAATTTAAAATACAAGGTGATTCACAACTGCCCTTCAAAACTTGTCGAACATACATAAAATTTAATTTAGTAGTTTATACTCTAAATAGGTCCAGTCTTCTACATGAGAAACGCGGGGTTTAACTGTTTCATTATTAAAAACAAATTGATTCTTCTGATTAGGTAAAAGTAAAAGTTGTAGAAAGAAGTGAAAGGGACCGCAACTGAGCAGTTGATTGCTAAAGACATTAATCTCTGATCTGAGACTCATACAGTGTTGAGTTTGATTAAAACACCAAAACCAAGCATGGAAATCCATTGGAAGGTTTCGCGTCCATTTTTGCTTGATTTCGCAAATTTGAAGGAACGACGGACCAAATAATTGTTTGAAAAAGACTACACAGTTATCACGGGAAAACTGTCCTTCAATATTCAGCTACGATATGAAATCCGAACTTTCTTGTAAGCAATGTTAACTTTGATTTTGCTTTTAAAAGAATAATTTGTTTTACTATTTCTTGTGTAGTCCTGCAAACAACGTCATTCCAAAAGAATGACGCTATTTTTGAATCACTCTGTATTTTAAAGATATATTTTCATTTATGAAATTCAAAAGTTACATGTCTGGGTGAGCACAAAGCAAAAGACTGTCCATGATTTTTCGACTCAACCTATTCCTCAATCAAAGATTTAATTAATTTTCAGAAGGCAATCTTGAGAAAAGGGACAACGAAGCAGAGCCAGAAGAAAAGTCGCACAATATAATTAAAGCAGTCGATTATCCGACTGGTTCTAATATCCTGAAAAAATTACCGCACAGAATGAAACCATTTTCCAGTCGTCTACAAGTAATACCCAACCGTGGAGTTTATTGCGAGCTTTGCCAGTTTTTTCTTGCCGGAAAAAGTGAAACATATTAATAGAACATTTCTTACGGCTCCTGCACATAGAGCGGCAAAAACGTTACAATATAACTACTACTGTGATATATGCGATGCATGGTATAAATCTGAACATGCCTGGTTATATTATCATAACTTCTCTGGACACGGTAAGCTAAATTTGCAAAATTAATGCTTATTATAAGAGACAATCTCGATAGGGTGCATATACATATTTTCTGTTATGTTGAATAGAGTCCGAAGATATTCTAACGGCCATCTATAGGAATATTTTTTATAAACATATGATAGCCAGCAAAAATTGTTTTCCATATGCAAACGTTTTAAAAGTTATTTAGTATATTTAATTTAATTGTTAGCTCAGCACTGAAGCCGTTTATTGTTCACCCGCAAAAAGTTACTGTATCATTTAGTCTTCATAGTAGATTTTTTAAATTATCTTTATGAACTGATCTAATTTGTATGTGTCTTATTATTATTACTTCGGATTACCCCGTCGTTATTCATTTCAAGCTGAGAGTTTCAACACTTTAGTAACTTCACTATTAATGCCAACATCAAACTTTGGCTGATCTCTGGTTGTCCGCTTTAGTTAATTTATTATAAAGCAGCTTTTAAATAAATATGACTAGACAGAAAATTGTAATGACGCTTTTTTAACTCATCTGGCATTTTATTGCTTCATTGCTGAAGCTCCCAATTGAGTATCTGGGCTGCTTGAAAAAATTATCTACATTGCTGTTTACTAAATTTCTCTGTGGGGGATTTTGGCTTTGTTGTTCTGTACCGAGGCAGAAACTTAAAATTTTTTTACTAAGGTGTAGAATGTGCGTTTATTTTAAGTTTTATATCAAGATTTGTTTTACAGACATCTTAAAATGGCAGTTAGTAGACGCAACAAGGTACCGAGTATGAATGTACCACTTGCAAGACTGTTGTTATATTGGTGATAATTTATCGTTATCCCGGCATGAAATGCATAAGGGAAAAAGTAAGAAAAACTATAGGGACAGTAAGTATTGTTATTATATTAATTTTGAAAATGTACCTATCAGTGAATAAATTTACTTGTGTGTGTGAGAGAATTGAACTACATCATTTTTATGGAAACGAAGCGAGGAATGAAACGAGTTTGTTAAAAAAAAACACGCTAGAAGCTTCAGATTCGAAAAAATCCACATATTTTGTCCATTTTCGGGGGTTTTAGATCACTCACAATCTTTAACGATATCTTTCCTTACTAGAGTCCCACACACTTTTAAATGCACATTGGGAGCTTCTTAGGTCGAAAAAAGTCAATTGAACGCAAAAACACTTATGTGAAATTTCGTTTTGACCGAAAAAGTTGTTACGGGGATTTAAAAAAATATATATCCAGTCTCTTAAAATGCCTAAAATTATAATCATTTTCATCGACGGGAACCAGGAATGCAACTGAGATTATTGAAAAGCTTCTAGCGTAGCTTCAGAATCTGAATAATCGACATTTTTAGTCCATTGAAGGGATTTTGATCGTTCACGATCTTTAAACCCGACGATATCTCTTTTTTTCTAACGTTATCTTTATCAGCTGAACGAAAACGGTTACGCATATTTGAAGTTTGTAGTTGTAAAATACCATCCGATTGTTTCTTGCTTTTTTTGAATGACAGGTTTTACAGTCTTATTTTTAGTATTTTATGATTTAGATAAAACTCCGAAATATTCTAATACTGTTGGTATTTGCATTTATAACGACATTATATTGTGATGAAAATTTTGCAAATAAAACACTAATTATTTAAATTATAGCTTTAAAAACTACCATCACCGGTCCGGGTTTATTCAAGTCGAAAGAGAACATATGTTGCTGAAGCTGAGAAACTAGCCAAAGACGCGGAGATGTCCCTCAGGAATTCTTTACCAGGGGACTGTTGCAAGCGCCTTGAATCGGTTTTGTTTGAAAATTTCTCCAAATTGTAGAGTTCATCCATTTGGATCTAGAGTTTCCGGATTAGGAAATAAGGTAAATCTGAATTAACGAAACATTTCCCGTATGAGCAGCAACACAGGGATTGTCGTTTCAGGATAGCGATTTAGATGTCTTTGTCGATATGGGGGATACCTACTTCGGCAAAAATAATCAGGACGCGAAAGAGCAAGTGATTTTAATTCGAAGTATTAAGAAAATTTTACAAAAATATAAAGAGTTTGCTGGTATGGTACCAGTTTTGACTGCACGCACACCAATTTTGAAATTGTATCACATACCAACGATGCTCGACTGCGATTTATCATTCAAACACGGTCTTAGTGTTGAAAACACTAAATTTTTGAGGTATGCTGGATACTTTTCAGGTTTTTCCGTCGTGGCGGAATTCGTTATTAAGTTCAACTGCAATGCACTTTCAAGCTGAGAATTCTTTTGTACATTTCAACATTTTTTTATACTTAATTATTTTGACTATATATATTTTTTTTTCAGACTTTGCATAGAAATGCAACCAGTTTGTCAACGACTAATTTTACTAGTTAAAAATTGGTCAGGAGATATAATTTTTGAAAGTATATCTACCTATGCTTTGGCGATGTTATGCATATTTTATTTACAAACTAAAGGATATTTGATATCCGTAGATAAATTATTCGAATTGAATAAACATAAAACCGATAAATATAGTGGTAAGTGACCTAATGCAGAATGGTAGCAAGGTTCAACTTGCGCCTGTACTTTTTGGCATTTATACTTAAAAAACCCCGCCTTGAATATGTACTTTTCAAATATCTTTTCAGGTTGGAAAACATAGCTTATGCATTATCTCTTGAGGATATGAACTTCACATTAAACCTTACGAGAAGGCATTAACTGAGCTGATGGCAGATTTCTTCAAGTATTATTTCTCCTTTGATTTTGCCAGCGATGTAAGTATTATATTTTGATCAATACAATATATGAATTTATTTAATATGTTCAATGGGTTTTAGGTGGTTTGTCCTCCTATTGGTGAAGTCGTTAAACGATCTCTATTTGAAGCGATATTGACAACTTGCCTCCACAAATTGGACACTTATATTACCCAACTGAATGGAGGACGATCCTGAATTCTTCAGGTCGAACTCATTAATGTGCATTCAGGATCCTTTCGATTTGAGTCACAATTTAACAAAGGCCGTTCAACAACCTCTTTGATAAAATTTCAGGAAATGTGCAAACTGAGTTATGAGCATTAGAACAATTGCAGTAATTTTACTTTTTACAAAAGTTTACAAAACATTTTTTATTTTATTGTGACGTCGATATTTTTTAATATGGTTTAAAATGACATAGTACTAAGGAAAGCACAATGGTTTCTTTTGCTAAATTTTCCAAGTTCATTGTTTTGGAACACGACAGAAATACTTTGATTTCAAATCAGGTAAACATTGGATTCAATCGGATTAAGGAAATTTTATTCTTTTCGTACCCAATTTTATTGTATGAGTTTATACATATGAACAGAAAAAATACGTTTAGTAACCTGGATTGTCCAATTTATGTTCCGATTAATCAATACATTTTTTTAGAATATTTGTTTGCTGTTTATTTTCATTTTCACTGAGCTTGCACTTGTTTAGAATCAGTTTTCGTAACTGGGTTGAGGAAAAATGCTTGGATTTAAATAAAAATGTATTGCTGCAATCATCTAGCTAATGCTTTATAAGCAAGTTAAAAAAAACAGACTCACTTACGCAACAATAGTCTAAAAATATAAAATTATTATGCGTGTTTGGTAGTTTTAGTGCAAGGGGAGACAACTGAAATTTAGCTTCGGTCTGTTAATAAATTAAGGACATTTTCCGTAATATAAAAAAGATGTGGTGCTAATTACAACAAATATTTCGTTAATAAAGTGGCCTTTTTTCATTCTAGTCCCTTGCAGCGTTTCGCCCTTTTTGTTTTATTTGTATTACTTTGGATAAAGCTGTTTTGTCAACTAATTTTTAAGAGTGCACATGCTCACGTGCGCTTATTAAAAAACAGCTCCTGAATTTGTTTTTTGTTAACATTTGTGTGGGTGAAAACAAAAAAATTGTTAATGAAACAGCATGCTTTTATTTAAATGTTATGAAACAGCATTTATTTAAATAAATTTAATTAAATTAAAAAAAATAATGATTTAGAATTGTAAATTTAATTAAATTAAATAAATTAAAAAATTTAAATGTGATGATTAAAAACAAGTGCAAAGAAAACCCAACTGCTAACGGCCACTTAAAATCGATGAATTAATTATTTTATATGGGTTTTTAATAAATTCGTTAAGAAAATCTCCAACAACTCTTAAATTATAAGTGTAGTTTACTCGTTAAGTGTAGTTTCTAATGTAGCCGTTCGCGAATAGGTTACTTTCCATCCTTCTCATTCGTGAATGTAAAACCGAAATTGCATAGTTGATCAAAACTAAGCAAAAAAAAACATTAGATAAACAAGTAAAAAGTCAAAAAGCAGATCATTTAAAAACTGGTAATAATTTAATTTTTTTCAAGAAAATTGGTACTGGGCCACTGGTAGCCCTGGTGAAAGGTGACGTTGACATTCAATTTGTGTTTTGGATTTGTGTGTATTCGTACCAGATTATAAGTGAAATGTTATTTCTCTGATTTATTCATATATAATAGTGTTAATTTCTTTATACAAAGTGCATTCAATATATCCTGAACATTAGTGTAAATTGTTGAAGAATTCAAATGGTTTAAAAGTTGCTTCACATTACCAAGCATGTGCTCCAGGCTAATAACTCCTATTCATCAATTTGCTGAATTTTATTAGAAAATGTAGCTTCAATTTTATCACCAATACGTATAGAGTAACACTTTTATCATCAAAAACATATATTTGCACGTTTAATTGTGTCGTGAGTTTACATTCCGATATGGCGCCTTTACCCTTAGAAGGCCTCCAAACCCCTGTAGCCAATACGATTGGCCAAGGGGCGATGAGTGGGCCCCAAGAAGGAAACAGGGGTGGAATGATGTCTTTAGCCATGCTCATTGACTTCATCATTCAAAGAACGTACCATGAATTGACTGTACTGGCAGAATTGTAAGTATTTTGTTCGTTACATGTAGCAAACGTTTCAATTTTCAATGCAAATAGTATTCTTTGTGAGCAATCTGTTGTTAACTGGGGGTCAACTATTTCTTATGTACAGAGTGTCCAAAATAACTGAGGGACAAAAGCCAGGAATCAATATTCGTTAATGGGCTTTCAGATTTACAATCGGATGTACTTTTTTTAATGTTATGGTCCTATAGTAGGTTTTTATTTATTACCCTCAGTAATTGTGCAAATCAAAATGATTAAACTCTTCATCTACTGTTTTTTATCCTCAATTAGATAAAGCAAAAATAATGTTGGAAATACAATTCAACCAAAATCAAATACCTTTTTAGGCATGCACTGGAATATTGAAGTTGAACAAGAGTACCTTTTTGCCAAAACGTTTAGCTTTGAACATTGAACTGATGAACATGTCGAGATGTGTTTTATGTCCTCACTTCTGAATTCTATATTATTATCTATCTCCTACTCCTAAAATTAACATTTCCCATCAACCATACGAGCAAATGACCAGGCTCCCGTAACTTTAAAAAAATTGTCGTTTATTGCATTTTTATCGCAGATATAAACGTTGCCGAGTAACTTGAAAAAATAATTTCCATCAACATTTCAACAAATTGAAATTTAAAATAATAAAAAATATCCTGTTACACTCACTGCAGGCGCAATTAATGAAATAAAGAACCTTTTTTAATGAATAGATTATGCATTCTCTATGTACCGAGCTACTGTAGAATGTACAACAAAAATAAAGAATCAGAAAACAACTAAAAATTGGAAAAAAAAGATATAAAATTGCAGACTGTTTTTTTTTAGTTTAGTTCGAATTCAACGGTTACGGTCAAAAAATTACAGAACGAAGTTTCCAAATTGAACGTGAAATTCAAATATTTGCAAATAAGTGGTCAGTGGTCCCGCCAAATTTTTCTGAACGGTAAAATGGGACTGCAAACTCCACCACGTTTTCAAATTTTTTACATTATGTCCAAGGTTGCGAATTAAGGTAATTTAGGGTAAAAACAAATAATAATTTTTCACAAAAACTTGTGATGGGTGTTGTGGAAAAATCTATAAAAATACCAACTTTGGCACCCGTCTTTATACCTGAAATAAAGAACGGTAACTCGCCTGTTTATCTAATACACGGATATGAAATACGGCTAAGCAAAAATGTGAAGGTTTTCGTTACGTCTTTATGATCTTGATTTTTCCAATGCATCCAAAACAGCCCAATTATAGTTACGTGTTTTTTCCAGATTGCCTAGAAAAACTGACATGGAGAGAAAGATCGAAATTTACAATTTTTCAACGAGAACAAGACAATTGTTTGTTCGTCTTTTAGCGTTAGTTAAATGGGCTAATAGTGCTTCCAAGGTGGAAAAATCTGCGGTAAGACAGAGTTTCTATCAATAATATCTAGTGGTTACCATCCAATTTTTTAAACTGTGTTTTTCATTCTATTCATTTTCTTGTATTTGACTTTTCTTTATTTTCTGGCTTTGCGCAACGTCGTTTCTTAATTTTATTTCATTTAAAGACATTTGCATGCACATATTCAATTTCAATTTAATTTTGATCAATTACTCTTTTGTAGAGAATTATGGGCTTTTTGGACAAACAATCACTACTATTCGTCGAAACCGCAGATATGTTAGCTAGAATGGCTCGTGAAACACTTGTCCAGGCGCGACTACCCAATTTTCATATTCCTGCTGCTGTTGAAGTTTTGACTACTGGTACTTACGGCAGATTGCCAGCATGTATCAAGGAAAAGATTGTTCCGCCCGACCCCATTACGCCACAAGAGAAGAAAACGACACTTTTGAGACTCAATCAAGTTATTCAACACAGATTAGTAACCGGCAACTTGTTGCCGCAAATGAGAAATTTGAAGATTGAAAATGGTAGGTAACTTTTACAGTACAACATGAGTTTGAGGTAGGATTAACGGTGATGGGCGATGGGCCAAATATTCCCTGGAGATTACTAGAAATCAATATTCTGGTTGAAGATAAGGAAACTGTGATGGCAAATCGTTAGTTCATCCTTTGCAAGTTCAATACGTTCATCAACTTATTCAAGCAAGACTAGTGGATAATCCCCAGCCATTGGGAGAAGTTTACAACTGCTTGCATTTTTTTTGCCAGTCTTTACAATTGGAAGTTTATACTCGCAGACCTTACGGCTAATGCGAGACAGATTAGATTATCATATTCACGTGGATGAATATTTTCCCGGACGAAGTTTGACGGTTTCGTATTGGCGCGATATGAGAACAGAAATTGGATATAAATTGACTGTTCAATCAGATCAGCATGATCCCGCAAGACCTTTGGCTGTTTTGCATGTCCCTTCATTAGGAATAAGGTAAATATCTTCAACATATTTGTTCAAATAACATTTGAACATTGTAGTAGAAATTTGTTGGGCTTGTGACTTTTTTCTATATTGAATTCCGAAAATGGTGCGCCCCTGTCGAAGATCTTCGGGACGGTCACCACAAGTGCTATTTCCGGGTTTAGCGATTGAAAGGTTGATTCTCCAGCTTATCATAGTCGCGACACTTTTAGCATCCTGTAGATAAGTGGTCATTGTATTCTTTTGGGTGGCTCACTTGTCAGAGCTGACCGATGACCATTGTCTTGACTTTGAAGGATGTGCGAAATCACACTATTGCGTTCGGCGGGAGGTCTACTTTTGGTACCCTTTAGAATCAGCCCACATTCCAATGGCGCGACCATCCAAGGGGCTGAAACCCAAATCGTGGGAAACATCTTTCCCTCACCCTGCTTCTCTAATTTTGACCACGCAAGTCGAAAGAAGGGACGAAAAAGTAGAAACAGTCTTCGCCAGAGACTCGTCGGGACTAGAGAGTCGTCGACACACACTCGTCGGGACTACACTCTGTAGTCATCTCATCATCTCCAAACAGTTTTTTCCAGAGACTCGTCGGGACTATACAGTCGTCGACACACACTCGTCGGGAGTACACTCTGTAGTCATCTCATCACCTCCAAACAGTCTTTGATATAGACTCGTCGGGACTACACCCAGTAGTCATCTCAACACAGTCGTCTCCACACACTTGTCGCAAACAGTCGTGAGCATACACTCTTCGGGACTACACCCAGTAGTCATCTCAAGACAGTCTTCCGCACACACTCTTCGGGACTACACCCAGTAGTCATCTCAAGACAGTCTTCGCCACACACTTTCAATAGTCACAAGTCTACAAAGGTAGAACTGCCCAGCCCAATCGCACACTGAAGTAATAAACGGTGGTTACCAGTACTGGTTTCGCACTTGGCAAAAGGCCATAACGCTTATTATTTCCTCGACTGCCCCAACTATACCCACCAAACACTACTCTAAAACCATTCGGTCTTTCGAGCCGGAACAATATTTTTTTTGAAATTATGCCATTATAAGACGAATTAATGTTTAATTATTAATAATTGTAGGAATCTGAAATAGCAGACCGAGCCATAAGAAGTGAAGTGCTATCAATGGAACGTTTGCTAGTTCATACAATTTATATGCGAACTCGTAGTCGGTTGGATGCCATACAACTGGAGCTGCAACACCTGATTAAAAACGCTGAATGTAAGTTTTTCTACTGGATAGAATTGTACCAATTTACTACACTTTTTTTTGCTTTTTAGGTTTAGTTCAAGGATCACCAGCCGTTCTCAACGTGGCTATCTTACAGCCTTGCTTAAGGGCTGAACAGGTTCTAATAACTATCGATACTCATACTGGTATGATTCAATGTCACGTTCCTCTTTATGATCCGCCAATAGTGCCCGAGATCAATAACATCTTGAATGGGAATCGAGCGAAGCTCTTACCATACATATCAGAACTAAGGTAGGTATTTTTCATTTATATATTTTTAAGATTCTAAACTTTCCATTTTATCTGTGGTTTTTCTCAATTTCAACCTTATTTCATTTTCAGATATTGGATTACCAAAAGAAGATGCGAACAAACTTTGCAACATCTTCCAGCTTCTGCACATGAACGGTTACCACTTCTTCATGCTCCTGATCATCCTATTTCTAAAATCGGGAAGCACAACATGTATATTCAGTTCCATAGGCATACCAACGTAATACTTGTAAGTATTGTGATTTTATTTAGTTACACATTTGTTTAGTACTTTTAGCGAATGTTGTTAGGTAGACAGTGATCTTGCTTGCTAGGATATATCCAAAATCCACACATATATTCCAAGGTTCCTGTATTGCATCAACTTCACTAAATAGATAACGACTGTATTTTCATTTAAAAAGGCAATTTTTGGAATAAAACATATTTATAATGTTAATTGGAAGCCTTTAAGATTTTTTCAAGTTTTACACTCATACTTATATACGTTTTAAAATTTCAGATAGTAGAATTTAAGGAAAGAGAAAGTAATCCTTGTATAGTTGATTGTTCATTTCACCTGTGCGTAGTAAAGCATTCCAGTATTGAAGATAATCCGAAAGACGATTCGATAGAAACGGAAATACCAAAAGTGTTCCTTAAAGTTCAAACTCTCATCGATTTTGATACATTTGTTGCAACGCACGGACCCTTCACTGCCATAGATGGTAAGCACGTGATATTGTTATTTATTAAATAAACTTTAGATGGCACGAAGTACATGTGATCGAAAATTACATAATAAGGTTCATTCTTCAAGTTTTTCATGCCGTGAATTATTTAAAAATAACTGCAATTGACTACTGAAAGTTTTCTTTCACACTCATCTACTTTCTGTACTTGCTTTTATTTCAAATGGCAACCAAGTAATAGTTGAATCTTTCGCATTCTACGACGTCTTACTATTCAAGTGCAAGTTGCATAGATTAAAGACTGGCATAATTAACAGCTCAAACTAATGTTTAACTTGAATATTTGATAATTCAAGGCCACTCTGTATTTCCATCCATTGCTGTGAATTTTGTTAGTTTTGAGGGCTAATAAGTTTTATTTTAGAATTCTTGACATTCTAAATTCATGATTATTTTAGGTGATTCAGACGACCAAGCAGAAGCCAACCCTTTAAAACGTAAGGGAGAAATGATCACAGAATCGGCTACGAAACGAAATAAACAGCCGGCTTATTTCATCCCGGAATTGGCTCATGTGGTGGCCATGTGCGACGAGCGTTTACCTTACGTTACATTGGCTAATGAATTGACTAAAAGAGATATTTTCCATCAAGGTCTGCAAGTGGAAGCAAACGCAACTGGTTTAGTATTGAAATTAATTCAGTTGCCTCCTCCAACATCTGAAATAGGAAATTCTGCTGCGTGGTTCGCGTTATTGAAGCGACTGTTATCCGTCTCAATTCGAGTTGTGGGCAAAAATAATGCAAAAAGTTGGCTGGTCGAGTTTGTGTTTTACGCGTCACCGTTAACCAGTAGCCATGCGAAGGAACAGGGATCCCGAAGGCCGATTTACTTCCAATACGAAATGCTAAGCGCCGAACAAACTTCGAAAACCGTCGAAAACTTATTAAATGATTGGTGGAAAATAGTTCAGCTTTATACACTGGTACATGATTTGAGCGAGTACCTGAAAATGGATAAGTTTAGCTTCTTCTGTAATATGTTTTCAATCCGCTGTTATAACTATGCAAAGTTAGTCATATGCTATGGGCCAGATAAGGGAGCAATGGTGTCTTTGGTGTGGGATTGCAAAAGTAATTTATTCAAGCTGACGTTCGGTGCGATGCAGAACTCGTTGAACGCTCACTCATTGATTCAAGAACAGCTAGAGTCTCACTTGAATGAATTTAGAAACCTGGCTCAGATAATTCAGCTGCTAACAGAAACATACGAGCCTTTAGTATCACTAAGCAAATTGCCCACTTTGCCACAACTGGGAGTTCATAATGTGAACCACAAGGTACCCGTTCAAACATTCACAATCATGGCCCAATCGTGCATATTGATTCGTCTGACATTTCAAGGAATGTATTGCTTAGAGTTGAAAATTCGGGGCGGTGGACTAGTTTCAATACGGGATGGTGCTTACAGTCTGTTTGACATGTGCAATGTATTGAGTGTCTTTTTTCCGACGCCGGGTTTGAAAACATTTTTGTCCAAGTATATTGATGAAAATGCCGTTTTCCGACGTAGGAGTCAAAGCGAAGATGACAATCCTCCGAGTCCCGTGGAAATTGATGGAGGAAATTTCTTGGGTTCGCATCGACCTCCGCAGTCTCCAGCTGGTGGATCTAGATCAGAACCAGGCCTTCGTTTCCACCCCCCATTGACTCCTCCATCAGGTTCCAACCCGCATACTCCAGCCTCACCTCACACCGCCAACATGTCAACCACTCATAATGGGTTTGGCTCCAGTCCTGCCACTTCTTTTAATTTGGCTTCTCCGACATCCCTATCCAGCAATATTAATCCTAGCCCGATGCCTCATCCCAGTCCATCCGGTTTAGTTCCCAATTCTCCTCTTAATCCCCAGTTGGCTAGTCCTGGAGGTTTGCTAAGTAATTCAAGCCCTGGACCTCAGCAAGGAGGCACTACCAATATCCCTGGACATTCACCAGTTGGCAGCTACATTCCGTCTAATCATACGGATGGAAGTCCTTTTCCAGCATCTCAAAGTCCTGCCGCTTCAAACTGGCCGGGTTCGCCTGGAATGCCGAGACCTTCTCCAGTAAGACCAGGCCAATCTCCAGGTGGCCCGGTCTTGCATAGTCCTCAACAAATGGATTTAAAATCCGGAAATCATTTGGCTAGAGTATTGCCGCCCAGATCCTGGGCTGGAGCAGTTCCAACGTTACTCACTCACGAAGCTTTGGAAACGTTGTGCTGCCCATCACCGCATCCTCTGGGTATCCCCGGACCTGAAATGAGCCCTTTGGAGCGTTTCCTGGGCTGTGTCTGCATGAGGAAACAGCTGCAACGTTTCGTTCATAACGAAAACTATCTGACGATTATTTCAACTCAAGAGCCTGGAGTGATTCACTTCAAAGTCAATGATATTCTACAATGCCGAGTGGGTTTGAACACCCAACATTTGCAAAGTCTTCACATTAAAATCTCCCAATTGGCTGAGCACAAGGAAATATGGTCACCTGAAGAGCTGCAAGTTTTGGAGCGATTTTTTGAAACCAGGGCAGCAGCGCCACCTTACAAGCCTACGTCCATGTTTACGTTCTGTAGCATGCTGAATTCTCCTCCGAACGTACTTAAGGACTTCATACAAATTATGCGTCTCGATATGATGCCCCATTTAGCTCAGCAACAAGGTATGAAGTGGTCGGTTCAGTGGCTGTTGAGGATTCCACCAAATGCCCTACCAATTGTACCGACTGGTACTCAAGGGGTTTTGGCTATTAGGAACAAAATTCTGTTTTTCGTAAGTGGTTTTCTTTCTAAAACTCTCTTGATTATCTATTTTAGTTGATTTTTTTTTCAATTAAATGCAATTAATTTTCATTGCAGATACAAATAACCAGACTTGGTTATCCCGCCAATGCAGATCCGCCGTCCATAGTTCTGCCTCTTATCTACGACATTGCCGGTAATATAACCCAATTAGCTGAAAAGCGAGATATCGGGTCTCCTCCCGCAATGACTGCGGCCGGCCAAGTGTTGCGCCACTTTTGCCAAATGCAGGTGAGTTTTCACAATGCCTCTAGTCTCAAATGGTTTTTACTTTTTGTTTTCGGTTACAGGCTGGAACGGTTGAATGTACAGTTTATCCGGCTCTAAGAGAAATCCTAATGAATCTCACGTTTCCATCCGATCCACAACAGCCGTCGCCCCAGCAGGGCGGAGTGCAACAGATTCAGTCTCCGGCCATGTCGATGCCTGGTCAGGGAGGAAACCCTGGCTATCCCCCTCATATGCAGGTCGGAATGATGGGCCCGCAATAGTATTTGCTGGAACAGGCGCGTTGGGGACAGTTAAGACGTAACTCGTTTTAAGAGGCAGCATGGTGGAAATACAATTTGTAAAAATGAAAAGCTTCATTCATCTAATTGTGAAAACTTACACTTGTAAATATCATAATTATGTTTACTGTCGTGGAGGATTTAGCGAACCTAAGTCCTCCGTGACAGTTAGTTATTGTACATTTTATTATTTAATGTGGCTGTTTACAACACAGCAGTTTGAGGTTGTTTTTTTTAATTGATAAGGACCGTTTTCAAAGTGTAAATGTAAAATATATACATCATATTTTTTTTTTGTTTTACTACGCCTGTCGAATGGCAAATATATTGCCACTCGCTGCCGTATAAATAAAAAAAGTTATGATATCAAGCCCAATGGAAGCCTCCCTTTTTTGTAGTTTCATGCAGTTCTCCTCAAAATTCTAATCATGTGTATTGTCGAGAAAGCAATGAATGGAAATTTCAGCACTTACATTACCTCTTTTAGTATTAATTTAAATTAGTTTATACATTTTAAAGATAAGTATAGGATATGCTAGGATAAAATCCACTTTTTGGAAAAACAAAACGAGACATTTCTTGGTGAAAAATATATTTGTTATTATGTTTTTTTCCTTTTTCACACACAAACATTGGCAATTTGATTTTTTTTCGACTGTTTCCAGAAGAACGTTCACACATTTCTTATTTTCCGGAAAACAAAAAGGATTTTTTAAATTGCATAAATAGTTTAAAAGCTTAATTTTTTTGAACGCTTGGTAATTCGAAAGTTAACCGTTGTTGACTACTGTGTAAATAGACTTTTGTGATCAGTTTGAAAGTTCTTTCGACTGAATTGTTCTTTCGAAGTGAAGTATTTTGTAGATATCAAGAAGTTGGGACGATAGATGTTTCACGCGGTCAAATGCCTTAGTCAAGTATTCGAAATTATTCGCTTTTGAAACGAGCCGAGGAGATGTAAAAGGCAGGAGGAAGAAATACAAAGAAAAATTAATAAAAGCGATTATTAATGGAATGAATATCTGGCCTTGGTGGCAGTTAAGTACAACAGCTGCAAAGGAGGATCCAGGGCCTGAATTGAGACCCCCTAGGTATTTTTTTACAGAATCTAGAAGAGGGACGTATACAACCCTACGGAAATACTCTTCAGTATAATGACGATGGAAATTAAATGCTCCAGAATCGTATCCAGACAAACACATTCATGGATTAGGACTCCATGTGTTTGTCTAGGAAACGACTCTGGGCATTTAGTTGCCTCATTGTAGTTGCTCAGCTATTTCTTTGGCCTTTTCAAAGAACTGTGAAAAGCCTTTTCAATTTTGATTTGTTATTATTGATTTAATTTTGAAATTATTTGAACAAAATCGAACGAGACCCATGATCCGATCTTCTTGCCCTGAATTCGCCTTTGGGCAGCTTCTGAAGACTTGATTTTACAATAATATATCCAACTTTATTAAATTTGAGTGCTCTCGCCCTTAAAAAGTTGAATGAACCCATCGGTTATGCAAATTACCACATACCATTTCTGGGTTAATTACATATTACCTTTGCATATCCCAGTTTGAAGCAATCGCTGACCTGTGGATATTATATTAAAATGTGTGTAACATTATAAACAAATTCTGCTGACAATTGCGAGTGCAAAATTAGATGCAAAATTGGCAAAAACTTAAGTGCATTGTCCGTAGTGACCAGCAAATGGCACATATCACCTGAACAGTGAATCGAAGAATCAGTTTAATTCCTGCTGGTGAGCAGGAAACCGAGTTTCGTGCTGCAATTCTAGCGGTACTTTGCCCTTTTTTCCTGCTGAAAGTGCAGCATGCGTTGTTGCATGCTCGCGATCGTGTGGGTGTTTTTTTTTATAAAGCCCTGCTCGATGTTGCCAATTGCTGAAATCTTCCTTGGTAAGTAAACTTTTTAAAATATTAATTGTTGCCCTAATTTTTCTACATGTTCATCAACTCACTGCACAAGAAATCACTCAAGTCGGATTCATTGGGGTGAAATAATTATAATTTTTTTTTATTTGTGATAAGAATACTTAAATAAATCCATTACTTTCCGCCACCGTTTTTCAGTACTGGCGTTCTTGTAGAAGACTGAAGCCACTTTAGTAGGCATTTTGTTAGTTTCATTCTTTTCGTTTCAAGCTTTTTCAATTCAATGCTCTAATTCCTTAAAACCGCACTTGAATTTTTTAAGTTAATTTTAAGTCGCTGCCTTTAAAGTTGATCTCCAAATGTTGGATATACAGATACACTACGACGCATTCATTACAGACCACCCTGTATATAAGTTGTTTAAGATTTCCAAGAATTTACAGAATAGACAATGTCTTTGAAACATATTTGGTAATTATTTTACCTTTATTTAGAAAAATATATAAAAAAATTGCAAATATTGTTTGTGCCAAGGTTTTTTTTACAAATTAAGAGTTTAACATTTCAGATTTTCGAAGATATGACGTTGACTTAAATAGGTTTGTCTTAGTTTTTCCGATTTCTCTGTTTAAAAATTTTTTTTTTCAGATCTTTAAACTATCTTTGAGTTATGTCGCTTTGTTTTTTGTTTTAAAGTGGTACCTAATGGGAAAATTGTTTAATTATTCTGTTTCAAGGCAGGTGTCTACTCTTGATCTGGAAATAAACGTCGAATGATTTCTCATGACCGTTTCTAATCACCTGCTTCAGACATTCTGATGCGGGTTTCAAAAAATGGAGAAGAAGTCTTCATTTTGCATGTAATGTGAATCTGGTTTCATTCGATCCACTCGTTTCTTCAAAATGCATTCTTGAACTTGGGTAAGGTTTTGTGCGGTTTTTAATTTTGCCACCCTGTTCTTCTCATGACCGTTTCTAATCACCTACATCAGACATTCTTATGCGGGTTTAAAAACATGGAAAAGCAAGCTTCATTTTACATGTGAAGTCCATCTGGTTTCATTCGATCCACTAGTTTCTTGATAATTCATTCTTGAACTTGAGTAAAATTTTTCGGGGTTTTTCATTTTTGCACCTTGTCCTTCTGATGCCCGTTTCTGATCATTCGCTTCAGACTTTCATATGCGGGTTTCAAAAAATAAGATCCTAAACGCTTGGTTATTTCTCGAAAACGGACGTTAGTATTTTAACCAAATTTGGTGGGTATTAAAACACGTTATTTAATCACATTTTCTGTACTAAATAAATCAAATTTATTCAAACCAATGGAATGCGTACAGTTACGTCTGTGTATATTACAAAAAAATATAGTCGAAGTTAATGGGCATATAAAAACTACACACAAAAATTGATTTTAGGCAAAAAACTTTCACATAAACCTTTGAAACCAGTTTCTAAAATGTTTTGAAAAATCTTTCAAATTGTATTTTTTTGATCCTCAACAAAGAGTTTCCGGACTTCAATTTACAGGAACTTTTCTAGGGCAATTTAGTCTTGACTCACCCGGTTTATTATTTAATTCTGCATTAAAATGTGTAATTTTGCATTCAATTAATCATCCTTACAGAGTAATGAACGACCATTTTACTGATTTGTTTATTTTTCTTTAGTAAAAGTTTTCGTTCACTCAAAAGTTGCAGCGATTTTCCAATTTTGCGAATTGAAAGTGTATAATCAAAAAAAATCCAACAATATTTATTAAGGGTCGTATAAATCCGCTTTATAATTTAATAATAAAGTAAAAATACAATTTCAAATGGCAATTCCAATTTAGTTAGAGAGAAAATTTGGGCAGAATATGTGTTTAACCAAAATACATCGGTTTCTTCTAAGTAAAAAAGCAGTTCCGTTCTACACTTTGTATATATTTTCATTCGAGCATTTTTTTTTGTTTGAAATTCAAATACAATTCCACAAAATTTATCTATTTTTCCTGCCAATTTTTGCTTATTGCTAACGCAATTGTTCTGTTAGATTTTTCAAAAAAATCTTTTTTCATTGTTAAAATATTAGCACATTTTAATTTATTTTCTCTCAGCTAGAAAACGTACTTTGCTTCCATCTTAATACTTATGTTTGTATTACATATTTTCTATAAATATAAGTAAATGGTTTTTTATGCAAGCTTGGGTATCTACTATTTATCATATTGAAAAAATATTTCATTAGCCCAATTATTTTAAAAGATTATATATTGCGTTTTAAACAAGTTGCTATTACATTCTTTGTTACTATTATTGCAAAAATATTTAATTTTATGTACAGAGTGTTTGATGATAATGCGCTGATATTTTCAGGATATTTTAGAAGGGGTCTTTTCAGATAAAGTTTTGCCAAAATAACCATTCATGAAACTGGTTCAAAACTTGCTTTATTTGTAAAAACTGTGCAAATTTGAACTTTGAAACACGTTTACAACTAGTTAAATGAATGGTTTATGGTCTAACTACCCAGTTTATGAATAGTAGTACTCTTTTTGCATTTTAGGTCCCCAAATGATACAAATTTGAATCGCTCATTGATACTTTTTTCAGAACTTGCATATACACTTCATTGAGACACTTTCTTTAAGCCATGTTTTTTCCACTTAATAAATAGTTCGATAATTTCATTCAGTTTTTCATTTCATTCAGTTTCAATTAGACGTTCATACAAAACATACAAAATAAAAACTTGTTTAATTTTTTTTAATACAGATTGCTGCAAAGTCATTTAATTAATTCTATTACCATTCCTAACTGAAGACTGACTGCATTCGGCATTATAGTGAATTCAAATAATGTCTGTCTGAGATTTTTAAATCGCCACTTTAAGCACATTAGGAATGGAGGTCAAACGGGTATTATGAAAAATGCAAGTTTGGCTGCAAGCGTGCCCAACGATGGACGCACATCGAAAGTGAAAATTTTGCAAGTATGTCAGGTCGAGCTATGCGAATGATTAAACGACGAAAGCATACTTATGTAATATAAAAAGTAAGAGTAGTTGTATTGATTTGTTTGGTCAGGTCGAAGTGATGTAGCAAAAAGATAAGTCATAAATTAAAAATTGTATAATGGATGTCTGATGCGTGTATCGGCTTGGGTGGGTTCATTTGCTGGATAAATAGAGAAAACTCGTGTCATTAATATGATATTTAATTAATATACTGTTCTATTAATAATAGCCGACGGGTTAATGCATTTAAATGAAATAACATTTTATTCAATTTACTCTTTTATTGAAGCGTTTGCATTTTATTAAAAAAAACCCATATAGCAATTAAAATTGGTTTTTTTGAATATTGGAAAATAACATGAGAAAATACATGAAAATGACCAAATTAATCTTCTAAGTACATTGAGTGCTGCCAAATAAAATGGGACGATGCGACAAAAATCACACTAGAAAGAAACGTTTCAAATTTTGGTTAAGAGATTGAGATTGAATAGCTTTCCTATAAGGATTAATAAACATGCAAAAATTGCAATTGCAATAAGCAAAAATAGAATCTAAAAGAAAACGTTGCATTCTGTACAGTTTTCAGATGCAAAACATTTGGCTTTGTGGTTAGGGCAAATTTATATTCGAATTTATTTCGGTTAAGTTACCTCGAACGAAATTGAATAGATTCATTTTGGACAAAGATTTAACCATTTCCTTATTCATTTAATTATTTCTCAATTCTGCTTGCAAATTATTTTGAGTTTTCCTTTACTGATACTTTTCATTTTTTTCTGTGGCTGGAAATCAATAAGTAACGAAAAAAATTAGCGTATTGTTGTATTTGGTTACGTGCCCATTGACAAAACGTTACCCGATTTTCAATGTTACAATGTTGTAAATATACCGAATATGCAAAACATTTAGTACTCGGACGTTTCGATAGCATTTGCAGCAGGACTTCTCAAAGTTTGTCTGTTTTTGTTGATCAGATAACTGCAGAAATCTCTTAATTCGAATGTGAAATTACCCGATTTGTCTACTATTTCGATATTACCAGCTAAAGTACAAAATTCGACTTTTCTCTGCTCACGCATATAAGTACTGTTTCATTCAAAAACTTGACTGCACCCGAAATTATTCCGCACTGGACTGGACAATATACAAATGAGCAATTACAGACCAATTACATTGCTCCCAGTACTTAGCAAGGTTTTTGAGTACATAATAAGGCAGCGACTGGGAAAACTGGTCGGAAAGTACATACCATCGTATCAGTTCGGATTCAAACATCAGCACTCGACTATTCACCCACTCTTCACTCTGACTAACAATATACAAACAACCCACCTAACTGACAGAAAGACAGCTTGCCTGTTTATGGACATTAACAAAGCTTTTGATAGTGTCTGGCATAGAGGCTTACTATACAAACTATACAAACTACACACACCAACACATCTACTATACACCATAAAGAACTTACTAGAAAACAGACAACTACAAGTACGAATTGACAAAACACTGTCATTTTCTTTTTCCCCTGAACAAGGGCTCCCTCAAGGATCCCCGCTCTCACCGTTTCTCTACAATATATACTGCCATGACATATACAATTACAACTTACCAGACAAAAATCAAATCGACAGATCGGCATACATATTACAATACGCAGACGACACGGCACTTATTGTACATGACAAAACTACTGAGAGAGCAGCTCAAAGACTCCAAACACTAACAAACAACACAACTGACATGGTTTTATAAATGGAGACTAACACCAAACGCGTCAAAAAACAAACTTCTGCTCACAACCACAGACTCAACGCTGACTCCCCTACAATAACTGCAGACGGCCAAACGACACAACCAAAAAACGACGTAAAATACCTTGGAATCACAATTGACCACAAACTTAAATTCACTAAACACATACGAAACATCAGGGCAGAAACAATAAAGAGAACAAAACACTTTCCGATCACGAACCTACAAAGACAGAGGAATTAGCACAAACACGGCCACCAAAATATATAAAGCTATTTGTAGACCCTTGCTAGACTATGGACATATACTCATGACCAACGGAACAGAAAGGACAAAACGCTATATACAAACAACAGAACAAATTGCACTAAGACTAATAACACGAATAAGACTCCCTCAAAACCCACTACACAACCCCTCCACCCAACTACTATACGAACGCACAAACATGACAAAGATTTCGGAAAGACTCATACATCTACAGACAAAATGGACAAACAACCCCTACAACTGGACCATACTGAATCCCCTTTGTCTTACAAGACCAACCAGACAATCCCGCTTCCGTTTCCCTACATCAACGCTACTCGAACGCTTACAATAGTAACTGACTACTGGACAATAAATCTAAGATCTCTGTTCGCCAGAATTAAGATTATTAAATTAGCAACCTAGAATAAGATAATTTTTACCTTTATTTGTTTGTTTAAATTAAGACTACATGTACTAAACAAGGGCAGAAAGACCGATAGGTCGATAGCCTTTTTTAGAAATAAAGATGTTTACTACTACTATTCCGCATTTAATTTACATTCAGCTGGTTCAAATTAAAACTGAAAACTTCACCCCACCATTTGATGGCACTTCGACTAAACAATAAATCTCGAAGATAAAAAAAATGTTAAACTGATAGTTATACCGACAGCAACCTGAACAATTTACTGCTAAAATAGATCGGTTAGTTTGCAAAGGAAATGATTGTTTAGGCTTCAACAGCAACATTGGTCTAGAATGCGTTTACCAAATCCGTTATGTTCACTAGCCAGAACCAAAATTTATGTATCTCAAATTCCATATAATTCTTCTTTCAAACTCATTGTAATTTAAATCTTAGGCCGCTTTAAAATTGGATGGTACACGACTATCTAATTTTGTTAAGGTCCAGTGGCTAAGATAACAGATTTCTACCGATAGTGCTAAATCACCATCATTTAAAATTAAACTTAAGATGGGCACGGTACCATTAGTTAGTTAGGTTTTACAGTAATAATGTACGATCATGTTTTCAATGGTTCAAAGTGCTAAACCATGCGTTATTAATTCAATTAATGTTTAATAGTATATCAGAAAGCCATTGGAAATTTCTACTGCGTGCTTGCAATTTTTAGTGCAAATTGAAAAACAATATATTTTAGGAAGAGCTGAAAGGTTTTTTGAGTTTTTTTTTGATGTGAGGCTTTGACCAAAAACCTAGAATAAAAGTTAAATCCATTATAAGCATTATCAGCCAAGTATCAGTTTCTTTGTTCTCGGTTGCAAATTTTTTCAACTGTTCCACACCCAGGGACAATTGTAAGAAGACCTGGAGGTGACACAAGTAAGCATTATTTTGTTTGGATCTTCACTGGACTAGGATATAATAACATTAAGTCTTTTGCTAAATTAAAAAAACAGTTCGGGTTGAAAATAAAATTGGCCTAAAACTGGTTTCAGATATTGAGATTCAGATGCCATATTTATAATGGTTTTAACGTTTCAAAGATACATCTAAAAGCTAAGTTAAGATTCTTCTTTCTTCTTCAGATGTCACCAGAGATATTCTAACTTTTCAGATATCTATGGATGTTTATTATTAATATTACTTTTACGTCAGTTATTCTCTCTAGCTGTAGTCTTTTCTCGTCAGCTTTTTTAAATATCCAGGCGTCCATCTGGCAGTGTGTATAATACAAATAATACAGTAACACCTCATCAGTCGCATTTTTAGTTCAAGGTTTAGGGCCAATTTTCAAAAATAAAAAATTCTCCTCTTGAACATCTTGCATTATTTAAAGAATATAAAAGGGGCTTAAGCTAAGGGGTTAAGGCTTTTAAATTCAAACTGTTGACCTGAATTTCCTTGCAATCACATTTGAAATAACACACTTGAGCAAATCTGTCGGTGTAATTATCGAATTGAAGTACTTTTCTTGCTGAAGAGCAAATATAAAGAAAGACACACTTATCATTTCCGCATTTAGCATGTTTACTAACTCGTAAAATATGGCGTTTTTACTACTCCTCAGCAATCTTTTAAATCCGTGCCATTATTTTACGACTCTTTACGAGATTGCTGAAAATGTTACCATCAAACGCATCAGTTCCACTCTGTATTAAAAGCCACGACTGAAATAGTTAAGTGAAAATATTTCTATGCCATTTAAGTGCCAAATGCAAAAACTGCGAAATTCCATTTTCAAAATGGAATTTACTAATCTCAGGCTTTGGATCTTCGACTGCTATTATCACTTATATAGAAACATAAATTGCAGACATTTTCCATAAGAACCGATCGGAAGACTTCAAATGCTCAATATTAAGAATGCTAACAAAATACCTGATGAGCTGGTTAATGGAATGTTTTATTGTAGATTTTTTAGCTTTTGTATATCGTGTATATTTGACTTTTTATGGAAATTATTTTGTAATTGCATATCTATGCAGAATGCAACCGAACATAACTGAATGAAAGCGACAAAAACCGAAAGTAATTCACTACAAAAATATACAGGGTGCAATTTGCGTAGGGAGTCAAAATAACAAAACTAAGCCTATGAGTTCAAGCCAGATTTTTATTTGTTTCAGATATAATTGCGAATCTTAACTAACAAAAAAAATCTTCTAAATAGCCATCCTCATTAAGGCGGCTATTCAACACGAAAGGGCCTTGAAAACTGATCATTTAGATTGCCTTTAAACGTTAATACTAAACCGACGTTGAAATTATCGTAATCAATGGTTATTGAGACAATTGTTAATCCCATTTCCAGGAAAGTTGACTTCGTCCGCATGTAAAACACATTTAAGGAATCATGTGTTTTTACAAATCCGTTGACAAAATTGTAATTTTAAAGACAAATCGTCTTTTTGAAGATTTTGCATATGAAAGGCCTGCATTGTTTGTGGAATTTCAAATTGGATTGCTATTCGATTTGTTTTATCTTTGAATTATTGTCTAAATTGTCTATGACATCCGCATTAGCGTTTTTATGTTCCGAACCGAGCGCGAGTGGAAACATTCCATTTTCCCCAGCATTTACTTCTGAATCCTAATTTTCATAATTTTTTTGCTTGTTTTACTCGTTATTTTACTGTTATTGTTATCCATTTAACATTGTCGCGCATTTCTTGTTCATTTGCGTCGTTCATTTTCTTTCCCATAGTTCTTTAAGAGTTCTTAACAGTGGTTCTATTACAAAAATAAATCTGTGAATGGACAATACTGAAGTATTTTTCTTTTTTTCAAGCCACTGCGCTTTTAATATTTTTCATCTTCGCCTTTTTTATATGATTTCTTGTCTTATTTTCGCTGAAATATTTCTGCTACCAGCATATTTATTTGCGTAGTAGTTTTTGCTCAATGGTTACTCATTTATTTTACTGTTTCATTCAATCCTTCAATATTATTGATAGTTTCACTTGCTTTGGCTTTTCTTAATGACCAACTTGGTCAACTTTAATGCTTTGCTTGTTCGTTATTATTTTTAATACAAAATTAGTATCCGTTTGTTAGACTTCGGGTTTGTTTTTCCTTCCAAATTATCTCAGTTTTAATTTGATGTTCAGTCTCTCTAACTCTTGTTCTGTTCTCCTTTAGTTTCCAATTTTATATTACCACTGCTTTTCTATTTTCGTTATTTTGCATGAAACTAGGCCTAGCGCCTGTTTTCCATTTTTTTTCAGTTATTCATTACGATTTCAGTTTTATTTTCCGGGGAGTTTGATTATTTTCAATGCTTTACTAATTCGTAATATAAAAATTATGTATACTATATATCCATCTATCTGATTTATATCGTTATCTAGTCAATAACATTTACTTTTATTATAAGATTGTATTGTAAGTTTTACCTTCCAAATTTGGTTAAACTAAATGAAAACTTGTCGAAAATACACTTAAAAGCGACTGAAAAATTTAGTTTTTATTTTTTTTTAGAACATAACACACTAAACATACATTAACGCAAAAGAAATTTTTAATCATTACTTAGCTGGATATTATTTTGTGATTATTCGGTATAAAGTATGGTATTTTAAGGTTTACTTTTGATATTTTTCAGCAAAAACCTGATGACGGCGATTGACTATCGAAACGTCCTTCAGTCTGGCTACTGCGTCACATATCACGAATATTTGAAACCGTGTGATGTGACGTAGTGGTAAGTTTGAGGGAATAGACTTCTTGTATTTCAAACTACTCATGTTGGGTTCAGCCGATAAAATGACGTCCTCGTAATACGGAAACCAGGAAAAATAGAAAATTTGTCTTTGCTAATTTTCACATATTTTACGTAATTTTAGAAATCCGACAAAATATCTGACAATCTCAAAAGCATTTTTCAAAGAACTTCAGAATATCTGAAAATAACATTTAATTTTGGATTTATAGCACTGCAGATTGCAGATAAAAAATCTTCATAGTGAATTTTCTCTACTAGCTATTTGTACATCCTTATTTGGAATATGGAAAATTAAATGCTTGTGGATTGTGTTTGCACTTTTCCTGGATTTCAGTTATTTTCGTCTTTTGTGTGCTTTTTTTGTATAGAAGTTTGTTATATATTTTTTGTACCTATAGTTGGTTCGCAGAGTCTAATTTTTATAATCAGTCTTAGTGTAATCTATTCTGTTTTTTGCATAACATTTCTTCGTTGATGTCCATTTCTTATCATGTGTCCTGTATTCTGAAATATATTTTACGTACAAAACTTAGCAACTGAGCCAATGCTTAATAATTACCAAACAATTATTTCTTTTCCTCATTTCCCGAGTGTTTGATGCTGATAAATTTATCTCAAAACTTATTCTACATTTGTGCTTCCTCAAAAATACATTAATTAGTGCTGCTACTATTAATGATGGCTCAAAAGATTCCTGCTGATTGCTATGACCGGGTGTTGAACTAAGGATCGCAATTTAAAAATTATTAATTTACATAAAGAACAAATTTAACTAAAAAGCCCCTTTTTTAAAATTAGGACTATTGAAACCGATTTAAAAAAATGCCTAAAACTCCTGGAAATCCTAGCTGAACACCCGATAAAGTCTGCTTTTATAATGTTGCGTTTATCCAAATTGGCATGAACATCTAGACTTGGCGAAAGGCAAAGTTTATTTAGCGGCAAACTTTGGCGCAAACCGAAAATGTGATTTAAAACTGATGTGCTATTCAATTTATTATAAAGGAAAAAGGTCATATCCTAAACTTTCACAGTTATTCTGTGGAAAGTTTGATGTCAGAGTGAGTTTCCAGTTTTATGTGAAACTTTTACTGAAGCCGCCATTTAACTTGGCAAGTTCCAGCAGAGTTGTATGACCGGAAGAACAATCAGTATTAAATGAATAATGAAGCCACAGACATGAGTTATTTGTTGTGGATTTTTGCAGCTGAAATTCATGGAGATCGACCAACAAGCAAGTTTTATTTTTTGGACTGAAGAAACTTGTCTACCAATCCAAGAAAAATAATCTCTTGAATCTGAGAGAAAATGTTAAGAGTAACAGTCAAGGCTCGATAGAATATCTAAATTAATGCACATACTAAAGACCAAATATGTTGTTTAATTTTTCAGCAGTTGGTGTTTCCGCGTATGTAAAAGGGAGAACACGCTTTCCGGAATGTAGTAAAGCACCAAATGGGGAGAAACTAGAGCAAATATTATATAACATAAGTATCAGACCGTATGTGGAATTTGCGTGGGCTTCCTAGACACAAGCACGCATATCTGTAAGATATTTACATAACGGCTTTTTGGGATATGATCGGTCAACTACTGACCTCTCTAGTTAAGGTACCTTTATTTGTGTCAATGCTGGTACTTAGACCATGATGCTGATACAAATCGCATTTGTTTTGCATTCAGATTGCTGATATATTGACCAGGTTGATACCAATTACCGGCCATAATTGCCAGTAAGTTATTTCATCGAACTCAAATAGTCAAAATAACTGTTGATTGAAGAACTTGCACAAGTTTGTTGTGCTTTTACAAGGGAACATACTGCATGCTACAAAACATGAGGCTTTTAAAGCTGGAACAAATAGTTTCCCAGATTTTTTAACGCATATATAGACTACGCTTATTTAGGAATTATTTGGGTGTTTTTGTTACTCCCACTGAAGCAAAAATTGTGGTCGCAGGAAATTAAAAACTTTGATTCTACAAATAAGATAACAAAAGTTTCATTTAGTAAAAATATCAAAATAAGAAAAAATGCAAGTGAACTTCGACTTAGGGAACGACTGAGGATTCGTCGAAAAAATTCCTTCAAAATAAAGCACCGAACAGGAAAAAAACACAGAAGTTTCCTTTCATGAAACAGAGTGAACTACCGAACCAATTTTTTAGATATACACATCTCAAACGCTTTCGTTTTTCAGACCCCAGTTCATGCAAAACGTAATAAAAAAAAACGGTGACATAAATTATAATTGAAAGCATCAGACCTGCTAAATGGAGCTGATGACCCTCAACTGCTTGTTTGCAGACGATACAACCGACCTCAGTTAGTATCACGTTTCTGAACCAGAACCCACACAGCCCAGAGCGCCAGAACGTCAGCTCTGGGTGTGCGTAAGAGAGCATTTATCAAACCTCACCGAAAAAAAACAGACGATTAAACTTTGAAACTATTCAGAAGACATGAAGCTATAACAGAAAGAAGCGTATACTTTTTTTCTTTCTGTCTGAGCTACCTGATATTTCCTGCAGACGCATTTACACTTTGACCAAGAAAACATGACACTATTTAAACACCCTGTACAATATGTTAATTCCATTTTTTGCTTGTATTTTAACTTAAATTTTGTCCAGAAATAGAGCTATAACTCGATTAAAAAACCCTTCAAACAGTGTTACTGATTAAAAAAATATTCACAGTCAAAAGTTAGGGAATATTTAAACTGAGCGTTAAGGTTGGGGCGCAGTGTAGTTAAAATTTCTATTTAGCAATGAAAACTGATAAACATAGACTGAAATATCTTAAATTGCTATTTAAGAATCAATCAATTCATAATTCATAATCCATATATAAAAATCTGTCGATGACCTTAATGATCTCACCCTATATAGCAGTAAAGCTGGATTTAATCTAGATGTATAAGCTCTGCAGTTGGTGCCGTTCGTCGTTTGCAGTTACCGCAGTTCGAGAGATACGCGGGTACCAACTGGTAAACTCGAACTGCGAACGACGAACCACGAACGGCACCAACTGCAGAGTTTATAAATCAAGCTTAAATGTTTTTTCAATATTTCAATTATTTGTTTTCTGCTCAGAAGGAGTTAGTGGGTCACTGTAAAATCGTTTTAGAGGAATGACGATTTTTGAAAAAGTCATAAAATTGATGAAAATATTAGCAAAATTGCAAGAGGAATGGGGCTTCAAATCCCAACAATTTAGAAACTATAAAATAATGCAGTTGTAGTTGCAGATTTGCCGTCTCAAATATACAACACACACAAGTATATTCCAGTTCTTTTTAAAATTGTGTGCGCATCTAAAATGAATGAGCTAAAAATGCACTTTGAAATTCTACCAATCTATGTTTTTAACGCAGAAATTGCACTAAGGATATTTTAAAATAATGCATAAAAATCAAATTAAAACTTACCAGACAAAAATCAAATCGACAGATCGGCATACATATTACAATACGCAGACGACACGGCACTTATTGTACATGACAAAACTACTGAGAGAGCAGCGCAAAGACTCCAAACACTAACAAACAACACAATGACATGGTTTTATAAATGGAGACTAACACCAAACGCGTCAAAAAAACAACTTCTGCTCACAAACCACAGACTCAACGCTGACTCCCCTACAATAACTGCAGATGTCCAAACGACACAACCAAAAAACGACGTAAAATACCTTGGAATCACAATTGACCACCAACTTAAATTCACTAAATACATACGAAACATCAGGGCAGAAACAATAAAGAGAACAAAACACTTCCGATCACTAACCTACAAAGACAGAGGAATTAGCACAAACACAGCCACCAAAAAATATAAAGCTATTTGTAGACCCTTGCTAGACTATGGACATATACTCATGACCAACGGAACAGAAAGGACAAAACGTTATATACAAACAACAGAACAAATTGCACTAAGACTAATAACACGAATAAGACACCCCCAAAACCCTATACACAACCCCTCCACCCAACTACTATACGAACGCACAAACATGACAAAGATTTCGGAAAGACTCATACATCTACAGACTGATGGACAAACAACCCCTACAACTGGACCATACTGAATCCCCTTTGTCTTACAAGACCAACCAGACAATCCCGCTTCCGTTTCCCTACATCAATGCTACTCGAACACTTACAAACGCAACTGACTACTGGACAATAAAATAATTTTTTCTTGTCATTAGAATTGGAAAGTTTATTTAATAAGATTGTTAACCTAGAATAAGAGAATTTTCATATTTGTTTTTTATTTAGATTAAGACTACATGTATTAAACAAGGGCAGAAAAACCGATAGGTCGATAGCCCTTTTTAGAAATAAAGATGTTTACTACTACTGCATAAAAATCAAATTAAAATTGCAAGTTAAAGCAGGAAAGTGAAGGAACAAAAAACTCGTTCTCAGAATCGTCTGCTCATTCTTCATTTGTCCCCTTCAGAAGAACAGTGCTATTTATGAATAGGATATATGGTTGCAACATGCAAACTAGCACTAAAGCCATGCCATCAATTTCGTACTAGCAAACTAAAAATTAGTTTTGCTTAAAAACTTTTACCGCTGTACGTTTTTCAGATGGTAACATTTGGGATTTGTAAATTGAAATTTGTGAGATCTAATGGCAATGCCTAAATAAAGTACCGTTGCCTCAATAAAACAATAATTGATTCTTGAAACATTAAAAAGCTAATTTGCATTAACTCGATTGATTGTCAGCCAAATGGGTTTTATCTGGATAATTATTATTTAGCGGTATTACATAAATTGCCCGTTTATTGCCTCTACGCTACTGATTTATGGCTTAGTCTTGTAAGGAGAGTTTCGTGACCAAATAGAAATTAGTCATCCGAAAGTCCAGCGGGATCACCATCAGACTGCGTACCCGGAAGTATTCTTCGTTGTACTCCGTTTATTATGACAATTTTTTATCGACTTCTTGACCTCTGCTTATATGGGTGTGTTACCAATTGCGTGATCTTTGAGGTCATGTATTAGAAGCATTCTGCATTAATGCTCTTAAGCATTAGGACGTAGGCGCACAATTGGCCTTAACAGTATAGGTGCGATTCACTCATTTGTGCCAGCAAGGAATAAATAATAGAACTGAACGGTATAAATAATTTGATTATATAATTTTTTTTAAGTTTGTTTTAAGTGGCTTTACACTGAAACGTTCTGAACCCACTATCAAAGGAAGTAATAGTGGAGTTGGGATAAGTGCGATGCAGTTAGCAATATTTTTGCTTAGCAGGATTTTTTTAAAATAATTTACTCAAAAAAATATATAAAAATGCCAAATTCTGCATCTAGAAACATTATTTTACATGTTAAAGCTCATTAAGTAATGCGTTTAGCCAATTTTCATTAATTATTTTTCAAACACTATTTTTAACAGTATTTTTTTCATTATAACAACTAAAAGTCTGATCAAATATTAATGAGTTTTCTGAAAAATATATGCTTATTTCTTTATAAACATTTATTTATTAATTATTAATTTCAATTATTTTTTGTTATGTTTCGGTACGAATTAAGCGTCAAACCTTAAGTATTTCGTTCAGCCATGTCTTCCTTTACATTTTCTTCAACTTTAGTTGTTCGGTGTTAGTTTGTAACATCGCTTATATCCATTTTACGGAATTTTAAATTTTCCATTTAAATCTTTAAAAATTGAAGCTAACACCGGTATTGAAACTCACCATTGAAAGTTCATAAAAAGTTAAAAATGAAACAGAAAAAAACTCTCCGAAAAAATCTAATCATTTACAAAAATGTAAACGAATAATTCGATTTTTAATTGAAAAACATTACATCAATTTCAGTGTAATTTAATAATTTTTTCAATTGTTAAAATAAAGAAAATAGGAATGTTCTTGAAGGAGAAGTTTTATGTATCCGAAGCTGATGAAAAAACTGTTTTTGGGGAAAAAATTGATGCAAAACTTAATTTCCGGCTCAAAATGTAATGAATTGTAACTTGGAGTTTGCAATTGTTTATTCTGTTTTTGTTGTAATGGTTTTCTTCTCATTATATATAATTTGAGTAAAATTATAAATAATCAAGGTCTACATTAAGAGACACAGTAGAGACAAACGCTATTGAATTTTCGTCACTTTAGCGACCCTGAAATTTGGAACATTTTTATATATTTTAATCAACTTCATAATTCTAATCAAATGTTTCTTGTATTCAAATACAGAAAATAGATAATGTAAACTTCGAAAACCATTGTTTTCTATGAAAAACGGTTTACGATTTTCTACGGTTATCGAATGCTGCAAGCAACATACAGAGTGTCTCGGTACATCCGCTCGAATGCTGTTTTCATAAGGCTTTCACTTCTTGAAGAAACGTTCTTGTTTCTTGCAAATATTTTCTCAAAACATATGTTTTTCAGCAAAGAAGTAAAACCTCACGCTCAGTGATTTTTTCCAGGTGCAGTTTCCGTTGGAAAAAAATAACACTTTAATTCTCAGCTTCATTCGGAAGTCTCACGTATAGAGCAATTTAACAGTTTTCGAAGAAATGAAGAAACGATTGTTTTCTAGGAACCAAATTAAGCAACTTTAGATGTTAAATGTGATGGTTGCATACAAAATCATGTTAAACTTAACAGCCAGTAAAATCAACTGATGCGGTTGTAGGAGTTGACTAAAGCTTTCGACCGTATCAATCAATCACACCATTCTCAAACCCGCATTATCAACAAAAAAAAGTTTTTTAAGCCTTAGCTTGATTCCCATTTGCAGGTGGTTTAGTTCTGTCGGGGTGTCGATATCAGGCACACTTCATACAAATAATTATTCTGCAAATCATTTCGCTGATTGACGCTAAAGGATTGATGGATGATTTTCCGAAAGCAACTAACTGAAAATATGAAATCATAAATCTTCTAAGGAAGATTTTCAGGTACAATACGGGGATTTTCAGATCCATCATTCGTCTTATAAATATAATGAATAGCAAAATGGAATGAACGTCGGTGACTAGTTTAATTTTTTTAACAGGTTCATTACCCCTTCAGCTATTGTTAAAGTTCAAGTTCATGTCGCGCAGGTGTCACGGATTATTAATCCAGACAATGGATTGCATTTTATCTGAAGGAAAATCGAATAAGTCCACCTTTCAATCGATACCGTGAAGATAATTCTGAGTTCAGCAGCGTACACACAGGAGAAATAGTGGTATTATTATTCAATAACTCGAGTGAATCTAAAAGTGGTATCTATTTTTTAATTAGAGAGTTAATACTATAACTCGAACAAACGCAGAAATTTTGAAACAGAAATGAAGATTTCCTATGAACATGCACTCACAAACGGTTCCTTCCTGAAATACAGGGTGTTGAACTTTTGCATTTGTCTTCAGTGTCTTTAAATGTGGCCTAAAACCCAACTGAATTGTTTGTTGCCTTTAGAAGCTTTTGTGCCTTTCGTATTCTTAGCATTTGCACGAATGTCAGCAAAAAACTAAGTACTTAACAAAAAATTTACCGAAAGAACGAAGTCTGATGCTGTAAGAAACTGCCGCAAATGCTTCCTATATGATAATGAACAAGTTCGTCTCTTGTACATGGGTCTTTTTGTATGATTTATCAGTTTATTTTCAAAGGTCATATTTGCTTTGATACTTGAATCTTCAGGGAGTGCCAAGCTACTAGAATTGAAGTTGCGCTCAAAAAGAAAACTCTGGGTACATTTGCTCATTTAAGGGTTTCCTATTTCTTTAAATTAAGAATTAGTAAGACCAATACGAGGATTCAGACAAGGCCACCGTGTATATGATAATTATGCAGACTGATCAGGCTCCACGTCAAAATCCATCCAGCTTCATTTGTTAAAAGCAAACTTTTCACCAACTTTTATTAAAATTATGAACCTTTGAAGCTCAAAGCTTTTGATAATGAAACGTATATAGAATTTGTTATTTTTTAATCTCGTGTTCCCAATTTTTACCTTTCAGGTAGCAATTCATCATACACTTAGATTCGTGTTTTTTTCTCGCCCTACTTTATTATATAAGTTTAAATGGTTTTGGTTTCCACCTGTTTCCGATGGGATAACACTAATCTAAACTGTTGATTTAATATATGAACTATTCACTTTATTATTCATCTAATGAATTTTTTGAAGCTTCACATTTCCAGCCATTTCCTTCTTAATTGACAAAATTCCAAAGAAACTTGTATGCACTTTTTAATGCAATTCATATTCCAGAAATGAGTGGTGAATGAACTTCATATTTAAAATCGAATTTCAGATTCAGGCTCTGATGGCTTTAAAGCCTACGAGAAAACATATTTCTTAAGGCAATTTTTTGAACTTTTGTGTACGTTTTCCATTTAGAGATAATCAAATATCGCGCATAGACTTCATAACTTTTTTACGAACAGGTTTTTCTAAAAACACTGAAGCAGGAAACTTCAATAACATTTTTCGATGATAATATTCTTCTACAGTTTTCCTCAAATGGATACCTAGAGCACGTATTCCGGTGGTTAAAAAAATCTGCACCTGCTCATTCCGTTTCGATAAAACTAGCATAGTAAAAACCTCAGGCTTCGTTTACAAGTAGTGTTCATCGGATGGTGTAAATATGTCCAGACTGTCCTTGCGAAAGCCCGGAAGTGAACAGCTTCAGAGGCTGTTGATGAACCTTAAACGATATAGGCAATCACTGTCTCTCTTTGTTAGTTATTACAAAACGGAATCTGAAAGGGTAATTAAGAAAAGAGCAGCGGTAATAGTTTTTGTTCATCTTACTGACTGACCAATTTTAGACCGTGAGTCGCTTTAATCAAAACCGAGGAGAATTGGCAAATAATTGCTTGTAGTTTCGTTATATCTTATTCGTCAGTAATTTGGGATTTGCAACACTATAGACGTGCCAGTTAGAGATATTTATGACATTCAGTGGAAATTAAGATGTTCGGACTTAGCTGAAGTGTAGAATCGCGGTTTGTTTTAACCTTGGCGCTTTAGTTCGGGGTTTTTTTAATGACTTTTTTCTTCGTTTATAGTACATTGTATTACTTACTTTAGAGCTGTGAATACGTCTTGGGTCTACATACAATATGATTCAAGTAATTACGCAGAATTATTTGAATACGTTTGAATTTGAAAATTTATGATTTTCCATTTAAAACAACTGTTCCGGATTTTATTGTAGAATGAACTTGCAAGCCTGATAACTTGACGAAAACTCAAATATTCTGCGTCTTCAGGCTTTAATTTTACGAATGATGTACCAAATAGATCTGTTGAAAACAAATTAATAAAAATCAAATTATTCAATCCAATTCGTTTGGAAAAATGCAAAGTTCCGGAAATATTTCTGGGCCGGTTTCAAATGTGTAAAACATCGCAAGTCCAGTTTTTTTTATTGATTCAACAATAAAGGTTGGCCAAATCGCTGAATTTTGCATACAAAAACCAGAAGCTTAACTTTGTTACGTTTGAAAAACTGGGAAGCCAGCAGTCATCCTACCATGGGCGTCAATTGTTGAGTAGTCGCACTTCGAGTTTTTTTCTTATTTTGCTATAGTACAGAATATCACTTTTTCCACTTGGTATAATGTAAAACGCTTCAAAATATTTCGTTGTTGCTCTAATTATATTTCTTTCGCAAAAATGCACATAATTTATCTCCTTAATTCAATTTTTAATTGAAATATCTCACTCCTATTCTAATAGACAAAAATCCAATACAAGCTCGACCTGCAACTACTAAAAATTCCCTAGTGAAAAAACTACATCGATATTTTCTTCGCAATGTACAATCAACATACCCAATCAGTATTAGGTAACGTGATTATGTTATTTTGTTTTTAAAAAACGTGCCTGAGATTTAAAGGCTGAAAAAAATTCGATAGAAATAAATTTACCTGTCAGTTAAACTATTTCAGCGCACATATAAAAAGCAATTTGGCATTGAAAATAATTAGTTATTACACGTCGGATAGATATATAATGTACAAATAACGTATGGTCGAATCAAAGCGTATCGAAATTGCTGCAGGGTTATTTTAACATTTTTAATGATCACCTCAATGCTAAGAATTTTGTGGTTCGGAAAACTGAACGAAGATAATTGAAATTTACATTTTAAATTTGTCATGTTCAGTTATTTTTTTTGTCAATCTTCGTTACGTGACTTTTATCCAAAAAATGCTCTGTTTGTTAATTTGTTTAATTTGACATTACTAGGAAAATTTTAAGTATCGATTACTCATTAAACAGTTTCATATAACATCCGTTTTATCTTCATTTATTAAAGACTTGAAGGCGTCATATTCCGTTATTCATTATTGAGAAGCTAATTTTTGGTCTAAAAGATATAAGATATAAGGATAACAGTACTGTAGAGGTAAATAAAGGTTGATAAAGAAAAATCTTTTTGTATATTTCTTTTTCCTGACTGTACTTTAATTCATTCCAATATATTCCTGGGTTTTTCAGTCAATTTTATTGTCACTAATTATGGTGTTATGTGATGAGCCCTGCGTTCGTCCCGGGTCTACCTATTGGACTCGTCAGTAAGGCTTAGGTAGACCCTGCCTTATACGCCAGACACGTAACACGTAGAACCGATGTCTGGCGTATAAGGCAGGGCTCTACCTAAGCCTTACTGACGAGTCCAATAGGTAGACCCGGGACGAAACGCAGGGCTCATCACATAACACCATAATTAGTGACAATAAAATTGACTGAAAAACCCAGGAATATATTGGAATGAGATAAAGAAAAATATATCAAATATTTTTAAATGCTTCGAATTTTATATCATGTTCATCACAAGCAAGTGAGCAACTCGACTAGCTCATTGAAAATTAGATAGAAACTTCAGATACGAAATAATTCGCACTTTTGTACGGTTTTAAGCGATTTTTAAGGTCACAAATGTTAACAGTCAAAATCTTTCTTATTGTGGTCGGAATCGCTTTAAATGTGCATATTGTGGAGCTTTTTTTTATGTCAGAAACAATCCATGGAGTTCAAAAAACACGCACGTAAAATTTTGACTTTTTGCTCTAAATTTCATAAGGTCGAGTAGTAGTAGTAAACATCTTTATTTCTAAAAAAGGTAATTCATAATAAGACCTTCATAAGGTCGATTTTTTCAAAAAATATAAATTCTCTCAAAATGCCCCGAATTTTACATTATTTTTATTCTAAGAAGGCGAGGAATGCGACAAGCTTATTGAAACTAACACTAGAAGCTTCTGATCCAAAATACTTCGGATTTTTGCCGGCTTTTAGCTATTTTTAAGCACTCACGAAATTTAATAGTCAATACCTTTCTTATTAAGGGCTCAAACGCTTTATATGTGCATATTCGGGAGCTTGTAGGTCGGAAAAAATCAATTGAGCTCGAAAACACAGGCATGTAAAAATTTGATTTTTGACCGAAATTTTCATACGGTAGTAGAGAGGTTTTCGAAAAGTATCAATTCTGTCAGAATTTCGAATTTCCTAAATCCTCCTTATTATAGACCCAAACACTCTATATATGCATAAAGAGGAGCTCATTAGGTTTGAAATTATGCATTTAGAGAAAAAAATCGACATGTAGAAACTTTATTTTAGGGCGAATAGATTGTATGTAAGATAAGTAGTCGGTTAACAATTTTTTGAAAAAATGCAAATCGATCTAATGCCTTCCGTACTGTACCATTTTCAGCACAAGCAGGCATAAAATGAAACAACATCAATAATGGTTTTCTGAGCCAAAATAACAAAAAAAATATGCCCCTTTTGTTTGAACGGTTTTACCGTAAACGAACCAATGTCCTTCCTATTATAGAATCAAACGCTTAATATATGCGTATAGCGGAGCTTTTGAGGACGAAAAATATGCATTGAACTTAAAAACCTATCAATCATCAAATATGCAACCTTAAAAACACGAAAAATCTCCCAAACTCAACAATGTACAGACTGGGATCTTCTGAGCCAAAATGACCGGTGAATGAGTGAACGATGAATTGAGAAATTATTCTCAATTTTAGGCGGTTTTAATCCAATGAATGTTATCTCCATTATACGCTCAAACACTTTATACATGCATATAGAAGAAGACGATTGTTATCTCCATTATACGCTCAAACACTTTATACATGCATATAGAAGAGCTCTTAGCTCGAAAATTATTCATTGAGCTCAAAAAGCTCACATGCAAAAAGTTGATTTTTAGCCGAAAAAATCCTGTTAAAAGTTTTTTGGAATAATTTAAATAGATTGAAATGCAAAAGTGTCTGTACCATCTTCGTCCCAAGAAAGAGAGGACAACTATGCATTCAAAAAAGTCAACTAACAACAATTTAATTTTGAGGTAAAAAGATGCCAATTGCTCCGAAGAAACTCAAATTGTTCAAAATGACCCCAATTTTTATAGAATGAAAAGTTGGTCACTTTGGAACGATAGTAAAATATGCGAACGGTAATAAGCAGTTATTTTAATGTATTTCGGTTGGAACCGTATTGGAATCGCAAGTCTCAATATTCGTTAATGGATGAACAAAACATAAATCAGACAACAACGCAAGTACTGTGGTACTATGGATATACTCTCCCTATGTCAAAAACCAATTGCCTCGAATTCTGCAAAATATTTGTGCTTAGCAAACTGAAAATCCATCTAGATCAGGAATGGAGAGCCAGAACTCTTCTGGTTTGAAAACACTATAACCCATTTGAGATGATTTTGAGCATTTTGAATCTGTAACGGACGACCTCTTCGCCATTAGAGGTTTCAACACTCTATATCTGCTCTTTGAGGAGCTATTGAGGTCAAAACCTATGCAATGAGCTCAAAAAAACTACAAGTGAAAAGTTGATTGGTGGACGACAAAATCGTTATTTTTATTACCATTTTCCAAATGCCTCAAATTCATACCAAAGAAGCGAGAAATCCTATTAGCTCAGAAATAGAGATGCTAAGCAAAAGCAACATCTTCTTTAAACAACAACATCTTCCTCATTATACACTAAAACACTTTCAGTATGCATACATGCATGAACTTCTTAGCTAGAAAAATATACGCTTAACTGGAAAAAGTCGATTGTAGACTTAAAAAATGTTTTTGGTAAAAACTGTTGATTATTTTTCTCAAAAGTTCAAATGGTAGAAGGTAGTTAACATATGAAACAGATGGTTGACTTAGCAGTTTACGGTTTCTTTAAATTTTGATTTCCCATAGAAATTCACAGTTTAAATTACCTATTCAGTTTAGTTCTTGAAACGTGCTAAACGCCGCCAAGTTAATATGGATCTTAATTATCTCGGTTTTTGTATGAAATATTTCACACGACATATGGCTATAGATTGTGGGCATACAAAGAGCTTAAACTAAAACCCGTGACCTAACATATGTACCTAATTGTTGGTACACTTTACCAGCGCCAATGTTTCCGCAAATTCCGACTCTATTAGCGTATTATAATGGTTGTTACTTCCTAACCGTATTCGTATGTTATTAGTGGCAGTACCGCTTTATTCGGCTTTCTTATCGAGAGCAGTCCGTTCAATTTATTTCCTCGAACACCTGGATTGACTGCATTTGGTTCGTCTTCAAATCACGATCTCGATTTTATATCACCTAGCCTAACAAGTACCTTGGGAAATGGATTTGGATGGTACCGATTCGGCACTAATTAACTGCGCCGTGTAACACGAAACGTTCGAAATTAATTGCTATCTAAATCGACTCTAAAAAAACCGGGATTCAGGTAATGGTGTTATTATCATTTAAAGTATTCGAAGGAGATCTTTTTAGGAGGAAAATAAATAGTTTGGAGAAATTAATGATTAATAACCAACATATCTACTACACACCCATAAAGAACTTACTAGAAAACAGACAACTACAAGTACGAATTGACAAAACACTGTCATTTTCTTTTTCCCCTGAACAAGGACTCCCTCAAGGATCCCCGCTCTCACCGTTTCTCTACAATATATACTGCCATGACATATACAATTACAACTTACCAGACAAAAATCAAATCGACAGATCGGCATACATATTACAGTACGCAGACGACACGGCACTTATTGTACATGACAAAACTACTGAGAGAGCAACGCAAAGACTCCAAACACTAACAAACAACACAATGACATGGTTTTATAAATGGAGACTAACACCAAACGCGTCAAAAAACCAACTTCTGCTCACAAACCACAGACTCAACGCTGATTCCCCTACAATAACAGCAGACGGCCAAACGACACAACCAAAAAACGACGTAAAATACCTTGGAATCACAATCGACCACAAACTTAGATTCACTAAACACATGCGAAACATCAGGGCAGAAACAATGAAGAGAGCGAAAACACTTCCGATCACTAACCTACAAAGACAGAGGAATTAGCACAAACACCGCCACCAAAATATATAAAGCTATTTGTAGACCCTTGCTAGACTTTGGACATGTACTCATGACCAACGGAACAGAAAGGACAAAACGTTATACACAAACAACAGAGCAAATTGCACTAAGACTAATAACACGAATAAGACACCCCCAAAACCCACTACACAACCCCCCCACCCAACTACTATACGAACGCACAAACATGACAAAGATCTCTGAGAGACTCATACAGCTACAGACAAATGGACAAACAACCCCTACAACTGGACCATACTGAATCCCCTTTGTCTTACAAGACCAACCAGACAATCCCGCTTCCGTTTCCCTACATTAACGCTACTCGAACACTTACAAACGCAACGGATTAGTGGACAATAAAACAATTTCTTCTTGCCACTGAAACCTTATTTACTCAATAACATTGTTAACCTAGAATGGGAGAATTTCATATTTGTTTTTTATCTGGATTGGGACTGCATGTATTGAACAAGGGCAGAAATACCGATAGGTCGAGGGCCTTTTTTGGAAATAAAGATGTTTACTACTACTATTGTTAACCTAGAATAGGAGAATTTTCATATTGGTTTTTATCTAGATTAAGACTGCATGTATTAAACAGGGCAGAAAGACCGATAGGTCGATAGCCTTTTTTTAGAAATAAAGATGTTTACTACTACTACTACTAATGATTAATAATTAAGTCACTCCAATATATTCCTGGGTTTCAGTCAATTTTATTGTTTATTATTTAAAATGTTACAAATACGTTTCGGTGTCTTCCTCCACCATCATCAGTTTGTGCGTATAGTTGTTTCTACCTTAACATTTGACTGGTCATTGTTAAGACCAGTCAAATGTTAAGGTAGAAACAACTATACGCACAAACTGATGATGGTGGAGAAAGACACCGAACGTATTTGTAACATTTTAAATAATAAACAATAAAATTGACTGAAACCCAGGAATATATTGGAGTGAATTGAAGTACAGTCAGGAAAATATACGTAACGATAATTAATAATTAAGATCAAAATTCAAATTAGGTCATGATTTGTGTGTTTTCCTCTTGCTTCATCATTAAAAGCTTCTAAGAATCATCCTTTCACTTACGAGCCAAATTCGAAAAATTCTCATTAAACATTCCATAATTTTCTATGTTATTTCATTGGAAACCCATCAGCTACCATTGAACTCTAATCGCACATACATGCACAAGTTATTTTAAATTATAATATTTTATTAGTAAAAACTGCAATGAATGGGACATGTAAAGTGTATCTGAGGCAGATCTTTTGCGTTTACTTAAATATACCTTCACAGTTAAATTTTATGAAACTGTCACATCGCAACAAACAGTAAAGCTGGTACTTCGAAAGGCATGTTTCCAATGTAACACAGTAACTTCTGTTTAATATGAGACAGTCCTTTCCTTAACTGATTAGCATTTTACTAAAACACGTTGCCTGTCCAACCAAAAGATTTTACGATAATTTGTTAGGCATGGCTTCCTGCCGTTTTCACTAGCCGCCTCGTATATTACATAGTTTTATTCAATTCGTATCGGTAACGCCTTTGATTTGAATGAGTTGAGTAAAATATGGATCATATAATGATTCCATTGCTCTGCTTCCAGGAAATTATTCTTTTGGGTTGAAAGACACAAGAACAGTTTTTGGAAAAACCGGAAAGTTCATATATACATATATATCTTTTTCTTGGAGACTCCGCAGGTGGTGGATGTTTTACAATAATACTAAAGATCAAATGTTCGCTTAAAACCAAACAAAAACTTGGAGATTTGTAAAAAAAAAACAGTTTTTCAACTTTCCTTGAATCCTGACTGTACCTGAAAACAATCAATTATGTGTAGTATCTTAAATAAGTGTCTAATTAATGAATCAATTTATTTTCCTCAGTACTGCATACCCATATTTAACCGATCACGTAAGTAAGGAACACTTCATTGGTATGCAGTGCAGGTAAATCTTAATAAAACAAAAGTAAGAATATTTACATACAGGTTTGGTTTATTGAGTCTAAGCCGACGTAGTATCAATAATTTAGCCGATTTGTGTTCAAAAAGGAAACATGTTTAGCGCCCATAAAACAAAACAAACTTGGCAATTTGTATTGTAAATGAGGCTTAATATTTTCAGTCATTAAAAAGCTTTTTACACGCGCTAAATTTAAATACCACGCTCTATTGAATAATATTGATACTGTTTTGTAGCAAACGAATGTGTCAAAAGTGGTTTTACTTTACTTAACTGAGCAATATGTATTTTGGTAAAATTTCTATTTAGAAAGACATTCATAAAACGCCTCTACATTTGGAAAAATTCAGCTTTCTGATCAATTTTGGAAAAAATGCCTGTAAAACTGTCTTCCGAAAAGTACTGTCAACTTTTTATTTTAAATAGAGCGTTTTGTATATTTTTACAGCTTTAAAACTTTAAGTGTTGAATGCGGAAGCAAACTAACAAAATTAACTATTTTGCAGTTCAATGTTTTCAATTTTATTTTTTTATGTAAAAATGTTCCTAAAACGTTTAGAGTATGCAATTTTATATAAAACATTCGCAACAAAACAGAAAATGAATACTCACAGTTAGATCGTATGTAATTTGGTATCTAGATGCATAAAATTGTATACAAATTGGGTCAGCAGATTACGAGATAATTTCATCATTCCAGACTTTTGTATTATAATTAATTAATATTTAAGACCGAGTTTTTTTTACTCATTCTTGAACCAAAATTTTCAAAGTTCGTTCTATTCCTAAACGGTTTAAATTTCAAAAAGTTAATAGTTCTACTGGCAGTACGCCAAATATAAAAATGTCTGTAGAAACTTTGACAAAAGTGTACTATAAAACGGACTGATCAGCTTTTATTACAGTCGTACTTTCTGAATCAGAAAAAAACTTAGTTAATTTAGCAAAATTTCATCACACACGAGCACACTGTTGAAGTCGTCGCTTTCATATTTATTTCTTTTATATTTTATTTGATATGAACAATATTCAATAGAACGACGGTATCACCATTTTAGAAATGGTAATCTTTGATTAATTGACCTTGATCTAATAGTACACGACAAAACCACTGAAAAAGCGACTGAAAGACTCCAAACACTAACGAACAATACAATGTCATGGTTCTATAAATGGAGACTAACACCAAACGCGTCAAAAAATCAACTTCTACTCACAAACCACAGACTCAACGCGGACTCCCCTACAATAACTGCAGACGGCGAAACGACACAACCAAAAAACGACGTAAAATACCTTGGAATCACAATTGACCACAAACTTAAATTCACTAAACACATACGAAACATCAGGGCAGAAACAATAAAGAGAACAAAACACTTCCGATCACTAACTTACAAAGACAGAGGAATTAGCACAAACTCCGCCACCAAAATATATAAGGCTATTTGTAAACCCTTGCTAGACTATGGACATATACTCATGACCAACGGAACAGAAAGGACAAAACGTTATATACAAACAACAGAACAAATTGCACTAAGACTAATAACACGAATAAGACACCCCCAAAACCCACTACGGAACCCTTCCACCCAACTACTATACGAACGCACAAACATGACAAAGATTTCGGAAAGACTCATACATCTACAGACAAAATGGACAAACAACCCCTACAACTGGACCATACTGAATCCCCTTTGTCTCAAGACCAACCAGACAGTCCCGCTTCAGTTTCCCTACATCAGCGCTACTCGAACACTTACAAACGCAACTGACTACTGGACAATAAAATGGTTTTTTCTTGTGATTAGAATTGGAAAGTTTATTTAATAAGATTATTAACCAAGAATAAGAGAATTTTCATTTTTGTTTTTATTTAGATTAAGACTACATGTATTAAACAAGGGCAGAAAGACCGATAGGTCGATAGCCTTTTTTAGAAATAAAGATGTTTACTACTACTGATCTTGATCTTAATTGGTAAAGGTAAAGTGCAATAAAATTTTCCTTTTCGATGAATTTACAATACTCTTTTTAGTATAAGAAAAAGCAACGGCTTAAACTTTTGGAGTTCTTAGCACCTCAGCAATATAAGTTGTAACGCAATATAATTGTAAAATTTTCTTTACAAAATAAATCCGATTACAAACATTGCCACCATAGTTCAGTACATTCAGTATTTTCTGTGAATTTTACAAAAAAATCTTTGGTTGTCTAGACATAATTCGACTAGTGTTTCGAGTCGGTAATTATTTAATTGGAATATCATTTTATGCATATGGATTTTGCTTATTTATTCTCCTTCCATGCAGGGGGTGAATCCATCATCAAATGCGACAGAATCGTTTCCTTGTTATCCATTTACAGCTTTTTTGCCGGTTGGCGGAAGCTAATTAGTCCGTCGAAATAATCTGAATCGATATTTTAGCAGATTTTGCGTGTCATTCTTGCTCAGTTTCTCAGCTAGTAAGTAACAGTCTTAAAACGTGTCCCGATTTATCCCACCAAATTCGCCTGTGATAAATTTGTGGACGCTCGCTCGTTGGAGTTTAAATGATAAATGCTGAATTTATAAAGTGAACTTCCATTACAGGATTATATTCTGTTTCATAGTTTCTAGATTCTAAATATTTAACTGTAGGTACAGAGTGTCCGGAAATTATTATCAATTACATTAATTAAAACATGTTTTACTGGGATATTTTCTGTGATAAACAACGGTTTCCATTGACTGAAAATTCCAAGAATAGAAAAAAGAAAAAAATTAAATAAGTATCGTATATTTTCCTTTTTACTGTCGATATCTCGCAAATGGGTGGTTTGAGAAGTTTCGATCAAGTATACGGATGTTGCGCAAGATTTATAAAATAGCAAGCAAAATAATACAAAAACTCTTGGCAGCATATCGGGAAAAAATATTAATTAAATATTATGTACTAAGTTGAGTACTTCTTCTATCTAGGCTCGCATATCACTGGTAAATTTTTTTTTATGGCTTATATAAATATGGATAGTTTAGCTATTATAAGTTAGGAATTTTGTGTACACTATTATTTTAACTAAAAATGCGTGTTTTGTAAGGTTTGCAATATCTGCGATCCTCATGAAAAGTGCCAATTAAGACCGATTTTACTGTGCCTTCAGCCTATTGACTCGATGGGTTTGAATTAACTCTCATTCGAATTCTGTGGCAGAAATCATGTTTCCATTATTTACGAATGTTTCTTTCATCTCTATATCCCGATCGTAATATCCAGAGAACCCTTGAAATGAGAAAAAAATGATTCAAGCCGGGCAGAAAGACGATAAGTCGATAGCCTTTTCTAAGAAATAAAGGTGTTTTCTACTATTACTATTATTATTGTAGCGAAGGATAAAAATCAGTGATCAAAAATATGTAATCATGAAAAACATTTATCAGAATTATTAATTTATATGAAAGAAAGCAGCAACAATAACGACAACAAACAATCCTTATTTCTTCGAAGAAAATAGTCTATCGACTAGAGCTCATTTCATTAGTCAGTTTATTCCAAGGATCTATTAATACCAATTCTTCGCTGCTGTTCTTGTGCTTTATTTCAAATACATTCGTAATCACGATAAAACTCTTGTCCCAAATTCCTTTTTATGATTACATATTTTTATTTTATATATATATTATTTATTTTATAGTTGGCTACAATAATAATAAACATCGAGCTTTGGGGTTTATTGGTCCTTCTGCACATGCTATTTTACTCTTTGTTGTTACTCTTTATTGTTTATTTCCTTAAATGTTCTACATATTAGCTGGTATTAGTATTGTTTTTGTTCTTTATGTTCGTCTTCATTGTTGTTGTCTATATTCTTAAAAAAAATTAAATATTTGCTATTGATTTAATTCAAATAAATTGTATTTTTATAACCCTGAGTACGACGTTTTCGAGAACTTGGGGCGTACAGTAATGGAACTTAAGTTGCATACATTTTTGATTTTTAAGTTTCTTAAGTTCGTGTTTTTTTGAATTAATTAATATCGATTTTATTTTTTATTTAAAGTTGATAAGTATCGAATTTAGTGTTTGGCTAAATGACGCTTTTATCATTTAACTTTAGTTTTAAACAATGTTTAGTAAACTTAAATAGAAAATGTCTTAATGCCTTTCAGATATCCAACCGATAATCGTGAAAGTTTAGCTATTAATTCCTTCTTCGCAGGAGTAAAGAATTTAGAAATACTTTATAGGGCGAATCAGCCGATATTGAAGAAAATAGAGCAGAAATTCAATTTGGGCGATCAACAAAACAAAACCAATAAAAACCAGAAAAATATAACTCGATAAGTTTTTGTTGGAATCGAAAGTATTGAAGAATCACACACACAAAATCGTCTAAATGCATGATAGAAGCAACTTTAGACAACTTTTTTAGATAGTAATTGATACATTCAGACAACAAAGTTTCAAATTAAAACAGTGTTGATATAATTTCTCAAACAATTGCTCTGATTACAGCAAAGTAATCTAATATGTTGCGAAAGCTGCACTTTGTCAATAATACATAAATTGTTGTTGATTATAATGAAATTCAAGTAGCTGACTGTATTTATATGCCTTGCATAATTACGTCTGTGATGTGTGCCACCATGGTTTTAACAATTTCAAAGAATGCCAATGGACATGTAAGGCTGGATTTATTATTTTTGCTTATTAGACATCGCAATAATTATTATTACCAGTCTGTCACGGGGTACCATTGGTATACTGAGTGTGAAAAAGTCCCAAAAAATTAATGTTATTTTATTAATTCAATAAGTGAACGTGTGATATAAAAAATAATAACTGGCGTATGCCCAGGCACTATAAACAGCTCTATAAATTTCAGTAGGGTGGTTGTTCACCTCTCACTTTAGCTTTAGCTACGTTTCCACCATGATAAATTTCGGAATCTGTGGCAACAACGAAGGGTAAAAACGTGAAAACGAGGCGCAGGCGTCTTTGGGGCCCTTGTTATGCCCTTTCTTGTGCACTTTCCAGGGGGGCATAAAATTCCATTACTTCTACCCGCCTGCTTAAAAGGCAGAAGAGGATAACAAGGTTTTGGAAAGTTAAGTAGATTTTTAACATAGTCATCTCTGTGGCTGACACTGATCGTCCTCGTGACGCTATGAAAAGTAAAACTGAGCTGAGACATGCCATTTGTTACGCTTTGCAGTTTAAAAAGCTCAACATTAACTGGAATTATTTGAAATTTTCAAATCAAGTAACTTCAGGTGCAGGACTCAACAGCGCATTAAATAGGGGGAGATTGTGTTCACGAGCTGCGGATTCTCAGAGAAGATTGCCATTTATTTGGCCAAATAAATTGAGTTTGTTTCAACAATATGTTTTCAATAATAAAATCTGAAGTAACGGAAATTTGAAACAATTATCTAGCCGAAGAAAAACCGCTTTCAGTTTTACAGATTTCCCAATTAGAAAATTTATATTTTACATTTCTGCATGTTCATTTTGTTTCAGAGATGCTACTTGTTTTTAAGTTAACATTTATTTCCTCATAAAATATATTTCCTATTAACCTTCCTTGCATTACCTCCGACTGTTCTTCGGGATTTAGATAGATTTGGCTAAGATAAGGAGTAAGGAGTAAGCAATATTCTCGTTTGCTTTCATTCACTTGCAGTTTTTTGTCACACCTAGATTACATTTTTAATTTTATTCATTCATTCACTCATATATGTAAAAAATTGTCTTAATCGTTCTTTTTTTCCATAACCGAAAAATTGTAATTTTTCAATTTTGTTGCTCTATATGCATTCGCAATAACAATGTCTTTTACAATGTCTCCATAACATCGCCAATTCATTGCTTGCATTAAAAAATAAATTTGTTAGAAAACCGCCAATAAGAAATACAATCTATTAAAGAGATGGACTGGAAATGTAATAGTGAAGGTGGCAATACCATGTATAGTTTTACACGTAGATCGCATAAATTCTTAGAGAATTTAAAACATCTTCTAAAAACCTGTGATAAAAAACATTTTTATGATCAATAATAATCGAGACACAGATTCAATTTCGCTTAACGATTATCAATTGGGAGCAGAGCTTTTTTTTTCAATTAATGCAGGCTGCGTGAATGTACAATTTCCGGTATTACTTTGTATTCAATCAAAGAATAAAAACAGTAAAAGTAAGCAATTTAAGGTTGGCATAAAATACATTCGTTATACATTAGTTGGAAGAACTTTTACAGAATTTTTAGATAAAAACTTTGGTATTTTAAAAGGTTTTGGTTTGTTTAACAAAGTCTTCCATATACTTTATCTGCATGTGATAGTGATATAATATACGTTAAATTTGATATGCCATATTAAAAGCGCCTTGATTGAAATTGTATAAAATTCAGCAACAAAATTCTACCTCAATTTTGCAATATTTTGTATTCCAAATGTTTCATCAAGCAGCACATCGTCGCGAGATTTTAGAATATAAAACGCTTATTATATGTTATTAATGTTTTATTTAATAATGTTACTCGTATTCTACATGTTTGTCAATCCTTTTCAATTTATTATTTTATTCCCGTGTTAGAATTCTATAAAATTGAACGTAAAAACGAATATTTTTTGTTGCCGAGTCTGAGTGATGACTATGTTAAACCTTGCGGGATTAACTTAGCAGGAAATTTATTTTTAAATTGTTATTTTAAATATTATATGATTAATATTAAATTTCAATCTTTCTTCGACTGTTTAAAAAAATGTACAATAATATTTGGCCCAAAAAATTGAAATCTGTTGTTAGAGATTCGTTTTAACTCGAAGAGACCAATAGTTGCAATGTTTTTACATTAAGAATAAAAAATATACGAATGAAAATTTCATTAAGATTCTAAACGGTGTAAACCGTTTTTAATCGGATTTTAAAGAAATTGATCGAAGTAGTCATTTTTTTGAAATCGCTTCAAAGTTGTAGCTTTTGAAAATGATTCAAGATTTCATCATTTATCAAATATAAGTTTTCTTGCATTAACAGGACTTTTATTAAGCTTTTTATTTGGGGGTTAAATCATAATTGCTTTTCGTTCTGATCTTATCCTGGTCTGCTCAGCACAAATGCGTTATTACATTCTGCACACTTTTACTATGGTTTTTCCTTGATTTTATAATTTCCATTTTATTTTCCAGCTTCAAACAATCTAATTCGAGTTGTTTCTTAGTCAGCTCCTTCTCCGGAATCTTTTTTCCTGTTTGTACCCCTCAAGGTACAAAAGAAATATTCAACTAATAGGGGTTGATTCACGCTTACGTTAAATTTACCATAAGTAGCGTTCTACTAACTGCCTTTAAATGCAGGTTTTCTCATTATTCGCTTATAAATATATTTTTGTATATAGGTAAGTTCGAGATTGATCTAGTAAAGACCCATTCGTGCATAGATTGAACCAGCTCTTAAGCGAGCAATATATCATATCAAGCATAACCCACAAACTAGTTCTATAAAGAAAATAAATGAAATTAGGCCACTTTGCGTCCGAATGGCTCGTTTCAAAATCAATAAACCTCTAATAAAAAGATTATATTTATGTTGTCCACTGGTTGAGCTCAATTACTTGCGGAAATTTGCACGATAACCTGTCACGCATCACCATAAAAATTTTACCACTTGAGCTAAATGCAATTTAGATAGTCACGCGATATCTTAAGGGAATTATTGGACTGGAAACTTTATTTGGACATAAAACTCTATTAGTTTGCTTAAATATGATCAGATTTTTCGTAGTTGAAATTGTTCCAGATGGTAATTGGTCATTGGTGCTTCATATGCAAAGGAATATTTGCCTAACTATAAAGGATCTAACCCTGACTTCAGTTTTTGCTACATTGTAACCGGGAACTAATCAGAACGAATCAGAAATGCTTTTAGCGACCCGGAAGTTACACATTAATAACGGGCATATACGGTTTAAAATGTTGACGATTGAATCGGCGAAGTTCATTCGCACTTTGAACCCAATAGTGCCCAGGAAGAGCCAATTTACGCCCCTATAAACTAACTTTTACTAGCGTGATGTAATCAGCCCGTTTTAGTGCAAGAGCATTTAAATTTATATAATGTACACACAAATTAAAAATTTTGAAGAACATCAATTTTATTTTTAATTAACTCCAGTACATGTTGTAGAAATGGGCAACTTTTTTCTGAAAAAGTGGATATAAAAAATAATTTAAAACTTGCATTCAATCCATACAAGCTTTAGCCGAAAAAATGCAAATTTCCATTTATTATTAGGATCTATTGTTGCCCCATCAGGTCCACACATGCTGAAAACTTTACAAATAATCCTCTGTTGATTTGCAACATTAAACGATATTCATTGTTTTCGTTGCTCTGTTGTGTAGCGTTCAGTTCAAAATGTATGAGTATTCTAGCGAATAACTCGGGAATATAAATGAAAAATTGAATATAAATGAATTAAAAAATGTATTCATGCATTCAAAGGATAAATGAACCGTTCGCGCTACTCAATATAATGCATTGTTGTTAAATGTTATTTCAGTTTTGAGAGTAGAGTTTGTTTATACGATTTAGGAATTATAATAAAATGCAACTAGCTCATTTTTGGAGAAAGTGAACGAGGAATAAACACGTTTAACAATATAATAAAATATAATATTATAAAACAATTACAATTACTTGTAATGAATTGGAATTATTTGTTTGTTTAATGCATGTTGTTTAAATCACATTATGCAATAATATGTGTTACTTAATCAAAAGTTACTATAATCAAAGTAATTAAAATTGATTTAAAACTCACAATTACAATGCAACTATACAATTGAGAACATCTTACCTAAATTTCTTTAATTATTTGAAAAATTCAAAGCCCATTAAACTCGTTCCTTGAATGAAACAAATTCGCTTTGAAATACAAGTTTTACTTTCTATATGCTACCTTCCGAAAACACATTAAAATTAAATTACTTAATTTAGGAAATTGTTTATTTAGACGGGCCTCTCTTGGAACAAAGAAACGTGAAGATTCGCAAAATTAAAGCCCTTCTAAAATGGGGTTATACTCCACTTCTAATTAAATATTTCATTAGGGATTTCTAGACGCCATAGCAAGTTAGAACTGGCAGCTGATGAAATAATACGTTCAATTTAAACCATTTAAATTAAATGCGCGGTGGGTTTCATTAATAGGGCAAAAAGAGTTATAATTAATTTTCTTGTTTTAAAGTAAGGACAAAGGATTCGGATGGTTAAATAGTGCGCTTCGGAAATGTAGGTTCTTAAAAGGGTAAAAGGTCACAATAGTTAACTTTTTATGACCAAAAAGTCGATATAATACTAAATACTTGGCATTGATCAAAAAACTGCAAGGGAAGTGCTAAACACACAAGTAAATTCGACCAGTAGAACAACTGGACAAGGGCACAATCGTGCTCTATGCGCTCCTTCAATCACCCGCGCAAGACTCCGCTTTCCCCTTGTCCTGCTAAATCAAGTACGTGATTTAAGTAGATATTTCGCTGCATGTAATTCAGCGCCATTCGTTTCCTTTTTTTTTCTAGTTCATCATACGTCGAGCTCAACAAAAATAATATTGCCTTTGTGAAAGATTCTGTTTCTGCAGCAAAACTGAGAGCTTTTAGCCTCAATTTAATTGAGTTATTCGGTTTTCAAAGTCGATTGACAAAAAACAGCTGCATGTAGGAATCACTTAGTTTATTTTATCATGAGTTTAAAAGCCAACATTCTGCAAAGTTTTTGGAATTTATACTTTTGAACTATGCCACTTAAAATGTGTTATTTCACCTGCTAGATTTTGAATTTATTAATGAATATTGACCTAAGCGAGACATATTTAGACAACACAAATTTAATTTGAATTTTAATTTGAAAAAATACCTAAATTGTATTAATAAAGTTGAAATGTAATCTTCCATTGTTTAAGTAACATTCCATAAAAAAGTTTCTCTGGTAATCTTCAAGTGAGTCCCACCCATTACATTGTGAAAGGTGAAAGTGTTACAAGGTGAAATACAAGTTTGAACTCGAGTAGTTTGCAGTTAAATAATCAAAAAAATCTGGTGTTGCTTCTGGATACCAGTTAGCAGTTTTGTTCTATTTAGCAATGTTATTTGAAATATTTTATTAGTTTGCTTAGCAGAAAGATTTCCACACTGTATTTTTTAGTAATACCAATATTTTAAAGTTCACCAATTGCTTAAAAGAGCGAAATTGATCCAAGTCAAAGAAACGGAAACCGTTTTGACCGTTTTGAAAAAAAAGCTTCTACCTGGCTTCTGTAAATAAAATATGCAAAAAAAGTCCCAAATGAGAAATTTATTGAATTCTGTGTCAATTATTTACATGCAGCTTCTATAGTTGGGGCTTTCGATGGAGCGTCGCTCAGATAAATTATATAGCGAGAGCGAGTTGGTTGGATGACATAAAAGTTTTGGAAAAGCACTCGGAAAAGCCGGTTTTTATATGTAAATGCCGTTTTTCCTGCTGGTAAATCTATGCATAAAAAGTGGTTGAAAAACAGCCTTTGACGATCAATTTCAGATTTTTCAAATTCCATTTTCTATTTGCTGTTTCTTTGAAAAATTCTGTCTCGAATTTTTTAACCAAAAATTAATTTTGTTTTCAGGCTTGAAAGAATTTAGATTTTGAAAAAATCTACTTATTTTTGGGCGACAAAATTACGGAAGAATGAAATCAAAATTGATGTGTGAAAGAATTTGAATAATTATGGAAATTTGAAAAAAAACCCACCACTACATTGAAACTATTGAAAGACAAACCCAAACAACCTAATTCTTTTTCTCGATATATAAATCAAGAAAAGTTTGAACAATTTCGAAACTTTGATATAGATAACCTACTCATACCAATAGATATTTAAATTTTTGCTCAAATCACTAGAAAATGGTCAAAAAATTTTAAAAAATATGAGAGTACCAGAGAATTGACACGTTGTAAAAAAAGAAAAACTCGTATTTTTGCAGATTTGTCTTTATTTAGCTTTGATTAACTATGTATTTATTTACCCTTTCTTGGATATATTTTGGTAACGAAATGGGAATTGCTATCAAAACGTCAATGTAACTTTTCTGAGTTAATGTTTACTAATTGGAATTTTTTCTTACAGCTTGAGCCTAAGTAAATTCATACTCCCTAGGTTATATGTCATAATGGATACGTTTTTTATTGTGAAATAGAAGAACTCTTCACCAATCCGTAAAAAAAAATATCAAATTTTGAGGCGAAACACCCAACGAAAAGGTCTTGATAAAAAATATTAACAGTGTTAAATCAAAAAAACGAATTGCAATATAACGAAGATACGGTCGGAACTTACTGTACTTACTTTCTTCGCGCAAATACAACTCTGAAAGAAGATGCTAGTCATTCGTGCTAGTAAAACGGCGCACCAATTTCGTAGCGACAAGGATCAAACTCGGAAACCACTCGTTAATTGAAGATTTAGCAGAAGTTTTTGTGGCATCAGAACTACCTTGAAGCTCAGTTGTTTTATTTCTGTTTCCTCTTCTTGCTATTTAAGCAAGTGGGCTGTTTCAGATCAGTTCTTCCTATGATTCTTCATCACCTTCATTGCTAATTTCAGCACAGCCTGCTACTCATCTGGTCAGCTTCGTCTCTTTGAACTTTGAAGAGAGAATGTGTCTTTTGTTGCTTTTAAGGCACTTCTTCTCTTTGCTTCTATGTTGCTTCCATTACTACTTCTTCGAAACTGTCTTTGAATTGCGATTGATTTTTGTGTTGTTGTAGCTTTGTATTTGCCTTTGTAGCGTTGCAGGAGTTTTGCCAATATTTTAAAAATTCCTTTAAATACTGAAGGATACGAACTTCACTTTTAACTGCGTACTTTGCAGACAACTTTTACCTGATCAGAACGGGCAAACAAATTCTAAAATGCCAACTCAGAACCTCAGCTCAGAACCAGACAAACGAGGTAAGTTTCGGAACTGAAAGCGCAACTTTGTTCTTTGGGCATTCCGCTCTTGCACTAAAGCGCTAAAGAGGCAGAACTTCAACCCTCCTGCCGGAGGCTTTTCTGAGCGAAGATACGGCAACACCGCAATCCACCCCCATATCCCATGGCGATCCAGCAACACAGCAATCGCCCGTCGAGTAGTTCGGGATCACCTTTCGTGTAAAGAGCGGTCGCATTCATCAGAATAAGCCGCATATTCTTTTACAGGTGCTTTTTTCTTGTGTTACTGAACTCTGCCTACGTGCTGTGCTTAGTGACATTAAATCACAGTCTAATTGGATACGGCAAATGGGGATGTAATAATAGTTGCTAATTGGGATTGCTATTTGTTGAACGTACGTATCCAAATCTAATTTATGCATGATCTGGCTGGTTTTTCTTTCTTCCAGCTGATTTTCGATGACATTTTTTAGTTCAATTTAAGCATTTGATGGAAAAGTTACGAAAGAAAAAGATCCTGACTCCGTAATAAATCATCAATCGGGCTAAAAATGATCAATAACTTGAAGTTTTGAAATTTGTGGATAGCAACTGGATAGGATTAGTCGCGTTCGTCACTTGAGTCGCTTTCCTTTTCACCTGCTTCAATTGGATTTTCTTTGTAATTTTATGTGGTTTTCTATTTTTATTATTTTGAAGCACTTTTGAAAACTGCTGCTGGCAATGATCAAATCAATTCATTTGCTTTTCATCACAAACAAATGTTATGGACAAAGCGAATGGTACAAACAATACAAAATCTAGCACATACAGTGACAATAAATATAATAAATGTAATAAAGATTGATAGAAAGATATAATAAATAACTGCAAATGAAGATAGGCAAGAGATATGAAAAGTAGATTTGAACAGCACAGTCAAACATTCGGTTCCAGCTTACTTGAAACATACGGCATCTTTCAAAGAGGCTGTTAACACATGATTGCAACAATATAAAAGAATTGAAAACTCTGTTTAAATCATGAGAACCCTATTGAAAGCATGCCTTTGTTCAATCTGGTGTTGCCCAGGTAAGGTTGCTTGATTGATTTGATGAAAGACTTAATTTAGAATGTGATGTTAACAATAGAAATACAGACATTGCAAAATGTATGGAGATTTATAATACGCAAACTATAAAGTTTTGAAAATTGGTTTTAATCGAGCTCTTCAACTACTATTACTTAATTTGCGGATTAACTGCTTTTGTTTTGGTACTAATTTTAAATTGAAAGCAATTGATCATTGAAAAAGTTTCTCAGCTCAGCTGAAATTCCCTGAGAATGCATTCAATTCGCCGATTTGATTTACATAATTGCGAATGAAACGGCTGGAAACTCTATAAAAGCGCAAACTTTGGTAATACAAACCCTCATACAAAACATTTCCTAGCACATTGCTTTTTTCAAAATTGTTTCTTTTTCAGCTTGTAGTTTTCACTTTATGTATTTGTCATTTTATATTTATAGTAGTCGTATTTTTCACTTCTGAAGCACTTTGTTTTTTAAGCGTCTGATATTTTACAACTCTGAAACATGCAGGAATAAAATCCATACATTTTGAATAATTTAAATCAAATATAACTCTATGCGGTCGGACTAAATAGCAAACTTTTTTTGTGCGTTTCTGCTTTTATAAATCACAAAGCCACTTGGATCTTAGGGCAATTAAAATCTATTCAGATTATTATTTCTTAACATTAGGTATAAAGTTAATAATATTTTTAATCGTTCTGGAAAATGGAGTGTGAACATTGATTATGTCCTTTAAATGGACGGTGTTGAAATTAAATCTTTTCATTTCGGTTATTTGACCAGGGTCTTCAGTGCTGGAGGCAAGTGAAAAGAACCGTCAATCTTGTACTGCATTAGGATTTTATTCCTAAGGATTATTTGCTATCGGGTTATTTGAAATCGAATGTTATGCAGACAGAACTGCAAATATTGAAAGCTTAAAGAATTGGAAAAAGCAAAAAAATTGGAGTTGACAAGATTTAAAAATTAAATGGGTTTAGCCTTTCAATTGTTTGTTTAAACGTTTTTTGTTTTAAGAAATCGTTGTTCTTAAATCATGTTTTCCAAAGACTGACTTTCTCGTTTAATTTCGAAAAATATTGAAGATGATCAAATGAGAGAACAATTGAAATGCGATATAAATGGCTTGATAAATAAGCTGTTTTCTTCACCTTGTGTACATTGCTGCTGGTTGAAAAATGACAAACTAAACAACAATCAGAATTGCAACAATTTTCGTTAAAATCGCTTGTTTGAACATGAAATTATTCGACATCTTTTACAGCACAAGATTAATATGATGCTGGCGAATCCTCTTGTTTCTGAAGAACCTTAAACTTAAATTTATTATTTTTTATGAAAAACAGATGAATTTCTTTGCTTTTTTAAATTTCTGTTTCTTTTTATTTGGATCAATGTAATTCATCATTAATCGATTTATAAATAAAACCTGTATAAAGCAGTCTTATTTTACATATTCTTAGCACAATTTTCAGACTCATCAGACTTAAATACTTATATGAAATATTTCTTATTTTGCAACCTTAGACTTTCTAAGTAGCTCTGTTTATTGTAAGAATAAGCAAAAACCCGTTAATTAAGTTTACTGTCATATATTTGCTGTTTTCATTGACTTACACTAATGATTGATCTGTTTTATGCTGACCGTAGCATTTCTGAAAATAAAGTGCGATAATCAATCATAACAATCAATTATGGTAATCTTTAGCATTTAAACTAGCATTTGATTTAGTCTGAGCAAAATATACTAATCTAATTAACAAAAATATCTTCCTAATTAGGCACGCAGTTTTTGTGAAAATAAGATATCACGACCGTATCGAATTTAATATTCTAATTTGCATTTCTCTGTGAAATTTTGTTATTTCAGTACCAGGACTTTAGTGTTAAACACCTGTTTTGTGGCCCTGAAGCCAAAACCTTGGTACTTAATGAAATCCAATTAAATAGGCGAAAAAACAAAGTGTTACTTCAGAGATTTAAATTGAAGGCAACATATTTATAAGACAAATACAGAATTTATTGAAAATTGCCCAAAATGCTTTGGAATTTGATTTCAATATAGTTAATCTGCCCGAGCGATTTAAAGTTCTTGAAACAGCTCCTTTTTAATAATTCCTAATTATTTCTCGTTTTACGTTAAAAACCAATGTTTGTCCACACAAAAAAAGGTACTAGGTGAGAAAATGATTCTTTGCATTGAAAAACAGCTCGATATTTCTGTGCTTTCAGTCAGTTTCTACAAACTGCTTCGATTTTCATTATCTATGAAACCAGAGCCAAACAAAAAAACCTTTTATTATTACCAAATATTATGAAAATAACTTATAAATAAAGGTAAACTGTAAACTTAATTCTCTTGTTAAATTGACAGGGAAAGCCAAAATGTCTTCACAGTTTTTCGGTTATATTTTTGGAACCTCATTGTAAGCTTAAAAATCGTAAGTTTATAGGGCTTCGAGGCCGTAGTGAAACCAAATTTCTTCTCGACAACACTAGTGACTTGCATCCTCAAAGCTTACTCATGAGTCTAAGTCCAGAGTAACTCGCAGTGTAAGCTTTGAAGCGAAACATTTCTGAAGATGGAAGCAACTAGTGCTTGCGAAACTTCAGGAAGAAATTCAGTTTTACGACGACCAAGAAGCCCGCAAACTGACCATTTTCAATTAATAGAAGCAAAATCCAGAGGCAATCTGCTTCTCAGATATCCAGACATCTCCCATACACATTTTCTGGGACTTTACATTATTTTTGAGGCAATAGCGTGGATGTAAATAAGGCGTTCTACCATTCTGTACTTCCAGTATTCTAAGTATTCTAAGCGAGTATTCTCAAACTTACACATGCATAAAAGGCAATTTCCTTGGCAAATTGCAATTAATCATCCAATTAATGCCGCTAAAGGACATTTATCCAGCTACCTGCTTCTAAACTATGCAACAAGCAACCCAAGTTGAGTTATTAGATGGTGATTTACACGTTTATTATAACATTTACCCTTTACAGAATCCCCGTTACAATGCGTTCTATGCTCTATGCGTTCGAGAATCAGAAAAATCAATTTAGTAATCTGCCTAAACGATTTTAAGTATATTAGATCGATCCTGCGATTATTGCATGCAGCAAATGTCGCTGCAATGGTGTTTATTTCATTAGGAGATTTATGCAGGAATTCCATACAGGCAATACCAGGTTATACAGAAGCTTTATACTCACAATGTTGAATCGTACCGTATTATATCATCTCTCTAAGTATAACTGTAATTTATGATACGTTCATGCACTAAACCAGTAATGCTACTAGATTATAAAATCGCGTAAACTTCACCGACATAAATGCTGCGGCCACTTTTCTAATGTCTTCCAACTCGACTTTTTACATGGGCTGTAAAGATAATCAAGTGGATTTATTTATCTGCTGTGTTCATTAACCGACCGATTTTTTACAGAACATTCCAGCTTTTTCTCAACAGTGTCTTACTTTTTAAGTCTTAAAATTGTTTCTTTCATTGACAGGCTGCTGCAAGTAAAGGCAAACGACATTTAATGACTTTCATGTATGGGAGATTTTTCTATTAACATTTAATTCTTCAATTCCTGCTAATTATTTAGTATAAATGAAAGGATATAGAGGCTGTAGAAGCTTACAATTTTCCATTCAGGACAGTGATTTTTTACATAAAATTCCAGAATTTTCAAAAAATGTCCTTAGTTTCTAATTTGTTTTATCAAAAACTCAAATTTTTGAATGTAATTCTCATATGTTATGAAACTTAAGAAATTTGAGCAATGAATAAACTCGAAATGCTTAAAATATGTTTAACAAAATAGAAATTTATTGAGATCATCCTCTGGCCAAAGAAGCGTTAAAAACACATTATCTAGAAACAGTCAAAGGTTTTCAGGCGATCGATGTGAAAATATCGGAAAGTACGTTTTCCTATCCAATCTGAACGATTAACCATCTACACTTATTACCATTTTTGAGATCGTTGCAACTTTTTCCTAAAGTTACAAAATGTTTCAAATATTATCTTCTATATCTTCTTTACCTTTTAGAAAAACAAAGAGCATTTTGTGTTACTGATTTTCCAGTCCAACAACTTCAGCGTGAAACCCACATTAATGACCGCACAGTTACTTTTCATCATAATCAGCTTTAATTGTTTATTACCACATTTGATTCCTTTACTCCTAATGGTTGCAACGAAAACAACTTGTCCCGTTACTAAATCCAGTTTTCCAACTACAATTTACCTACTGCCTGTAAAATCTGGGTCTCGATATTTGCTGAACATTTTTCACATGCCACTAAGAAAATGGTTTCAATGAGTCCTAAGCTAGTGAAGCCCATTCCAACTTTCTTGGAAATTATTTATGCCATCCGTACCATTCACGTGAATTCAATTACACGCTTCCCGCATAACTCTATAAATGCAATGTCAGTCTTTATTACATACTGTTCTTTTTCTTGAGCATTGGACTTGATCATTGGTCATGTTTCTAATCAGGGTTTCATTTATTGATCGTCATTCATCATCAATATGTCCTTTTGATGGTGTTTGGGAAATGTCGTCATAGTTTTGTTTTTTTGTTAAATCGTGTCTAAAATATAGAATTATGATCGTACATGGTGCGTTTGAAAAATTTAAGATTTAGTAGAAAAATCAAATATTATTAATACACAGCTTTTGGATAAAGATCTCAGGTCAGAATAAAGTAAGTGATTCTGTGGTTAAAATCATCCAGGATCGCAAAATATCGTCTTGCAATCGAAAATAAGACACCTTTGCATGAAGATGCCCATTGAATGGTTTAGAAGTATTTCCAGAACATTGAAAGCTTCGGAAATTAGCTTCTAAAAAGTTTGCTTTCTAATGGTAGCCTGCAATACAAGTAGCTTAAATCTGATCATCTAAATAATAACGTAAACCCAAGTAAAGGGTTAGTAAAAGCTCTAGAAACGTTTTTTAGTAACGAAAAGTATCACATACTTTGAATAAACTAATTAGGAATTGAAGAAAAACTTCTGTTTATTTGTTTCATGTTTAATGAGTAAACTGACTTAAATTAAATCTGGAAATTGCTCTAGTGTAGCAAATCTCTGCTTAGATTAGAAAACACCATTTGCATGTGTTGCATTTCTCAAATTTTGCTCTTTAAATCGTTTTGATGGCTCAATTTTTGTGTAAACTATACTGAGCTATCATGCATGCAGCAAGTTCTATTCAGTCAAGAGCAGCAGAAAACTTAGAATTAATAAAACCAATATGTACAGTTTCAAACTAATTTAAAGATGTAAAGCACAAAAAATACTCTTGAGAATCTTCTATAGACTAAAACTAAAAAATACCAAAGCTAAGATACTAACACAATATTCCAGGTTCGATTGAAGATTTTTAATTTATACTGGAAAGGGCTTCAAGAAACGTTTTTAAATTAAAGCGTCAAATAAATTGCGCTTCCCTTACAATACACTTGCTTCCAACAGTCACGTCCCAGAATTATTGGCAACATTTATCGCAGTACCCAAAAGGGCTTTATTGTCATTTGAATACAGAAATTATTTAATTTTCCGTCTTTTTATGAGGTTTAATCTAACCCAAGCGACTCAACCTGGGAAGAAATTCTTGAAATTCACAGTCTTTCAAACAAAGAAATATGTTAATAAACCAAAGTGATGGGGGGCAGCAATATTTTGGAAATATTAGTCTTATTTAATTTAGTTTGTTCAATTAGGAAATTAAATTTTCCAACTTCAATTAACACAGTTATATCACGAGCGAATGCCCTCTGACCTAAAACGAAGAGTAAAATCGTGTATAAAAGCTTCAGCTCATAATTCAAGGCGCTGCTTTCTCATCTCCTGAAAACTTCAACATTAAATTTAATCCCGATGCTTGGCAAACTGTACTTTAAATTTAAGGGTGGATATTCAATAGTTTCCCGGTCTCAGTTTTAGCTCAACATCGGAAATACTTTTGTTTTTTTCGTCTATTTGCAAAATTCTAATTTCATATTATAACGCTTGAAAAGCTATATCAATGATTAATTTCGACGTATTACTAAATACTTGCAGCTTTATACACGCTCTATTATTTCCTGAATGTATGCAGAAACATTGCTTCCGTCAGACGTGACTCCTTTTGACTCCAAGTTCAATGCGGGGCTGTGAAATATGAGAATCCATATACAAGTCCGTACCATCAGAAACCCATGCCAACCAGTGCAAATACGTTTCCTCAGATTACACCCATAATGCTTTTATGGGCCACCAGCGGTTTAATGCAGTTTCATATTTCGCAGGTTCCCATAGGTGTTTTATGGTCACTTACTGTTAACAGCGATAGCGACGTGTTTCAGACAAAGAAGCGAAAGAGTTGAGAAATAACGATTTATTCGAACTTAACAAGAAACATTTGTTAAATCATGCCGTAGCAGAAGAGTAGACGAATAAGATGGATAGGACTGTTTTAGATTTGATTTGCTTGAGTGAGGGAAGTTGACATGTGCTATTGGGCAAAGGGTTTCAATTTTTTGGAAGTTGGAAGTGTGGTGTTCATACGACCGTAGTAGGATGATGATAATCGCAAAACGATTTAAAAAATTTGGAATTAAAACGCAAGGAACTTACTTCTTTTGTCAAAGAATAACTTTTCCAGGCCTGAGGCAGTTATTTTCGAGCAATTCACATTGACCGACTTATAAAATGCAATTTATTTGAGGAAACTAGTTTTATTCCTTATTTTTTTATAACATTATTTTTTGCTTTTATAACATGCTTTCTTTCAGCTCCTGTATGGTTTGGTTTTCTTTTGAACACATACTAACAACCGTGACTTCATACATATTCACCATTTCAGGCTATTTTGGTAAAATGGTTAAATCTTGTTTCGTGTGTTAAAATATATTTTTTTAATTTCTGGAAGGATTAACGACGATGATAAATATGAAAGTAAAAGAAATCTTGTGTCGCGATTGCTTTTTGCCCCAACCTTTAACATTTGACGTCTGAAATATATTTTCAAAAACCCTGAAGTTTCTGTGTTAAATATTCTTCAGTTTTTCTTTTACTTATCAGTTTTAATGCATAAAAAGTGTTGCTATTTTTAAGAGCTTTTGAGTCTAAATATCGCCCTGCAACATGCGTTTTTTTTCTTGAAGAGAAAACTTTGCAAACATGAGAACCACCAAAATCAGATAAATTTTGACTTCATATTCCACACACTTTTTTAAATATAAACACGTACATCATAAAATAAATATGTATTATTTTAAGGGTTTAAATTATTCAATTTTGATAAGCAAAGTTGTCCAGGATGGTCGTTTCTTCGTTGAACTGATTGTGAAGATAAACAGCTTAAATATATTTATACATTTAGGTACAAGATAAGGCCATTATTTCAAACATGACGGCACCTTTTTGCTTATATCTCAGGTACAAATTTATTTAAAACAGGAACTGGAATTTTACAAGGATTTTTTGCGTCCAAAGCTGTGTCGTGCCCGAAGGGCTCGGCACAACTTCGACAACCATTAGGTTCTAATGTATTTGTTGTGCCGAGTATTTTGGGCACGAAATTTATTGGAGATAAAAATGAATAATCGGTAACTTTAGAAGGTTTTTTTGCGTCGCAATCAGTGTCATGCCCAAAATACTGTTGCAAAAATGACTGTTGCTAGTAATAAATAAGGAATAAATATTAAACTAAGTCCAATTGCTACCTTTTTATTCATTTCTCGGATGGTGAGGTTTTCTGTTTCAAGTTTGGAGTAGGTACCTATTCGATATATTATTTAAAAAAGACATTATAATGTGACTTACAGGAATTTAATTAGTTTGAATACATTATTTCTCAACCTAGTCTGTCTAATTAAATATTGTTTTTTCCACTTTTTTTCAGAAATCTGCCAATATTGCCAATAAAACTTTACCGGGTCCCTTGAAATTATATCAGCACATGCAGGACTAACCATTTTTGCTCCTAAAGTTGAAATGTTCATGCTTTTTAACTTTTTATGAAAAAAACACTGGCTTTTCTGCTGTATCGCTTTCCACGAAAGCATATAAATTCCAAATCTAAATAATTATTTTAGCAAAACCTTAAAAGCCCATTAAAGCTCCACAGTTTTAGGAGGATTTTGTAGGCCTGATTTATTAAAACCCATTTCATTACATTTTAATAACGCTTCGTTCACCGAATACAAAATTGATGAAATCAGAAGAAAATTCGTGAAATCAATATCCATTTGCCGGACCGGAAAATTCAGCAAATGCAGTTTAAATTGCTCAGACGGTTTTCATAATAACTTTTTAAATTGCTAGGCGCAATGCGGAGTAAACACGACAGATCTCTCTTCAGATTTCAACGTTTAAACCCCGAATAAAGCACATTATTAATCGAGAGTTGAAAAAGCACTCACTCCTTTTTTCAGTATTTCCAAATGAAGCAAGATTAATTTTTGGTGAAAGGTAGTAAATCGGTAATTTAAGAATATTGTGGTAAATGTAGTACATGGTAAAAGTGACGTGTTTGTATGATTCATTTATAATTTTGTCGTCTTGTTGTTATACTAAGTTTTTTATATCATTTGTCGTATTGCATTTTGTAAATAAATGAATGAACTCTTCCAAAGCATGGAAAACAGTTTTATTTTCAAAAAATCAGTAGCTTTTTGCTGATAAAAAGTTACACTTTTGAATCCCAATTGAAGCTAAATACTAAATTAAGTTTTAAAATACTTATTTACCAAATGAGTATTCAAAAAAATGAGTAGTTAAACAGTTCTGTATTAAAGATTCCACAAAATAGCCTATCACTTAGTTATTTATATTATTACATTTGCAAGGATATAAAAGTAAAACAATCTGATTAATTGCAGTAATAAAATCGACGCAAATTAACATTTTTCTAGTCCATGAGATTGTAGAAGGTAGCTCGTGACAACTAATGATGAAATAATTTTTCTCGACTCATTAAAATGTATATTATCATTACAATTACGGTACCGGGCAACTTTGAGCTGGCAAAAAATGAGCAATTTACCTGGAACTTAGGATTTCTAGTCTCTCATAAGACCGTGCGCCATTCACACGATATAATCAGCACTTTCTCACATTTATACATAAACAGCTCTGTGAACTGTTTAGTCGCCAACTTATAAAACCCTGTCTATCTAATTTATAGACTGGCATTTAATGCCTCAAGTTTACCGCGCCAATGTAAGAAGAATCTGTTGTATCTTTCGATATCATACGCATATTCGTACTCAAGTGCTTAGAAACGATAGAGATTAATATTATTTAAGAGGCCATAAAAGTACCACTCCGGTCTTCGATAAGACATTAAGGAGGTTTTTGCTCCTTTTCAATGCCGTGATTATATTGCTCCGACGATTTTTCTCTAGTCAACTTTCCCGATATGATAATCAAACACTTTGAGAACCATAATTTTTACAATGTTCTCCAGATAATGCTCTGTATCTGCACCTCACTTGAATGGGATTCATTAATATTTCATGGCGCTCCTACTTCTAATTGTACAACTTACGCTGTGAATATCATTTGCATTGAAATTGTCGTATCTCATTGTAACGCGGCATACCTACGCATTTTATTTATAAATTCTCTGAAGAACATTTTAGTAGAGTATCCGATGAATATATTAAATATATGTGCATGTTTAAAAAGTCTATACTCGAGGGGTGGTCCCCATATGAAATACGCACACACAATACAACTTAATTCTCAATTCAACTTTCCCGTTTCATTCATTGATTTCTTTGCTTGATATGGATATTTAGCTAGATAAATACGCAATTTTCTTCAGTTGGAATTATGGGCAGCGGTTTCAATTTCAGTATCAATACTTTGTTACAAGTATTTTATCCTAAATATATATATTGCAAGAGTTTTCTGTTCCACTTTGGCTTTCGGCGATTGGTCTGATTTTGTTTGTTCTCCTAATGGTAGATAAGAAAATAAGCTTTGACCAAACCTTCTCAGACCAGCCGTTTTTGATCTAATCAGAATTCAAATAGGGAAAAATACATGGCTTTGTCATTCACGCTTAAATCATTTATTAAATTGGCATTCTTCAAGCAAAGTTATAAAGATATTTTTTTTAATTCCTCACAAAGGAAAGATGGAGCTATTTTTGATAGAAAATACGTTATTTTGACTAACCCACACAAATTCAGCTTCCGATCAATTTGTCTAAATATTGAAAAAGCCCTTGGAAGACAAAATTTTTGCACTTTGAAGACAAATTATGCGCAAGCTTGTTTTGACGAATTTAACGTTTCAAACACATTATTCTTCAGCTTGCAAAATTGCTGGGTGGATATCGCAATATGCATAAAATTACCACACGACACCGTATAATGACTTGTCCCATGTGATTCTTGGAGATATTTATTGCCAATTGATCAATCGCCTTATAAAAGTGGCTATATACATGAAAAAAAAGCCGATTTAAACGAAACAATATGACCTGCCAATTTGAATAACAAAGGATCCGCACCAGATGTTCTCTATAAGGATTAAAAATGTTAATGCAAGAAAATTTATTATAAAAACCCGACTTGACAGCACTTGAGCTTATATGGCAAGAGCGTTGTGTAGGCGCAATGATATGGAAAAAGCTTATTACGATTTCGCAGCATAGGTTTACAATTTCGCTTTTGATTGTTTGACCATCGCGGATCGGTTTTTACGACATTAAATTAATTCATACATTACGCAAACTAAGTGCTTGTAAATTGTACTTTATTGCATTACGTTAGCGAATTCCTTAAACCCCACCTTATATAATTAGTGTTATTTGAAAAATTTCTCTCATATGGTGGCGAATAGATTTATCAGAGAGCCGAAAAATTGAGATCAAATTTTTCACAAATAATCTTCTCTAGTTTGTCTTTTCTTCATTTGCTCCATCTGCTATTATGTCAGTATCATCGGCAAATGTCTAGACTGAGTACAGCTACAATTATTATAGCATAGGATTTAAATATTTCAAAAAATTACTAGACGAGTTTTCAAGACTTTTCTGTCCCCAAGACATTTGCTTTAGCTTTTTCTATGTTGTTAATTAGTTTTTTTCTTAAACGACCAGACTGTCGGAATGTGATTATATCTTTGGTATCAATCAAGCATTTGAAGCAGATTTTCAAAAATTCTTTCACGCGTCAGGCGTGTGTTTTCATCCAGTGTTTATTAATTTTTTACTCAGTTTGTTCGATTTTATCAAGTTTTATTGATAGCTGTGTTATTCGCGGTTAATTTGGTATTGTTTTTTGACTCAATTTTACATCTAAAACTATTCTATCAACATGGATTTGATAAACTTCAAAAATGTGTTGCTTTTGTTAGCTGTTGCTTTTAATTCATTTTGACTTTATATGTATATAAAAATGCGCTTTATTTTTTTGGTTTTCTTTCTCCCCATAATGTTTTCCAGCATATTTTACATTTCGAATATTTATTCATGCAGATCTGATTTCGGTTATTGAGTTGTTTTTCTGCTTTCTTTTTTTCTAGTTACTGTGTCTAATTTTTCATTTAATGATTAGCAGGTTATGTGTTTTCATTTAAACGTCCACCTTCCAGTGTTTCGCTTTTTTAATGGTAGATATCAATCATTTTCTCCACAACAGTTAGCTACAAACTACTGAATTTGCCAGCTTTAAAAATTTGTGTTTTACTACAAATTTTCCATTGTGTTGCTCAATTTTTATTCCTAGTGTGTCTTTTTCTCATTAGTCGACATTCATTCTTGTGCTTCATACATTATTTTACACAAATAAAGTTCCAGAAATTATAAACAAACATCAAAGCAAAGAAAAACGACTTCATTAAGCCAATTAAAATATTTACATTACAATCATAACTACGTTTCTAAAAATACGCATGTTAAACTCCAATACTCGAAGAGATTCTCCGCTAGGGCTCTTGTTTGGAAATTCACATTTTCAGCTGATATTGGTTATTTTCTTTAGTGGAAACACAGGCAAGTGTTCCAGGTACATTTCAGTGTCGATAACCTTTCAGTTTATTTTTACGGAAACTATAAAGTAAATCAAATGTTTAGACCTGGTTACGACATTGAGGATCGCTGGTGGTGTAAGTGACGAGTGATTATTAAATCATATGTTACTTACAGTCTATGTGTTTATTTTCAATGTGGATTTATGCAAATATAATGAAAGATGGAAAATACATTTACAAATATTGTAAAACTTTATTGTGTAGTTTATTTTCAGTAAACTTTATTTTATAATTGCTGAAAGAACTAAAGTAGATTATTAAAATCACTTCTTATGTCGATTTTGTAGATAACAGTTATAATGCATCTAAAGCTTTCAGGCTTTGCTGGACACTTATCACTGTATCTTAAGATGTTAATGTATTTGTCTTGTACAAAGGCAAATGAAGCTGTTCAAATTATAACAGAAGTTGTAAAAAGTATATTGTAATTTATTAGTCAATGTTAATGAAGCTGATTATTATTTTATTTAATTAAACTCTTGCCCGCAACTTTGAGCTGGTTGTGAAAGTGACAACGTTTACTAAAACTTACTAAAATTTAGTTTCCTTCTTTCTTTTTTAAATAGTCAATTCTAACTGATGGACTTACAGTCATATATGTTATAGTTCCATTGTAACCAGAACAATATTTCATAATTAATCTTCAGCATTTATCATTAAATCAGACAGAAAATTATGCGCAAGATAAATTAATGAAAATTCCATTCAAAAGTTCGGGCAATTAATGGTTGCCAAGAAAATGTAGAGAATAGTGTACAAGATAAGAAGTTTTTTTCTTTGTTTGCGAAACAGAAAGAGCCACTGATAGTAAAACATGGAATTTGTATTTGAAAATTAATTTTATTCTGTGGTGGATAGAAGTCGTTCGCTTAATAGCACCTTAATACAGAAAATACAGATGTCTTAATTCATTATTCTTCATATCTGTGGTATTGAAGTGATTTTGCTGAAAATGTGATTTATAAATAATTTCCTGACAATATGAATTTCTATAAGTTAAAGAAGAATTTTAAACAGAAAATTGTTGTTTCAGTTTCTGTTAATAAAGCTAAATGTTTTCGGTAAAGATTCTATAACACATTATATTGGTCTGGTGATCTTTTACTACTTTATGAGTATTATGAAATTCTTTCAGCATGATCTTATAAGTTCCCTTTAAATAATTTTAAATAATAATAAACCAGAGTAACTTATTTAAAGTCACAATGAGATGATTGGCTTCACTTTTCCAATTTCAGACCAAATAAGATATCTAGCAAGGATTATTATAAAATATATCATCACAAGAAAGCTTGAATATTTTGGGCATGTTATGAGGAACGAAAAATACAAGGGCAAGTGCAGGGCAAGGTCCCGGCCGAAGAACTTCGTGGCTCAAGAACCTCTGGCACCCTGTTCAGATTAGCAGTAAACAAAGTTATCTGGATAAACGTGATAGCCAACATCCATAGAGGATAGGCACTAAAAGAAGAAGATCTCATACTAACGATTAAAAAAAATATGCTTCATAACTGAAATAAGTTCTAGTTGGTGTTAAGAAAAAAGTAATTTTTATTGTGATGACAACTACTTGTGTCTATTCCGATAAGTTTCAAGTTACTTACTAACGCCTACACCCTGAAATTCAATATCAACGTTATCACGATCCCTCGCGATTCTAAAATATAATTTTTACTTCCCGGCTTGATTACTTTTACGATGCCCCAAAGCATGGGGGAAAAGTTGGAAGCTATGGGAAGTTTTATTTTGTCAATACGTTCGAATTATTAGGGTTCGAATTGAATTTGATATTGTTGCCGTATCGGAAGAGTGCTATTTAGTACGTTATTAAATCTATTGTGCACGTAAAAAGGTCGAATTTCTTCCGAATAATGGACCTCATTTGTGGTGGTGAATTATTGCTGAAAAGAAATTTCGAAGCTCGCTTTTCTATACACAATTTTGCCTGAAAGGAGATAGATGGGATTCATTTGATTGTCGTTTACTGAGAGGCTTCATTCCAATGCGAGTCAACACGAATTGAAGCTGTGAATTTGTTATAATTTTTAAATAAGTTTGCTATAAACAGCTACAGTTTAAGGAAATAAAGTGCCTGATTTGAATGTTGCCAAAAATCAATATTATAATGTATTCTAGTTTTGTATTTATTCAAATAATAGAACAGAAAAGCAGAATGTTGGAACTAGAGAGTTTTTCGAACGTTCAGGTAAAAGGTGGAAATCTTTCTCTTCCACGACGTCTTAAATTTGGAAAACTCGCAAGTTTTAACTTTGTGTTTCATTATTTTGTACCGGATTACCATAATTTCATGTTTTGCTCATTTGTCCAAATATTTGTTGGGTTTATGTAGCAACAGTTTTAATTTATTTATAGAGAATACTAATAATTAGTTTTTGAGTAAAAATTTTGAAAAAAATAATGAAAAATCATATAAAATTTTTGTCGAAATCTAAACATGCTTCAGGTGTCATGTCTTATTCAGAAACTCTTCAGCTTTTGAGTAAATTAGGATTGAACATATCAGAAACTAAAAATGATAATTCCTTTTGATTGTGGCCTCTGAAACCAACCGATTTATTAAAAACGAGAAATCAAGAAATGTCCAGATTGTTGATGATTTATTTCGAAAATAATCCTCAGCAATCAAATAGATTGATGTCTTATTTTTTAATAAATCGGTCGTTGTCAGGAGTCCAAATTTGTGAAAGAAATTATCAACCTTAGTTTGTTGTTAGTCTATACTGTCAATTGATACTTTATCGATAATGACTGAGTCTTCATTGCTTTCCAATAAACAATCTGTTGTGTTTTAATTTAATTAGTGTTTCATCTCATGAGACATTGTATGTTGAGTCCTGATTTCATTCTGCAGTTCCTGTTTCATTATAACTTATTTGAGTATGATCCATTGCATATTGTCAATGCTTCTGTAATTTTTTCAAATTTCTTACGTTTAGTTGCTGCCACTTTTGTATGTATTTGTTATAACATTATACTTTTAGCATCTTGCATTTATGCGTTAACAACGGTCGTTGATACATTTAACGAGCATTAAAATACCGCCTTAATGATCGATTTGGTGTCCTCCACATTATCCTGCTCTACATCCATTTTATTTTTTCGGAACATTCAACATTCTTGCAACAAAGAGAGTGGATATTAATCCACTGTTATTATCTTATTTTTCTTGAATACCTGCGTTAAAAATAACCGTGTATTAACATAAACGAATTACTGAACATTAACGAATCACTGGGAAATTATCGTGCGGCACATTTTTGGTAATAAAGTAATTACATGCACACTCCAGGCAATTTCGTGCAATTCCAGCACTTTAACTGAAACACTGCATGTTAGTCTAATTTCTTTATTTGCTGTTCTACTGGTTTTTCTAAAATTGTCCAAAGCAAAGCTCAAACTTTCTAAATTGACAGCATTTTTGGGAGAAAGTTACTTGTATCACAATGTTTTATCGCACTTAAGAGTATAAATAGCATAATTACACATTGTAATTATGCTCTGAAATGTTATCGAACCCAATTGGCTGGCTGAAATTAGCAAACTGCCAACTAGTGGGGCCCCACAATTAAATCAGGAAATTTGTATTAAGCATGTATTAATTTTTTTAATAGAAAAGTTACATAAGCCGCTTTTAATCAGTCTCATAAATTACTCATTAGTGATTCGATTTATTACGATAAATAATATGTATACATACTATTAGCTGATAAAGAACACAATTTCTAGTTGTTTCCATTGCATGACCATCGAACCCGGGATTATTGCACGGTGAAATTTAATTAGCGCGACCACAGCAAGCAGGAAGCCTAATGAGAATTTGTATCACATGCGAAAATGTGGTGGGTAATTGGATGACCACGCTGAATTTCCATCCATGATTCTATTTTGGACCACAGTTCTTCAAAATTAGAATCTTCTGCGATCGCGTTAAATATTTCTTGGTTGCTTCATCATTATACAACTGAAAATGGTTGGAAATAGGCAATAATCGAAACGTTCTAGTAATTGTTTTTTCGAATTTTCCAATGAAAAATAAAGCCTACAAAGGGAGTTGGGTTCACAGCGTTGTGAGCGGGAATTTGAAACTACTCCAAATTGTACCGGGTGTTCGATATTGAAATAATTTCTTTTCAAAGGTAATTAGCGATTAGTAATTTAGAGATTTCGTCTATGAAATTGTTAAAATCGATTAATATTTTTGTCCTTGATGCCCAAGGGCCGATTGATTTCCCAGCCGAAAAGCTTTATCAATATTTATCCCTTTAACTCTATGGATTCGAATGTAAGAACGGGGCCATTGGACTTAGTCCAAGAATGTGTATCTTTAGTCGTTTCATCCCTTGGGAAATGTTGTCCAGCTTTCCCTCCTGGAATAACAATAAATCAGACATGTGGAAAAGACACTTGGAAGATGCTTCAAGGATACTGCGTTGGTTATACGTGATTCCCTGGCTTTTGACTGAGCGGCATATGAAGATATTTTCAGCATTTAGAAATTGAGAAAAACACAACCTAATTGGGTGCCAATTGGTATTTAAACTTTCAAATTCGATTGAGAAATACTCCCAAAATGAAAAGTAGAATATGAGGAACACTTAAAGGGTCTTGCCACTGTCGGGGAAGTTTCCTTACAGACAAAAGAATTTTAAATGCAGACAGACCGAGAATTTAATTGTGTGCTTAATGAGCTTTAAACTCCGAAATTCGAACTGAAAATACAATGAAAAAGAGGAAACTAACGTTGGAAGACGCTTGATGGAAGTGGCTACTTCCAAAACATCAAAAAGTGTAACCTTATGGACCAATGAGTTTTCAGCTTTTAAAATCGAACTGAAAGTGCGCAAGAAAAAATGGAATGCGCTTGATGGAATCAAATCTACGAACGCTTTCAAATTCCTAAGGTTTACAAAATCTAATTAAATTCCCATGAAATAAAACATTTGTGGTCTGTTTATAATTCTAATTAATAACTCAGTTTTAAATGCACAGATCAATAATTTTCAATTAGAATGCGACTGGTGCCAACATTTCAACACATCGTGCATTAATTAGATGTGTGTTCAAGAAAAATTCGGCGATTAATCGGCAATGTATGGGCAAGCAAGAGTCGAAAGTGGACGTATGTTCAATGTTCAATATTCTATTAAAGACGTAATATTTGGCCCACTCTACGAACTTGTTAGCAAGTTGATTATATCATTACTAGCACACCTTTAACATATGCATTATTGATATAATTGGATGCGATATTTTGCTTTGTAAACACTTTGTTAATTAAAAATGATCACTATTTCTTAATGTCGCAGTAGTGCAAGATAAAAATCTAAATTTTTATCAAATATGGGGCTAATTGATTTAGATTGGGGAGAATTGGGCAAGTATTCATCACCTGTGAATGTGTGTTCATGTAATCACTGCATCTGCTGGGCGCGCCTCAAAAATGTCATTAATTTATTAACTAAATCTTGCATTTTATGGCACTTAACATTTTTGTAGCCAATTTACTAGTTATAACTAAAAACATTTTTATTTTGTGACCAATAAAACTGGCTCCCAGCATTAAGAATAATGTATCAAACGTGTTTTATCGAAGTGACATTGTCCTTAATGGTAAATAATATGACTTTTCCGCATTTGCATTGCATAACGCAATTCAATTAATTTCTGTTTTAATACATACGTGCAGTATGCACATTGTTATTTAATATTTTAATTGTTTTAATTGCCATTCGATAATAAATACAGTTCATTTGATATACTTTGAATTAGCGTGCAGTAGGAAAAATATTTCCATTTAGCTAGTCTGACTTAAGGCGACAAAAGTCGAACGATTGAAGATTTTTTGCAGAATTTTAGAAGTGTTTGAGCGAGTTGAATTTTAAAAAACTGTCTAAGATCTTCTAAGGGTAACTAGTGTAAATATGCTTAAGTAAATAAGTAAGCAATTAAGAAAAACTGTTGTGACGAGTTTTTCAATTTTCTCAAAGTATAGTAAATTCAGAAACTTCATGTGAATCTAAAAGTAAAAAGAGGAAGCTCTGAAAAAAAGCTGTAATTCGTTTACACTGTTTATTGATATTATAAAAAAGTTAGGATCTATCGGCCATTGCTTGAATCTGATGAGTTTCTCGAGCTTTTAGGCCGTCGTGGAATAGATTTTCTTCGTTTGAAAAAGTTTAAGAGAAAAACTTACCTGTTCATAATTTTAGTTTAAATATACAACACTTTATTCGCACCTTCACTACATACAAAAACGTGTTTAACGGTCGTTTTTACATCGTAATACATATATTAAAATAAATTATCCAGAGAAGGCATAATTTAGACAAAAGCGCCGTTTTCCAATCAAAGGAATGTATGTTATTTTGTATTTAATATATATCAAAACAAACTTTTCGCTTTTTAACATCCGCAACACTTTTTGCTAATCTACTTTGTATTACTAGATATTCTTGAACAAACTAGTTTTTTCCCTGTTTTATTAATTTTGATAAATTCGCTGCAATAACAGTAAAACTGAAAAATTCCTGCTCATTCATTTGAAATGAGAGTGGGACGGAAAGGCGAAAATACAATTCGCTAAAACCGCATTTATAAAGCAACTTTTCAGCAGTTTCCATAGCCCATTATAGCTTGGTATGGTCAGTTTTCAGTTGGGCAATTGAGTGGTTTACCGAATGCCGCAGTTGGAAATCGATGCATTATTATCTGTCTCGATTCCGCTCATGTAATCCCAGCGAATCAGCTTTCGATCTGCGAATGCAGACAAGTGAAAAATTGGACTGGAGATTTTTCTTCGTTTAATCAGTTTAAATCTTCCGAGGTTCGTTTGCCATCAAAATGAGCATAGAGTTTGGTTAGAATAGAGAAAGGTAGCAATCAGATAACCAATCCATCGTTACTTATGCATTGCTTCTCACAATGAGGTGTTTTTCTTATAGATGAATCTTATGCTAAATCACGAGATTTCTAACAGAACAGATACAAAAATAAGAGGAAAATTAAGAGTTGGTTGGATATTAATGCTTTATTAGCATGTCAAGTGATGCTGAAATGGTAATTGCTCTAGAAACCCACCCAGCTTCATCTAACTGGCTTTATAAGTATATAAAGTATTAGTTATCTCGTTGATAGTCGTCGAGATGAAGCGACCAACGAACATAATTTACAAATTAATTACTTGTTGGTTACTTCTATAATTATTTTGCTATTTCAAATTAGGACGATGTACAGGATGATTCAACATTGGTGTAATTCATCTAGAGGTTTATTGGAAACTGTTAGAAGATCACAGAAAAAATTATATGATGTGAGTTAATAAGGATTTCACCAGTTTCTTAAATGGATAAAAAACATTTTTCTCTGATGGAATAATTTTGTAAATTTGCCTATTGGCCTCTAGCATTAACCGCGATTGTTCAATGTCACATGAATTTTAAGATTCATATAAAGATACTTTTTGCTCTGATTTTTCTACACCAATTTTTAAAGTGATTTGTAAATTGTGTCTTTTACTGGTATTTCGCTTAATTATAAAGATTCGATTTATAAATATTAAATAGTTTATATTTCTGTTATATTGTCTTTTTTTCAGCCAAATAAAAAGAAATCAACACTTCAATTTTTGCTTTGCATGATCATATTCTTGATAAATTTTAAAACACATTTCTAAAATAAGCAGAGTGTGAAGTGAACAAAGTTATTTAAAGCATACTTGTACTTTAAATTCACTTATAGTACTTCAAGTTATTAAGTTTATAATACCAAACTTTAAGTTATAAAAGAGAGGCTGAATACGGTTGAAAAACTTAATTTAACCATCATTTTAGGCTTGTTGGCAGATAATTTTGTTGGCTAGTCATTGCTAACCATTCCTATAGAATTTCCCTCACATCTGAAATCTGAAAATTTCACATTTTAAATTCATATTTCTCTCGTGCTTTTCGAGCACGTCCAAATAATCCCTTGAGCGGAATGAGCCTGTAGAGCATACAAAAATATATCTATGGCAAGTTTTGATTTATGATTAGCGTTTCATGTTTAAATTAGACTACGTTCAACATCAAGTAAAATATCACATTTCAACCATTAATTGAATGGGATTATTAGATATTTTAGAGTCAGTTTTCACAAGAATCAACTGGCATACATCTGCTTTTGACGATTATAAATTAATAACAGGAATCATTTTATAAATTAAGCTTAAAGAAAAATGAGACTATTAAATACTTTATAAACCTTACAAACAAAATTATCAATAGCGATTGGTTTTTTGAAACCATCTGGTATATATTTGGTTTAAGTGGAAACACAACATACTTGACGCTAAACAAAGAATCTTTTGTATGGAAATTTAGTCATTTTACAATTACTCAGATCAATGCTTTAGAAGAAGCATTTTTAACACTTTTAAAAACATTTCGACATAAGTAAAGCTTTTTATATGAGCTGAGAAGAACATTAGAAATTTGGGTAGCTCTTGTTGTCAGAGCTATTGCACAACTAATTAGTTAATTAACCATATAAAGTAATGAACGTAATACAATTTAATTAACTGTACAAGAGAGCACGTGACAATCCGTAAATCTATTGTACTAATCACAAAAGATATTCACTTTTGTGCCCTTTGATATTTGAGTAAACACCCTCAAACCAGTATTTTGAATATAAAAGCTTTTGTCAAAGCTCTGATGTGTTTAACTGATTAGAGCTCCTTTGCTAAGAGAGTGATGTATACAATGTGATAACTGATAAGTTTGACTTTATGTGGACACCGACTTAATGAAATAGCCACTCAGCCAATACTGAGCTTGATTCGGTTTGGGGAGTTTTCTGAATTTGTTTAAAAAGCTGTGATTTAATTAAGTGTGTAAATTAACAGATTCAATACCTGCGATTGACTCCAGAGTGCAAATATTTACATTTAAGAACAGGCAGGTGGCACGTTTTCATCGAAATTCGTTCTTACACAGCCACTGAAACTTGGTGCGGTTAGCTGGAGAGGTTGGAAAAAACGATTGAAAGTAAATCTACAAAGGTTACATGTAAAACTGGAAGGTATTTTAGACCAAGTAATGATTGCAGATTATTTATATCCATAGCTTTTCGCCAAAGTCTTTGAAAATTTAAAATTCTAATGTGCAATTTATTCGACGTCTGTCTAGTTAGAATAAAAGAGCAGTGAAAACTGATTCTGCTAAACAATCTAGCTGCCATTTGAGACTCACAAATTGTAAGCTAGAAAATCTGACTACTTCCTTTTATTCGTTGTCATGTGGAATATAAAATCATACATAAAATACATAAAAAACCTCATTAAAATAGCACCACTTTCTGAACAAAATCATTTACAGATTCATTTTGCAGAAAGAAAAATATGTTTACATTTTAGTTATATGAGCATAGTAATTTAAAGAAGCCAATCCTGTTTCATTAGAATGAATATTTACTCGTGAGGAATTCCTTAACGGTGGGTGTCGCAATGTATTTAAAATGCAAATTCTTGTATTTTTCTTCACCTTTCTGTACTTTCACCTAAATTTTCGGAAGAATAACGCCAACTCCCATCACCCTTCTCCAAGTCAGCTCAATAACCTCTTTGAACGAATGGTGTTAATCTTGAATCACCCTGTATTAGCCTAGGTGTACTTAACACTTCAAGTAACATTCCAGTATTTGAGTTTGTTATTGCAAACATCAATCATAACTGTTTCGCGATAATAAATCCTGAATTGTCCTCAAATTGATTTATGCAACTTGTACCAGGTCTTCAGTAATAAATTTCGGTAATTACTAACACCACTAAATACGTCAGGACGCAAGTCCTTAACACTTTTATAGTAAGAATTCTTCAAATGCTTGTCCCTCCACTCAAAGAGTTCAATTCTGTTAGCTTTGCTTCTGATTAAGACATACAGTTCCTTTCATTAGTTCGATACCACTTTAGTTTTCCTTAATTGGCTCTTTTTCTAGCACTGATTAAACATACAAGTTACACGTTTGATTTTGCAAGCTGGTAATATCTCGGCAGGTGCCTAGAAGTAGGAATATCCCTGGGTAGCAATCTGACCATTTTCTCAACTTTCCAACAGCCATCGCTGTCCAGGCTGTTCATAATCGGCGCTTTAATCCATTTAAATCTTGATATGTTAACGCTGATGATCAATAAAGTGGGCTTAAGAGGAGCACAGTATAATCGTATTCATGGTCTAAGTACATCATATTCATCGTAAGTTGTGCTTTGTTCCTGTTTATCAAGTTGAAAGGTAGATTTTACAGCGAGCTTTAAAACGATTATTTACCTTACGGGATTGTAAGAAAAAACCGATTGTGGGTATGGAGAGAGAACTGTAGAAATCGCGCTGATCTGGCTAGTTGTTAGTAGGTGCTCGGTATTCTGCTGCCCGTCGAAGAATGGTATCTGGAGGAACTCCGCGGCCACGGTAACAGCGCAAAGTTATTTATCTCGGTGTGAACTGCGGTACAGTTTTGGCGCGTGAAGGTTCAGTGAATTAAAAATTATTTTGATAGCTTTGTGCATGCCTGCAGAATAATGAAAGTGACCTTGTTGGATTGTTGGATTATTTACCGCTGCTTGAACTTTGTGGATTATGACATTTATTCACACAAGGGAGAATTTAAAATTAAAGGTAAGTGGCATCGCACACAATCTTAGCCGCCCATTCATATCCTAAAACTTTTACCCGCTCACGGATCAGCCACATACTCACAGCACAAAAGTAAGCAGAAATAGACGTTCAGACTGTTATTTAATTCCAAGGCTTGAGGTGTTGAACTAAACTTCTAGTCTAGTCGAAGTTGGAAATTTACATAATTCGGCGGCGAAAGAATGGAGGAGCTTATTATTCACGGAGAGGCTTTTAGGCCCAAATTAGGCATCCTAAGGTGAATAGTGAATATCTGATTGCCAGACACTTTGACTGTTGAATTTTTTCAGCCGTTTGCAAATCGGTTGAAAGCCCGTTGCCAAATTAAATGGCTTGAAGGAAGAAAAAAAGGCTTAAAGTAAAGTGATGAAATGAAATTTGAATGATTTCAATGGCGTTTTTATTTTCCAAAAGTACTACTTTTGAGTCTTTAAAAAAATTGAGATTTTTCAAGCTTTATAAACGGCACTGGAATGTTTTCCGGATCTTTTAGGGCGTTGTGAAAATAGTTTCTCTATACAATTATTTTCCATTGCGGCCTAAAAATCACCCGTTTCATGCAAGTGACCGCAAAAGCCGTTTTTGAAGCAGGCCTTCATTTTGGTTATTTCTTATAATTTTCTCAATAAATTGCATAAATTTGCCTTAAGTACAGATTAACATATAAAAAAAATATATTTTCGAGAAAAATATATACAAATATACTTATTTTTTCGTAAATTAGTTTTGCAATTTCGTTCTTAAAGGTCGCAGCATAACTTGCGCTTGCTATCAAAAGCTGCTGTTTTATTTAAGTTCTTTGTTTTGTGTAAACCCATTTATTTTAAGAAAAAGCTAATTGTATGCAATTTGTTAATCCTTCAATTCGGTTGTTGATCGAACTTTCAATTTCAAGTGTATAAAAAATGCCCTAATTTTTTTGGAAACCACAGTGTTACTTTAACGATCTAATCAATATTTTGCAAATTTCTACTTATAAGATTGAGTTTTTATTTATATCTGCATATTTTTTCAAATAGCGGAAATTTTATCCATAAAAGTTACATTTAATGGTCAATGAGATTTAGGTTTTCAATTCATACCGGGAGAATTACAAATATTACTGTTATTAATTCGGATAAGGAAACCTATTTCCGCGTTTACACTTTCATTTACAAGAAATTGCTTGGGCAGTTTTTTGCGTTTGTTTGACTTAACACAACGTAAAAACTAATTTAAGTACTTACAACTTCGAAGCGACGAACTTTTAACGAAAAGCTGTGAAATAGTATAAGAAAAAGTGCTGCTTTGCTTTTAAGGACGGTGAAAACATGGATTTGAAAGAAAAACTTTGTATGAAAAAACAGTTCTAATCCTTAAAAAGTACAGCGGTTTTTTAGCCGTTTCTTCGGGCAAAAACAGTGTACTTAAACCATTAGCCCTTCTTGCACCTATTTTAGTTTTCTGTAGAAAATTCGTAATTCTAGATGGTTTTTAACTTGAAAAAAATCTGTTTTGAGAGATTTATGTAAGGTCAATGAGACTTAGAGGGTTCGTACACCCACTGTAAATATTAGCTGAATCTGTCCTTAAAGCGCGCACTGTAAAGTCAATATAGCATAACAAAGCTGCTGTTTTAGTGCTAAAAGTTTGGAAATATTTTTCTAAGACATCGTTTTTTTGGACAAAATTTTCTTTGCTTCGATTAGTTTATATCGAAAAGTTTCGATTTAAATGTATAGACAAATCACTAATATTGGAAAAGGGCTCGTTTAAAGATTAATGAGATCCCGGGTGTTTTAATATAAAATAAACTGTGAATATTAAATTTCTTAATTCGAGTAAGAAATTTTTCCGATTTCTGTACAACTTGGTCAACTATAAATTACATGACTATCCACCTTAGGATCTTGCATTTCTCATAATACTTTTTTATCCTTCTAAATTTAGTTGCAACTTGGTCGTTAAATTCACAAGATACAGAAGCTAAACTGCTCGTTTATTTGAAAGAAGTTTGTAAAAATATATAATTGACTTTTTTGTACTTATTTCTTTTCAGCACGTTCTCATTTTACATCTCATTTTCATTTGAAACAATTTCATATAACATTTTATTCAAAACTAGCTGACATGAACTTAAACTAATCTTCGCTTCTTTAAATTGCAAACTACATAACAAGCCATTTTTTTTTATCCATTTCACTTTTTAATTATGACTACATAACAGGCAGTTGCCCTTTAGTTAGATTGAAATGCCAATCGGTTTCTGGTAGCTTCTCTTTAAAGATTTTCCATGACTACGCTCAAAATTCCTATTCAATCATCCATTGCTCAAAACTAGCTTCGCATCTAATTGCAAAATTGCAACTATTCGATCATTATGTGAAAAGTAAATATTCATGGCGGGTAACTGTAATATCCAAAATGATTTGACGACTAATTGATTTAATTTCTATTTTACATCGGAACGGATCACTGCTAGGCATTTGGAATTTTTAACTGCAATTGCCACCAGTTTTTTCCCATTTTTAGGTCAGTTTGCTCTATATGTAGACGAAACAAGGGCGATCTGCTTTGTTATGCTAACTGCCTAATCCGATTTTGTAATTAAGCGGATTTAAAACATTCGCTAAATTGCTGTTGTGCATGCATGCGGGAATAGAATAAGTGGATAGCATCCGGATAATTAGAACGGCCTTGTTGGATATTTCCTTTTTTATTTCGTTGAATGAAATGCGGGTGGCGTTTTTTAATATCATTTTGCCTCATTAATATTTGTTTTCACGACAAAACAAGTGATGTTAAGTTTGAACGTTTATTATGTTTTGTAAAGTTTATTAATGGCAAAGGTTACCGTTGTTTGGTGAGTTTGTTCGGTCAGCGTCTAAACTTATTTCAGTTATCAGGTAATAACTAATATTTTAGTGGTTAATATCGCTCTTAATCCATTCTCATGCCATATTCTGGCGCTAGATTATAATTGCTTTTGAATAATTAACAAATGAGACACTGAAAGACGGAAGGTGTTGCCACTCAACTCATTAAACAATTTTTTAAGAACTAAAATTAAGTAGGTCTCGGGAAAGTCAGGTTTCCTGGTACTCGAAACATCCATTTATAAACGGTTACTTTAATTACCAGTGTGGTGTTAAGATTCATTCTCCAAACGTATTCGGAACAATTCATCTTTTGTTTGGCAGTAAATCCTGAAACCGCACTACCCGTAAACCTAAATCTCATTTTTCAAGAAATTATGCAAATAATACTCGTTCAGCAAATTGCTTCCGTATCTACAGAGCGCGTGTGACTAAAAATTCGTACAGATATAACCAGATCTGCCGGATGTTGAAGCATAAAAAGTTTTTTCAGATATTTATCTTTATTTTCATCAGTCTGTTTTATTTACATCTACATGGAAATACCTTTTAAAAAGTAATGATTTTTTTTTACTTTTATTGTTATAAATTGAACGAAGAAAAGATGAGTCTCGTTCATTTATTAATTACAGAAATCCGTTGTTTATTTTATTTTAATTTTTTGCTCGTTAATGGGGTCTTCAAAATAAGTTTAAATGAATTTTGAAAATCACAAAAAAAAAACAAATTAGCAACAAAATAAGCTAATAAAATGCGGTTCTAATAAAACATCCTGTATACTTCGAGTAAGAAATTTCCATATCCTTAATGATATTATCTCATGGGATTCAAATGTAAATCCGTAAAGACATAAACATCCTTGAACAACATCAAATATATCATCCGCTAATTCGACAAGCCAACCACTAATTATATAATCAAATAAAGTCAGTTCCGAAATAACACTTTTCTCACCGCTACGAGTACCGCTACTTCCAGATGATGCGTTTACAAATATTTGGCTGGAACTTATTAACCATCATGAAATGGTTACTGTTATAAAATGGAAAGGTCAGTTCTACCATCGGGTATCGAATCGTCATACGATTTGAATATTTTAGTAAATATTTTATACCAAAAAAAAATGATTGCCAATTTGCTTAAATAACTTCCTACGCTATTAAATAGCTAGTTGAAAGATGGATTTATTCTTCAGAATGTAATATTTTTGATAGAAACGAAATGTTTAGAATATTATTTTGTGAGTAATAATTACATTAGTATTTATTTTTGTATATGAAATATAACTCATGTTTCTTCCTCCAAAAAATCCATTATTTTTTGTTCAGGCACTTAGTCGAACGCATTTACAAGATCTCTGAATATTTTTTACTTTTATTGTTGTATCTTCTATCTTCATTGCCTCTGTTTTTGTTTAAATCCGCTTTTCGATTGTTCTAGCACATTTTTTATGTTTTCTCCTGTTTTTTTAAATTTTCATTATAACGTTTCATTAGTCATTATTACAGTGTTCCTTGTCTGCTTTTTTGAAACTTAGTTTAGATTCCTGTCATAAGAAGCCTTTTTGTTCCCATGGTTTAATGTATATATTCAGCATTATACCTTTTTTCTTGATTCTCCGTTCTTTAATATTTCTGTTGCTCTTTTATTATAACTTGATTATTTACTGTCATGTACTTTTTATATTGTTTCATCTAGTTGGTCCATTTGTATCGATTCAATACATTTTGTTGTTGTTTATTGTTTTTCTCTAAGCCTACCTTCTGGTTCTTTCCTTTCTTACAGTTCCTGAAAATGTTGTTTCTAATTTTTTAATACTTTGTCTTTTACTGTTATTAAATTTTCATTTTACTCTTAGAGTTGCATCGTTTTTAGTTATTCAGATAATTATGTGCTGCTTGAAACTATTCACTTTTGAGATATACAGGTTGAAATTGACGAGTTCTTCGGGTTCAGATGTATTCTTCTAGCGTTTTGCAACTACCTCTGAAGATGACAGACATTCATGCTTACGAAACGTTAGAAAGTTACATCATAGACCGGCTTAGAAGACGGAACATTTATTAAGCTTTAACAAATGGTTAAATTTAGTCAAACTTTGCAACAATCCTCCACTGTTCATAATTTTTATAATAAATACTGTAAATTATTCAGATCAAACTTGCAACTTTCTCGTTTAAAATTGCCGATATACTATCCAATAAGGACCTTAGCATATGGGTCACCATATGGAGAATGATACAGTAACCGTTACTGGTTTCGAATTTATTTATTTGAAATAACACTAACAAAAGCGGTACGAAAAGCATATGTCGACGTTTTTAACTGAAGTTACGTTCTTCTTTTATATACAGTGTGTTTCCGGTAAATATAGGTTTGTAGGCGCTTCTCTACCGAGTTACAGGAAGTTAAAATGATTATCTTGTTTTTGTTTTGTATTTATACAACTTAATTTTGTTTGTACCTGATTGAAAATGATGATTTGAGCAACCGAACAGTCTCGCTTTTTCAATGGCATGATCAGTTTTTGCATACACCTCTGATAAATAGAAAAATAATAAAAAATATAACAAACATGTCGATGATCATTCAGACACGTTCGGGGAAAAATCCGGCAACTTTCTGGTTCTTATTCTGCCTCGTGTTCGAAGTTAAAAATATATTCACCTTCCAATCCCTTTGCGGATAACTTTTTTAGTGGCGTTGTTTTAGTGTGGGTGGATAAAAGTGGTTTTGGACCACTTTTATCGAAACATATATAAAAAATAACATTTTGCAACCTCTCGTTCAAAACGGGAAATTGCTTGCCAAATTTCGAATTTGATCGAGAATGTTACTTAGCATTATTAGAAAAAAAAACAAGCAATTAACAAGGAGTTAACCAAAACTAACTAGAACTAAAAAACTGTACTGAAACTAACCAAAAGTTAACCAAAATGTGTTTAAGAAAAAATCAAGTTTAACAAGATATAGATTTGATAAGTTTGTGGATAGACAACGTTGACATCTTGGTGTACTTAGTTATCTTGTAGACAGGTAGTCCGCCAAGAAACATCACTAAAAAAAGTTATTAGTATAGGAATTATTTATAAGATGAGGATATTTTTAACTTCAAAGGCGAAGGAGATGGAAAGTGGAAAATGGCCAAAAATCAAACAGTGCACTATTAAAAAAAGATCCTTAAATAGTGAAATTAATAGTGTTTACTTATTTAAACATCAAAAAAAGCAGAAAAACTTAGATTAGTAGCTTGGTTTCTCGAAAACGAACTTTAAATCTCTTTACTTTTGACTGGCACTATATAACAGTCCTATGAATATGTTAAACTGAAAACTCGTCAGCTCCGCCTATGAGCAAATTCAAGCGTGTAAGTGGTAGATATAAACTAAATTAATTTCGCCGTCAAAATGTGAACTTTCAATAAAATGTCGCAACCTTGAGTTTGAAACAAATTTGACCACTTTAAAATGTATATCCGTGAGAAATATAAATTACACTCAACTAGTCCAGTTTTTCGGCGCGGGTGGTTATAAAGAACACTTATTAGTAATCCAATTTAGCCTTGATCAACTTAAAATACCTGTTCTCGTATATTTAATCTGGCATATTTAGCAACATGTCGAAATTCTATGTGTGGAAACGAATTGGTGATTTATTATTGCGGTTTAAATGTGTAAATTGGTGCGAAAAATCATGTTAATAGTTTGGGTGATTAAGATAATCACGACCGAAAACCACAACGATATAAACACTAATATATAATTATAGTGGTCATTATATAACTTTATCTTTTAGTGGCCTGTGGCACAGTTTTTTTCAATGTTAAATTATATGTTTGTTTATGCTTGTTTGTCTTATTAACCATGCACCTAATAACGAATGTATTAGTTTAAAGAACATTCAAAGTTCCTAATTGGGTAGCCGCAAGATACATGTTTTTTAAACATTGTAACTATGCTGTTGTAACATACTTTTTCAATCTCAACTAAAGAGTAAAACCAATATGAAATTCATCCTGTAACTATTGGAATGAACCCAACATTCCCAAAAAAAATGTTTTAAGGTTCTCATCAGTGTCACTGTTTATTATATGGTAAAGAAAATCGAGTAGATTGATGTCTGGAGCATACGGCGGTCATTAAGTGCTTCAAGGATTTGTGATAGGTTTGAATGATTTTCTGATGCTGAAAGATACAATTCAAAAAACAAAAACATCCAGCTAATATTAATTAAATGGCATTTTAATAACGACCCTCCCCAATCATTGGTTTCATGAATACGATGATCGAAACAGCACATTAGCTTAATCATGGGGATTTACTTTAGAATGTCTGAATCTCCGAAATCGCATCAACGGATGATTGATGATGGTTGCAAAGTGAAGGACATTCAGATTATGCACCTGCAGTTTTGTTTTCATGATAATCGATCGCTTTTGCTGCGCATAATTAAATCTCTTTTGTTAAGAGGAAAAAGCATTTCGACTTGCAATGCGATAAATCATAATATTTCTGACACTGATTTTTGGGTCGCCGTTTTTTTTTGCTTACTCCTTACCTTAATAGTTGTACTTAAATTTAAAATTGCCTGATTGAGTTACCTTACGACTGTACTAGACCATTTAACTCGAAACAATGCTGGCAAGGATTGGATCTTTTAGCATAATCTACTGTAAGGAAACGGATCGTTTTCCTGGGCTTTAGCACTATTCAACTCTCAAGGGTAGAATGCAGGGTTTATGGTAATATTTCACTGGCTTTTGGGTTTTCAGTTTAGCTACGAAGGATTGTAATTAATTAAGAGGACATTTGAAATGTTGGTATTAATTAGTTGTAGGCACTAAAGGAAATAATGGTGCAATGTTAGAACTCCGTCTTCATTTATTTATTAATATAGAGGTTGCTGAAGGTGGAAAATTAATACATCAAAAATATACTGAGAGCGCATGCAAAATGGAGAGATAGTTGGCAAATCTGCATTTTTCAGATGAAAGGAGTAATTTTTAGAAGCGTAATTTTGCCAAATATTTGTAAATACACTTCTCTATTATACCTGAGCAGTAAAATTTTACTTACAATAGCAGAATATCAAGAATTTGAATTTAAGGTATTGGTAAGATATATGCAAACCTAAAATTTCCTGCAAATTAATATTTTCAATGGAAAAAATCTACTGAACAGAATTTTGTTAATACTTTTAATGCCTCTAAATAGTTATTTACTGTTTAATTTTTATTTTTGTCAGAGACGCACTCAGAAATATGGTTACTCTTTATGAATCTCGAACTTTCGTGTCGGGGTGAGAGCATGTCACAAAAGGGAAATATTTTTTTTCGTTCCCTTTCCTGCTTTTTTCCTTCTTTTCCCGTCCTTTTTCTGTTGGAAAAAGCAACTATCAAAAGGCTGTCTGGGTATATTATTGGATTGATCGAGTGTAATTTTCCTGCCAATGTGGGAGAAGTCTATAGAATGTTTAACTGGTAAGAACATAGGCTTATTTTTTAGAGGTTTAATTCGAAAAACGAAAAAGGAAGGAAAGTAGGAAGGAAATTTTACGGGAGCTGTTATCCAAGGTTTGTCACTTTACTGCTAGGCACATGGTTTCTTAAACACATCCAAATATCCAACTAAATATTAAAAAAATTCAATTTCAAGACTCAAAAAGTCTCAATTGGACAACTGGTATAATTAACATCAACACTTTGACACTGACACTTTTTATTTGTTGCATTTCTTTTTTCTGACACTTTTTATTAGTTGCATCAAGAATCCTCTAGAGAAAAAATCTAAACGCCTTGTAAATACTAAAAAGGACCCAAAATAATGAAATGCTATGAATTGTAGTTCATTGTTGGTTCATGTGCATACCATAGTTGTAATTTGCTTGTTCCATTCATTCTTTTTGCCGCACCCATATTTAAACGTTAACCTACCCCAGTATTTCACGAGTCAAAACTATTATTACTACCAATAACACATTTATCTAAACTGGTTCAAACATTTCGCAGATATCGTGCTTGCACCAGAAAAATCTCCTGTTTTGTTGCTTGAACATTGCATAAAACAATTCCAAGTTGCACAATGCCTATAGTTATTAACGAAGTTGCATTAGAGCTGTGTATAAATGTATAAATAATATGAGTCTAGAATATAGGAAATAAAGGTGAGAGGAATTAATAAATCGCGTTTGTTCAACATTTAGCTGTGACTTAGTTTCGATGTTATTTGCTTCATTAATATTGCTTTGGAACACTTTCCATTGCAGCCAGTGGGATGGATATTGCCGGAATTGCAACTCTGATTAATATGGACATAACAAGCTGACATAATTTTGAAACATAAATCTTATAACCAATGGATTAAGAAGTTTAAACGTAACAAAGAAAGAGGACTTTTTATTTTGTCATTTTTCCTTGATAAGTTTTACATTTTTCATTTGAAAGCAGGATTTCGTAAAAAAATCATACACTATTTCAGAGGATATTTTGTCTGTTTGTAGAATCTTTATAAATAAATTTATAAACATCAAATAATTTCGATATTTGATGCAAGACTTTAACATTCGGTTGGAACCTGTAGTGTTCTCTACTAGTGACTCGTAAACATACAGGGTGTTGACGAAAATACTAAGCGTTTGCAATTTCATACCTACTCCCAGAGGTGCTTAAATCAGATTCGATATTCAGAATCACCCAAATGAATTGTAGAAACTTTTTAAAATTATTAATTCGGTTTTCACTAAGTAAAATCAACATGTTTTGATTGCGATGCAACTTTGATTTTTTATAAATCAAGATATTTTCTTCACAAATGAACCAAGGAGATTTTTGAAGGAGAATGTAGAAAAAAGAAATATGCATTGAAAAATATCTTTTTAAATAATTTAACGTTCTAAAATTTGAAAGATAAAAAGCATTTGAAAAAATCGCCAATTTTAGAAACAAAAATTGATTTTTTAAATTGTTTGCTCTGGTCAATTTGTCGAGTATCTAACAAGCCATTTGAAAAATGTTGGTCAATTTCAAATAATTAATACTATGCCCTTGATTTAAGTGAATCTTTATTCTATGAATTGTAATACTTAATCCGATTTTCTCAAATGATGAAATATATTTCAAGGAGATTTCCAACGATTCACTGACTGATATAATCGGTTCAATGCCAGAAATCGAAACGACCTGAAGAGATTCATTAAGTAAAGTGTTTGAAATGACGAAGGACTGGCACATTTAATACCTACGCCACAAACGTAACATAATAAGCGACCTATAAATACTCCTACCATATATAAACTCTCGCCATCAAAGCTTTCAGAGAAATAAAGCTCGAAGAACTGAACACCTAATTGTCCGGTTTGTCCTTTGACATTTGCTTTAAACGCTTTTAACTAAACAAGGCATGATGTATTAGAAGGCACCGAAAATGACTTGCTCTGCTTATAGAAATGATTAATTAACACCTATTATACTAATATACTGCCTACATTAACATGAATTTGTATTTATTTCATTAAATTGGATTGCTATTTAATGACTTTAATTTTGATACATGAGGAAGAGTAACTGCTAGCCATCAGACAAATTAGTTCAGTCTTTCGCTTTTCATTTTCAAGTGGAATATATTCGAAAACTTGATTTTTAAATGTTATATAAAACAAATAGCTGGGGCTTTAAAGTCGATCCTTGAATAGTAGATGTTGTAGTAGTTCTCTTATTTATAGCAATGAAGGGGATACACTCATTTAATGCACATTATACAAGCTCTAACAAAAATATTCAAAGCTCCCCTCTGAAGAATTAAAGGGTTCTCTTCCATCTCATCTTTCTTTGACACTCTTTTTTCATAATAATGAGGTTTTTTAATCAAATCTTTTAATCGTAACATTTACTTTAGACAAGAAATGAAGCTTTGGAGAGGGCGCAGCACTTCTGAGAATGCAAGCCACTCGTGCTTGAGAAACGTCAGGAACAAATTATTTTTCATGGTAATTTCAAGCAAGCGTTTCTCGATATGGCAAACAATTTTTTGAGGCGCAATTTACGTGTTTTAAAACTTTGCAAACGAAACATATAGGATGTTTTGCATAAGCTACATCTAGAAGGATTTCTACCTTAAATCAATTTAAGTTTGTTCTTGCAATATCAAAAACAATAAAGAATAAAATCCGTTTCGTTCGTCTTGAAGAATATTTTAGTATTTGCAATATTCATACAATATAAGTAACTGGTAGTAACAATAATAAGAAAACACAACAGAACAATAAACTATAGATTCAAATATGCTTTCACATGATTGATTTTTCTGGTGTTTTTAGTTTTTCTTGATTATTATTATTCCGTTTTAATCTTCTTTACATTCTTCGAAACTTTTTGCGAAAAATATCACACACAAATAAACAATAATTGTAAACAGGGATAGTTATCATTCAACGTTTATATGAATACGACGTGTATTGTTAAGTGTTTTTTAGGCATTAAAATGACATATAATAAAATACACTTTCATGCCTTTTCTGCTATTAAAATTTTGTCGTTTTAGGAACCCTATTTCGAATATTATTGACAGAAAATGAGCTCTAATACGTTTACCATTACTAATGCTATTTATGTTTTTTAATGCTTACTAACGATGGTAAACAAGCTAAAGAAAGCAAACTTGCAAAATAATTCCATTTTATTAGTTCCAGAATTTTTCCTAATTTGAGTTCGAAAATATTATTAAACCCAGCGATATAATAACTAGAGAACAAAGTAAGCGATGAACATGTACTAAAAGGAGGCATAGATTAGTTTGGAAAATAGTACTACTACATATAAGAAAAGTAAAGATAATTATGAAAGAATATAAAAAGCATTCATTTTATTGCATCGAAAATAATACTGTTGCGAATAAAAATAACAATTCTCTTAAACTACTTGCGGTTGTCTGATTAGTCAATATATTCCTAATGCAATTGTTTCAAAAAACTAGTTCACCGGAAACAAAGTATTTATGGTTTTTTAGCGATGATTCTTCCGTTCTCGAGTAGTTCATGGATGCAAAACGATTATTTACCAAATCGGAACTAATCTGAGTTTTTTGCCATTGACTTTTGCCGTCACAATAAATCAATTCATTCAGTTTGTTATTTATTAAATAACCGCAACAGCTCGTAACGAATGAACACTTCAGCTTATTGAAGACATAATTCTGTTTGTATCAATGATTTTGCTATGAGTGACGAACTGGCAGGAAATTTAAAATATTTACTTGAGAATGAAATAAAGTTATGAGTATAAATAAGTAAGCATTAAAAGTCGTAAAACACTGCAATTTGATTTTCAGTTTTTTTGCTGAAATGCAATTTTTAATTGAAAAAATAAAACCGCTGTATTGTCTGTTGGATCGTGTTTCTTTCATACCCTGATGTTTTAACCTGATTTAATTTTTCTTCTTGCTCATGTCCTGCCAGTTATTTTTCAACATGAGGACTATCTTATGGATAGTCGATATGGATTACCAGAAGTTATATGCGGACGAAATAAAGCTGTGACCGTCATCCGGTTATCTTAGAAATCATTTAAAACCACCTCGCAAATGTACTTCCTAATCTTCGTTAATCTTGATCTATATTTTTGTAGATTTTCAACATGAAGCCAGTGGGCGAAACAACTTAAGCTCTTTACGTAACCGACAATTTACATTTCCACAGTGGGCGTTGTTTTATCGTTTGCGCTGATCTAGTTTATTCAATGGGGTATTAAATTTGATTTAATTTAAATTCGTTTAAATTACGTTAAAAAAATGCAATTTGTGATCTCTGATTATTTCGAGGAACTTTAAGCAGATGTGAGACTAATCGTTCTGGTCATAAATATAACGAGCCTAAATAGTTTTTATCCATATGTGAGCAACTTGACTGCTAGATTAATTGAAAATCAACCAGCAGAAATTGAGTTTTCATTTCAATTATTTTTTTTTCGGGTAAATCAGTAGGTTGGAAATAAGTGTTTTATTGATGTAGGCGATGTCAATACTCTTGGTTGATATCGAAGATCATTTAGGTAGTTATTCGAATATATAAGTTCTTAGGCATTGTGTTGGAAGCTCTTCTGTTTGCTTCAAAAATCCTGAAGCTGAGTTTTTTAGTTGTTTAGTCACGTTGTGGAAAATCAAGTTTCAAACGATTTTTCCAATCCTCTATAGACTCGACAGGATTTTTTTCCCTGCGATGTTGAAAAGTAGATCAAAGGTAATCTCCATCGATGTCAGATCTGGCAAACGCGGAGGCAAATCAAAATTTCGTTGTGAATACGGAAAACTGTAATTACTTCTTTATCAGGAAGCAGTTTTGTGATGTGAACTTGTTGAGAATTAAACTGTTGTTATTAATTTTACTGTTTCGACAGATTTGTTGAAAAAAACACACAAGATGACTTCATAATATTTAGCCCGCAGATGAAGATGAGTGGAATTGTGTACATGCACGTTAGACTAAAAAAATATTTTTTTCCTTGTATTTTTTATTACAAGTTTGGGCCAGATTTCTCGGCGGTTTGAACAATAGAACGCTTTATAAAATATGCTGCGAAATTTCCCAGGTTTTTTTTCATACTCTGTCAGCAAATATTGGAGAATATTGTGTAGAAATGTCTGCACGCCCTCGAAATAATTCCTCGGCTTTCGCCAGGCTTCGGCATTTTTAATTCGAAATAACACTCAAATCAACTCAATTTATATGGAACTAAAATTCCCAAAACGAGTTCAAATTGTAATCTTCTAGTACCTAAAGAATTCCGCTATAATCCTCCTACTAAGATGAACTGTTAGTTGGGCTTTGAACCGATTTTTTTCGGAAACTGATTATGGAAGAATCGCCCATAGCAAATCGCATTCATTGTTTCCAATAACTAGCTTTTGTCAAAAAGGACCTACGCGACTTTCATGGAAAACGGCTCAATTATTCCTCGGAAATTCCTAATGCGATTTTTCAACAGTTGTTTATTAGTTGGTTATTTATCATCATCACATTTTCTTCAGGTCTTCATTCATTCAATTTGTTTCCTCTGAAATGGCAACAGAAAGACAATTGTTAGAACAATGGCCCTGGTGGGAGTCTGAAAGACAACTCTTTCAGTACTCCTCATTTTCTCGTATTGATTAGATCAGATCGTCTGTAAAACTGCTCAGCCTAGCTGGTCTCCCACACATACAAAATACAAGTCTTCGCAATTCAATTATGATAAGATCGCTTTTGACACACCTTTTGTTTCTTTACATATTTATCGGTGTCTGCCTTCGGTACACCGTTGTTGTTAATGATCTGTGACTGTCCTCAAGGGCGCAATTTAATCGAAGTTTAAGGTTGAATTCTTCGATCGGTTGGTATAGTCTATTTACATGGAATCATACGATATGGAATACCTCTCGGTGTTGTTTTTTTCAATTATTATTTGGAGTTTTTTTTTAATCGATATACATTAAACGGTTTTTTGTGCCGATTCCAAACTGGTTTGTTTAACAATTTGTTTTGCTAGTTCGAGGACGCATATAGTTTAAAGAAATTGGGTATTAATGTAGATATACAAGAAGTAAAAAAAAGATTGCAATGCATTTATTATTTGTTATTTATTGATTATAACAAAAATAAATTTGTAAGTAAAGTTTTGCTGTTCGAAATGTGTAAAACGCCCTAAAAAAAACCAAAAAATGCTTTAAAATGTCGCTACCAACTTAATTACAGTATACGCGTAAAAATATGGGCTTTTTAAATAAACTTTGCTTAACACCTTTTAACTTGAAAATTTACAAAACTTAGTTTATCAGCATAAAGTGCTAGAATTAAAATAATGCGTATTTGTGTGAAGATAAATGCTATGGAAAAAAAATTAATTTCAGGGACTTCTGTGCAGAAAATTACAGGATTACACAATAGATAGATTAGATGGAAGTACAATGAATGCACTTTTACCTACTTTAGTTAAATATACTTTCTACCATCATTGTTGTCGGTTTACTCATATGGAATAATGTCACATATAATTTACTAGACTTATTTTAATATAAACCGGAAGCTTGGAAAGCGTCAGCCAAATCACCTAAAGGTAGTGAAAAAAAGGAAACTTTTACAGATTAGGATTACACTTGTTCATTTAGTAATAGTTGCGTATTGAAGATTCATTTAAAACATCAAACATTTTATAAGCGGAAACACGATCTCAATATACCTAAAGATCCGCTTTTAGCGACAATGAGTAGATAGATAATCATTAAATTCATTATAGTCATGGCGCCATCACGACATTCTTGAGGGAAATGAATATTAAAATAATGTTTTCTGCTGCAATAAACATAGCCATCATTTTCACGAGGAGAACTGGAAACCTTGAAAATGGAAATTCTTGATGGGTGTACGAAAAACTCATTCATACAATTTAACTTTCTCAAACCACAACAATACTTTTTGAGCATTAGTTGCAATTTTAGCAAATGGATTGGACACAAACCGATAACATCAGGCACATTTCCTCATCAATCAAGCGATTCAATTCACCACGATTAATGAAAATAAAAGAACCAATTAGTGTGTGGTTTTGATAAGCAAATAGAACGTTTCCTAATAAACCGCCAAACAATGCTGAGCAAAAGCTAAAGCAACGGAACATTAAGTATGCCGAAAACCGGTGGCTTTTAACAACATCATGATGCTTGAGTCCTGAATTAAATTAATTAGTTTGAGTAATTCACGTTGATATGATTGGAAAAATTAATTTCCACACAGGTGGAATCTTCCAGCCAGTGAATCTTTTACACACATTCACGTGGCTTATTTTATTTTCTTTCTTGAGTAATTATTCCCACTTGTTTATTTACTAATTTTATTATATATGCTTTCAATATATGGAGTGTGGAAGATATTTACTGAACGTGGTATATTTTATTTATACATTGCACTTTCTAATATTTTCATGTTTCGGAAAAAGCATGAATATTTCACTTTCTGCCTGCCCATATTTCGAAAACTATTGGCCAAAGAGGTTTCAACGTTCTATTTTCTGGTCAAAATATCTCGGAAGCCAAAAAAACCAATCATTTTTTTGTAGTCAAGAAGATTTTCAGTGTTAAGCAGGTTTGCATGTTTTATCTACTACCAAAAGAAAATTATCTCACCATTTTTAATACTGAATACGTTTTTATAGCGTCAGGAGGTGAAGCAGTTGATTTGCCCAAGACAATGGTTATATCTTTAACTTCTTTCCATATGAATATATGAAGTTACATTCATTAAAAGTACACAATTAGAGAAACATGAAATGTTTCTTCAATATCTTAACAACAAACTTTAAACGTTTCTGTTCCTTCCTAAACTGTAAGCCGAAACGCCTAATTTTTATATAAATAGTTTTCCTTTCGAAAATATTGCTAGTATCTCTAGAAAATCCGCGATACGAACCGAAAGTTTAAAATCTTGTTTCATTTGCCCGCATTTTCTCAGACATGCCTAACTTTCTCCAACCAACTACTCTATGGTAAAAGTTTCTAAATCCCCCAAGTGAAACTTTGAACAGTGACGATGATGAAGCTCACCTATACGAGGCGGTATTTTCCTCAAAGATAAGCTAAATGCACTTTAAATAAATCATCTCCATCTGCACAAGGTAATAGAGGCAATTTAAATATTGCCTCGTGCCTTCGGCCAGGTATGCAGCATAAACATCGTGCAATAATTGTTTTATTAGACAAAGATGACACAACCGAGTGCGACTAGATCGTGAACTTATTTACTCACCATGATCTCAGTGAAGGTCTTCGAAGAGTTCTTCGTCGATAAGTCAATAACCTGGTCCCCGTATATTGGGTATTGGTATGGTATGGATTCTGTAACAAAAACTTAATGTGATCTTTCAGTTTAGAACTTTATGCTCTAAAGTTAAGGAAAAATGGGTTTTTCGGAGCTTAATTCTCAGTTTTTATTGGAGAAATTTTGATTGGTTTTATTCCGGTGCTCTCTTTTTAAACGGAACGGCTTGGCGAAAGAAGTGAAAGGGTCAATGCATGTCGTTGCTATGAAGACGAAGGTTCACTTAAAGAGGAAGTTAAAAAAAACGCTACTGAATGGAGAATAAAAAGTTATTCGACAATGAAATAAGCAAAGGAGGAAACTCTTCGTAAATAGCTCAGAAACTAGTTTTGGGCTTTGGGATTGCAATATTTCTCTGATTGCCTTTCTCTAGAAACTTCAAGGATAACGATATGTAACGACTGATCGTAAATGATGAAATATTAAAAATAAAAATGCTGTAAATACCAACACACTAAAACGCTTCATTAATCATCAAGCAACGAACGTTGAAACTGAACTTGCAAAATGAAGCTTGTTTTCTTTCAAAGTGGCAACAGTGATCAGTCCAATAAATATTTTCCTTACTTACAGGACTTACTATACAGGATAGCCAAACGAAAACTAAGCAGTAGTAACGCCTCTGTTGTAGAAAACCAACAAATACAGAACATTTTTATTCTCCTTGACTAGAATTGACAATACACTGCAGATTATTTCCTAAGAAGCTGGAGAAACGCCTCTCCTGAAGAAAAAAACATCAGCCTTGTCACAGGCCTTTGCTCATTATTTGCTTCAATACCAATGTAAAGTCTTGCTTAAAACGCTGATAATCAACGTTTCTACTTTCATTGATTCGCATTTGTACGAGTTATTTGACGATTCTTGACTATCCGACATCGAAGTTGATATAACTGAACTGGATGAGTAGAGTAGGACTTGACCTTTTACAACTTTTTAGTAATAAAACCATCGGTGCCAAAATCTGGTAATCACGGAGACCCTTCAACTGAAACTGCTCTTTCAATCCTTCAAGTTGAAATACGGTTTTACCGCACGATGCTTAAGTGTCAGTTCTTCTTTAAATAGCAAAAAAAGCTTGATCAAATGACTCAGAAAATTTCAATACAATAATCATTAAGTAAATTCTATTAAGTCATCTTCAAATGGCAGCCAATAAATGTCCCCTTTGAAATCGTGATTAAAAAAATTTGAGACAGATCAAATGAGTTTTTTTTTCAAGTTAGGATAGCCCGATCTGAATTTTCTGCGATTTTTTTTAAAGATTCAATTTAAAATCGTTTAACAAAACACAACAAGCTTCCATTGTTTCGAGCAAAATAGTTACAATTCTAAGTATTCAGCCTACAAATTTGAGATCAAGTCATTTTAAGTCATCCCATATATGCTGGAGAGAAAATTGATGGAAAGCTTATCCTGGAAAAAAAAACATAGCATAAGCCTTGTCGCCGCTTTTGTTCGCAATCTGCCAATATTGGACAAACGAATTTGTCTGGATAATCTTTTGTAAACACATCCAAAGGACTTATATCGGAAGACATTGTTTCAGATCGAAAAAACTACTCCGATATTTCAATCAGCGGCGATCAGAAGAATGATCTTTCGAAGAAACTAGCTTGAAAAACTTTTGGGCAATTGATAAAATGTGTTCGCTTTGATGATAGACTCTATTGTAAGCGAAACGTTAGATTTAAAATAACAAACGTTAGTGGCATGCTTTTGAAAAATGATTTAATTCAAATAAACCTTTTTTAAATGAATATCAAAGTTTCTTTTAAAGTATCTACTAGTAGATGGAAGAAGATATCTTGAAAAATCGTCCTGTTTTACAACACTGAAACTGTTTGAAATTAATCGAAACCACAAAAATGATTTAACTTAACGCACAAACTCCAATGCACATTAAACCCAATTTTAAACCCAACTATTTCAATTTGAATATTTAATTTGTGCAAATTTATCAAACGAACGCTAACAAATCCACACGAAAATATGCAATATGCATAAAATCCTTCATGCCTAAGAAAATTTATGGAAATGCACCTTAAACCACATAACGTGACCTCATGCAATAGAACTGTGTTTCTAAACTTCTCAGCAAGTCCGTTAGCTTTTTAGATCCCTGTGATAGGCATGGCAAAAAGCTAAATATTATGTAGGTGAAATTCAAAGAATTCCCAACTGGCAAGAACTGAGGCGCATGCATATCTTTCTCATCGCACTTACAGCTCAGTTTAATAATCCCAAATATATTTAAAGGCGTATTATAACATACTAATAAGATTGTTACTTTTGCTCAGTATTGTTTAACGGTACCTGTTTCATTATTACAAGTAATTGCGTTCAACAAAAATTTTTATCGCCGACGGGCAACCGGTTTGTTCTTATGCACAATCGAGTTTTTTAATCTAGCATACTTACATGAACATGATACTTTGTCTATACCCAAAGCGGTAAACCTACTTTGCCAATCGTATAGGGCTTCCACTCTGATGTTGCTGGACTTCTTGGAAATGGACAGATGCGGAAGACTTTTTCACTTGTTTGCATTTATTTATTATTGCCAGTTGTTTGAAAAGCAAACTGGACAGTGTTTTGCTTTTAATTATCGAAGGCATATGCCCAGTATTTGCAACACTAAAACCATTCTTTGTTTAAAGTGTTTGCATAGTTGAGCAACTGTTTTATTTATCGAGAATGTTTTGGCTAACCATTACATTAGATAATAGAAGGTTTTCCAATAAGGACGACATGTTTTTAAAATGAAATAAGGTGCACATTATTAAAGATATAGGGACTTTCCGTACAAAGAGCGAGAGTTCCAAATATTTCTGTGTTTCAAATGAAAGACAGAATATACATGTTCTACGTTTAAATATACCGCCACTACCCACTTTTTATACTAACCAACAACATACAAACAACTCACCTCACGAACAAGAAAACAGCATGTCTCTTCATGTACATCAATTAGGTCTTTGACAGTGTCTGGCACAAAGGACTTTTATATAAACTTACCAGCTTAAAACCCCAAATACATAATTCACGCAATCAGAAACCTACTCACAAACAGACACCTAGAAGTACGCATAGACAACACTTCTCCTTTGCTTTCTCCCCTGAACAAGGACTCCCACAAGGATCCCCGCTTCTTTACAATATATACAGCCACGACATATACAATCACAGTCTCCACGACAAAAGACACATTGACAACCTGCTTACATACTACAATACGCGACGCCACCTGCATTGATCGTGCACGACAAAACTAGAGTAAAGCAGTACAAAAACTTCAAACACTAACAGACAATACAATTGCTTGTTCTACAAATGGAGACTTACACCAAACGCCACGAAAACCAACTACTTTTACCCAAACCACCAAATTAAAGACGACTCTCCATCAATAACAACAGGCGGAAACAGAATTAGACCAAAACAAGAGGCAAAATATCTAGGAATGACACTTGACCAAAAACTAAAATTTACAAAACACGCACAGAACGTAAGAACAAAAATCATTCAACTGACAAAACACTTCCGATCACTGACGTACAAAGACAAAGGAATCAGTACAAAGATCGCCACAAAAATTTACCAATCAATATGTAGACCTATGCTTGACTACGGACATATACTGACAGCGAATGCATCTGGAAAACTAAACAACACATTCAAACAACAGAACAGATTGCCCTGAGATCAATAACGAAAATAAGACCAACTACACAACCCCTCAAACCAACTACTCTACGAACGAACAAAAATAACGCGAATAACAGAAAGACAACTCCATTTGCAAACGAAATGGAAAAACAATCCCTACAACTGGACTCTACTGAATCCCGTTGCCTCACGAGACAAACGAACAATCCCGCTTCCGCTTCCCAACAACAACACTACTTGAACACTTCCAACACGACTGAACCAACCTGCTAGACGATGAAAAGACATGACATAGAAGAGAGATATTTTTTTTGCTTTGTAATAATTTAAGTTTACAGTTAAGATAATTTAAGTTAGAAAATTAATCCAATACATGTATATATGCAAGGGCAGAAAGGCCGAGGGCCGAAAGAAATTTATTTAGTAACATTTGGAGCTCTAATTCTTCTAATATCAGACTTTGAGAATCTAATATCAGAAAACGGAAATTATAAACGTAATCTCCTAAATGGGAAATATCGTTTAAAAACACATATCGAAAATGAAATATCTTTTTAAGAACACTTTGAAGCTAATGGAAAAGCTGGTTTTCTTTTTTAAACACAACTTTTGGAATGAATTATTTTTAAGGCTCAACCTTTTTTCCTATTCAAAATTTAGTAACAGCTTCCTCTTGTTAAAAACTCCCATTTTTTACCACATTTCGAGTTATAGATTTTTTTTGTCAAAAATTTAATTTTATTGACTAGAATATAGTACGTCAATCACAAATAATTCCAACATCGAAATGCAATTATCTGCAGTGTCGAAATGCATCGGAAAAAAGTAACATAAACCTACATATATAAATCATTAAAAATTGATTAGTGAAAATTGTAGCAAGCAATAACCAGCAAATTATTTCATCTAGCGTGCATTATCTAGAATTAATATTTCTCCAACATATAAGATTTCCGCCACAGTTACACGCAGTGTGTTATTTATGACCAGCTATTTGGAATGCATGTTGTATTGTGAGCGAAATGAAACTACAAAGATTAATATTAACACGGTTTTTAAATCGAAATATAATAATTATTCACCTGGGATAATAGTTCATATTTCTCGGTTAATTTATTGATAATTAATGTAATTTCTCTTTAGATGCTTAATAATTCAGCCCAGAAGTTAATTAAAGGAAAGCGCATCGAGTTCATTGCGTTATTTTCTTGAAAGTCTAAATTTATAAACTTAGAAGAACATTCTAGACTAAAAATTTTCTTTGAGGATTGTTTGTGACATAATCAGTACCTAATGGTAATGGGTTTAAATCGATATAGAATAAATTTACTTAAAAATTATTAGAAAATATATCATTATGCTAAACCAGTCAATAAGACATCCGAACTTTAATTGATGGAATTTGGGTTCTTTATTTACTTCTTCATTTCGCAAAAAGCGATAACAACGTTTTGAACAAAAACACTTGGAATTACATGAACATTTTTAAGGAAAATTCAGTATCAGATTGGTTTTAATTTCACTAGTTTGCATGAAAACTTTGATTGAAAATGCAAGCTTTTCATTACTACTATGTGAAGCATATGATATTCCAATTACAAATGTGCAGCTGAAAAGACCAGTTACAGTTGCAGGAAAAATGAAATGCCATAATGCTAGTGCTGATGTAGTTACTAATTTGCATATTCGGTTACACTGATGTGCATGTACCATATGTTTTCGCATCAATTAACATTGGTAAAGTACGGTTAGACTCAATTTACAGTACCCATTGCCGAGTGTCATTCGATGTTGAAATAATCAATTTTCTATAATATGGATGTAACAGATTTTAAATCTGCAAGCTTAAATTAGTAGTAGTAGTAAACATCTTTATTTCTAAAAAGGCTATCGACCTATCGGTATTTCTGCCCTTGTTTAATACATGCAGTCTTAATCTAGATAAAAAACCAATATGCAAATTCTCCTATTCTAGGTCAACAATAGTAGTAGTAAACATCTTTATTTCTAAAAAAGGCCATCGACCTATCGGTATTTCTGCCCTTGTTTAATACATGCAGTCCCAATCCAGATAAAAAACAAATATGAAAATTCTCCCATTCTAGGTTAACAATGTTATTAAATAAATAAGATTTCAGTGGCAAGAAGAAATTATTTTATTGTCCACTAGTCCGTTGCGTTTGTAAGTGTTCGAGTAGCGTTAATGTAGGGAAACGGAAGCGGGATTGTCTGGTTGGTCTTGTAAGACAAAGGGGATTCAGTATGGTCCAGTTGTAGGGGTTGTTTGTCCATTTTGTCTGTAGCTGTATGAGTCTTTCCGAGATCTTTGTCATGTTTGTGCGTTCGTATAGTAGTTGGGTGGGGGGGTTGTGTAGTGGGTTTTGGGGGTGTCTTATTCGTGTTATTAGTCTTAGTGCAATTTGCTCTGTTGTTTGTGTATAACGTTTTGTCCTTTCTGTTCCGTTGGTCATGAGTATATGTCCATAGTCTAGCAAGGGTCTACAAATGGATTTATATATTTTGGTGGCGGTGTTTGTGCTAATTCCTCTGTCTTTGCAGGTTAGTGATCGGAAGTGTTTCGCTCTCTTCATTGTTTCTGCCCTGATGTTTCGCATGTGTTTAGTGAATCTAAGTTTGTGGTCGATTGTGATTCCAAGGTATTTACGTCGTTTTTTGGTTGTGTCGTTTGGCCGTCTGCTGTTATTGTAGGGGAATCAGCGTTGAGTCTGTGGTTTGTGAGCAGAAGTTGGTTTTTTGACGCGTTTGGTGTTAGTCTCCATTTATAAAACCATGTCATTGTGTTGTTTGTTAGTGTTTGGAGTCTTTGCGTTGCTCTCTCAGTAGTTTTGTCATGTACAATAAGTGCCGTGCCGTCTGCGTATTGTAATATGTATGCCGATCTGTCGATTTGATTTTTGTCTGGTAAGTTGTAATTGTATATGTCATGGCAGTATATATTGTAGAGAAAAGGTGATAGCGGGGTTCCTTGAGGGAGCCCTTGTTCAGGGGAAAAAGAAAATGACAGTGTTTTGTCAATTCGTACTGTAGTTGTCTGTTTTCTAGTAAGTTCTTTATGGTGTGTAGTAGATATGTTGGTGTGTGTAGTTTGTATAGTTTGTATAGTAAGCCTCTATGCCAGACACTGTCAAAAGCCTTGTTAATGTCCATAAACAGGCAAGCTGTCTTTCTGTCAGTTAGGTGGGTAGTTTGTATATTGTTGGCCAAAATAAAGAGCGGATGAACAGTCGAGTGATGCTGTTTGAAACCAAATTGGTAGGTAAGCTTAAATTATTTTCGCCTTATTTTACATTAGATGAACGATCCAATGATCGACTATAAAACTGTGTGAGTTATATTCGTAGTAGGGGAAACATTTAAATAATTAGTAGCTGTGAATGTTTTAAGACAAACATTATCATATTTGAAGTAAACAGTAAATTTCTCAGAAAAAAATAGTTTTTGCTTTTTTAATGATACTTTTGAAATTAATTTATTTGTAATGTATTGTAAATTTATTTATATTTAAATCTAAAAACTGGTTGATTCGGCATAAAACTCAGATTTTTGCATTTAGAATAAACATATGCTGAAAAATGATCTATTTTCATATTTCTACCACCAAATTTACTGTGAATGTATTGTAGGTATATGTATAATTAGTTAATATTTTAACACCAAAATGTTAATGGTTGTTCGAGCACGACACTGAACGAAACGGTATTAGGAAACAGGAAACTGTTAACTCTCAAGAGGTCAATGTTAAATGTCTAATTTCAAATTTCTGAAGCGACCGTGAATTATTCGACATAACTTTAAAATTAATTTTCGGAAGTTCTTAAGAACTAAGAGTACCGTTCGTTTCTAAAAAGTTCAGTTTTATATAAAATATTTAGGTAATAATAAGAATATCAAATAAAAACATATATTTAAAAATGTTATATAATTAATTATAATACTTGGAAATTTATCTAGGCTGATATTTAGAGGAAAGGACAATAAAAAATATTAATTATTTTGCTCTTCTTGCTAAGAACGCTTAGTTCATATTTCAGAAAATCTTATTGGTAAATGCTACTTGAGCTTAAACGTTCTCTCGTCCAGTTCAGATTCAGATTGGATCAATTTAAAAGTGTTTAAAAGTTTTAATTAAACTAATATTCCTTCGTTTAATAAATTTGAAAATTGAAAAAATCAACAATTATTCTTGTTTCAGGTATACTATTGAGTCAAAGTTGCCATTGTAAGTATGAATTTGTCTCAAGTAAATTCTAATAACATTACTGAAGAAGTAGATAATTACAGATTTATTAATAATTATTAATAATTAGTTTAACTTACTATTTCGTGTAAAAAACGAAATGGAAATTTACGATTTCAATTCGCAAAACTTTGTGCAAATAGGCAATTTAGAGGCTGCAGCTTTTGCTATCTAAAAGGCAAAATTTCCAGCAAATTCTTAAAACAAAAAAAAAATAGTAAAATATGCTTAAAAATGTTCAATATCTTCAAAGAATATATTTTTAATGTATGTAAGTGGTTCCTTTAAAATGAATTTTTAATTTTTATGGGCAGTTTTTAGTATTTGGATCACACTCTTCAAATATTCAGTTGTATGATGTGAATATGGTTCCATTCGAACAAATGGTTCCTGCATAATTAATCCTTTATAATAATCAACATCTGTGCGCCAGTAGTTCCTCCATAAGTAATTTTTGAAATTTTGATTTATTTGGGCCGTTTTTGTATTTTTACAACGCTCTTCTAATGCTGGCCTCTAAGGAAGTATTGGAGATTTAAAAACGTGAACATCAACTATTGATACACGAATCCTTAGTTTACTTTACGTGTGAACTTTGTTTCATTCGAGGAAGCGATTTCTTCATAGTGAATTTTTGAAGCAGAAACTTTTTGAACGGTTTTTTTGTTCTCACCGCGTTCTTCTAAAGCTCGTCTCTGAAGAACCATTCGAGACCTAAAAGCGTGGACATCAGCAGTTGATATAGGAAGCTTCAGTTCACTTTGGATGTAAATCTGGTTCTATTTATCAAAGTGATTCCTTTAGAATACATTTTTTGAACTTCGAATTTTTTGGGCGATTTTTGGTATTCGCACCATGCTCTTTTAAAACTCTCCTCTGAAGAACCATTGGAGACTTAAAAACATGTACACCCGCATTCGATTCAGGAAGCCTCAGTTTACTTGAGGTGTGAAGTTTGTTATCTTCCAGTCAGTGGTTTATTTATAATTAATGTTTACAATTTGCATTCATGGTGCGCGAATTTTTCTATTCGCACCACTATTTCTAAAGCACGCCTGTGAAAAACCGTTTGAGTCAAAAATTATCCTTAATATAATCCGAACTGTCAATTCGCCCCCATCCCCAATTCAATTCATAAAACCTCGAACCACTCCCCTTCTGTTTGCTGTTTCTTCCCCCAGCGGAATAGGAATTGAGAGGAAACAATACTAACAGTCCTTCATCTTACGGGTTTGATTAAACCCGCTTGGGGCTTTCAACTCTAAACTTTGTTAATTGATTTACTTATGGCACCGGCTACACTTAACGAGGGCTTACTATAAATAAACATTTCGTAGCCAGATTAAATTATAGACAATGTTTTTTAAATGCCGACCTAAATATGAATAAATAATTAGAGAAAAGTCACTTTTTGCTTGGTTGGCCACTGCTGCAATTAATATTTATTTAAACGAGGAAAACACATTTAAGTTTTCCTTCCTAGGGTGGTAGTCGAGTATGAACCAAGAAGTGTTGCAAAAACAAAAATGAAATTGCAGGAAAAAAATAAAGAAGGTTATAGAAAAGAATGCGACAATTTGACACAATCTAAGATAGGAAATATTACTTTATTGTTGATACCAAAAACAAAAAACTGTTGAAAGTGTTAAGGAGCATTAATAGACTTGATTTTTATAACTTTGAGAAATCCAAATCAAGGATCTTCGACTTCTTCATTCTATATGGTTAAAAACCAGTGGTCGATGTACGTAACGTAACATACAGGAAACATTCAGCCACAGAATCCAATCGAGTAACTCGTTCTTCGTAACTGTTCATTCATGGTGTTGGAAAACTAAGCAATTGTGAATATTTGCACTACTTATTGCTGGCGAGGATTTTAATCGTGTAACAACACGCAATCTAAATTCCGTTACGGTGTCTATAATGTATAAAGAGGTAAATACAAAAATGTTTGTTGCGAAGAAGTTAACAACTTAAAGGCGGCGATATCGATGTTATTTATCCTCAGGTTTTCTACTCCAGTGAAGATAATTAAATTAAAACGCGATTTATTGGATTCGTATCATTTTACATAGGTATATTATTTGCTAGAGCAGCTAATGATAATGTTAAGGCGATATAAATAAATCTGCGGGAATTGCTGATGTAGCTCTTTTATTAGCCAGGATAATCATGATGGGATAATTAATGACTCACATTGCAAAAACTGTTATTTTTTAATAAAAAGCAAACTTGTTTATCGTACAATGTTTTTTTATTAATGCATGTAGCATTTCAAACCAAATTTTATTTTTGTCGTTTTTCTTTTGTTGCTGTTTGTCTGCAAGTCAACGTTAATAGGCGGCAATTTATTGTGCTGATTGTTACGAGTACAGACATTATAGCAAAAGACGAAAAAACGAAATATTCAATGACAAATAAGACTGATTGTGTTAATGAAGAGTGAAATATATTTTATAACATTCAGATATCGAAAGTAAAATTAATTTTTAATTTTTTCTACATCACAAGAACAATACAATTTGTTGAAACCGATAGAATGTGGGTTTCTAGATAACATTTGATTCAAAAACTTTTTCTCACATTCTATTTTTTCCCACCAATTATACGTATTAATAAACTTGACTGAAAATCCAAAGAGAAATTTGAAAATTCGATGCTAACGTTACTTTAAGGTTTTTCGCAGTTTTTTATATTTGCATCACCCTCTTGTAGACCCCATTTCTAAAGAACCATTTGAAAGTTTAAAAAGTGGACCTGCAATCGATACTGGAAGCCTGAGTTTCTCTAATCTAAAGCTCGTTTCTGAAGAACAATATGAGACTGAAAAAAGTGGACATCTGCAGTCGATATAGGAAGCCTAAGTTTACTTGAGGTATGAACTTGGTTCTATCTGACCAAGTAGTTCCTTCATAAGTAATGTTTAAAATTTGATTTTTTTCAGTGGTTCTATTCCGATGGAATGGACGTTTGTCGATAACATTTGATTCAAAAATGTATTTCTCACATTCCAGACCCACCAACTATATTTATTAACAAAATTGGCTGCAATGCTATTGTTTCTTTATGGTTTCTAGAGTTGACAAGAACAATAAAATTTGATCTTTCTTGAAAAACTTTGGTCTGAAACCGATAGGATGGATATTGATCGATTACATTGATTCAAAAATTTTATTTCTCACATTCTAGCTAGACCTAGAAATTATATTTATTAATACATTTCACTCAAAAGTGCTGAATTCTGTCGGCTTAATACAAGAGAGAAAAATTGTAACGCCTCTCTTATTTGCCTTAGAGAAACTTTTGGAAAACTTTACCAGTATGGCCTATGGATTATTTACATTTTCCTCTAAACGGTTGAAATTATTTGCTTCGGATATTGTTATTGAATAAAAACTTCCAAGTTTGAACTCACTAAGAAAACAAAAAAATTTTAAATGAAATTTTAACCACGAGTTCAGTTGTTGGAGCATACTTTTTTGTCGCTGTTTCATTTATTTTTACCCAGTTACATTTCGCTTACACCATTGTCTGGTCGCTTCTAAAAACATGTTTAGATTGTCGTTAAAATTTGCCTCTTTTGTGCATTCGTGCTATTGAACTTGGGAATAAAACTAGGATTTATGAGAATTTTAAAACTAATTAATTATCTACTGAGTAAATTTGTCTGCAGCTCATCATAAGCCAAGATATAAAATTGTTACAGCCGGGATTAGCAAATCATCAATTATTTACCCTGCGCTAACGATTTTTGGATTCAAATCTGTAAAATCGAAAGTTATTTCAAGCAGCTTTAACATGTTCGCCTAATGCTGCGATATAAATATTATTAGATAATAAACTATTTATATGTAGGTATACCAAAGTGAAGTAAAAGTTATTTTCTATACAGTTGAAAAACATCCAGTTGGAAGGTCGGAAAAGCAAATTATCCCCGTTAAATGGTTGCTAAATTGGCAAATTTGTTCTCGAAGCCATAAATATTTATATTTGCCGGTATAAAATGGCTTATTTAGATTAAAATCCGTTTATTCGCCACATGAATTTTGAATACCGCAAACTCCATCTACTAAAGCTGATACTTACTATAAATGTTGTAAAAACAGGTTTATACAAAAATTGCTTCAGATTGTCTATCTCTACCCTCTTGAAGTAACTTACTTTTATCAATAGTAAAGTATCACTTTATGTATGTACTTTATTAGCGGAATTTTTTATTTATTTTTACTTTTTTCTTCTTCTTCTGTCTGCTTGTTCTTAGCCACCAATCCTCTTTATCAGACTGAACTTCTTGGAATTCTCAACTAGGTATCCAGTTATTTATATTTTTGATTTTACATGTTTTTGTGCTATTTTCACTTCATGTTGTGTGATAATTGTGTTTGCAATTTTAGTTCTAATTGTTATTTTTATAAACTTGTCCTAGAAATTGTCTCTTTTCGAGTGTTTTTTCTTGCGTAAATTGAACCATTGAACATTGTACTGTTGTACATATCTTAATATCAAAAACAATCATCAGCTTTAGTTCGATAATGTTGGATCAAATTTAATTCAGGACGGTCTCTTTTACAGTGAAGGCTGGAGAGATTCTGTCCGGCCATTTTCTTCAGCAAATACTCGCATGTCAGCCCACATTAGCTTCATCTTCTATACTGTTTTTTTATACATTTCTTTAGAGCATTTAATTTATTGATTCAGGCAACTATTAAGCAAGCATGAAGTGGCGTTATAAGCATTATAGGTAATTGTTATGAAATGGAAAGTAACTCCAAGGAAGTGTGAGAGAGGACGATAATTTGCAGATAGAGCTGAAGCTAATGTTGGCGAACTATCAATCGAATGAATTTGGAAGAAAATAGATTCCTTGTAAAAATTGAGTTCGATTTACAACTATTTCTGAACCTTTTCTGGCTGCATATAAATGTGAAAAAATATCCGTACATTTATGGTCAAAGAAAAATTATCTGCGACAATATTCTTAATTTGTTACATACTCAAGTTGCCACAATTATGAATCCATTTAGATACACAATGGAAACCGAATCCTGATTTCAAATATCGACCACCATTAAAAGAGCCACAATGAAACACATCATTTTCTTCCAACTCATTAATATCTGTTCCATTATGTGCCAAATTTGCATGTTGTATGCTTAATGTTCCTACCATTAAGCCTGTGGGAAGCAGACATCAAATTCACACACATTATCTCAATAGTGGGTAAATGTGTATGTGTATATAATGTGGCAACAGATTTTAACATACAGAAAATGAAGATTGAGAGCGTTTTGAAGATTGCGTAATTATTGCAATATTGGTTGGCCTCTTTACTTTCAATTGTTTGCTTTTGGATATTACAGTTTAATTGATGAGATGGATATTTGTCAATTGCCGTTAATGAGAGATTGTATATTATATATTACATTTGATGCGCGCAAAACATGAACCTCATGAGAGCCAAAAAATGATCGGCTAACAAAATGTGTAACATTTCCGGAGGATTTCTAATGTTGATGAAAAAATCTTCAGGACTTTAAGTGTATCCTGAAGACATTAAAAGTAAATTGCAACATTTGTAACACTCACATGAAAGGCGCAGTTGCATGAAAAAATCAATTCAATTCAATTTATTTAGTTATTGTACCAGATAGCCTACTTTCCTTTCACGTTATTCCGATCAAACGGAAATGCGATATTTATGAGAAGAAAGCAATTTTCAGAAGTTTTATCTCTGATTCTCAATTGCCTTCATATAGGACAAATACTTGGGAATTGCCGGAATTATATTGTTTATCTCACATACATAGAAACCTCGATGGCTTTGATACAGTTATTCGGTGTCATGCCTATAAACAAGATCCATTTGAGCATATTTGTGCTGATTTGAAACCTCACACTTACTCTGAATTCAACAAAAAATAATGAGAAAAACGATTGTGCGGAGTATTTTAAAGTAGAACTGAATGTAATGGGAACAAGAGCACAAAAGCTAGAAATCTGGGTTACCCAACCAAGAACGAGATCATCAAGCGAAAACATCCACTCTTTCATTCACCCGTTTATAAATTGCCAACCCTTTCAAAACGTACCAACAACGTGCGAAAGTAATGGAAAAACATGAGTTCACTGACCGATATTCCAGAAAAATGGAAAGGAAATTTATTTTCATGGCATGTGCGACGCTTGGCATAGAGAAATAACTCACTGTAAAGGTGCATTAGCATAATAGTCTTATGTAAATAGTTGTTTTAATTAGTCGTTTTTGTTAAATATCACTTCTAATGATGAGTGGAAGGAACATGTTGCTTGTAAGCATGTGTTCGGAGAATTTTGTTCTACAAATAGGAAAACTTGGGATTTGACAAGAATTATTAATCCGGCATTTATCCACACTGTAAGGAATATGATGTAAACTGATGATTATTGGCTTATTAATTAAAAAAATTAATTTGGGTGATGTGAATGCCGCCATGCAATAGTTATTTATTATACTAGAATATATGTCTGATTGTTATCTGGAACTGCAACACCCCAGCGGGGTTGTAGACGATTTTGAAAACAAATTTCAAAATTGAAAATTATTTTGTAAATATATCATTTATAATATAAATTTGTCTATATATTCACTTAGTTTTGTTCTCTTAGACAGTTCTCTGTCCCAAGATCTCTTTCTTGTTCGTCCAAATTTTCACCAACTCTATTCTGGTAGTTTTTGATTGGAACTCAATATTTTATTTTTTCTGTTTAGTATCTACCTATTCCTATAACCTATAAGTTTTTTTAAGTAGCTTATTGTTAAGCTTGTTGTTAAGTGTTTCTTCTAACCCATGGTTGCTTTCGTCTATAATTATTTAACAATTCCTCACCAAATAATCCGTTCCATTGGTTATTTATTTTTGTCTTATACAACGTTTAAAGTATTTCTTCCACATGAGTCGTGAATTTAGCACATTTTTTGCGATAGTTCACGATTGTGATTTGGTAATATTGTCTTTCTGTGACTCTCGTTACATTATTGGATTAGTGATATTTTCCAGAATTTTCTACTTCTCTATTCACAATTAATCGTTTGTTTTTTTTGATGTTAGCTTTCTTTTCTCTCCTAAAGTTTTACAATTTTATCGATTGTATTATTTCAGAATAGCTTTTTTTCGTATAGTTAGTCTTAGCTTATTTGACAGTGTGTTTTGCAGAAATCAAATATTTGTAATACTTTTCGAGTTAATTATGGTTTTCGTTTCATCCATTTTCACATTTACCTTTATTTAACGATTGATTTTAACTCTTGAATTATTTTATTCTTAGATGCAACGAAAACGCTGCCTTAAGTGTATTTGTTTTACCAAATGATTTCATAACATAAAGTTTATGTTTGCTTCTTTATTTTCTTGCTTCCTTCATTTATTCATCAATTAATTATTTTGATTCTATTTACATGTTCTAAAATAATGGACATTATATTGACTGTGATATCTGCGTCGTCTTCATAGCCTCGAATCCACAACAGCAAGCACTGAAAGTTTTCTTCATTTCGATGTTTCAACAACAAGATATCATTTTTTGCAACTTTCATATTCGCATAATCCAACAGTATTAATTTTGTCAATTGTAGCTGGTTTCTGTTACTTTTCGTCGCATTAATGGTTTTCGTCTGGGAAACTTCTTCCCTTAGTTTTACCCTTGACATTACCTGTGTTTTTCTAGATCGCTAAAAGATTCTTCAATAAAGTTTTCCTGTGTGCTCTTGTGTCTTCTTTTAATTGAGAGTCTCCTTTCGATTCTTCTTAAATTGACCACTCTTTTAGTTTTAAGATATTTGTGGATGTTGCCTATTAAGCGATTGCAATATTGTGTCTAGTCATGACCGATTTCTTTCTTGGGCGTTATTACAAAGTATATTTGCTTTGTGTGGGTTTGTCGCTGGAACTTTTCCAAGTTCATTGTCTTAAGTGCATATTCGCCTGAATGAATGATCGCATAGAACATTTCATATTCATCAGCAAAGTAAAATACACAGCAAATATAAAAGTATTACGAAACTATTAAATTGAAACACATCTCATTTTAGCATCAAAGTGGTTGAATTTATTCTCACATTTTCCGCCAATTCTTTCAATGTTTCTTTGTTGTTTTGCATATTGCCAGTAAATATCTACGACCTACAATCGGAACCGTCAATGACGACGGTTTCGCTGAAACAGAAGTATAAAATATCCGAGCAATAACTTAAACCACTTCGAAACAAAGAACCGATACTGAACATTTCCCCATATTTTCTCTTGTGTAGGTGGAAAAGGGGACATTCAACTACAGTTTTGTATTCTTATTTTGTGCCAGTCGTCTATTTCATTTTCAGTTCTTTCGACTGATTGTTTGGAAAATCTCATGCTTCTTTGCAAAATGTTACATGAACTACTCACTTTATTTATTACTTTCCACTAGACTGCTAAATTGTGGTTGGATGCTTAAAAGTTAGCACATGGCATACGAGTTAGTATACTGTTTTTACATTAAAATAAAGGAAGAAATGTTGAATTTTTTCGTGATTTTGCAACTTATCAATCATTTCTCAATGAACATTAATTTCTCCACATCTGCAGCTAAAAGAAATTTGATTGCTGGCGTCACAGACTCTTTCAAAGCCTCGGACTCGGACTTTTTGGAAATGAAAGATACAAAAAGTATGAGTAGTTAAGGGCCAAGTAAACTGAATTACAAGTGGAATAAAATGGCTCCTTAAAACAGAAATATTTTGGTTTCGTTGGTGAATAAATGCAATAAAACCAACCCGAATTTCTAGCACCGAATTTTGAAGCAATTGATAGCAGAATAACGGAAGAAATTGTTGATGTGGGACAATCAAACGTGAACTACATTGGAGGCTGGTTAAATGGCTGAAGTAAAAGCTCCAAAAGATCATTTCCATTGAGTTAATGTCATTTGTTAAACAGCTTCCAATTTTCTGCTCGGTGAGAATCAAAGAAACGTTTGTTAAACAGCGTAATCCTTTGACCATTCGTAAACTGTCCATTAAAACTTTTTATTCGCTGATTATTCGCCTGTTTTTCCAATGGGGTTTTAAAAATGTAAAACGTTTCCATTTGTGCCATCTTTTGATCGTGCTGTTTTGATGCGCCGCTCTAACGATTTGCCAAATAAGAAGCCCAAGGGAAGAAGGAATCTAAAGTGGAAATACCTCCGGTTGATGGACCAATAATGCAAGCGTAATAATTCATTCTGCTGTGAGAAACTGCTTAGGGCATAATGCTATTGATCAGATGGCGTCTGAGTGGTTGCTAGGTTACTCGTGTGGTTTCTCGCGTGCTTTTCATCTTGTCCATGAAACATTTATTTCCATTGAACATTTGCTCTTTGGCAATAATAGGCCACACTCGCTTTAATGGCCCAATAGCAGATTGATGTGGTATTAAGCGACAACCAAGAAGTAAGCAATTGATGTCCACCTGCAAGTAAGTTTCTCAAAACTTTCTTATGCATCCGAAGTGTTTGAAAGGTAATGAAGGATAAAAACCTCGGAAGGAAGAAAGAAACGGATCTGACGAATACATTTTCAAGGCATTTGATTCGCATTTGACCCCCAAAAAATACACCCTGCATATTTTATCAACTATTTACCAAAACTTATGGCTTATGAACTTTTATACAAAATTTGCAATAAATATCTTAAAAGCTGCAGTATCTAAAGAGGGAAAATGAAAAAATATAAAAGCACAATAAAAGTATTTAAATCAAAGGAAAAAATAATAAAATACGCGGATAGCACTAAAGCTGAAAGTAGTATTTTTTAATCAAATAGGAATCTGACGAGAAAAACCACTTTTTTATGGCATTTTACAAAACTGTTATAATTTTGCTATAAAATAAAATATACCACACACTCAACGCTGACTCCCCTACAATAACTGCAGACGGTCAAACGACACAACCAAAAAACGACGTAAAATACCTTGGAATGACAATTGACCACAAACTTAAATTCACTAAAGACATACGAAACATCAGGGCAGAAACAATAAAGAGAACAAAACACTTCCGATCACTAACCTACAAAGACCGAGGAATTAGCACAAACACCGCCACCAAAATATATAAAGCTATTTGTAGACCCTTGCTAGACTATGGACATATACTCATGACCAACGGAACAGAAAGGACAAAACGTTATATACAAACAACAGAACAAATTGCACTAAGACTAATAACACGAATAAGACACCCCCAAAACCCACTACACAACCCCTCCACCCAACTACTATACGAACGCACAAACATGACAAAGACTTCGGAAAGACTCATACATCTACAGACAAAATGGACAAACAACCCCTACAACTGGACCATACTGAATCCCCTTTGTCTTACAAGACAAACTAGACAATCCCGCTTCCGTTTCCCTACATCAACGCTACTCGAACACTTACAAACGCAACTGACTACTGGACAATAAAATAATTTTTTCTTGTCATTAGAATTGGAAAGTTTATTTAATAATATTGTTAACCTAGAATAAGAGAATTTTCATATTTGTTTTTTATTTAGATTAAGACTACATGTATTAAACAAGGGCAGAAAGACCGATAGGTCGATAGCCTTTTTTAGAAATAAAGATGTTTACTACTACAAATAAAATATATTTGAAATCACTTTTACTACCACTTTACAAAATATATCACCTTTGCATGAATTAAACATTCATTGGAAACTGAATTTAAAAAATCATATAAAGTTTTCTTGGAATTGATCCTGAGAATCTACTGATGTACGTTCATCTACAACTCTACACTACACATTTTATCCCTTGTGATTTTATAATATAATCCATCCTTAATGTTTTCTTCGTGCTTCTGATTACGTACAGGGAACAACACACATAAACTCAACAATCCTTACACGTAAATCTTATTGTAGAATATAATTTATATTAGTATATTTTTAAATGTCTGAGTCATTGAAATAAAATACAAAACTTATATGCTTCTATAAGTTATAGGTATATTTGAACCAAAAAATGGCCTTTAGTGACTGTATGATAGAAACAAATGTCTAGATATACAGAGGATTCAAAAATAGTCAGCCATAATGCAAAAGTGGAAATTCGATTCTTATTTAGAATGTCTGCATTCAGCCAGCATTGTTTTAAAGCAAATCCATTGTTTTAACGGAAACTTTCGATACATTTTTCGAATCTACTGCATATGCCTTCTTGTTATTGTTTGCATATTTTGCAAAATATTCCGTGCATTTTGAATTGAAACCGTTATACGATAGTTGTTCTGGTTGAAAGCTTGTTATCTAATAACGTTGGCAATTTTTCTTCGAAACACACAAGTACTGACTCGGTGTTTAGGCAATTCCAAATTCAATTAACTTTTATTGATTCAATCAATTTCTCATTTGATGTAAACGTGACCGACCAACACACCGCCAAATGGTCCACCACTTGAGTACACACATCAAATTAACTGCGATTTACCTGTTTAAGATTTACGGTTCGTGCTTTCTAATCCACACGAGACAATCGGCTTGATTATGCAATTAATTCTTGTACTTTTCGAATATATATCTTTATATTGTCAATGACCATATCCAGGTAGAGATTTGTTCGCTATTTTGCTGACGCAATGATTATATGCGTTTGTTGTGAAGAACTAACGGGGAATCTTTGCTACAGCTAACAAATTGCTGATATTTACATCTAGGAAAAGGAAAAAGATTGACTACTTATTATGTGAAAGATGGAATGAAAGTCTAAAGGTGCGGACAATTATATATAGAGTGGTTGAGGCTAGAAGACTTGGAGCATATCTGATGCAAAACCTGATGAAATTACCGATTTCGGTTTAATTCACAATTAATCTGATACGAGCCTGAAGTTAAGAGAATCTTTATAGAAAACAGTGCACATTTTTGTAAATTTTTAAAATGTTTTAAGTCCAGAAGAAGGACAAGGCAAGAAGAAGAAACGCGAGCTCTAAATAATATTTAAGTTTATATTTTAGAGGAAACGTCGCATGCTCAATTAATGTTGGCGAAAAATTCCTTACTTTATGCTCAAAGTTGATGAAAATGGTTCAATTATTAGGGGTTTAACTGGGGAGATAGAGGAACTCTATTTATTATTTAAGTGTCATTTTGGTCATGCTCACGTTTCCTGGAAGATTAGAAGACTCTTTAAAGCTTATAAAGTAAGACACTTGGAGTTGGATGTGTCTTTCTTTATTGGAAAATCACACTTTCTAACGTGTTCTGAGGACTCTTATGTTCATTTCTTGCATAAAGACGTTCTAAATAAGTGTCCACCCAATCCTACTGAAGCTACGCTCCTAGATTAGAAAGAGAACGTATGGTTTTATAATTTTTATACTGGAAAATTTTTTAATTACATTATTTCCGATTTATTTTAGTCGAAAGTAAATTTTATTTTGAGTTTGTACTTAAAATTCTGATAGCGGGAAAGTTGAATAGAATATTTATATACTGACACTGATGAAAAATTTCTGTCCTTATTTTTGTATTGAAATATCGTTTTTAATTTAATTATGCGCTTTCATCAAAACATGACATGTTGAATTAAGTAAAGAGAGAAGGAATTATAAAAATAATTACAACTGACAAAAACGCACTATGTGAAAAATGTGTTTTAATACAATCACGAGTATACGAGCTGAGAGTAAAATTTAGCGCCTGAGCAACTATTGATATAAAATATAGCAAATCGACCTCAGTGTTTCTGAGCTTCTTTCGCATTTATAGCGCTTTGATTGTGGGCTTAATGAACGACGGATAATATATAAAAATATTTTAAGCTTGTATTTCCATTGAACATTCAAGAGACGACAACAATCTGCTTTTATTCAACTGCAAGGATGTATATTCTTAAAACATTATGAAAGGACAATCGGTGACCTGGCCTGGCTTGGCTGGGACCGACTTTACATCAACAAAGTCCCAATATGAAGTCCTAAATGCTGCTAACAAAGGCGCGATGTTTTTTGTTCAAGCTGCAAATTTAAAACGTTTTTTGATTGCACATATTAACCGATTGAAAACATGTTTGGCGTCAATGTTTCGTTGCACTTAACGAGATGACTTTCCATTAAAAATTCCCAGATTCCAGCAGCATATCTTAAAGCAAACCAATTAAATAATGGACATTGCGTCAATTCTACTACTACATTTCCAGGTCATGTAACCACTTTAAATTCTACCTGCCTCGTCAAAACAATGCCTCAATTTTGTAATAGTTTTGAATTCGATGTAAATAAAATGGTAAGGCAACTGTGTGACCAATTTCTCATTGTAACACGGTTTCATTGTTCTCGTTTCATATAGAAACAATGCGAGCCGATATAATTTACAAATTGATGACAGCAAAAGATACGGGCCAGGTCTAATGCAGTGTTGGATTGGCTCAGACTATGACATCTACAGCCACTTGTAATGAATATTAAAATGCATCCTAATGGCTTTTTAAATATAGGTTCCGATACTATTTCGCTCATAATCTAGGTGTAATTGAATGGGAAAATGTATTCCCATAACTAATTGCAGTCGCTATTATAGGGTTTTTATTGAATTGAATAGGATTAGCTTCTTTGACATTAGTTCTATGGAACGTTCACTTCCTTTTCAATGAAATAGTTAATGAATTTCTTGGGTAATTATTCGACAAGAGCACCAGATAAGTAATGCGGCAATGCTAAAGTATCCTACTTCAGTGTTGGGTAACGAGTCTACCTCAACAGACGAATTTTGCTATTGATCACGCTGCAAAGATTGATTGGAATAGTAGTCACGACGTAACAGAAAGAAAAAAGTCCGCAAAATCGACTTCATGGTAGATTTTTTAAATCATCTTTAATCTCTGGCGGCTTCAATTGAGTTTTAGATATGCATTTTCGCCTAAAAGAATGGAAAATAAATAAATGCACGTTAGTGACGGTATAATTCGCATAGAGGAACTAAGAAAGCGAAATCAAGGTTATTATAAATCTGTTTTAGTATTCACTTGGTTTGGACTTTGAATGATGAAATAGCATTAATAAAATGGGAAAATAGTCACTTAGTGGCTAGCGGCCAGATCTCGGAAATTATTGGGTATAGCAATTCAAGGAAAAACTGTTTATTACTAATGCGGCCATGAAAAAATTCTGAAAATAATTATTAAGATCCGCATTTCGACCAGAAAGTGAGCAATGGAAATTTGAATTCTTTGAACCATCATCCGTGTTCTCTTCGCAAAAAATTCGCAAATTTGGGCAATAAGAACAAATTTGACAATGTAATCGGAATTCTTTGGTACCATTCTTGTCTGAGGCTCATTGCAAGTAAGCAATTATTTCAATCGCTATAACTTCTAAACAACCAAGTTGATTTTAGTTAGACCAAGTTTTTGTGAAAGAGAAATCGAAGTACTTTGGCTTCTCATGTTCAATAGTTACAGTTTCTGAAAAATAATTTAGTGCCTAAAATAGCGTCAAATACTGCAGAAAAACCAGTGCAAACATAAAACGCGCCCCAAAAATCGCTGATGAAGACACCGGGACGAAACTTTCATCAAAACTAGACTGGGCTTTTCTCTATAAAACACCACAACAAACATAACTTTGACTGTTTTGCTTCTGAAAAAATTTGCCAAAGAAACCAGAAAAATCGGGATTAAAGAGCAAAAAACGCTTTACAATGATCGACATATTCTGATGATACAGCCTTCCTAATATCAGACGACGATTCCAACAATTCAGGTCATATTTTACAAATAGGAAAACATAAGCTTGAAAATGGCTCTCTACATGATAAGTTAAAGTTAATTTAACATGTCCACCTCTATCTGTAAATTGGCAATCGATTCCTCAGAAATCACATGTTAAATTCCTGGTCCTGAGGAACAAACATGTTAAACTTTAAACAAACTTTAAACACAGCTTTACCAGTCACTGCAAATTGGAGATCCAAAAGCGATTTCAATCGAAAACCCTCCGACTAATTGTCCAAGAATCCTACACAAACCTGAGTGTGATATAAGGTACGAATGATGCTGAAACATCATTAATTTCTTCGATAATTAAAGGGTGAAAAAATATTATTTTAGCAATAAACTCTAATACGAACTGACGAACTGATAAATGATATAATATCTTAATAAAACGATAATCGAACTGCGGTTAACACGATTTTTTTACGCGAATTATTTTTTTACGTTCCGATTACGATATAAATATACCATAGAAGAATAAGTTTCATTTAGTCGTAATAATGGGAATGTATTAATAATGCTCAGTTTTCCACAAACATGGGAAATTGCGGTTTTTTATTTGATTTCCTGAACGCTTATTATTAGTCCCTGAACGCGAATAATTTTCTGTGGATAGTTTGTTCCATTATTTCTTCATTCTATTAAATATTTTTGTACGGTTTTTTGTCTTTAATTTTATTGTGAAATATGTATCAAGCAAATAATTTAACTAATGTAAGTTTATTTTTAAACATACTTTAACCAACGTGAACTCTTTTTTTGGGGAAGAAATACATAGTTGAATATTTTTCTTTCTTTTCGTCAAATTCCTTATCTCTCATACTATCCTCCTCTAAGTGCTTATCTGCGGCCATTTTATGATTAACAGTAGAAGAAACACCTGAATGTACGTCTAAATTACATGCCATTGACATCCGACTTCTTCAATGATATAAAGCATGCGGGTGTCTTGTTCGATGACTTGACTAAGGCATTTTATCATATCAGGCATCAAACACGTACTGAATAGCTTGGAATTTTTTTATGCAATCATTTTATCCTTTGTCTCATTTCATCTATCTAGAATTCTCTCTTACCTTGAAGGAAATAGTCACAATTTGTTAATGTTTTTGTAGTAAATTGACTACATTTTATTTGGTTTTTCTCTGATCTGTCCGTATTAAATATTCGACAATTCGATGAAAATTTAATGATCGACATGTGGTCGATTATGAAGCCTTATGTATATTTAATGTTTTCTTCGCTAATCGAAAAATGCTTTTAAAGTTAAATCTTCTTCAGCGCAATTTTCTGGATAGAGTAGAGCATGTGTAAGTAAACGATTTGCAATGAATTGCTTCCAGGTGCGGTAAATCTTTCTAATATATTCAACTAAACTGAATTTACTCTATTTGCGGCATTATAAATTTCGTTTTCTGGAGCAACAGCGACGTTTTCATTCGAATCGTAGATAACTATTCAATGCATACCGTTTGATGGTTGAAGGATGGTTAATTCATCAATATTATATATTGTTTATTTTTATTTGCAAAACCAGATTTTTAAACATATTTTATCAAAAAATATACCCGAAGTAACCTTAGAAAACTGCCACTTGTCTGAATGGATACTTATTTTAAATTTATTACAAAATAAAATTTGAAAACAGATGCATCAATTTGAACTTTTTTGAGTCTTGACTCGTTTGGCTTCCAATTTGCAGAATTGTATTTTGATGCAAATTAAATGTATTATAAATATTAATACAATTTATACAAAACTTTAATATGAATCTAATATATAATTCTTTAATTAGTGCTGCCGATTAAACCCATTAATCATTTTGAGATTAGTCACAATTTTGAACGCGTTGAAAATGTTTCCGATTTTCTAAAAAAAATGACGACAAAGTTAACACTCGTTTTCACTGTTTGGAAATTGTCCAGCCCATTAAAGAATTTTCTGAAAAAATAACTGGTAACTGAAAAACTGATTTTTCAGTGAGATACTAGTAAAAATATAGACTAATATGAGCTTTTGGAGGGCAAAAAGCTCTTGAAATAAATTTTCTCGCAATAAGCCATTTAACAAAATGAAGGTGGACATTGTAATTTGCAATTATTTATCACTGTTAGATATCAGGTGGATAACTAAGTGGCAACATCCGATCTAAGCTTTGCATACCTACTCATTGTTGCAATAAGTTTCGCACAAGCTCCTGGGTGGAAACATTAACTTAAACCGTAAAAATAAAAGGCTCCGTCGACGGTTTTCTATAAGTCAAAGGCATTGCTGAGCTCGTAACACTCACTGCAATAAATCGAACGTGGACCGCCTTCAGGAATTACTCTCTGTGTCAGTCGGCTTTTTCCTTTTTATTATAGATTATCTGCTAAAATAAATTTTCCGCTCGGTATTTTCGCTGTGAAACAGGACCGAACTTGTCGCAAATCCCTATGAAATTATGTTAGCCAAAAATAACGAAGACATTATTAGTGTGTTGGCCTTTTAAAAAATTTCTTGTTGCCCTTTTTTTGTATTAGTTTGAAATGCTATTTTAATAGACGAATGATAAGCAGGGTGTCTCATAAGCACATAATCAGAACAGTATTGCGAAATTCTTCGGTAAAAAAGTCGAAAGGATCTGGACCATAATATTGATCCCTTTTCCGATCCTCTTGTGTGGAAACGGTTTACTTAAATAAGCAGTTACAACCGCGGTAAAGTGCACATTTGAGCACAAAGATTTAGAGACAAAGCTTTCATTAGAAACGAAAAAGCGTCCATTTAAAAATTGAATTGAAAATTTAAATGTTTTATTATCCAAATCATAAAGATTCAGAAGGACATCACCAATGATCCCGGTTCAAACATTCATTCGAAATTTCCTCTACAAGCGATTAATATGCCACACATGATTTTCTTGTGGTGGAAATTTTGCAAATAAAAACAACATTTTTAGTAAAACAGGATTCATTCAAATAATTAAAGTAAAACCCTAACACTTTGACCATGTGAACTTAGTCAAAAGTTGTACCTTTAATTTACTGTAAAAAGACATCATCGCTTACATTCGTAGTTAGTGCCTAAAGTTGTTAACAAGCGCAAGGTAACAGAAAAGTACTGTTCGCCTAAAAGCTATCACTAATACAAGATTTTACAAAGAGGACGAATATCTCGACAAAGGACTGATTCATTAACTGAGAAAAAAGTATTGATGTGAAATGTGTGAACCAATGAAAATGTTCTCAAGATACTCAAAAATTTACTACTTACCCAATGTGAATGGGCGCGAGAGTTTAATCAAAATGTGTCTTACTTAGGAACAAATCTACATTAAATTTCAGTACAATCCATCGAAACATTCTCCGAGAAATATAAAAAAAACACTTTTTGTCTAGAACCAACAGTTTCTCTTAATAAAAGTTCGGCCAAATCCATCCAATCATTCTTCAGCGCCAAAGAATGTCGAACAAGTATATCTCGCAAATAAAATATATATTTTTTTAACTTTAAAAGCTCCATTGATTCCGATTCCTGGTTTTGATTTTTTCGATACAAATCCATTACGACCATAAAGCCGCTAACTAAAGCGAATTATTTTTTTCAAAAATGACTTAATTCGAAAGCATTTCATGCGATTGTGTCCGGTCGGCAAAAGTTAACGTTTTGGTGCGGCCGATGCCGTTTTTCTATGGTTAAAAGTGTCTGTTTTCAAATATTTGACTAATTTTCGAAATAAAATAGATCCATTAATTTTGCGGTTGTTAGTTGAACGGTGTTGCGCCGCCAGTTGCGGAATACTACAAAGTATCCAAAACACGTTGAACTTAAACATTATCAACACAATTTTTGTATTTAATCGCATCAGTTCATGTACGAATAGAAAATCTCACCGCTTTAATCCACCTAAAATAGCAAAGTGATTTTTCATTTCGATTCTTTCAAACAAAGAACAAAACCTGACGAATATTTATGCCGGAAAAGTTTAAATTACTTTCGCCTCTCAAAATGCTCCCCGTAGAGAAATGAATCTGAAAACTAACGGATGCATGACTGCAAATATAAATTACTCCGGATTCCAATTAAACTGATTACCATATCAAGCGCATATCCATTTTCAATGCTGGGCATTATTGAATTTAAATTGCCCAACTTAGAATATGACTAGTTTTTCGTTGCAATATGGATCGTAATAAAGGTGGAATTTGCAATCAGAAAAATTCATGGGTTTTATTATTTTATTCATCACTCGCATTTTGTAAATGCTTTTGCTGTTTGCAGTGAGTACACATGACCAGTTAATAATACGTTTATTTAACTGGATATTGTTGATTTACCTGCTGTTATTGACAAAAATTGACAAAACAAAAGTTTTATGACAATCTTTAAAATATATTTTTTGTTATTGTAGAGATGATGTAAAAAATAAATAATCAGGGGAATATTTATATCAAAGCGTATCTGTCCTGAAATGTTGTTATTGGTTATGTCAGCCTACATATCAACTTTTTGGGAATGTTGTGGGGGCTATTTTGTGTATGTTTTTCTTTACTATGTGGGGTCTGTATTTTGTAACTGTCGGTGGAGCAAAATCGATAACTGTCTACGTTTAAATAAAGCACAGCTTCATAATATAACATTATATCCTGCAAGAAATTGTTATCTGGCCATCATTTCTTCATAGAAATGTAATGTTTTATCCAAATTAGCCTTAAGAAGTTCCTGAACAACATGCACTTTATAGGGGTGATAAAATATAATCAGCGATACACATTATTTAATAAACCTTTATTCGCTTTGAATTTTTTTTTGTAAAAATTTTATTGTCAAGCTAAATTATTATATTATTATTCTCTAAGTGGTAGGATATTAAGGTACTAAGTCCTAGATAAGATACGAGGTATTTATTCTCTAAGAGGATAAATACTAAAAATATTTAACAAATTAAATATTTTTTAGTGAATTTGAATTTACAATGGGCCATTTCTCATTCTTTTTTGTTTACTTCTTGATTTATGATAAGATGTTCATTTTCCTCGAATTTGCTTATTTAAAAATTCGCTTTTCAAAAGCCAACGGTTTGTATTTGTGTAAAATCTAGATATTAAAGATTGCATTAATTCCCAAGTAAATCTTAATTTGTTTCAATTTCCCAATCAAATAATCCTTAGTTCGTAGAAATTCGTATTTCAATACCTTCGCATAAATTTCAAATAGTTACAAATTCACATTCTCATTTGTACGATTCTATTGCCAATGTAATCATCACCTAATTAATAACAGATTTTTTTTGTTCCAGAACTGAATGAGGTGTAAAAAGATGTAGGCGGATTATTTCCTAATATCGTTCAAACACCGAGACTATGCCTCCGTAAATTAACGGTTAGTAGTGCGATTTACTATTATAATATCAATAATTTAACCAATTCTTCGAGTAGGTGGTAATAATATGCTTCCGACGCTTCTGGTATATATTGCATCTGTTACTGCATGAATATTATAATGCCCGGCCGATGTTAATCAATTAGATCAGTATTACCTGCAATATTTAACGTTTGTTATGTTAGTAGGCTTACAGCATAAAGTTACCAAGAAATGTAAGCAAATTTTTTGTCTGTTTTTTTTGACAAAGCGTTATTATATTTGCGTAAGTGATTTTTTTAAAAGAAAACATGCAAAAATCTTCAGCTGAATTTTACCATTACTTAAACGAAAGTAATAAAATATTTAATGAATAAAAATTCCATGGCTCAGTTATTTTCTTTTCTACTATTATTGATATCTATATTTTCAACTTCATCTCTTAATCGTCTTGTCCTTAATGCTTTCAGTCTTCCTCTTGAACCTTATAGAAACTACACAAGAAAATAATTTTCAAATTCATAAAATTTATTTTCTAACAGGTGAAGATCAATTTCTACTCTCTTTTAATTAATATTTGATTGTGAACTTTCTAAAGCTGAACACAAATATTCAAAATTGGCGTTTTTAAAGTATATTTCTATTATTGACGTATTTAAACTAAGATTCTTATAATGCAAATTATATACTGATTTGCATTGTTAAAAAGTACTAAAATCTAAATTCCTGGCATTTTCTTTGCTCTCTGTATCAACATCTTTTTATAACACGTTTGTTTAAAATTTTGCAGTTTTTTATAATCGCCTAAACTACAAAAATTTTGCTTCAAACGGTTCGGCTTTAAAAGAAAAAAAAGTGCAAAATTTAACTAGCTAGTCAACAAAAATTTGGCCGATTTTGTACATTTTCTTTGTTTTTTTTCCAGAGGAGTCTCATTTAATTAGTATTAGTATCAAATAATCCGATACGTAGGTATGAGGAGCTTGTTCCTTATTGGATGCAAACCACTTGTATTTATCAAGATAATATTAACTGGAATTTAATTTGAAAAAGTACCATTCTGGTTGTTGAAAATAATGACGGCGGTTTTAATTGAGAGTGGGACTTTCATAAGGATAACAATGCAAAGAAGAACCGCACCTTTTCTCACGAACAAAGATAGGCATTGACCGCGGTCGCCAAAGTCGTCGCTTCCTGTGTCTTTGGGGGCCTGCGAGACACAGAGGGACCCCCTCATTATTGACACGAAAACGAAGATTAAGGAATCCCGTTCTAGGCTCCCGCCATCATTTTCCATTTACAAGTTATGCGAAACCGCTTATTTAATTCAAACAATAGGGTGAATTGTTGGTGGAAAATTAGTCTTTGGAACATGAAATTAATGGCTTTGAAATTTAGCGAATATAAAGTAAACGGTGTTATTAGCATTCACATGCTAGATTTCTTGGTTTGAAATGTGTAACTCTTTCTTTATGTCTTTCTTGGACAATACAAATTGTATCGAATATTAAACGGTAACTTGAAAATAAGTAATGGATCTGTGAAAATAAGAAAACTATTCCTATGACTTCCTTGCTTCTTGACTAAATAGTCAATTGTAAAGTTCAAATTCACTTAAAAATATAAATCTCGAAATAACTTGAACGTATAATGAATGCTTTCTTTCTGTCTATCAGAGTTTATCGTCCTAGATGATTTCTAGAGATTCCTATCTTATTTTTAAAAGTTTGCTCGTGAATCCTGAATGAATAGAAGAAAGATGACCGCCAAATTCATGCCGTTGGATAGAGAACAAACACATTAAATTTAAATAAAGCAACCTTGCAGGTGAGACTCCAACCTCCCAATTGAAACGCCTGAATTGAACAAGAATATTACATAATTTATACAGATCTACTTTAACCCATTTATTAGTCACACCTTCAACGTTTTCTTTACCCCAATTGAACCCGTCTGGTTCTAACACAGTTCTTTGTAACTTTGCCTTATTCCACTCATATATTCCTCAAGAATAAAATGTTGCTTTCCAGACCTGCACAGCAGATGCTATCAGAACCTTTTCTCCGGGAACCCTTTTTAAGCATAATAAAAGTTTCTTGAAGCTGAAGGATCGCATCTGCGAAACCTTAGCTTAGTCATATTTGATGAAATCCTAAGTAGGTAATTAGAGGTTCTTGTCGTCTAGCTTCTATATATAGGTTGGAGGCAAAATTTTCCATGATAATGTCAATTTTCCTACAGCCCATTTCAGCGGGAAATATTAAGCCCTAAAGGTATTCCATTTTCCCGGCTGTCGACTAGATTGGAGAAAGATATTTTTGAAGAGATTTCAGCAAGATTAACCGGGGAATTCTATCGAAAACGTCGGTCGGTTTGTCGAATCCGATTATCGAGACGAAATAATTGAGCGTTACATTAAGACGGAAATCAATATTTTTCCGATAAAATTAACAAAAAAAAAATAAAATCTGAATCTTGATTAACGCCACGGGGAAACTGTGGTTTACTTGAGGATTCTGTTTATTTTCACCTGAATATTAATCGTGCTGTGTATGTTAATTATACTTAGTTTAGTACAAAGTGTAAAACAATCTCAAAATATTTTGATACTTTAATTGAGACAATTTGCCCCAAGAACAAATAGTGTGGTAAAAATCTGCCTTCGTTGACATTTATTATCAAGCACAAATGAAGACATAGATAGAAAACACAGCTAGATACATTTGATAAATGTTTAAAAAGTTGACAAAATGTACGAGAAAAGCTAATAGATTAAAAAATGGTGAAAATATTGAAAAAAATTCTTGCTTCTGCTAGTACCAATGGAAGAAAGAAATATCTAGCAGTACAATTAGTTTCAAAGCCAAGTCGATGCATAGTTCCTGAAATACAAAAAAAAATCGGAATGAACGTAGAATAAGCGTTGGTATTTGATTACCCGCCACCGACTTATTCAAGATAATGATCTGATCGCTGCTGATGCGAAACCAAACCGCCACTTAGACACGAAATCACATTTCTCCCCAAGGAAATATTCATTTCAACTAGTACTTAGCAAATTTGAATTGGAAATGCATCCGATTTTCTAATTGGGCTGTCGGGGCTTCAACAATGCAGCTGTAATATGCACTGTCAGATCTAACGCGGTTGTAATCTTGCATTATCTGCTTTCGTTGAAAGAAAAAAATGTTCATTTTAAATCAACCAGTCGGATATTGCAATTTGTATACAGCAATACTGTGTTTTTTTGTTTCATTCTAAGTTGACAAATTATTTTGAACCATTTAGAGTTTAAGAATATATATTTTTTAATTACATTAGATATGAAATATATTTATTTTAGCGAAGAACAGGCCACAAAAACTAATAAATATGTTTGCTACACCCCTCATTTTTCCACTTTCGTAATTTTAAATTAATTAGTTCAGGTTTCGTGTTTTAATTACTTCGCATTGATATTTTTCATGATTTTTGAAGGAATCTTGAGTAAAATTTTATTCTCGAGCTGAATACAACGCGTACCGATCCATTAAAGGAAAATTAACTTTGTGTTGTCAACAACATAAATACATTTTGTAATGGAATTTTTAATAAACATTTTACTTTAACGATTTAATTGAGGTTTTCTATACCCATCAGCTTCTATGGAAATAAAGCTATTAAATTATGAAATAAAACTCAATAACAAAAAGTGCTATAATACCAAAATAAAAATGTTGGTTATCAACGCCTGGCGTTTTATTTAATTAATTTGTTTTGATCCTTAGCTAAAGGAATTGAAAGCTAGTTTTTAACCTGAGAGAACCAAGAAAGAAATTGATGATTTTACTGTCTGAAATGGCTCAAGTTCATATTCTACAAGAAAATTTATAATCGCTAAATTCCACTCTTTCGTTATTGCTTCTGTAGACAAACAGATAAAAAAAAATGATAAAACAAAGCGACGAAGCCAAACAAACATACCTACCATTTCCGTGAATGAATTAACTATTGAAGTAGGACTAGTCACGATTCCAAATAGTTTTTTATTTGATACCCCAAAGCCACTAAATCGATTTTTAGCACAGTAGTTAATTTTTGCCTAGAGATAAGATAAGAGAGATATTAGGACTATTTATGAACATCTTGTATCTATATGGCTTTAATATTAGAATGATAAACAAAAATTCGTGTTAATTGGGTCATGTCCCAAAACACTACTCTAAAATTCATTTCCGTAAAATTGCCCACTTGGGTGCTGAGCATTGCGGAAAAGCATGTGCACACCTCGTTTGCACCTGATTAAAAACGCCTGGCAAAGACACATACTTTAAAACTTGATTTTTTTCTTCGCTTTAGAAGAGTATTGCTGATTGATTGAGCATACTGCCCAGTCATGTAAGAATTTATCTAAAAAGATAGCCAGAGTCCGATAAAAGAAAAACGGTCGGGATATTGATAACTGAAAATAAACGACACATGCAAACTTTTTGCATTTTAATAATTTATCGTTCGGTTTCATTTACACAACGATATTAAAGTTTCAAGGGCCCGATCGAACGTTAAGAATATCTGAATGCATGATATAGTATTGTTCCGCTGATATTGCATTTCAAAATTAATGGATTGAGCTGCTTTGCAGCAGTCTACAATATGAGCTTATCAATTTATTAACCGTGTCTGAATTTCTCATCAAGGCTGGTAAATATTACTTAACATACAATGAGCTTCGTTGTGAGCGGCTGAAGGGTTGAATGTTGAAAGCGCAAAGTAATTGAAAATCGTTACGGCAATGAGTCATAGATGGTTTTAAATTCATTATCATGTTTAACTTAAAATTAAATTGAATCATTGTTCAGTAGAAAGTTTGCATGGCCCCGTTTATGGAAGAACGTCTCAATTTCAAAATGTACAATTTACAACAGACTTTCGAGTTTACCGCCAAGTTTCTCTTTTTCGGTTTCCTACACAATTTTCCCTCATCCACCAACATCAAAACCCGGTAATGATACTTAAAAAAAACTTTGCATAATTAAAAAGGGAAAGAAAATTCAGCATCATGGGGTTCCTGATAATTTAATCAATTTTTTATTTTCTGTTTTTTAACAACCACAATTTTGATTATTTTGGCTGATTAGTTGCTGTGTGCGCCTTGTTTTGTGTCCGGTATATTGAACTTTAACACGCTAAGACTTGTTGTTCATTAAGATCACAACCGCAAAATCGGGAAAGCTATGCGAAGAAATTCATATGAAAATTCTGAAATTGAACTACAGAACAAACAGCGTTATATAAAAATTGAATGGTTAATTAAATTAAATTTTTAATTTGATTTTATGCACTCTTTTTTTATGACAAAAACTTAATTTAATTTTTTTAAATCTAGCAATAACACGTTGAAGTACAATATTTTCTTTCTATTTGGAATTTAAAGTTTGCAATTCTGTCGTCAATTTATATTTGCGTTGTGCAGCATTTAGTTTTTATGTTATTTAATTTAGTTGAAACGTTTTCATTTGTTATGGTTTTCCAATCCCACATCTTAATAAGCTTCAGTTTATTTGATTTCACTTATCTTAATATTTCTCATCTGAACTACATATTGATCTATTACTTTTCTGACATAATTAGAATTTTGCTTTTGAATGCAAAATGCATAAGAAAAAGTGGAAGTGGAAGTTCGGTTTGCAAAAGCAGAAACATATTGAGGAAGACAGAAAAACTTTTACTGTTTTGTTTATATGTTTTGCTTTGTTTTTTCCTATGTTCTTATTCATTTGCTTTTGCCCATATTTTTGCGCACAATAAAACATATTTTGACTCTCAAACCTAGCAGATGCTAATTTTGATATTCTCAAAATCGATGAATAATCAATCATCCGTAGCAGAAAATGAAAAACAACACTTTTTTAGTCCTGTCCATTCATACTCATTAATTACTCTGGTGGGGTTTTAATTTAAAATATGATTTTCGTCATTAATAGTTGCGTAAGTTGTATACTCAAATTATATTAGCTTTATAGCAAAAAAAATGCAATATACCTTGATTTTCAGACCTTGCACCTATTAGAAATAATAATTATGTCTCGTATATGACGCTGAAATAGATATTTTATATTCAAAATACAAAAAGGAAACGAGAAAAGAGAAAAAAAATGATTCTATTCTTTTGCACGATATTAAAATGATGCAAAATATTCCTATACAATACCGCAGAAGCATCGGATCGAAAGATGGAAAATGTTTTAGTATTATATTAAGCCCTCATAGAAAATATTGCCATCGAAAATATAAATTGTACTGACTGGAACTGATTTAAAGCAGGAAACACAATTTTAAAATAATCTAATAAATACAATTTGAGACCTGTAAAACAAAAGACAATGGATCGCGAAAAACATTTTATGACCTAGAATTTTTTTATATCTTTCGTCATTGTTGTCAATTTGGATAAGAACATTATTCGAGATCATTAGGGATAAAATTAAGGATAAGAGCGATTTCGAAAGTCAGTAAAAATTTTGATTTTTATTAATTTATTTTATATTTTCAAATTACACTGAACTGAAATTACAACTGGTTTTAAACTTTCTTGTTTCGTAGCTTTTGAACTGCATTTTGGAATAAACTATGTAAAACTTTCCTTGTGTGATTATTTCAGTATAGAAAGTAACTTTTTGCATTTATCCTTTCATGAACTTGTAATTCTGATTAATAAGCTTTCTCTAAAATACCACATTTTAAAATTCTGTAAGCTGTCCAAATTTATACGTCTGAGCAGAAATAATGCGAAAAGTTTCAAAGTAGGTAATTATGTTTCGGTAAAAGCACGAATTACCAAAATTCTGGGCGCATTTGCTTAATTAGTAACACTTTTAAACTCTGCAAAGTTGGTCCATCCTGTTGACAGAACTGGTTCCCGAAAGAGGAAAATCTGGTTATGTCGAGTAAAAGGATATTTGAAAATAATTCAGTTATTGCGAATTGACCTGAATTCAACGATTGTTCATTAACGATTCATATTTGCGCGATATTCGGAAAATTGGGGAAAACTTCGAACAATCTGCCAGGAGCCAATGGAAGGCTTAACTTCGCATCAACTCGACTAAAGTTAGTAAGTGTCCAGATAAAAAATATGTGTTGTGAATGTTTCTGAGTTTTAAATTTAACCGAATTATATCTATCGTGCCGTTTATCTAGATTCTGCCTCATTCTTCACATAGCATAGTTTCTGTAGCACTCATTGATTTAACCGTGAATGTAAATTCTCTTGCATAACACGCTTTATGAAGGCAAGTTCGCAGATTTACGTTATTCTTCGTAAGTGGGCAAATTTATGGCACGGAAGTCGCTAACTCTGTTAAGGAGCTAATCATTTTAAATTTCTAGTTATATGAACTTTCTCTTTACTTTTCATCATCATAAATGCAACTGTTTTTCCTTACAATCTGTGGGCTCATAACTAGATCTGTACTTGATATGATTATTCATAGTCACTATTTCATATTTCAGCAGTGACTAAACCCAAAGTCATTAAACTCTTTATCAAATTTTTGTCATTAACTTTTAAAGTGCATGAGTAATTAAGCTCGCAAATAAATTCTAAATTTTGTAGCATCTAAACACCAATTTATATCACAGCACTTTATTAGCTGTTAAAATATTGTTAACTAAGTAAATCACGTTAATAATGTGTTCTTTGTGGTCTTGAAACGGGCCACCTTAACAATTTTACCTTCAGCCTATCCAAAGAAGTACAAATCAACAGAAACCTGTACGTAGAATAGCTGATAAGATAAGATAAAATATGTCTCCCCATTTTCTATCTCACTTATACAGCAGAATCAAGATTCACTATCAGAAACCGACAAAGTCAGCTCTATTTGTCAGTTAATACTCAGTGTGTGCATGAGGAACAATCAGGAATCAGTAATCAGCACCGGTGTACTTAGTGAATTCGGTTTTCTATCAGTTTCGTTCTTGTGTAGTGCTCTTGAAGTATGAGTTTTCATCATGCAGTGAGAAACGAACAGTTAACTTTCCTGTTAGTGTGCATTTAAAAAAATAAAGTGAATCCAAAATTTGCTGACATGAGGAAGCAACTAAGACGTATACATAGCTTTGCACTAACATCCAACAAATTTAGCACGCCATTGTAAGTATGAAGGTTTGCAGGTATTTCTGGCTTTTAATATGGGAATTCTTCTAACACAAAAGTGTCTGAAAAAACCTGCGATATAATTCGATACATACATGGATTGAAAAGACTGCTAATATAATAATTACACAACAGAATCATCGAATTTTTTGGTTTTGTCAAATGTAGCGCACTTTCATTCCAAAAGAGGAATTTATAAGTTTTTTCATTTTTCATTTGGGGGAAAATCGCTATTCGCCAATCGTATCAGCTAAAGTATTAATGTGTGTTTGTTAATAAATTAAAAGTAAATAGACAAATAAGCAGTTAAAAACACAACAGAGGCAATGAAGTGACCAAACTCAAAGTTTGATCTTAACTTCACAAATTTGCCTATGCAAAATCATGAACACTTTTTAAGGCAGATAAAATTTCTCGTTGCTTGGGTCTAAATACCAAATTCTCTTTTAAACACGTTTAGATGATAAAAGCGATAAAAACAGGACCTTTTCATCTGATTTTTCCATGTTCTTTTGGGAAACCCTGTAATTAAATAAAACAGTTTTTTCTGAGTAGTCTGAGACATCTGAAACTCGTCATCGACCCTCAAGTCTTATCTTTTCAAACGGAAAACCTTGTTTAGATTGAGTAGATGATCTAGATTTTAAATAACATTCTAAATATCACCACACCTCAATTGACCCCTTTTAAACCATTAACGCAGCTTTGGTTTTCCCGTTTAAACATTTTTACTTGTTACTGTTTTTTACTTTAAAACCAGAGAAAAAGTGAAAATATAAAGCGAACTAATAGTATCTTGCAATAGTGCATTTATCGAAACAAACAGGGTTACTTTGGAGGAAGTAATAATTACAAGCAAAGAAAGCAAATAAGGTGATGAGAACGCGCACAAAAAAAATGAAGTATTCGACAGAAAATGTCGAGAATTATGGAAAATGAAGATCATGTGACAGACCATATGAAATAAGTTGAATAGATTAAAAACAAAATGCATTGCATGCATGCATGTTCTATAAAAATAAACCGTCTGAAGTTTAGAAGAAGAAAGAAATATATTTCGCGCCCATTCATTGCAACTAATGAGTTTTTCGGGTTTTTAAATGCTGTGAATTACAATTTTTATCTGACGCTTCGCCAGCACGAGTGACTTGCAGCTTCAGAGGCGGTTTGCTCGAAAGCTTCCCCTGAACTGATCATCATCACATCAGTTCAATGTAAGCTTTCAAGCAAACCCCCTCTGAAGCTGCAAGCCGCTTATGCATGCGAAACGTCAGAAGAAATTCTAATTCACGGCGGCTTAAAAACCCAGTTTCAGTATCACCAGTTTCCTCTAAAGTTTGTCATCTTAAGATTGTTTAACGTCTGCTTTATTACTGAGAGCAAAGTTAAGCTTAAGATTTCTTTATTAATATTTCTGCTAATCATCAGCATTCGTCATTTATTTCATATTTTAGAGCATCATTGAGCGGTTTAGGAATATAGAAAATTAAGCTAAGCAAATTTTCAAATCAGTGTTACTTTTGAACAAATTTTGTTGTAAACTGGGATTTGACACATACAAGTTTTAGTCAACAAAATATGTAGGTATAGGAATATATAAAAGGAAACATTAATTTTTTCTTTTCTTAATTCAGATGTGAGGTGATACCAGTTACCACAATGGAGGAGGAGGGCGAGCTGCGCAATGGCGCTGATGGCTCAGGCTACCTTTTGGTGCGCATCCACGTACCAGAGCTCAGCGTGCAGAAATGTCTGCAATTCCCTCGAGATCAGCTCGTTTGGGACGTTAAGCAACAATGTCTAGCCGCCCTGCCCAAGGTAATTTTTTTGCAAATTCAAACTTCACTGTAATCTCATATAAACAGGTTCTAAATTCAACCGCTCGGTATAGAGTTATATGGTCACATTTTAGATTGTTGTGAGGCTTGTTGCGTAAAAACCGTGTCTAAAACGAAATTGCATGATTTATTTGCCGGGAAACTAATAGCTAATTATGCCACATTTGGAAGTGAAGGTACTGATGAGGAAGAGTAGGTTTCATGCAGTTACCAGTCATAAATCACTGAAGAGATTTAATTTTGCTATGCAGTTAATAAAATGTATTTTGTATTTGGATGCACACCCATAATTACCCAAGAAACAGCTTTTTTGCTGAAAATGCTGAATTGAACATCTTTGATTCAATTGAGTATCGAATAACGCCGTTAATGTTTATGTACAGGATGATTCAATAAGAAGGGCGATCTCCAAATTGAAGGCATAATAATTGAGCTTAATATGACTTGTGGAAATGTTACAGTTCATCAGATCAGTTTTTCAAGAATAGTTGGTTCAGTTGAAAGAGTTTTTCTGTTTGTAAATAACTTTAGTTTATTGAAAATGTCTCGAAATTTTCCTCAAAGTAGCTTTGTCGACTATTAATTATAAAATTACAAACTATCCAGCCAAAGAATTTTCGTTAATTGTTGCTTTATGAGAAACTAAAAAATCAATCTCAAACTTCAAATTTGACTCTCCTCTTACTACTCGTTAATTCGCAATTTTTTAAGTATTTTAAGCGCAAAGATTGTACTTTAATATGCAAAATCTTTTGTTTAAATACTGTTCGTTCATTATACCAAACTTCTAATCACAGACTCCTAAAAATCCAGAGCTAAACAAACTGATTAGCTCTTGACACTTGACAATATAAAGTACTTTTATTATAAAAATATAATTAAAGGGTTATGAACTGGAGTCGCATGAGTTTGGAATTAACTTACACTTTTGGGTTTGTTTAGAATAGTTTTTGATTTTACAAACACTGGCTTTCACAGCAATAATATCCACCTCAGAACGTGCGCTTTTTACAGCAAAATTTACATCTTGGACCACACTATGCACAATTTTTCACTCACTCATTCCATTGAACTGACTTGTTTCAATAGGGTTTAACAGAAGAAAAATCGTATCTTCTTTTTCTGTATATAATTTTTTAAATCACTACACTTTTATAAAACCTGAGGGCTACTACTAGCACCACTGCTAATTATCTATGCAAAAAATGAAAAAAAAACAGGAAACCAATTGAAAAGTGATAGTACTAGTTCAAACATAGAAACCAGTTTAATTTACGATTATGCGAAAATATAACAACAATTCAAAGTATCTACCGACGCAATTACGCCTAATGTAAATATGTGCTTTGTAGATAACTAACAAGATTTGCGTTTGATTGAAGCGTGTGATAAGCTTATTTTACCGCAAGCTTTACGGTGATGAGGAAAACTTTATGTGCGAAGGAGTTGAGATAAATGTCAGTTTGAGAGCGAAAGCCCAACTGAATTGGCTGGTTTCAATTCAAGCGTACTTATTTCGTAATTGCCTCATTGTCTTGATATTGAAAGTTTTCCTTTTCAAATTACATATTCGTTTCATCACTGGAAAAGTCTGCTGGTTCAAATTAACATTCATACTACTCAAATACTCATTATGCTATGAAGAAACTCTAAATACTTTTGCTAAAACTAAAAATCACATTCTAAATTATCTGCTATTTTTTGGAGTTTTGTCAATGCTTTAACCGAAACTGAGTAGTTAAAAGGTAGCCATTATGTTGCTTGAATATCAAGTCCAAGCGAGCACTTTTTTAATATTACATTTTTATTTTATTTTGTAACGACGTCTCTTCTTAGCTACTCTAAATTTGAAAATAGCCACTTAATAAAAAAAAAATTGAATTATTTTCTGTTATAAAAGCTTCTAGACTTTCTTTAGTTGAAATGTTCGAAGAGACGACGGATCTAATTGGACGCTAACAAGCTTTAGATAAAGTCAATCAATAAAATGTTCATTTCTTCATATTCTTGTGTCAGGTATTAAGATATGATGCGGATGCTATTTCAATAATAATAATTATCGACAATTAACTTTCTCATCACCGTAATTCTAGTATACGCAATTGGCACAATTTTCAGCCGATTAAGTAAATGCTTATTGATTATAGTTTATATTATACAGATCGAGATAATTGAGAGGATTGAATTTATTTGATTCTGGTGCATCTTTTTTAAAATATGAGATGTGAATGTATACTTAAGCCCAATTATCACTATTTTTGTACGAAAAAAACTGTTGTGAAACTTTTTGCTATTTTAAAAACGCGATAGGATTACACATATGCACTTTCAAAACACTACTATTTAAAACATATAAGGACAGACTAAATTAATCAAATGTAATTATATAGTAGGTAGAAATTGAACAAAAAGACTAAAGCTTTAATTAATATCATCATCGATCCTATTTTTAGTTTCATTACATCCTGAATGTATAGCAAACATGAAGCACCTCTATTAAAAGTGATATAAGAAATAGGTTTTGCAGTTTCTAATCAGCACCAGTTAAGGATATCATTAGGGTTTAATGGTCCTTATTAAATTAGTATAAAAATATGTAGAAAAGTTCAATGAAATTTAATATTGAATAATAATTGACAACTTTTCAGTTGTAATTGGTGTTTTTCTGATCCAATCTATTCCCGCCGTTTAGTTTTTATTCGGTTTGTAGATTTCGTTATATTTAGTTTTGACGATATATTTATAACTAATCAAGTTATTTAAAAAGCGACTTAACCATATGAAAAATGTGCCATCATTTCGTATATCATATAATACACTGTCATGTACTTTATTATTTTATTTTATTTTTCATTTGGGCACGCGCAGGTGGCAAGTTGGTTTCGGGTAGGTATCAATAAATAGGTGTAAAGATGCACGTTTGGGCATGAATTATTGTGCTTTTGACTGGATAGCTGCATGTTATGTTTCAGCTAATGGTTTTTATATCTGCTGTTGTGCTTAGGAAATTTTTAGTGGCTTTTATAGGATTCTTTCAGGGCGGAAACAAAATGTTAGTTTATTTTAGTTGCTTGTTTAATATGGTCAATAATAATATAGCATTTCTATTACATTTGTACAAAATACGTTCAAATTGAAAAATTACAGTTTGTAATATGATGTTTAGCAGCAAAAAGCCACTACACATTAAACAAACAATTTTTTGATTTTGCAACTTAGAAAATTCAAAAAGTGTGAATATTTAAAAAACCAAATCTACTTGGCTTGTTTGTGCATATTCTCAAAAATTAAAAATAATTGAATTTTATAATCAAACTCATTATGTTTTCAATGCAATTAGTTAGCTTAAGAGTTTATTATGCTGTTTTGAATGTCTTTAAGTACGTTATTATATAAGTAAATAAATTTCAGCGCATAAATTCGAGTATTTTTATTGGACTTACTACTTTTATATCTACTATTTCCGAAATATTAGGTAAAACCTCCAACCGGCGCCAGTATCTTATCGAAGTAATTATGTGGAAAACAATACAATTATCCTAATCTGAGTAAGCATACTCGAAGTGTAGTAGTATTCCCGATACTTATTTTAGCGTAAGTGACAGGTTCCATGATGTTTGTAGAATCGGATAAAGCTTAAATTCTCCAAATATAAATGACAATGCGATAAACTGTAGTTACCCAATTCCTATCTTATCAAGATTTTACTAGACGGGAACAGTTGGCGGCGCAGTTTTAAGATTTTTGGGGGAGATTCGACAATAAACTGGAAGAAATAAGCATCTTTTCATCGAAAGGACAAAAATATGTTATAAAGTTATTAGTTACATTTCCAGATTTAGATATATTAGTTCTTGTATTGTTTTTCTCTTTGTGCTGAATTTTCTTACTATTCCGCCGTCATGTTTCAACATCATTTATAATAAGTAAAGTTGCCAATATTTTGCATGAGTCTTTCCAAGATTTGTACGATACTATGCGACAAAATCTTATCGGTTGGCTGAATGGTTTAGTTTCCAACTTTTTAGCTTTTTCATCAGTTCGTTTCTTTGACGATTTATTCGATTGTGAATGTTTTTTTTAATCCTCCAATCAGTTGAGTTAAAGTCTGACCCTAATATAAATCTTTCACCAAGCTCTCGAAGTAAGTCGTTCTTCTTTGAGATTGTATCTCGCTGGACAACAGATAAAAGCTACTTTTAAAGTATACTCTTTGCAATATATCGTCACAGTAGTTACTGTTTCTTTCGTATCCTGTTTACTGATTTATCTTCAAATTTTTGTTTAATTTGGCGTTTTGCACTGCTCTTGCTTCTCTAGATACAATGAACTTATGAATTATGTAATGGAGATGCTAGAAATGCTAATAAAACGAATTTTTGTTGATGGAACGTTGTGTATTTTTCTTTCTTAATTTTACGAAATTCATTTTTATCACACCATTTTTTAAGCCTAGTAAAGCTAGAAATCGCAAAATTGCAAGAGTTGTATTGTAAGTAAAAGCATCGTTGATAAAACTTCATTGTATCGCTTAAAAACCGTAACGTTTTTTTTATGTTTTTTTGTTATAACAAATAGTCGACGATATTTTATTGTTGATGAAGTTATGCTTTCTGTAATCTTCAATTCTTTCGTGATGACATGTATTTTTTGCATTAAAGAAAGAACAGAATAAAAATTTTAAAAAGCCTAAAGATAGTGAAACTTTATTCAGTAAAATAAACATATCTTTGACAGGATTTTTCTACTGACTGAATTCAAATAGAGCGTAAACACGGTTGCAAGAAAAATTACTTTAGGTACATATATAATTCACTTAAATATGAAAATACTTCTTCTTAAACTAAATTTTCGGAATGAAATCCCTATATTCTCTGCACACGTCAATAAGAGAATTTTAGTTAACAATCTTTAAAATTTTTGTTGTTTCTGAAACTGTTTTCAGCGATTGAACTTTCCCGATGATTATTAAAATGTAAATAATTAATCAATTTCACTAAGGTCCACCCAACTACAGGCAACTTTATTGAATATCCAAAAATGATCCACTATCTTGTTAAACACCAATATCAATACCAACAGAATGGAACATTTATACAATATTATTGTATCGAGCAAATACGCGACATAATATAGCGAGTCCTTAAACAAAAGAATGTCTATTTGCGTTAGGCATTTTACATTCGGATAATCAAAGTCAATAGATGAGCATAGCATGGAATGTAAGTTTCCGGGAATTAGCTGATTCAGATAAACACAGTTTACCTTAGTAAAGATATTAGCTCGCACCTGTCCTCAAATATTTGCTGAAAATCCACATCCAAGTGTTGTAAAAGGAGCCCACTATAAACGGTGGAAAATTCATATTACGATGAACTAATGCTATTTGATATAAAGAGGAATATGAGGCGGATAGTGGAGATTTCCGATAATTTGTGCTTCATAGAAAAAACGTCAGATTTCCAGCTGTTATTATTATTATAACATTGTAGTAGGAAGACACAACTTGAAGCGTCTTCTCCAACTGAAAAGTTTCCTTTTTCTATTTAAGAATTGATCAGCTTCCCAATGTTTTACAAAAATGCGATCATTTCTTTTAATCGAAAAAAAATCAAGAAAATATAGAACATCTGAACATCATCAACTTATGTTCTACAAAAGGACTCAACAACCAGGCAGTAAAAAATGGAAAAAATCATAAACGAAAAACTGCAAAGGGAAGAACTTAATATTTTGCCCCTATTTCACATCATAAACCTGATTCCAACTAAAATGCAAAATTTACATTTTTTGGGGCTGTTTTCCTCAAAAAATTGTAGATTTAAACAAGCTTAAAAATAGCAAAAAGCTGTTCGCTTAGTAAGTAATTTGAGTGATAAATAATACTATCCATCTTTCCTTCGTATAATACACTGTTTTTGCAAGATACCAAGTATCATTTTCACACATTCTACGACCAGTTGAAGATTCTTATTTGAAGAAAATTGGCTTGCAAACCGATATAGCAACAGACATGAAAAGTATCTTAAGGGATATTCTTTTACGGGTCAACGGTCAAGTGGCCCCAGTCGTCGAGGTTCTTTCGCTATTCAATGGCAGGAAAACTCTTTTTGTTCTGCCCATAAATGATTTAGTAGGAAATGACCAGGCGAATGTATGCGCTCTGTATGCCTAGGTCAATGGACAATCATTTTCCAGGCAAATTGATTTATTGCCAAGATTAACAAAATATTTATTCAGTAGTGAACAAATAAAGATTTTTCACATGGAGATTCACATATGTATTATAAATGCTAATAAAAGGTCCAAAAACTGATAAGCTCTCAGCAGAGAACTCGCAAGATAAAGCGATAATCCCGGAAACGGAAAGCAGCACATTCATATTTCCTTCAGTCTTCTTAATAAGCGTCTTAGTATTGTACATTTTTAATTAAGAAGGTAAAGAAAAATTCTGGAAAATCACTTTACGGCATTTTTTCCATCAGCAAAGTCAAAATATGTTTTCCTGCTCGAGGAATTTAATAAAATAACCAATTTAAAACAAAATTGCTGGTGAAAAACACAGCACCTATAGACTTTAAGGTGAATGGCAAACTTTGAGCTTTTTCAACAATAAAAATCGCATTCACTCATTCCGTGGTATTCGAGATTTCGCTAATTAATATTACCCTTAATACAGGAGTATTTTTTTCTAGAATGGTTGTGAAGGACGTTCAATATGAGCTACTAATAAATCATCGGTTTCAGTGCGATTTTAACAAACAAATAGACTGAAATATTTTGATTTATTTCTATGGCATTTAAAAAATGGAAAAGTGCAGCGTAAGATGAGTTATTGATGGCAACGGAAGCCTCGCAAGGAGACAGAAGCCATTTTCCGATATTGAAAGAAATACGGATAAAACAGGCAATCAATAAAAAAGTCGCAAGAAAAAAGTATCGTAAAGTAAGAAAAAATGTTTAAATCTTTTGCATTTGAAGGAAAATATTTGTAATGAAAATATTAGAATAAACACACAATTTGGTTTAATGTAAAAAACGGAACTAAAAGATAAGAGTTCTAAACAGTAAGTAGATTAAAATTCGAAAATTTATAGATGAATTTAGTATAGTCCTTTACAACGCAGGCATTAAAGGATGGAAACTGTAAAAAAAATGTACTTACCAATCAGAAGACTAATTGAACTGAATATACAAGGTGTCCGTTCCGCAAGCCAAAATATTACTGCGACATTGTTTGACTACAAGAAGACGATTTAAACTGACTTGGTACCTGGAATTAATTCAGTTTTTTTAGCTGATGTATTAATAATACAAGAACAAATTTTCTTGAAGATCTTTATTATACATAATTTATTTTAATAATGATATGGCAGTATCATTTTCCTCATGTGCTTACGGACACGCTGTTTTTAATCTTGAAATGTCTAAAATAAGAGTAATTTTCTTCTGTCTTTTTTTTAAATTATTTTCCATCAACCTACAGACATGTACGTGGAAAAATAATATTTTTGTTTGTTCCATGCTTTGCTGACGTTGACTAAAATTAATCGACTGCAAACAGTATTGAGTCTACGCTGTTATAGAGCTTTTTGATGCAGTTTTGGAACGCAATTCGACATGATAAATGGCACTTGTATTTTGCTGCTAAAATTTCCGTTTTTGACATGCTGAACAATGGGCGGAGAATGATGAGAAAAATTGCTCTTTACCGAAATGAATGTGTGTTTTAATAACAAACACATTAACCGATATTTGCTTGATCAATCACTTTAAATGAAAACTTAGTAAAGGATGTAAACTGGAGTAAAGGATAAAAAAAACATGGAGTAGAGGATTAAATCGAAAACAATTTAATATAATAAAAATAAAATTGGAATTGATAAAGTAAAGTCCAAGCACTCGATTTTGTTAGCGAATGCTAGAGGAAAACCACTAGAAGTAAAAGGACGTTTACGATCTGACGATCACAAGTTTTTGGGAAATAATAATAAGGCAATAGAGGGAAAGAACGGGAAAGTTATTTGATTGAATACATAAATTTTATTGCGTTTATTAAGTCAAAATGGGAAAAATAGAGTTGATTAAGTAAATGGCAAGGAAAGCAAAACCAGTGTAACCTATTTCGCAGAAACCATTATATTTTCAAAGAGACAAGAGCAAAAGGTTTTTCTATTTATCTTCGAATTAGTAAGATTAATGACAAAATTAGAGAAATATAATTGAGCGCAGCTTAATTAAAAAGTATATGATATATTAATACAGGGTGATTCAAAAGATGGCCGTCATTCCTCTGGGGGGTGTTTTGGCGTACAGGAAAATAGTAAAAAAAATTAATTCGTATCATTAAACTGAGATATTTGAAACAAACTAGATCAGACTTACAGCAACGAGGCTCCGCAGGTAATAAGCCTAATTAACATTATATAAATCCCTGTTGCTTTAATGTTCCAGATCTCGGGTAACCATACACTAAACACTAAAGTGAAAGTCACGAATGTCACAATGAAAATGAAAATTATATTTGATTGGGGTTGGACAACCCTGTAAGAGTATCCCCTTACTATCAATTGGTCTGTTCGGAAATTAATATTTTATACTAGTGATGACGTCATTTGCGAGTTACTAATTTGATAGTACCTTTTTGTATTTAACTAATGTTTCAATGCAATTCCAGATTTCGGAAAATAAATGATGCGAAACAAAATAATTTTCACTAAATAAGAATATTTTTTAAATACGGCGCGGCTTAATAATTTGAAAATTCAATTTGATTTCAATAATACCTCCAATAAAAGGTTATGGCTTAATGAAACCAACCTATGGTAAGTGAAGAACCTATAAAAATTGAGTCATTAACCTTTAAATACGAAAATGATTTCGGTGCTCGGTGGTAAAACGAAAATATTAGATATAAATCGGTGGTTCTGAAAAGTGAGTTGAGCAGCTTCTTGTATTCGTGTAACTAACTCCTGCTCATTTTGTACCGGTGTTCGTGTTCGATAGACAAGAGATTTAATGTGTCCCCAAAGGAAAACACCCATAGGAGTCAGGTCAGGAGACCTTGGTGGCCAGTTTACTGGTCCATTTCGGCCTATCCACTTGTCCGTGTTGCTCCTGATTCAGCCAAGCTCTTACCGGAGCAGCGAAATGGGTCGGAGCCCCGTCCATTTGGAGCCACAGATTTTGAACGGAGGCTAGGGGCAGATTGTCAACAAGATTTTCAAACTCCGAATGAAGAAAAAAATAAAAGTTTTCACCATTGACCGAGGTGGCAAAATTACGGGTCCCAGTAGGTGAATACCTAGAATACCTGCCCAAACATTGACACTAAAACGGTGTTGATGATGTTGCGAAATGGAAGAATGGGGTTGTATGGTGGCATAAACATGAGAATTGCGGGAGTTGAAAAATCCATCTCTACTGAAATTGGCTCGTCGGTCCATAAATATGTGATAAAACTGAGAATTTTGTCGATTTTGCTCCAAAGCCACTTACAAAAACGCTGCCTTAATGGAAAATCTGAGGGTAAAAGCGCGTGTGTCTTACATTAATGGTAAAGATGAAGCCCCTTCCTCGGCAATAATCCTCGGTGTACATTTGATTGGGAAAGTGTCAGTGGTGTGCAATGCTCCGAGCACTCCTGGAAGGATCTACTGCAATGATATCCAATACATGTTCCTCTATGTCTGGAACCCGAGCACCTCTATGGTCGTCCAATATCTACTTCAATTACAGAGCCAATCGTCCAGTGTCTCGAGTAAGTAAGATCACAATTTGGCAAATGCTTGTTATTCTTGACAAAAGATATCTACCTGTGACTACCTGATAATGACAAAAAACATCATTGCCGCTTTGACTTTTCATCAAAAATTGTAGAAAAGTACTTTTTAAATATCGAAATTTTCGTATTTTGAAGTAAAGGTGGTAATTTCTCTTTCGAATGCTTAAGTATTCGAATATGCTACCAATCAAACATGGACAATTTCAGAATAATGCTTAATAACAAAGTTGAAATTCGATTTTCAACTGTTAATATCTTTCCCGTACTCTCCAAGTGAGCCCCTATTACCCTACTATATATAAAAATAATATATTATATATTATTATAAAAATAATATTATATATTATAATATATATCAAAGTCGTGTCTAGAAATTTCATATTATTTTTGACTCTTTGAAAGTTGAGTGTAACTTCGGCTCGTAACAACGAGTCAAATTTCTCATACTTTATGTACACCTCTGTACATTTGGAATTTCACTCGGAACAATTTTCGAGATAATTTGGATCGCTTGCTGAATGTCAGCTGGCCGTAATTTATAATGCAAATTTCAATTGCCAAGTCACGGTTTGGAGGTACGTTGTTGATGAGCCTTTATAGTTTACCGATAAATTATTGCCCATTAGAATAGCCTGTAATCGAAGTTAATTAGCAAAGGGATTTGGATCGATGATCGTTGCCTTTCAATAGGAATTGTTTTAACACAACTTACAACCAAACGAGAATGATTACTGCGGTTGATTAGAGTAAAATTTCATTCCAACCTGCTGGGGAAAAAATCTCACTAAAAGATTGCAAAAGTCGAGCAAGTTACTTGTAGTTTTTTATTTGAAAATTAAATTTCAATCTTTCGAATGCGTGGCAACAATAAGATTTATGTAGACGGTGTTGTCAATAACAGACAACGATTTCGTCCGCTATAAATAACGATTGGATTAAGGTGAAGGCTATTAGACCTGATAAATGTATGTGTCTATCTATTGTTTGCTGAATGTGAAAAATAAAGTGTTGATTTATCCACAATGCGAAAAAACGATTTATTATTGCACTACCCAGGTGATACAATTAAGTAAAGTTCATATAAACATGCGGCATTTTTAATGGAAACCGTATTATGTAGATGGATTCAAAATTGCAGTCGGTCCTCTGGAGCTGGACTATAGCCACGCCATATTGGGACAGCAAAAAAGCAAAATTTGTAATTACTTTTGCCTTAAAGTGGGATTTTGCTAGCATCTGAGGATGAGTGGCAAATGGATGAAATCTCAACTCCATTTGTGTGGAATTTAATTGATCCAAAATTTAAAAAAATTGTAAGTTTTCAACGAGAAAAATAAGCTTCTTTTGACCAACATTCGCCAACTCTCGGATATAGTCAAGCAACTTTCGATCTTTTCATTAAAGCGTCTACAGTTCAGGTTTTATTTCCCATTCCAGGCATCAATATTTGAGCATCGAACGTTCTTAGATGCGAAAACAAGTTTTAAATAATTTTGTTGCCACAGAAGACTGCAGACAATTTAAAATAATTTATTGTTTGAAACTTTTCCACCCTGTAGCTGGATGACGAAGCGTTTGCGGGCTTATGATCTGTACATTGACATTGAATTACAGAATGAAATGGATGAAACAAAACGATGAAAATGAATGCAAGAAGAATAGGAAGAACAGAAACGTGCAACAGAAAAGTGAATATAAAACAAATTTGTTTTATACATGTGGTGTTCATGGCATGTATGTTGTCTCATATACAGAGTCCTCCAGTGTTCTGCGGAAAGCTGAAAAAGCTGCTAGAGTTGGAAATTTAATTTCATACTGTGCAGAAATGCGTATTTTCAGAGAAACGAGCAGTGTGGTTCAAAAATGTGTAACCACATACAATCTATATAACAGAACACCTTGTATAGTTGTAGTAGTAGTAGTAGTAGTAAACATCTTTATTTCTAAAAAAAAGGCTATCGACCTATCGGTCTTTCTGCCCTTGTTTAATACATGTAGTCTTAGTCTAAATAAAAAACAAATATGAAAATTCTCTTATTCTAGGTTAACAATCTTATTAAATAAACTTTCCAATTCTAATGACAAGAAAAATTATTTCATTGTCCAGTAGTTAGTTGCGTTTGTAAGTGTTCGAGTAGCGTTGATGTAGGGAAACGGAAGCGGGATTGTCTGCTTGGTCTTGTAAGACAAAGGGGATTCAGTATGGTCCAAGTTGTAAGGTTGTTTGTCCATTTGGTCTGCAGATGTATGAGTCTTTCCGAAATCTTTGTCATGTTTGTGCGTTCGTATAGTAGTTGGGTGGGGGGTTGTGTAGTGGGTTTTGGGGGTGTCTTATTCGTGTTATTTGTCTTAAGTGCAATTTGTTCTGTTGTTTGTATATAACGTTTTGTCCTTTCTGTTCCGTTGGTCATGAAGTATATGTCCAAAGTCTAGCAAGGGTCTACAAATAGCTTTATATATTTTGGTGGCGGTGTTTGTGCTAATTCCTCTGTCTTTGTAGGTAGTGATCGGAAGTGTTTTGTTCTCTTTATTGTTTCTGCCCTGATGTTTCGTATGTGTTTAGTGAATTTAAGTTTGTGGTCAATTGGGATTCCAAGGTATTTTACCTCGTTTTTTTACAAGGTATTTTACCTAGTCGTTTGGCCGACTGCAGTTATTGTAGGGGAGTCAACGTTGAGTCTGTGGTTTGTGAGCAGAAGTTGGTTTTTTGACGCGTTTGGTGTTAGTCTCCATTTATAAAACCATGTCGTTGTGTTGTTTGTTAGTGTTTGGAGTCTTTGAGCTGCTCTCTCAGTAGTTTTGTCATGTACAATAAGTGCCGTGTCGTCTGCGTATTGTAATATGTATGCCGATCTGTCGATTTGATTTTGTCTGGTAAGTTGTAATTGTATATGTCATGGCAGTATATATTGTAGAGAAACGGTGACAGCGGGGATACTTCACCTTGTATATTTTATCATAATTTGATGATTGATCTGGGAAGTTTCTGGTGTTGCTGATATGTCATTTAATTTTTTGACAATTTAATAGAAATGCATTATAATCTTAGATAAAAGGATTAGATAAAAGTGATGAGTTTCTGTAAAAAATCAGCGATTATGTTTCGCAACCAAATAATTGATTCCCAAACGTATACAGATTCGTTTTGTGTTAAAAATTCAAGGTATTCAGGACATTTACCTTGGAAATATACATTTTAAAATTGTTTTCCACTGTTTTTAAATAGGACGTACTTTATAATATAAAACTTTTGCCATTAGGATGTTATAACTATTAAAACTCAGTTTTTGTAGTAAAGATAAAATTTCAATTTTCAAATGTGTTTATTAATTTAATTTTTCTCTTCTTAGACAACTAAAGTACGTAAAGGATTACTTATGAAACTCAACTCATAAAAATGTATTTTTCGTTTCAAATTGTCTGCTTCTGCTTAAAAAGAATCGGAGATTTTTCGGAAAACTTTCATTTTCAAAAAACTACACAGAACAACAGCATTTTAATCTATAAGAACAACGATGATAAACAGAGGCTTTCTAAAAGGGGCTGAAAAAATGCTACCGACAAATTTCCGAAACTTAATTCCTAATTTACTTTCTTTAAAACAGGCCGTTTTTACTTTTAAATAAATATTTTTATACTCCAATGTTTTTCACTTACTTCTAAAGATTATTCCTGAATAGAGTTGATGAGGCCTTCCGTTCTTGAGATATCTGGAATAGAAAAAACAAATTTTGCTAAATTACTGTATTAATTGAAGGCGATTGAACGGTGACGAATGAATCATTGAACATGTTTATCTATTACTTAATTATGGCTGTGCAAGTACGGTCAGAAATCCAGAGGCCGCGAAAGATCTTCTGAATCGGAGCGAAAAAAATCCAAAATTCAGCAGCAGACTAGACAGTTTTGAGACTAGACCAATTTACCAAGGTAAATTATGTTAGATTGTCATATTTTCAGCTCAGGAATTTGTAGTAACATTTGAAGTGCAGCTTTTGAAGACACCCTGTATAGGTAAAGTTTAAAACTAAAATTCCATTGCATCCAAGTTGTTAAGCGTTGAAATATAGACGCTCCAATCACTCACCCGTTATTCAAGGCACCAATAAAATGCAAAATTGCCATCAGACAACCATAATAACCCAAAAAAAAATCGATATTAATGAAGCACATACCTGCAATAGCAGGCGCTTTTATGCACCAGAAGAACAATTACAGCAGCATATGAGACTCATACAGGTTGGACAGCAAACTGCAAAGCCCGCAATTGTACGTTTTGCCATTAAATTTGATTTATAACTCAAAGAAACTAACGCTGCGGATACGTTCGACCCTACGTGCCTTTGGAGGTAATCGTAAAACTCGAAACAACAAAAGTTAGTGCTTCTTATGACCTGTTCAATGTCTGAACGATAAGTTTTATTGTGCGCCTGTATATCGAATGCTGTGACATGCTTTGTATGCATGATTAAGCTTTATAGATTCCACATGAAATGTTGGCAAATGGCAGATGCTTATTGTGTTGATGCCTGATTAGCTCTTCGTTTGTATAGTACTTTTCAACGAAAACAGAAAACTTTCAATATTTATTCTGCTTTCTGTACAAGAATTCAACGCAATGGATTACTCGTTTGTATGATGCCTGAAATAAGACTTACAAATCATTCAAACGCGTGAAAATGAAAATGTACAGAACAGAAGTAGAATGTTTGCGACATAAATACTCACTAAGGAGGAAATGAATAATGGCCTCAATCTATCGAAGTGTAAAGAGCAGAGAAACAAATTTGAAACTTGTTCAGAATTTTCAAGAACAGCTGACACTGGAAAATGCTTTATAATGTTTTTCAAGTGAGCTGCTAATTATTTTTAATGGAAAAACTGCCATTATCAATAAAAATACGAAAATGCTAACAAAGTGTAAATACGTGAAAGAAGATTAAAATAAATGCAAAAAACTGACCGCAGTGTAACGAAAATAAGGCGCAACGACTTAAATAAACCCCAATAATTAAATGTGCTGAAAATACGATCAAAGTTTGAAAATGAAACGAACCAAAGATTCCAACAAAAACATGAAACATTATAATTAAAGGCGATTTACTATTGAAATGGATCACTTTTCCATTCACATTTTAGAAAAAGAATTAAGTTCACTCAAGATCTACTTATTTTGGTAACCAAGTATGTTGATAATGTAATCAAGTGGCATTTAAAGAATTATTCAGTTATTTTACACTCTCAATCCATCTTATTATCGATTTACGAATTAATAAATTCAAACGATCAATTTCAATGAGTTTTCAATGGTAATTCCTGATAAGCATGATTGATTTAAACATAATTTTTTTATAATCGTCCTATCTGTATATCTGTGCACTTGAATTTTCGAAATTCTTTCATTTTATTCATCTTAAATTTGCAAAACAACTTCAAAAGCAACGGTTTCCAATTTGAGAATGAGAACATGAGCATTTTAACCACTGTTTCAAATCGAAGCTGTAGTTCAAACGGTATCGTGTTCGCAGAAATACTCTTTTTTTAATTAAGGGTTTACAGTCGCTTTTATTGCAGACTTGAAGACATTTGAGGAAACCCCTTAAATATCTGTGTTTCAATGAGTTTCGTACGGTGTCCTTCCCGGAGAGCTCGGAACAAAACCAGATCTTTCTAATGTTTGAATAACATCATGACAAAAATGATAAGAACGAGCTGAAAACTCTCAATGAGATTCAAACTTTTTAAGCAGCAACAATTTTAGCATTTTCAATAGGGAGACAACGATTTTGGAACTGTTTTTTGTAAATAAATGTGTTTTTGTCAGCAAAAAGGCTGACACAACTTTTGCAAGCAATTCTAAATTTTATTTCAATTTAAAATTTTTCTTTGTTCAGTTCAGTTAATCTTAATTAATAAGATAATATCAAATTTTGTATATTTTTTAATTTATTGTAACCGTATGATTCATCGTGTAACAATAGACTTGTGAGGAACAAGAGAATACAGTCGTTTATTTGATATGTTAAAACAGTGAAAACCTGGCCTAGGAAAGGACGAGGATTCTAAATAAAACACCTTGTAGATTGCATTGTAAAATATATGTTTGGATGCAAAATTTTCCACTCATATTAGAGATTGTATCTGTTTGATGTACGTTCTGATCTTAATTGAATTATCTGGCAATTGAAACTAAGCAAACAATACTTTTGGGATGTGCAAAAGTCAAAATACCCTGCAATTCGATAAATAAATCACTCTTACCGTCTCTACTCCACTAAAAGTATGTTTTAATCTTGCAAAACTATTAGTTTGTTCACTTTCAATTACCGATTCATTGATTTTGGCTGTATATAATCGTGCTTCTTTGCGCCACAAACAACTTTGATCAAACTCTCCATGTTTCGACTCATTGAACGGCATGAAACATCGTCGCCACATCGTTCTGATTCTTCCAATGTTTTATGAAAACCTCATCTAAAGTTAAACTTTTTCTCCATAGGAACTTAAAGAAAGTTTCAACTATGGATTGTTTTTCCCACCGGAGAATGGCAGAGCTGGAAAGTTTCTGGATGAGGAACGACGCCTTGGAGACTATCCATTTAATGGACCTGTAGGCTATCTTGAGGTACGTTGTACATGTTTTGAATTATTTAATCACGTTGAAATAATTCCAAGTTATTTGCAAGTTGATTATAAATTCAAGAATACAAATCTGGCTTAATACTTTAGAAGATATGAAAAACTTAATGGAGAAGCATCGAAAAACTAGTATTTTTTGTTACAAAATGTTTAAAGACGTACCTAATGAGCATTGATAATTATCAAAGACAAACATGTAAACGAAAAAGTAAAAAAAAGGTAAAAAATAAATGCTTTGTCAAAAGAATGCACCCTTTTAAGAAGAATTTTCCTCATTTTGCTGGTGCCATTTTTGAACTATTTGAAGATTTATTTTAATGCGTGAATGTGTCTGTGTTCTTTCCCTTGTCTCATCTTTATCAATAGGAAGGCTTATAAAGTAAATGGAAATGGAAGCAACAGAATTTGACAAAATATTTGTTAGCGATGTTTTTACAATATAAAAGACTAATTCTGAACCTTAAATTTTTCATTTAAAACATTTTCTGCTGGCAATAGTCACTGACCAGTTAATAGCTAGTTAATAAAATGCATAAATCCAGCAGACAAACTAGTCATTACTATCCTTGAACACTAATTAAAAAGGACCAGTAGTCCAACATACTTTTTTCGCTAAATAAACTACTGGCATTCTGTAAGCCACTTGATAACATTAATGGCCAATATCTCACTTCTTAACGAGGATGTTTGGCAGGCTATATCAGACAATATTACGAACATCCAATTTTATGAGTTGTGTAGGTTTAATGTTGCCGAACACCTCGTTTCAACCCTCATTTTTCCATCTGACGGGATTGATTCTCGAATGGGAATTTTATGAGGCAATTTATGTTTCAGCTCAAGTATAAGAGAAGAGTGTATAAAATCGTCACGTTGGATGAAAAACAGTTGAAGAGTTTACACACAAGGGCCAATCTGAGGAGGTTTTTGGATTATGTTCAAAATGGCCAGATGGAAAAAGTTACGAAAATGTGCTCAAAGGGTTTGGATCCGAATTTTCATTGCCAGGAGTCAGGAGGTAAGAATCACACTATAGTTTATAATTTTAATTTAAGTACATGTTTGTTTTTTATTTAATAAGCACACTGTCCAAATGTGTCCTTAAGACCGTACATTTTACTTTAATTTCGTTGTCTCCAATAATAGTTATAGTACATTGTTCTAAATATCATTCTCCAACTTATTACACTTGTTTATACGCAGTACATGGTTTATGCAGATTCAATTGAAACTTTAGAATTTCCTTTAAATATCGATATATAATTGGACCAAAGATTGTTCAGATGCCTGAAGGCAAACTGTAAATAAACACTAAGTTTTATGTCAAAGTTCTGAATCACCCTGTATAGAATAAATAACACAAACGCACAATATAACGAATGCGCAGGAAAATGATTGAATCTGAAGCAGTTGAGTTATGATCAAGGCAAAGAAAATTATATTTCATGACAAATAGTTGAGAACAAATAATAATTTCCCTCGCTCTCAGAAAGTGGTTTGTCTTATGTTTTCCAACTTCAGATTTCTTTAATACCACTATCTTCAACTCAGTTCATGATTCTTTAAATCAAGCAGAAAATGTTAAACTTTGCTTGTGTGGCTTTACATAAAAGTGCAATTAAGAAATGTTGAAGTGAATATTATTAATCGACCATCAAACAAATATTTTCAAGATTAAGCGAACATTAAAGTTAAGTGCTGACTGCTTCACACTTTTTCCGAATTAAGTAATTAAAATTAAATTAACTCCGAGTTGTGCTAAAGGAAACCCATACTCGGTTTTATCCATATAAGTTTTTTGATAATTGAATTAAATGGATCACTCTCTCTCTTGACGCACATAGTAATGTTGATGATAATAATGTGCGGAAAACAATTAGAAACATTATCACGGATTAATAATAATCATTGTACAGGGTGTCCCTTGAAAACAATACCTAAAACACGGCTGAATGTGACTTTCAAAGAGTTTTTCGTAATAATTTTGAAACCACTGGTACTATTTTTGATTCATTGTGGTACGGGAACTTTCAAACACTCAGATTCTGCAGAAACGATTTGGAATCACTTGAATATTTGCATTGTTTCTGCGAGAATTTGGATTTAACTGGGTTAAAGGATTTTAAAATTATCATTTACCATTGTAGATTGTCATACATAAATATAATTTATTTATGAAATTATTTGTGTGCTGGTTCTAAAATTCGTCCAAATACAAATATTAATTCGTCTGTTATCTATTGGCTGTTGCTTTTACAAATAATATTAAGGCAACTTTAACCGGCAATTAAATTTGCAACTAATGTATATTTTAATTTAAATGAGTTTTAAAAGGTCCACAGTCAAAATTATAATGCATTTTGTGTAACTTCTGTATCTACCACATGCATTTGTATATGGACAAATATTTATAACTTTCAACAGATTTATGTGCAAAAAATTATTGATTTTTCAATGGCTTCTCGTCTTACATTGTTTTCCTTATAAATTATGCGCTCACTTTTAAATTTATATAAATTTGTTCTTCCAGAAACACCATTAACCATTGCCACTGGCATCAAAAAGCCGGCAAAAGTTATCATGGCCTTGGTGAACGGGGGAGCAATTCTAGATTATAGAACCAAAGATGGTTCCACAGCGCTACACCGGGCGGTGGAACACAAGAGTTTGGAATCTCTTAAAACGTTGTTGGAATTAGGAGCCTCGCCTAATTACAAGGACAATAAAGGGCTGACGCCCCTGTATTTTACAGTACATCCGAACGTGGATCCCGTCTTTTCAGAGACTTTGCTGCACGATCATGCAACTACTGGTGCTGCTGATACCCAAGGATGGCAAGAAGTCCATCAGGTAAATTATATACTAATCTGTTTTCTTTGCTTATATGTTATTCGGGTTGAAGCAATGTCTCCTTTAACAGTGGTATAGTCTTTATTTCGTAATTTTTTCAGGCTTGTAAACATGGGCTGCTGAAGCACTTGGAACATTTGCTGTTTTATGGCGCCGATATGAACGCGCACAATGCATCTGGTAACACGCCGTTGCATGTGTGTGCTGTGAACGGACAAGAATCTTGCGCACGCCAGCTACTCTTTCGTGGCGCTGACCGACAGGCGCTGAATTATGCCAATCAGACGCCCTGCCAAGTTGCTGTGATAGCCGGGAACATGGAATTGGCTGAACTGATTCAGAATTACCGTCAGGAAGATGTTGGTAAGTGCACATTTTCTCTTTGGAGTCGAAAATATTGCATGTCGTTATTGCCAAGGGAGGAGATGTCTTCAAGCAATATAAACGTAATTCTTGGGCTACATTAAGATGAGCAACTAAACCTTGACGCAGTTCAAGATGCGCTCTAGATTTCCAGCAGATAAACCAAATAAACGCCATTGAAACAACGATAAATCCTTTGATGTAACGCTGTAAAAATTATAACGGTACCACATGCCATCTCTTCGCCTTGCGTAGCTGTAGGACTGCGTTTATAGCATGCACGTTGAGTGTTAATGTCGTCAAAATTTGAACATCAAATCTACCGTAACATTCCGAATTTAATTAAAACTGTTGGTAATATAAGCTGGTGATTAATATTGACGGTAAAGTTACAAACTCTTGATTGATATGAGCACAAGGACTGGTGTGCACGTAATGAAACTGGGAAACGTCGCAGTTGAAGATGTTGATCCTTTAGACGAACGCAACTTCTGCTAAGAAATTTATAATATTTACCAGTAATTATCGATTTGTAAATGTTGGGGGTTTTAAACATTTTTTCTATTTGCTTCTCTAAAGAAACCTGTTTTTCACAGTTTAGAAGCTTTTTATAATTTAAACTCTACAAATTCAGGCAAACAGATAATTTGTAGCTGCAGCAATTAAAGTCCAAGTCAATGACCAAAGACATTTTTTCAAGTAAAAATGTGTCGTGTTTCCATTTCGAAGAAACACACTGTTGAGGAAAAAGTCAAATTGCAAATAGTGTATAAGGAATCCAACACTTTAGTAGTTATTATTTTAATAGAGGATAATTAAATTACAAGTCAATTCGCAGATATTTAGAAAAAAATTTAGAGGAAATTTTGCTAAGAATCTCCAGTGTTTCTATACTGTCTGTGTCTTCACTGCCTTATTTGCTGCACTGCCAAGTTGCGACTGCAGTCCTTTCGCACCTAACTTGGACCAACAATGTCCTATTTCTATTACTAGAAAGTTCGTCAATTGCCATTTTTGATTAAAAATGTCCATCATGTTTTACAACTTCTTGTGAAACCGAGCCTTTACTGTTTCCTTGCTTAGATCTCGAGAATTCAAGTAGTTTTTTAGATTTTTAATTTAAACGGCAGACCGTCTAAAACCTCTTGTCAGTTGCTGCAGAAGGCTTAAAAATTATTCATATTAGTGCTAATAAATTTTTAATAATTTATAATAAATGGTAGATTTGAATGTTACTAATTAGATAAACAGTTCTTGCACGTTAGTTAAAAGACTTGACTGCATGGCAAATTCTAAAAGAATGTCACTCTCATCATATCTCTTACATGTACAGGGTGTTTCCTCATAAGTTGACACTTCCGCTGGCACCATTTATTTCGAAAAAAAAATGTGAAAAGTGGTGAAAACTAAAGTTGTTCATTATTACTGAAATTTTTAAAATATGAAGTTAAAATTAAAAAATGAAACACGTAAATGTATAAATTTGATATAAAGTAATTTTATTTTAGTGGACCATCTTATATATTTATGGTCAGCTCAATAGGATTTTATTTCCTGACTTAAAAAATATTTATATGGCCGTTTTCTTTATGTTGAGTTTTTTATGTTGGTCGCCATGGTCAAATACTTGGCTGAAATTCGAAGCACCTGTTACAATATAAGCAAATATATCTTATTCCATGCCATGAACAATGCTATATTCTGAGTTTATTCTATATAATGCGCTGTGTTTCCAGAGACGTTTTTGACAAAAATTTGAGAATGTAGGAAAACGATTTGGCGAACGACAAACTATTAGAAGAACAAAAAGAACAACATTTGATAATGAAGATGAAGAATGAAATATCTTAGGCACATCACGACGTTCGCCTCGTAGCACTTTTTATGCCATGGCCCCCTAATAGCCCCGACTTACCTCCTTTTGATTCTTTTCTTTGGAGTTATTTAAACAATTTTGTGTATGAAATTCTAGTTACAAATGTTGATCATTTACGCCTTAGAATACGTGGATGCAATTAACAATGTTAATATGAATCATAACCAATATATTCAAAACTGCATAGAGCTAAATGAAGGTCATATAGGTAATCACTGATTTTAATCTTATTATTTTTATCGTTATTTTCTCTATGATTTTTGTTTGTTTGTCCTATTCCAAGACTACTTTGTATTGTTGCTATTTGTATTCTTTAAAACCTAATATAAAGAAAACAAATCTAGGCAATATAAATATGTCTCAAATCAGGAAAATAAATCCTTTTGATCTGTGTAAAAATGTTCCATTTAAAAAAAGTGACTTTAAATTTCGACATTTGCGTTTTTGTTTTTTAATTTTAATTTCGGATTTTGAAAATCTGAGTAGGTAACAATAAACAAATTTTGTATTTTCCATCTTTCACTATTTTTTGAAATAAATGATCTAGAGGGTCTACTTAACTTATGAAAAAACACCCTGTACACCCTGTTATATCAGTTTATAAAATCTGAAATTGTACTTGGCACCGCTGCCGGTAAATTTCCTAATATTTATATCTGTGAACAAAAATATATAATAAAATTTCCTTAAAACTGCAATTTCTTCAAATTAATTGCGATTAAAAAGTGTCGGACAATATGAGCAACTTTCGATTTTATAAACCATTGTCATACACACACTGTTATATTCTGTACTATAAAGCATGCCCTCCTGCAACGCTACTTTTTCAGTCCCATTCCGTGCCACCCCCAGCTACAACCCCAAAAGACGGAGCGCTATAGGATTTCTGACCAGAGCGCCCTCACTAAGTACCCTTAATCGACCCCCGTCCCCCTGTCCTAGCGACCGATCCTCCCTCCCCTTCAGCTCAGCGAGCTCGAGTCTCAGCGACGGAAGCGTGCCCCCCGAAATGGATACCGCTAGCATTGTCACAGGTAAGCCAAATCATTTTTTTTCTTTCATATTTCATGTACGATCTTCGTATGTTGTTTCGTCGTTGCTTTATCGAATTTTCATTGTTTGCCTTCAGGCTGGAATGGCATTTATTGGACGTGTACTTGACTGTCGAATTAGCTATTGATAAGCTGGAAGTTTATAGTCTATGAACTAATGTGACACACTACACACACACACACGCAAACACTCAATCTTTCTTACAGTTAAGACACTAATTAATGCGGGGATGTTCTATAATTTAGGATCACTAAAATTTTACGTAAGGAATTTTAATGTTTTATTAGTACAGTTATTTAACCAAAGCCCCTAAAGGAGCTCATGAATAACTCAATGCAAAATGTACTTCTATTAAGCTCAACAGAAAACATATCACATGAGCCAACAGCCAAATTCTTTGCTGATGCCTAGAAGGAAGCGACTGACTCTATTAATTTGCTAAACTTATAGCACACAACACAGATTTTCAGGATTTGAAAGAAAATAAAGAGAAAAACAACAAATAAACCCGAAAATTTTCACAATCTGCAATAATTTCCCCAATAATTCGTACGATTTATCGATGTCAGCCCGATTCCGCGCTTTACCTTCACATCTGGTCACCTTAAATAATTGGCTCAATTTACTGGCCAAGAAATCGGGAAAAAAGTGCGCAGTGTAATTACAATTACCGGCATTACAACTTTAACTTTTTTTGTGAATATTAAAGACAGTGTAAGTGTAGTTAATAATATAATAGAAGTCTGTCCCCAAGCTTTTTGGCAGTGACGCAATAATTGTCGTTTTTTTTCTAGTACTTGTCCACCGACCGAGACGGGAATTAGAAGTTATTAACGCATGTTAATTTGTTACAATTCAAAGTGTTGACAATTTCAATCTCATTGAGAAATTCGAAAACCCGTTCCAAAAAATCCCTTAGGAAAACCATCAAAACGCCCTGATGAATAACGCAGAAAAACCTTTCAATCCGAAGAAAAATACCACTCTGTGGTGTTACCAGGTAGTTTTTAAGTATGACAAAAAATCAGAAATATAGGAAAATGTCAAGTTTACCTTATCCGTTGATTTACAAAAATGGACGCACTCGAACTCTTTGGACTATAAGCAGCCGGGATTTTCACCGATGAGGAAACTTTGAAAAAGCAATGAAAGGGCGATAAAAGGGCTTTGAGTTGAAAGATCCTTAGAAGTGACTGGACTGTAGTCACTTAGTTTGCCATTTTCTAGAAGAAAGTTGCTAGTCAATGGCAAACGGACTAGATGGAAGAATTTTATATGAAACAGAGTTCTAATTTCTTCAAACTCTCGAAAAAATTGCTGAAGATTTCAAATGTGGAAAATTTGACTCACAAAAACTGAAAATTGTAGGCTGATGCTGCTGATGCAAAAACATTTTTCCAATCCGAACTAATTCAGATTTTATCTGATTCCTTTTCATTTCCTTTAATCACTAAATGTGAGAAGCTCGGAAACATCAGAACCGAGCGAATTTAAAGAATATTTAATTTGAATAACTATTAAAAGTGAATATTCTAATTAGTAGCGCTGAAGCAAAAACGTGCGCGCTTTTCAATGAAAAGTATTCCAATTTTATCGGCTTAGAAAAGTTCAAAGTGCAATTCAATGAAAGCTTAATACTCAAAAGGGAACTGTTATTTTTAATGTAATAATGTCACTTCATATATCTACAATGAAATATCCATTATTGCTCAAAGAATGGTTAAATGATAGTTTATTTGATCTTTAGACAATCCAGGAATAAAAATCAACAATTACGATAAAATCTAACTCGTAACGATCAATGCAAAAGCACTTTAGGACCGAATGCCTTATCTGACGCGAAAATGCCATTTATTTTGCCTACTTTTCCCTATAAATATCCTTAAGCGCGCCATTTTCACGCTGAATGAAACGCAAAACGTTGGAAAATGGGGCATGATAGCTCGAAAATGTTATCTGAAAATAAATATTCTATTTATATTCAAACTCTACTTTAATGACAATGGAAGAAAACTAATCAATATTTCAACTAGAATTTGTGATTGGAATGCTGAGAAACTGTGTGAAAAAAAATTGGTTTTTGGTGTGACTAATTGCAACACCTCCGAAATTTAAATATTATAAAATTTTCTGCAAAATGATGATCAGAATTTGAACACTTTGTTATGTTATTTTGGCTTATTTCGTCCTTAAAATACAAGAGCAATTTACATGGAGAAGCTTGCACGACCTCAATGCTTTAAATGGTCTTCAATACATTATGATCGATAAAACACACTTAAAGTTGAAAAATTGCACACCAATTGAACTCAATTTAATGAAAATTGGCATTGAGCAACGTCCTCACCCGCCAGCTTCTATAATATATTAAAATACTGATGAATGCAGATTTCTGCGGCCCCAATAATTAGCAGTTCCTACGCTACTTTACCATTATTCACGGATGTTGTCTGTTAACCGCATGTCGAACTTCATTTGCTGGTAGCTTCATTCTGATGGTGAATTCAAATGTATATTCATTCATATTCGTTTCTACCCAAAGCGTCCTAAATAAATATTCCGCTTCTACCATTCTTTTCTCAAAGTTCTTTGAACACTCAGTTAATGCTTTGGAGGAAAGGAATTTCAATTATCTAACTGAAAATAATTTAATCAAATGCAAAAGACCTGATCTACTATTCATATAAAATCCAGCGCCCGATTGCAGTTTACCACCTTTACTCTAATAATATCCATAATTTCGTAACGTCGTAACTAACACGTTACATTCAGCTTTGCATTTATTCCTACACAGATTTACCATCTTGCATTTCCGTGTTGTTTAATGTTTACCATTATGAAGATTATGACATAACATACATTTAGAATGTATACGTATTTGCCATATACCTTCAGACATAAAGGTCGTATGGTAGGCATTTCCTTAACGGTTATGGGAATTATTTAAAAATCACCTTTAAATGTTTAAACGTTTAAGATGGAAGCATTTTGAGAAGCGAACTAGATTTTAGTGTGTATGTTTTAAAATCTTGTTATAAATTTTTGTTGTCAAAATCTTCAATTCTTTTATATAATTTTATTGATTATTCGGGAAACATATTTTAGTAATATGATTCTTCAAATTTGAAACATTTTAAAATGGCTGAGAGGGAAGTCTAGAATATTTTACTGTATGAAATTCATGTAGCAAAAAATAATGAAACATGTTTCCCTCAAATTTATTTCATTATTAAACTAGTTTCCATTATTTTCTTTTAAAATATCATTTTCGCGATAGTTGCAATTGAATAATTTACAAATTCTGCAAATTGTGAATTTAAATTCAAATAGTTTCTATATATTTTTTTGAAAATGTTTAAGTTGTCGAAGAAAGCACACGTTTTCGTGAGTATTTAAACCAAAGGTTCGACAAAATTATTAGTAGTAGTAAACATCTTTATTTCTAAAAAAGGCTATCGACCTATCGGTCTTTCTGCCCTTGTTTAATACATACAGTCTTAATCTAAATGAAAAACAAATATGAAAATTCTCTTATTCTAGGTTAACAATACTATTAGATAAATAAGATTTCAGGGGCAAGAAGGAATTATTTTATTGTCCACTAGTCCGTAGCGTTTGTAAGTGTTCGAGTAGCGTTAATGTAGGGAAACGAAAGCGGGATTGTCTGGTTGGTCTTGTAAGACAAAGAGGATTCAGTATGGTCCAGTTGTAGGGGTTGTTTGTCCATTTTGTCTGTAGCTGTATGAGTCTTTCCGAGATCTTTGTCATGTTTGTGCGTTCGTATAGTAGTTGGGTGGGGGGGTTGTGTAGTGGGTTTTGGGGGTGTCTTATTCGGGTTATTAGTCTTAGTGCAATTTGTTCTGTTGTTTGTATATAATGTTTCGTCCTTTCTGTTCCGTTGGTCATGAGTATGTGTCCATAGTCTAGCAAGGGTCTACAAATAGCTTTATATATTTTGGTGGCGGTGTTTGTGCTAATTCCTCTGTCTTTGTAGGTTAGTGATCGGAAGTGTTTTGTTCTCTTTATTGTTTCTGCCCTGATGTTTCGTATGTGTTTAGTGAATTTAAGTTTGTGGTCAATTGTGATTCCAAGGTATTTTACGTCGTTTTTTGGTTGTGTCGTTTGGCCGTCTGCTGTTATTGTAGGGGAATCAGCGTTGAGTCTGTGGTTTGTGAGCAGAAGTTGGTTTTTTGACGCGTTTGGTGTTAGTCTCCATTTATAAAACCATGTCATTGTGTTGTTTGTTAGTGTTTGGAGTCTTTGAGCTGCTCTCTCAGTAGTTTTGTCATGTACAATAAGTGCCGTGTCACAAAATTATTATTTTCTTGGAAATCTTTAAAAAAAAAAGCTATTGACCTCGAACATATTTTTCCCTTTTCATCTTGCTACAGATTTCTAACACCCTTTTGTTTTAAAATCAAATCTAGTTTTATAACCCTACTGTGCGCTAGATTCTTTTTTTACTTTTTCTACTATTCCCAGTTTCCCATTGTTTTGACAACTTTGTTGATTTGGAAAATTTTACATGTTTTTATTGAGTTCTTGAATGTCTAGTTCGTATTACACTAAAGTTATCTTTAAACAGATTATAAGAAAATGTCAAGTCCTATTTGATTTATTTATAACTTTCTCTTATAATATCAGAATTGACTTCGTTTCGATATAGTCCTTATAAAACTTTGGGAGGAAAAAGATCCAGAAACAAAGTAACAACAAGGAACCAAAAATACATTGAGAAGTGATAGTAGATAGATGAGAAGTGAGTAGATAGACCCGGGATGAAAACGCAGGACTCCATCACATAACACCATAATTGTGAGAAAGATTGACTGAAACCCAGGAATACATTGGAATAAATTAAAAACACTGTCAGGAAAAATAAATATTGAGAAGTGAGTAAGAAGAAAATTTTAGGTCCGAAAATTTTTCCTTTCCAATATATAGGGTGTTGAGTAGTAAAGGTATGCAATGGTTTTATTTTTATTTGTTTAAATTGTTGTGCCGAAAAATCCATAAATTGATACATTGACTGGTAGGGTACAATCCAACATCAAACTAAGTGGTTTTTAATTTTTATCTCAAAAACGAAGAGAGAAAGACTTTGTAAAGAAGTCAATGGCCTACATTTTTGTTCTCAGAAATATTCGGCAAGGTGTCCTGCTGGACGCCACTGGGCTTAATAAAGTTAGTCTATTTAGGAAAAAATTATCTCCTTTTGATTGAAAGATTATGACGGTATTTACGAAAAACCGTTTTTTTTTTAATTTCAGCACCCTGCATCTTGAAAGGGAGAATTTCCGGACCTATACTTATATAAAATTTTCTTCTTAAAATCACCCAAGAAATCACTTCCTGAAGTTTGGTTCCGTACTTAACACCCTGAATTAAAAATATTTCCCGCATGTTCCAAAGTATTTGCTTTCTTCGAAGATCCGTTGCTCCTTTAGTGAAAATCAAACTGGTGGCCGGTTTAATTTGGAAGATAACAAACCAAACCCTCGAAAAATAAATTCATTGAATATTTCTATTATGGAAAACGTGAACTTTTTTAAAGAGCAAGTATTGAATCAATAGTCAGACAATAGATTTCAGCCTTAACAGCTCAGCATCGGTGGATCTCGTGTTAAGAAAATACATTACTCGAGAAAAACTGAAGTGGACGTAAAAGAACACTTCAATTCCAAAGTGTCTCTTCTGTTTAAATTGCTCATGCCTTTTTGTGTTGACGACTTTCAGTTTGTTTTGTTGTGTTCACTTCGGCTAATTTTCAGTAGGGTTTTCTTATCAGACGAAATCTTTCCTCACTGGCATTTTATTCAAAAGATTTACACCTAAGAACCCGTCTAAACTTATTTCTATTTGCTGGTGAATTATTTGATTTATTCTTCACACGGCAGTTATTTATTGTATTCCTTCAAGCAACATTTCTTGTCGTAAAATTATTTCAGTGTCCTACAGAGCGAGATATGTAAGCAATGTAAGTAGCCAGTTTCTTCTTGAAAATAGACGACATTTTCCTTTCGAATAAACTGTCACAAGGTTCTGTTATTGTTTACCGATTTTCTTAAATAATATAATACCGGGCACGATACACTGTCACGAAATTTCGATTCGTGACTACTGTTTTGCACAAAATAAGACATTCCAGCCGATAATACTGTACCTGCCTTTTAGATTTAGATGTTTGATACACTATTGGTTAGCAGCAGTCTAAGATAGGACATTTTTATTCTATCTGACCGCAACTGCTTAACTGGTTCAACCGTTTTTTGCATGCATTTTTTGAATGTTTATTATATTAATTCGACTTTAGATAAGTAGTGTTAAAACCAATTAGTGCTTAATGAGCATTGGATAGAACATGACAAAGAAACACATATTTGTACTAATGCGAAGAATTGTGTGTGATTAAGTAAATAACAGGCGGTTAGCATGTATAAAAGAGTCCTTAGGACTAATTTACTAAAGAGAATTTGGTGGCCATCTATAAGTGATGTGCTCTACCAGAGCCAATTCTTCTCTGTGATCCTGATGTTGGCGCTCCGTTTAAACTGAACTGCAACTGTATGGAATTTTGTAGACCCCAAATGCTGCTAAAGGATCTTGTTTCTTCTTGGCTGATTTAAGGCTTTGTTTAGTTGTTTTCGTTAGATTGAAGATTAGTTCTAATGTGGTGTCTTCGCAACCTTTCTCCAATCCAGTCCGTCACCTGATGTAAGAGACGAGTAAACTCCGATTCTCAACGGTTTCATTCTGTGATGCATCTTTACGGCGTTCGGGATTTGCAGATCTGAGCAGTTTAATTTGGGCGAAGTTATTTCATTTCATAAAGGGTGAAGTTCACAGGGATAACAAATTCCTCCAAGTCTTTCAGTCAAAGTTAGGATGACGCCTAGCTTTTCCTGAGGATGATGGTTCAAGTGGTCGATATGTGGGAGAATTCTGAAAATGTTCTGCGTTTCCATGCTGAACTGAATTCTAGGATTCAATTAGTTCAGATGATCCAGAAATCTATGAAGTTCGAGTCTTCGGTGGCTCCAAATATGAAAAGTTTCATCGACATATCAGAACTAGCAATTGTTGGGTCTGTTGTATGCCTAGTCCAGCGTACTTTGCTCGAAAAGTTCCATGCAGTAATTGTCCATGATCGAGGGACGAAAAAGGATGTCAGGGTTGAGGAATGAGAGACACTGGCATGGGTGACATTCAAACATTGATCCACAGGGCCAGAGATAGAGAAGCCATGGAAAGTGTGGTCGCAAACATCCATTAATGGATAAAGAGAGAAAGAAGAAGTGTTTAAAACGGTTTCCAATATTGTAATGAAACAACCAGCTAGTGATCTTAGCTTTTCTACGAAGTGTTTTGAAATTTTGAAACTTTCCCTGTGGTCAATTTTTGGTTGAAACAGTTTGATGAGGAATCACGAGTTTGGTGAGGAAGAGTGAAATAAAATTTCAACTCAATTAGCTTCAACTCCAAAGAATACTTTGAACTCTTTTGAAAAATAACGGCCAATATCTAGAGGTTTGATTTGTGCATTCGTTAGTGTGAACAACTTCAGGTTTCTTCTATTCAGTCATTCATCTGGGCAACTGATCTGAGCCCACTCTTAAATCTAGCCAATCATGGCAATTGAAAATCTATATAAATTTTGTTTTCCTTTGGCTCCAAGATAAAAATCGCTGACATTAGTTTGCAGAACCTAATTTAATCACTGAAACCTGGCACGTTAACTCAAAAACTCGCTGTAAGATCGACTGAACCTCTTAACTTCCCACCTTACACTATGACACCTGTTGAATGATGTTCTTGTACAAAGGCATTTAAATATAAGACAAAATGCAATGGCATCACCATATTTTTGTCATAATTCGTGTAATCCATCTCAGTGCTCGCACTGGGTGTTACAGACAAGAGTCTTGGAGACGCCAGCGACATCATCAGCGACAGCTCAGGTGTGGGTACTGCCAACTCGGACACTACAAATTGCAGTATCTCGATGCCAGGCAGTACCGTCGTTTGCATCGAATCGTACTCACCCAAAGATAAAGGGCACATAGCTATTCGAGAAGGGGAACTAATTGAAGGTAAGTTTCCTAATAAACTCCATACATGCGCCGTTTATACTATTGAATAATTAGTGTTGTTTCTAGAGTTTTTCTTAATGTCTTGCAATCAGAAGACAAAGGATCCTTTCTTCTTTTCACCCAACGCATGCTTTTCTGCAACCTCATTTATACTGTTTTTTTGTTTATCATTTTAAACGCTATTCTTTATACCATTAATGCTCGTTTTGTTATTCACTTGATTCCCTTTTATACATTACTTTTAGCTTTCTTTTAATTATTCTTCGGATTCTCATATGTTTGTGAAAGCCTTTCGGTTCTGTTGCTGCAACTTCATGGAGCAGTTTCACATTGATCTTCATGCTAGTGCTCCTCATAGTTGATTAATTCTCCTGATTGTCCATTTTGGGGCATTCTAACAGAATTTACGACTGCACAATTTTTCTTCGGTTCAGTAACTGGAGCAACTGATGATGGCTACCTGGAAGGCAATGTGAGAAGTTCGGGAAATCGCAATGGCTTATTTCCAGCTCATTGTGTTCAAGAAGTTAAGCTGAGACACACAATCCAGGCTCCAATGATGGTAGCACGAGATGCTCGGATGCCAGTGTCGTCTCAATCAGGCGGCCGAGTTGTTGGACGAAGAGAAAGCACAACCAAACAGTTTGCAACTGCACCTAGAGCAAAAAAACCGTAAGTGTTCACAATTTTTCTGTTAGTTTGTACGTTTTTTGAGTTAAATAATACATAATATATAATTAGAACTTGTCTAAAGTCAAATTTATATAATTCCAGATACTCATCATTAAGCCTGGAACCGCGTACTGTGGTTCTCCACAAGGGCCGTAAAGGATTCGGTTTTATTCTACGTGGTGCCAAAGCAATGTCACCTTTAATGGAAATGACCCCATCAGAAAAATGTCCTTCTCTTCAGTATTTAGACGATGTTGAGCCAGGTAAATTGAATCAAAGATTTTATTAAATAATTTTTATTTCCATTAAGGGTTTAGTTTTATTTCTTCCATTACTCATATCAAGACAAAATTTGTCACAAAACTTCCCCCATATTAATGTGTTCAAAAAATTGCAATTTGCTTTTTTTCTTATAGTATCTACAAATAAATCGAAATAACGTTGCACAAAATTGACTAAATAATGTAGTGAGAGTAATGAAATATGTGTCTTCTTCCAAATTTACTTGAGAACGAATTTTTATTGTAGGAAAAGGCGAAAAATCTTTTATTTTTTATGTCCATTTGCTATATGAAATATGTTTTATTACAGGTGGAGTAGCAGACATGGCGGGACTCAAAAAAGGAGATTTTCTTCTCAAAATTGGCAATGAAGATGTATCATCGGCCTCTCATGAACACGTCGTCGATTTGATAAGAAAGTCTGGAAACTTAGTTCAGATGACGGTAAGTAGAGCTTTAAGATTGCTTGCACTTGACTTATTAGAAAAAAAAATATATTTTTATTTATTCAAATTATCTTAGTTTCAGTTAGTTAATTGTTTATCTCTCATTAGAACCATTGATAATTGTTGGTGGCAAAAGTGTACTTTTAGTGTACAACCTCATAAAAATAACAGGAAATGTTTTACCCTTTACATACTGAGACTTAACGCGTAAATAATATAAATAAAATTACAATTAATTAGAAAAGAGCAAACAAAAATTTATTCTAAATTGACTTTCAGCTTCAATTAAAACACTTGATGGAATTTGAAAAAAAAACTATAATCTACCCGTTTCGTTAAGTGGATCTTATGAAGCACAATTTCCGTGTTAATTCTTTTCATACCTTGTTGTCCAAAATTGAGTTTATTCTACATGGGACATTACTCCTAGGTTATTACCTGGGATCCGCCTACAGCCCAAAGCGCAATGCACATCAGCAGATCCACGAACCTACCGGGAGGAGATTTTCCAGACAATCCTGGTTCCAGGCAGTTTTCAACTCTACCTCGAAAATGGGAGGAGTAACGGGTAGCATGAGTCGACCGACTCAAGCCCCACTACCACCTAGGAGAGATCCTAAACCACTCTAAGTATTGGAAGAGCAAGAGCCAAAAGTTTAGTGGCTGGTTTAGGTACGTAAAAACTTTTATACGAACGAGTGTTTCAGGATCATCAAATCGATGGCCATTTTTAGTCTCCCAATTGCTCTTTATTAATTTATTAAAGTGTTATTTTCCTCTTCTGCACGGTAATTTTTTTTTGCTTCTCCGAACTCATATGTATGGACCATTAGCTTTCTTTTACATCCTTTTACTTCCATATCATTAAATGTATACCCGCTTCAAGATTAAACTGATTTTTTTAACACAGCAAATTGTTGATTTTGTAATTAAAATCGTAAAAAAACATTTAAAAATCTCTTGACAAAACCAAATTTCAAGAAAATAAAAAAACGAAAATATGCCCCTAGTTTTAACAATCGATTTTCTATATTTGAAATTAGCATTCAAAATTAATGCCCCTTTTCTAGCGTTTTGTAAAATCCCGTTTTAATAAATCAATTAGATTTTGGTATAAAATCTTAGTTATTGTCATACTTCATTTCTTTGTAAGTTAGTTGATTCTTATTGATACTTTACAGTAAAGTATGTTGTTCTGTAGGAGGAGATGAGACTGATATTACAAAATCCAGCTCTGTCGAATCGATAACACCATCAGGAACTGGCAGTTCGACTTCTGTTCAACCCAGAACCGCATCGGTTCGACAAAGGCCCACATCAACCAGAATTTCGCATAATGCTATCGAAGACGTGTTCCCTAAGCATCAGGATCTCGACAGTACAAATCGCAGTAGTATTAATAAATATGGAACCATGGGTTCACCTGGAAAAGGACGAGTGTATGCCAGTGTTGCCGAAATGAAACGAAATCGTTCGAAAGTACGACAATCCCCCAGTTTTCAAAGCGGGCATGGGTTCTAATTTTTGCATAATACTAGGGCAAAGGAAGATTTATGGATATCTTGGCGGCCAGGAGCTTCGGCGGAACTTTCACAGTACTCCGGATCTCGCTCAGGAAGTGCATGCCTGAATTCTCAACGTTACCGAATAGGAAAAACCATCGAAGTCAAGAGGATTTATTCGCTTCAGTGGGTATGAACCCGGAATCTTCCACCGCCCAACCATCCACCTCCACCGCCTCCTCAAGTTCACTTACTCAAATTCGAAATTCCCAGGCCGAAGTCAGAGAGCCTACAAAGAGATATGCTACCAGACAGTAAGTTTCTATACTTTGCAACAAATTCCTTCAGTAGAAAGTTGTAGTTTTATAAAATCATCTTAATTTAATCATGGATATATCTAGTATGGTAGAGTTTTTGTTTATTATTTTTTAAGTATTTTGGAAGTTTACTCAACTTTTCAGGCATTTCCTAATACAGTGGATTTATTGCAGGTATCGCTTCCTCATTAAACCCATCAGCAAGTGCCAAGCTGTACGCTTCACCTGATGGTATTACAAGTGTTGTATTCCGAGAAAAAAAAACCATGGCATCTCAGGAATCAAGGCCCATTCTAAGGAAATCTCACAGTATGAAGCAGTCGACTACTCAATTTCAATCAGCAGGTACACCTTCTGGTAGTTCTGCTTCCACTTTGAAGACCCAGTTCCAGACAAATCCGTATGCTCAACCTTTAGGACGTCAAGGTAATAATCTAAATATTCATGTATCTAAAATGTTTTTAAACACTTTTCTTCACTTGAATACCGGCATTTTTGTAAAATTTTATAATACTGTTAAACATTGCAAACGTCCCTCCAGTAGGTGTAATTCATCAGCCAGTAATAGAGCAAAGCGAAAAAAAATCCCCACTAGCAAATCAGCCTCGAATATAGTTCAGCTAAGCTACACTGGTCCTCCGATCACTCCGGAGCCCGATTACAGTTGTACTGATTCCGAAGTGGAGAGTGATGCTGAACCCAGAGATGTTACTGGATTGGCATCCAGATTATCTTCCGTACAATTGCAGCCAGTAGAAAATAGCGGCAATAGTAATACAAGGTATTAAATAGCCAGCTGGATGGTTTTCCAGAAAAGTCACTTCAAGTGTTTCAGTGGTAGTAGTTCTGGAAGTAATTCGGTAGCTCACAGCTTCAGTGTGGAAGAGATTCAGAAAACCAGGCTGCAACTTAAATCGTCCAAGTCCTACCCGGACGATTTCTTTAAGAAGCAAAAACGAGGGCAGCGAAAAGATGGAAGTAGTTGAAGATGGTGATAACAGTTCCTCGGGCGTTAGCTCTGATCAAGAAATTACGACCGTGTCCAGCTCTGAATATCACCCAAGCACAGACTCATCTGCTAAAATGCAAAGGCCACAAGCCAGTAAGTTTTTTATAATGTGTTTCTCGTCCCAGAAAGTGCATGCCCGTTTTCCTGTTCAGGTCTTCTAAAAAGACACGCCGTGTCTTTGGCCCAATTGCCGCCCCCAATCGAGAACGAAAACGACGAGAAAGAGGAATTCTGTTTGCCGCCGCCTCCAGAATTCAACGAAACTCAAGCTGCGTTACTCGCAGCTGAAGAACTTGTTGTTGCGCCTCCTCCTCAATTTAGCGACAACCGACAAGTTACCAGGGTAAGAACAACTCTGTTAATATATCAAAAATACAGAAACCTAACATTTAATTTTTGTTTCAATCAAAGGATTTTTAATCGTCAAAAAACATAAAAACGTATTTGGATGTTTCGTGAGCAAATAATTAAAATTCAAAATATAATCAATACGAAATTTAAAAAGTACAATTAAATAAGGCCATTAATAATAAATTATACAATAATTGCATTGCTTGAAATGTTGAACATTTATTCTCTGAAAGTAATTAACTCTGCCAGGAATATCTAACAGCGAATTAAATTTAAATATTACTGTTTGATAAATAAAAGGCGATAAAGGTAAAACATTAAATATTTAAAAGGATATTAAAATAATTAAAATGTAAATTTCCGCTAATTATTGCCTGAGGTGAAATTGTTTTTATGATAACTATTTATTGTTTACGTTAATTTTATGGAAATGTCTTCTAGGTGATAGGAGATGATTAGTAAAACACTTTAATTACACATTAAAAGACTTAATGTTTAGTAGAATTTCTAATATTCATTCAAAATTTCATAATAAAATATATTATAAAATTTTTTTCAGAATTGACTGAATACATCAGCAAGAGCACGGCAAATTCGTAATGTTAATCGTCCAGGTCGAGGGCTAAGAGAACATTTTTTTATATTTTATATTCCAATCATTTTAAACGGAAGTAAACAAAAATAATAAAATTAATTAAAAAGAACCAATGCAATTTTTAAAACTTTCAAATAAAATTATTTAAATACTATAAAAATGTTTAATGTATCAATCATAAAACCCTTAGGCTAAAGTGCAATTACAAAATTTTTTAACAAGCTTTAATTATACCTAGCAGGATATGGACGATTAAAAAATATAAATATATTAATTATTTCTTTTTGGATTTTCTTCTCTTTCTTCTTGGATTTATGTACGAAATGTGCTGAAAAATAATGTATAATATTCTGTTGTTTATCTTCAAAATATAATTGATCAAAAATATGGTATTTAAAATCATGTTTTTTTCAGGTGCGAATAGTCGGTGCTGTCCCAAAAGGAGTGCCCCAATAAAGGCTCAACCAAAAGTCAAACAAGGTCGACTTCACAGCCAATAGACAGTAGTTAGAACAAACTATATTAATAAGATAATACATTAATAATTTTATACTCAACGTAACCTTGAAATTACCCTTTTATCTCTTCTGTTATTTATTTCTCATTGTAGGATTTCCGTTGTTTTTGGATCGAGTAAATGTTCGTTCCTTTGAAGGATTGCAATATATTGTTACTTGCTCGAAAAAAACTATCAACTTTGTGTCCATATTATTAACTAAGTTTAATTTAAATATAATATTACACTTATTAGTCTTTTTTTTATTTTTATTCTTCGTCTTTGGGACAAAACATTTTTCAGGTTCAATAAACACTTTTTGTTTGTTTGCCAACACTTCATTGGATATTTTGACGATGGGGAACCCAATCCAGGCATGTAAAATTTGATATGTTTAGTTTCGAAGTGAATTCGATGTTTTTCTTAATATATAACAGATGTTTCAGTCATAAAATATGTGAAAAAATGTACCTTTTTAAGGAGTTTATTTGAGAATTATAAACAAAACTGAAGAATATCTTTTGATGATGATATAAAATGTTCTTTTATTGGCGTGTTATAATTATTAAACAATAAATCGTAGCCATAAAATTCAGATCGGCTGAAGCATATTGAAGCTTTCAAAAAAGCGTTTTTAAACATTTTTTTTCCACATGAATTGATTTCTTTTTCTACACTGCACTTTTATCACTTAGCTCTAAAGCATCCTGTGTAAAACGATAGGCTCTTAATAGTCTGTCTTTTCGATCCACAAATATAATTTTGAAAAGTTTTGAAGATTTGCGACCTTTCGTCTGTAAACTTAAAAAAGATCATTGGTAATTCGTAGGTATTTAAAATTATTCGCTTGTATTAATTTAAATATACTATTTCCCTATTACCATTCTTAAATTTTTCGGTTCAATTACCCACAAAACTGCATAATTTTATTTTGCAAGATATGAAAAAAGAATTTCAGTTAATGTATGTTTATTATTACTGTAATTTAACGGGAGAAAGTGGATATAAGTGATGTATACGTCGAGGTATTCCTGCCATGAATACAAAGTTTATTCAAATATAAAATCTATATTATCCTTAAAACAAATATGTAATATTTAATATACATTTTTTATTTCTTACGGAACTTTGAGCTTTTAAGTACCTACTTTGGTTTTCGTTCAGAAACTTGTCTAATAAGTAAGTAATTAATTAATTAATAATTCGTGTTCCGCATATTTATTTAAAAAAGGACCAGTAATAATTAATTAGTTACAAATAGTTATTAATTGTCTACGATTCTTTCGTTCAAACATACATCTGCAATCAACTTAGGTGATTTTAAAAAAGTATTGGCGACATTTAAATAAATACGAAATAATGCATTATCTAAATTTAATTTTAATTTAAAGAAAATTTGTATCAAGTCTAAAAGATCGAAATAACGTTAAAACTAACAAATATGTCCTGTAAAATAAATGTTAGAGAAATTCGCCAGTATGCTGACCTTAATGTAGCAATCTATAGTGACCAATAAAACTGCCATATATCGAATAACTGCAATAGATGAACAATGAATTCAGGTCTAATTAAGGTTTGCTATATTCTATAGCCACACATTGCTCAATGGATTAACTTGTACACTGTATGGAACGCATTTACTAGAAACAGCGCAACTCTAAATAGAAAGTCTTAGAATATTTCTACACTACTACTATGAATTGCCAATTTTTATATAAAAGGCCAATTACAGTTTAGTCCTTAAATACGCTCATGAAGTAGATATGCAAACATATAACATCACATAGTGTACTGAAATAATATTCGTGATATTTAAAAAAATATATTCAATAAGGCTTCTTGAATTAGTGTAGATTGAAATTGCGGACTTTTTATAACACTTTCTTTGATATGTTTTGATGGTATTATAAAAATGTTTTATAATTTGGGCACACTTTTAGTCCAAGTTTCACTTTTTTAATTGCGTTACCACACAGGAAAAGAGGACAGTGCCTTTTCACACTTTCCACTTAGTTTTGCTTATCACAAACTTTAGGTGTACTTATCCGGAGTCAATTACAATTTTTTAAATGGAATATTGACTGATTCTCATATTACACATTCTAGAACATTTCGTATATTAGAAATTCACTTAAATGTTAAAAATAATATTATAAAACATACACAACCATTTAGGTTCTTTCAACTTGTAATATATTAGATTCATCGGCACTTGACACCTTTGTATGTATGAATTAGTGATACATTATATTCGTCCTTAAACATAATTAGAGTTATTAATAGGGCAACTGCATCCTTCTCTACGTCTTTTGTAAAATTTGCATACTTTTTAACGATCCATCTTAGGCTGGAACTATATGTACTGTGTAATGTTCGTTTATAATGTTTGTATATAACTCAATATACTTAAGTATTTAATTATATGTATAGAGATGTTTATTTCGAGCTTGCATTTTAGAAAATTTTCAATTTTTATTTATTTTTATCTGTTGGAACGAAATGTTATTGTTTGAGGTTTGTATGTAAAAAAAATACAGATTTGTTAGTTATTATTTGTTTATCACTTTTGAATTGGTTCCGGTTATTTATTTGCTGACTTAAAAAATGCCTCAGCCCAAAAATTATATTCCGGGGATTCTAAAAATAAGTGGCAATCTTCATGGAGCATGAAAAAAAATTATCAAAAAATGTTAGTGAAGTGTAATCAACTCCAACATATGCCCAAAAAGTGCAACGACAGCTAAAGAGCAAAAATGAGTTTTTTTCACCGACCACCAAAAAGAAATGTGCTTAAAAAGATTAAAACTGAGATATTCTTCGAAATTCGATCCAGGTATGTGCGTATATTTTATTGTATGTCACTTTTTGTACCTTTTAAATTAAAATTTGGGAAATATGTGCATTTTTACTTAAAACTGCTACCATTTACAACAAAGCTGATTTATAAGATTATAATATAATAATGATTTTAAAGATAAAGAACAAACAAAAAAAACGCCCATAGAAAACTAAAATGAATGTAGTGAATCTAATCGCTAAACAAAGGAACAAATAATGATGGTATCAATACGAAATCGAACAAAATAGACGTCGTCCCTCAAACTATTCACAAGAAAGAGAAAAAAACATATTAATTTAGCATATGGTTGTAAAGTAGTAGGATAAACAGATGCAAAAAAGGGCGCATTTTAAAAGGAAATCAAAGTCGTTAATACATTAATAAAATTAAACCAAAAGAGATCGTAACTGATATTGCGGAACTGAGGAAAAAACCTTGCAGGAAAATTGCAACGCTCAAATAATGAGATTATTCAAAAGAAGCAGAAGTCATCCATACGGGCTAATGTTTAAAAGAGAGAGATTTAATAAAATGAGGTTTCAACGAAAAGTGTTAAAGGAAAAAAATTTTTGAGTCGCTTTTGCTGTATACCATAATAAAATTTTATTAAAAAACGCAATAATTTATGAATAATGAGATAACGTAAGTGAAGTAAAATCAGTTTACTTAAAGCGAAAGCTAATATTTAGATAATTTTGATAAATTTGATCAAGGTTCATGAACAACAAAAGGCAAAAATTAACCAAAAAATAAACCCCTGAAAAAAATCGCTTATAATTTTAAGCGCAATCTGTTAAAATAATATGTTTCCGTTCAGTTAATCATGTTCTTGTTCTTCGACCTTGGCAATAGTTACGTTTACTCAGCAGTTCGAAGTAAAGAAGTGATAGTGAAGTTAGTAGTAGCCATTAATACATGCAAATTACATAAGGATTTAAAGCCGGTTAAAGATACTCGACCTTGACTGAATTCACATAACAGTATATGGGGGAAATATTTTCCTTCGTTCTAAATGTTAATGATGAGATAGTGTGTAGGAAGAGTGCGTGCTTATATCTAGAATTCGTTCTTCTATATATCCGAAATTATACCGTAAGTACTTTATGAGATTCTAATAATTATGTACAATGCTACTCAATGATTAAAATAAAATTTGTTGACCAATAAAACAGAAACTATCGCTTTCAGCTTGAAAGAAGCGTGTTTTAGTGTGAACACTAAATGTAGCACTTAACTTCCGAACTTTATTATATAAACTAATAATAACGAAAATTATATTTAATAGTTCAACAGTTTAAATATGTAACTTTAATTTTAATTTTCAGTTACAAAACTGTACGCCTATTATTTTAAAAATATACATTGGAGTAAGAGTAATATTGCGGGTATATAATATATTAATTATAAGTTAGAGATGTTGTTTATTTCAATTGCAAATTTATGGTTTTATTAATTTTACAAAATATTGCCCGAAACTTTTCATGTTCATAAACAGAAAGTTTAATCATGCAACAAATAAGATATAAAACACATGAACATGTACTAATTAATTTACTGAGTATTAAATAACTTCTTTTTTGATTCCTTCCAGCAATTAGTGTAAATATTTTTCTAGATTTTTATTTTTTTATAAATGTGATTTTTTAGCACAGAACAGAAGCTTAAAATATCAATAAATAAGAAAATATCACTTGGGTTTTAGAAGATTAAAAATATTAAATGTTATTAATTGTAACGCGCAAACAAGCACTGTTTGATTAAAATGAATTTTAAAAACGAACTGTTTTTGGTTTTGAAATAATCAATCTAGCAAATATGATATTCAAATTCCACAAGAAATATAAAAATTTTAATTTTGAAAATTTATTGAACGTAATAAAAATATCCAAAAAATCGCATTTAGAAAACTGAAGTTTCTTATTTCCAAACCACTAAAAACTCACTATACCGATAGTTCACATAAATTCCAAAAAAATATGAAAAACCAGAGAATAATCTTGAAAACTACAGATAAACTTCAGAATCAAGCGTATGTAAAACATACCGATCTAATTCAAAGAGAAAATATGACCAATAATTAAATTAGATGAATCATTAATAAAATAATCTTCAAATCAGCTGAATAATGCTAATTAGTTAGTGAGAGCTACATAATGGAATGTTTAAGAACGTCTAGCCCCCAATTCATGACTGAACCGTAAAAACCCAGATCATATTAATTACGCTATATCGTGCTTTGATATAGAACGAAACTGATTATACAATAATACCAACAAAGAAGGAGAAAATAAATTCATACACGCCACTATTAGAATAGTTAGACAGTAACTTTCGACTTACTTATTAGTTGTGTGTTACTTGTGTGGTGCATGTGAAGATCGCGAGACCCCAAATTAGATATAAATTCATAATGAAGCAAATTCAGTAAATGTTGCTTTTGAAAATGTTGTCGGAAGTGAAAATCCCGGATAGAACATTACGTGCATAAGAAATTATCGCTCTGAAGGTTCATGAAATACCAAAGATTTAAGGTGTGTTTTTATCATTATAAAATGCATTTTTTCTTCAAAATATTTCAGCTTCTAAAATGTTCACTTGATGTAAAAACACACTTCAGCGCTGGTGTACTGAGGAGTAACCTGAAAAATATGAACTCAAATGAAGACGCAAAAGCTCAGATTACCGATTTGCGGAAGTCAATAAGCCGGAAAATATTTGCTATTTGGTAAACTATTAGTTCATAAATATGCAATGACAAATTTTAATGAATTTAGATTACCAAATAGTAAATGGGCACAAAAGCGCAAGTTAAGGTGTCAATAAACTGCCTTGAACAAGTAATTTTGTAAGTGAAAGCGATTGCGTACCTGTACCAAACTCGATAACCCAAATTGCATAAGTTTTAAGAACCCGACATTTATTGCAAATGTTTATTAGATGTACTATGTAATATAATTTAATTTATATTTTAATTCGGCATTTTACTTTATAAGTGTAATCACTGGAGATGTAAGTAATGTGTAGTCTTATTATTGTTAGTTAGAGGATTTTTTTGAAAATATGCGAACGGTTTAAGATCTTAACATGGTAGTCTTCAGTCAAGAGTCAAGAAGATCCTAGGAAATGGAATTAGTGTTTCACCATCTTTCCACTTTATTATTTATTAAGGAGTTTGGGAGGAAAATTAATCGATCCCTCAACGAATTTTACTAAAAGTTTCCATAAACAGTAATTAATTACATTGCACGTTTTCCTTCCTGAGCATTCAAGATTGCGCTTATACTTTTGTGAGTTTCTCATACAATTGATTGATCTTTTTACGCAAAAGTAATTCTAATAGATGAAACAACCATTTTTTGATATCAGAGAATCTCAAAGTTTACCTTTTTTGGGTAAAAATTTATCATTTTTTGCTTAAATTCAGTTTTAATCGACTTGTTGGTAACTAAAATAGAAAACCATTGGACATTTTTGTTGCTGCTTCTCAACAACTGCACAAAATTCAAGAACTTCAAAGAGCAACATTCCAATATTTTGTGGCTTATTCCACCTTAAAATATATGGTGTTCCATTTAAAACTATCAAAGTTGCAACATTTGAAAAAAATACACTTTTATATCCAAAACGATGGAGCAAGGTGTACACATGTTAACAAATTTACATAATACACAGACCCACGTGTTTATTTTGTTACAGTACAAATTTGTTGCAGGTCATGCCACAAAAAAACCTGCGAAGCGGCTTCATTTTATTACTTATATCATTTTATATTGTAACTAATGTAAAAGGAAACGATAAGACATTGCATAATGAAGCCGAAAATATGGTAAGTATCAACAGGTAATAGGATTCAAATTCAGTAATAATTCTAAACTAAAGCTGTTTGCCATAGACTTTATATTGCCCCAACTGGGCGCTTTAAATAAATGTGGAAACAAATTATAAATGTTTTTCAGTTAGATGTTTCAAGGAATAAACCATACAACGTTAACTTGTGTTATTTATTAATTTAAAATGGTCTCAAAAAAGTTTTAATAGTTAATGAATTTAGGTACACTTTCCATTACGATACATTTTTCGTAATACCTTAAAAGCAGAAAGAAAATATTGAAATAATTACATTTCCACCAGTGCGTGTTCCATAAGAAATTGTCACATATTTCTGGACTGGTATTTGGTTAAGACCCGGGTAGTGTGTTTTTTATAAAACTTTTCTCTGCTTCCTAGTGCAAAGACACAAATGCTCAGCGAAAAAAGTGTGTCGCTTTTCGAATTTTTATAGCTTTTTTATCGGAAAGTTTATAGATGGATGAACCCCGATCTGTTTACTTCGCAATGAGTAAAATGTGTTTAGAGTAAGCAAATTCCTGTAAAAACTGCTATAAAAAAGTGTCCTACGTTTTTAGATTGAGGATCATGAGCAAATTATTCGGCAACTACTTAGGAACAAAAGAGCGCTTCAGAAACCTGGATTTTTTCGAACGTTGTTTTCAGTAGTAGGAGAGGTACAGTAGTAGAAATCATTAAAACCCCACAAGAATGGAGGAATGAAACTTCAAATTGCACTACATTACACATTGATCTACTTAATATCATCTAAAATATATGGAGATTTTCAGCAATACTCGGATACCAAGGATACTTTTAGGAAAGTTAACGAAATGATTAACGATAATTTCCTTCCGGAAAATGCAGAGAAGGCACCAGTAAGTACATTTGGTTTAAATCGCAGAATAACATTATATCGATATTAATCGAAGTTACAGATTTTATTTTTCATGGGACGAAGGGATTCTTCCTCTAAAATTGTGCGTATAGTGAATTTTTACAAAACAAATCATTATCAATTGCACTATTTTTTTTTCTAAAAATACCAAAAAAGTTCAAAGAAAAACACCCATAATGCGGGGTTTTTGATAAATATAAAACTAATAAACATTTAAAAACTGCACCAATATTTTCTTTTTCATCAGTTAAAAAAGGACTGTGGTATTTTTTTCTTAACGACATCTACTTTGCTTCGGATTTGAAAGTTGAAACTAGTAATATTTCAATATTATTTATAATCTCATTATTATCTCAATTATTATTTATAATAATTCTTGCTTTCGAATACGGGACGTAGTTAAGTTGAGGAGGAAATGATGAATTATTATTCGCTTTTCTTGTATTTTCCATTAAAAAGGTCACTGAAACTACAACGTCCAAAGATGTAAATGGAACTACGACCATGGCGCCATATAAAATCACTAGAAATGAATTCAATAAAATTATCAGACGCAACCTTAGAGGACTGGTGAGGCTATTTAACATTGAGCTTGAGGATTCTTTGAAAGTAAGTAAAAAATATTACGGAATTTAATGTAGGAAAAGTATGATTATTGTACTTAAAGGTGCAATACTGGACAGTTGCGTTCGTTATTTTGTATTTGAAATTTATTTTTTTTCAGCAATCCAAGATTACTCAAGCAGAATATAAGAAGGAACTGTCGAAGCAAGTGTCGAAGTTTTTGTGAATATTATATGATTGTGATAAATAAATAATAAAGAAAATTTAGAGTGATATTATAGATTTGTACAAATTGTAATTATGCGTTTTATTTTATATATACTCTAAACATATACTTTCTGAAAAAAGTAGTTTTTAAAAAATTCAGCAACACACGGTAAGTATCCTAAATCCAAGTAGTATTTAAATCTGGTACTGAATAAAGTAGTAAAAAGTATTCAAAATATTTGATTAAATGTCATTTAAAAACTGACAAAAAGCATTACAAATTCAACAAAAGAAACCAAATAGTTATTAACTAATAGCACAAATTAATAAGAAATTACAAAAAAAATCATCTCTCTTTTCGGTTCATCATAAATTAAGGTAGAAGCGAATTTTAGTCAACGATAATTGGCTCTAATGAACTCTGCAGCATTAAAAATGACAACTAGTAAAGAGTATTTTGTGTCTATTTTCACCCGTTTATGTGTTCCACCACATATATAAAATAGCGACTTCATCCATCCCCAAAGACAAAAATCTAAGGAAATAAGATCTGGTAATCGCAGTGGCCAAGCATGGATCTACCAATACAGCTGTCTCTACCAGAAATGTGTATTCAAAAAATGTCTAATATTATTGAAAAAATGCAGAGCCTAAAACTTATCAACTACAAGTTGGGCTTGCTTGAAATGTTCGCCATAAATTTGAAATTATATGAATTATATGACTGGTAGATACTACTTTCGCGCCTGGTTTAGGCCTAGGCGCGAAGTATGTATTTTAGAAATGCTTAAAACAAGAATATACCATACAATATTATTTCAATTTAGTAATTAACAGTTTATTAATCGGACATGAAACCGTATTCTGTTAATCTAGCTAATGGTGTTTGTATCTAACAAGCATTTACGAGCTCGATTGTTTAAACCGATTGGTCCCATTCTCACTTAATCAGTCACATTTTTTCATCAAGATGTACACCTTAATTCTAGAAATGTTTTTCAGTATATTTATCAAACTTCTACAATTTTGGGGAATTTTGCCTTATAGGGATTATTACAAAAACGGTATCCGAGAATTACTATTGCTGGCCAAGAATTTAACATTGATGGTGGCTATTGTTGTTTATGGCTTAAGTGGCATATACTTTAGTGTTTTCTTTATTTATTCGGACGTTGATAATATGTATTTATTGGTGGACGTTTTGAAAAATATGGCTGCAATTTTTTCCGCTATTAGCTTCATTCCGGCAATGTTTTGCCGACAGACAAAATGGATATTGATTTTAGATGCTGCGATTCAAATGAAAAGCAACTTACGCAAATATAAAAAGTTATTCGGTTTGCTGATGTTGTACCTTGTAATTGTTCATATTTTTATTACCTTAACGTTCACATCAAGATCGTCCCATCTCAGGCTGCAAAAGTTTATAAAACACAGTGAACTGTTGATAGCGTACATGCATTTGGTGATAAAATTTCCTCTAGTGGCTTACTACTTTGAAAATCTATCTATTGTGATTATGATCGTGTTATTGCTTAAAATTAATGATAAATTAGCAGCAATGCAGAGGAATCTGAAGAAACTGGAAAAATTTCAGTTTCGTTCTCTGACTACTATAAAACATTCCAAACGTCTGTATCTATCAGCCATAAAGTTGAAAATGCTGATAAACGACTATTTTGGACTGAAACTATTAACAATATATGCAAACTCAACTATGAGGCTGCTTTGGTTTTTCATACTTTCCATACAAATGTGGAATCCGGACAAATTCTCTAATAGTCTTATTCTTGATTGGAAGCATTTGGCTGCTTCAGTTGGATTTGGCATTCTTGGAATGGTAAGTATACTTACCATTATCATAATTAAATTTGAGTTAAATTTTACTTTCCAAACTTTACATGAACACATCATTTAATTTTCAGTCAGCACACTATTTTTTCAGCATGATATATTATTATTTACTCATTCGCTAAGGATCTATAGAAAATTTGTGTGATTTTTCAAATACACGAAAAAAAATATAGAATTATAAAGAAAATCTAGAGCATTTTCAGATGCTATTAATAAAAATCTGGGGTAAGTAGAGGGAAACGTTATAGGGAACTCCAACTGAACTAAGTTAAGCATTTTGCAGACAGAAGAAAAAACGCACAAATTTTATGCAAAGATGTATAATATTAAATAAAATTTCCTTTTGCAGGTACCAGCATGTGTTATCACAATGACCTGCTCTGCGATATCAAAAAAAGTTGATTATCATTTGGAGGATTGCTACCGATTGCGATACAAGTTTCCGTATGAATCTTACGAGCACAGGGAGCTTATAGCTCTAACCACTTACATCTCAGAAAACCGTCTAGTTTTTACGGCAGTTGATTATTTTATTATAAGACCATCAGTTTTACTGGGAATAATCGGTTCTTCGACCACTTATTTCATTGCCATTATCCAGTTTAGCTAAATGTAATCCAATATATTTATTGCCAATTTAATTATTCAGTTCGATTTATTTTGCGGGGGAGCATGCACAATAATATATTTCTTGAAAAGGTCATGTGTCGGTTTTGCAAATGACCTTTACCAGAAATAAATTTTCTTAACCCTGTAACCGGAAAGTGGAACATCCATGCGCATTTCGGGTTTCCGCTATCAAACTCGATTTTTTTTTGTCGCTCCGTTTACTTCATAATTCTCATCCCTGGACCTCTATTTACCAGGCAGTTTAAACTCAGTGTGATCGAGTGGTCAACAAACATACAGTAGAAAGAGAAGTGAATTACAACAAACATATTTAAATGAGTCACGTAAGGTCGTGACCCTAAAGCGGTGGAAATCAATAATACAATTTTGCGGTGGGGGTCTCAAGGCGGAAAATCTACCATGAGCACCGCCATCAAGCTCTCACCCCGACCCAGAAGACACAAACAAAGAGCTGAAACCATGAAACAAGATATAGTGGCTCAAGTGCATAAGCAAACCAAATCTACCACAAGTTCCGATAATGATTACGCCAATTCGGAAGACAATCTGGATGTGCCAAAAAGCGATAAAAATGAAAATTATAGCGGTAAGTATTATATTTGCGTAAAAGTCTAAACTGGGGGCTGGCCATTGAAATATTTTATGATTAGGGTTGTTATTAATGTTAAATATAGAGTATTTGCTATTAATATTGAGCAAATCAAAGACATTAAATAAAATTAAACCTCAGGTGTACTTTAAAAAATCTCAAACCCAAATATTAGAATTGAAAACGTTTTTATTCATTCTCATAAGCTCATAAAAAGCACATCGGTCACTTCTCCGAAAAACTATTACAAAAACCAATTATTCAAAGTTGTAAAAATAAATAAATTGCATTAGAAAATATCAGTTCAACATTAATATTTGTACTGAATTTCGAACATTTAAAACACTACTTTAGCGCCAACTGTTCAACATTAAAAAATTTTGAAATATATTTTTTTACTTAATCAAAACTTACGAATCACAACCACTAATGGAAAAACCGCAGTTTCCAAACCATCAACATTCTCTTAAAAGTAAATGAATAACCTGGATAATTATCCATTGTATTCCTTTACATTACAGTCGTGCATACACCAAGCAGAGAAATATCTGTGGATGGAGAAACTCAAATAAACTCTAAAATATTATCCCTTATAGAAACAGAAATGAAGAGAGATATTAATAAGCATTCCCATTTTACCGAGTCCAGGCCGCAAAGTTTGAGCTTTTACGAGGACGAGAAAATCCCAGAAGAACTATCCGGTAAGAGACACTCTTTAGAAACGCAAAACAGAATAAATTGCTTATCTAATTGAGAAAAAAAACCATCAGCTGTAGATACCAAACGTGAATAAAATGTGGTTCTTTAATAGGCAATTTAGAACTGTTGAGTCCAGAAGAAAAGCGACATTACAGAAAACGGAAAGAATATTCGCAAATGGACGTGGACGAAAGAAACGCTCACAACGCAATCCAGGATCTGTATAGTTCGAGAGATCCGGACGAAATATTGAATTCTTCTAGCAAAAAATCAAAATCGCGCAAAAAGAAATACGGTGATTCTGAAGTTGGCATCGGTGACAGCAGAGAAATGATGATTCCCAAAGACAAACGGAAAAGCAAAAAGAAGCGAAGAGAAGTTTCACCGGGAACAGCAGGAAACAGTACTAAAAGAAAACATAAAACTAGAAATCGGTAAAAATCTGTGAAGATAACTTAAATTCACTCCTCTTTAATTTTTTTCTTTATAGAGATGAGGACCACCAACCGAAAAATGATGTAACAATAGCATTGGAAGAACTTCAGGATGACGTTTTCGAAAACGCCCCTGAAGACTTCGGATCGAAACCGGAGAAAATGAAAAAGAGTCCCAGAAGAACGGACAAAATTTATGTACAGAAAAATCGAGATTTGAAGAAACCAGTAGACACAATAATGTACCATTAGTAGGCAGAGTGCTCAGGATTTAGATTCTCTGAGCAATTTAGATAAAAGGTAGGAATAATTGATAAGAATATCTACACAGAACTAGGTAAGAAAAAAATTCATTTTCCTGAAGACTAAGCAATGTGGGTTTAGTCATTTTGAATTGTTTCGGAGTAAATTGAAATGAGAACGGAAAAAAGCTTCGAACGCTAGTTGAGATGGCAATTTACAAGGTTTATGTTAGTCTTACTTAGTTTGTGTTTGTTTGATTTATTGGCTTGTTTGTTTATAATTATTTGGTTCGTTTGTGTTCATCGTGGTCCGTCAACACTGTAAGTTCAAATTCATATTTGAAAATTGATTTGCATGGTTAGTTTTGTTTATTTTCAGTCTATTTGGGTTTGTTCATATTTGTTTGGGTTAGTTTTGGTTTTTTGCATACCTTTCGATTTAGTTTAAATCAAATATTAAATACTTTTTTCTAATTCATCAAATGATATCAAAAGTCTTGTCATTAATATAAAATTAATCTCTATAAAAGAGATAATGATAATAATGATAAAAAACATTGCTTACTCTCAAACTTTAAAAAAAATTCACTTCCCATCCATTGGTGTCTTTATATCTATTCTATTTTTATATCAAAATAATATAAAAAATGTATATTTATCAGACGAAACGTTTAGGGTTTCATTTTAGGTGAGTACCATTTATATTTTAAAGCCAAAGTGTTCCGTACCAATTTTTCATTTTTCAGCATAAAACGGTGTTTTTGATAAATAATGGGGTCAAAATTTTAAAAAAAATTTCTCAGTATTCTATGAGTAAGTCCTCTAAGTTTCGTACTTAGACCGCAAAAAACTTCACAATTAATCAACTTAAAACTCCAAAACAACTACAAACTAAGCCATTGAAAATTAATAATAAAAATAATTTTTGTCATTAAAAAGTGCGTAGCTTGTATACTCCTTTTTCTTCTACATAACATTTTTAGCAGTGAAATTTGTTTTCAACAACTTAACCAACACATTTAAGTGTGGTCTTTAAAAGTTAATAAAGCAATTAATTTAATAAAAAAATACCTTGTTTCTTCTAGTATTTTTTCAAAAGCTTCCAAATGAATCACCTTACCAATGTATACAGGGAATGAAATAGAAGAGTATGTTTTTTTTTTTATTCTTTCAACTTTCCACAAGAACAAAACCATGTTTTCTTATTTTCCTTCAACAAAATAACTTTTCTTTTTTTTTTTAATTCCATTGTCTGCTTTGTTATGAATTTATCCATATCCCGTATTTGTTAATTCAAATGCGATTCATGCTGCTTTTAAAGTCAATGTGATTTGTTAATTTATATTAGTTTTTTAGTATATTTAAGTAGTAGAATTATATTTTAACATCAGTAGATAACAAAAAATATATACATTTGTATATAAAAACTAACGAAAGACTAGAGAAAGCGAAAATTGCTATAGTGAAAACAAAGAAAAAATTATGCTTTCGTCTGCTTAAACTTGAGAAAGAAAAACATCTAATCAATAACTAGACTAATAATAAGACTAATACTTTTTTTCAGATTTGCTTCTCGCTATCCAGTAGAAGTAGCAATTATATATCAAAAGTGTTGGATGCAATTCTCTTCACTTTGTCATGGCTTATTGGGTGGCTTAGGATTAGGCCATTGGCTATACATAGTTTGCAATTTTAACACTCAAGATCATGCCTTTTTAATTCATTACGCTTACTACAGTGATATTTATGTAGGACTGTTCTTCGCTCTGTGCGTAATCTGTCTTGTGTCTGTTTTTGATCGGTGAGTGCTCAAAGTTATTTAGAGAGAGCGAAAATTTTATAATTATTTTACAGGATGGATGTGGGTCACCTCCAATCCCACGACTTGACAGAGTTTTTTAAACAGAAAAAATGCTCGTTTCTTGTGATTGTCTATGTGGCCTGTTTAACTATACATTTATCAACTGCACCATATGATGAAAAACTGTCTCTCTTAGCATATAGAAATCATACAGCTATTGGAAACTCTGAAGGGAATCATACGGTACTATTTGCAGAAAACAGTACTTTTCTGGAGACCACAGTACGTATTTTTTATTAATGGCTAAAATTGTTGGAGGTATGTTTTTTTCTTTACAGATAACATATTCCGAACTTAAAACATGGAATCACTTATCGTTGTGGAGGGCGCTTCTCGCTTTTATCGCATGGATAGTTCTTGGCTTCCAACCACCAGAAGACATGCTTCAGAATCATTTAAAAAGCATGGAAGCATATCTGCCAGACAAATAGTACATGGAAAATTTAAAAGGATATCAAGAATTATCTTAACTGTATGTGATATTGTTAAACAGATATCTTTAAGAGAGACTGCGGCGACTAAAACAAATTAATATAGCGTTTATTATTCAGACACATTATCCCTTTTCGAAACGCTTTAGAAGCCGAACTGTTTAGTTCATAATAAACTTTTTGTGTTCATTAAAGATTTAATTAAGAAACGAGCAATAAAGAAAATAAAAAAGACGAAATTAAAGTGTTTAGGCAAATTATGAAAACTCTTGATTTTTCTTAATTCACCATTCAATATTATAGACATTTTTAGCGTGCATGATAAAACGAAACTGCAAAATATCAGAAAAGTTGCTAAAATAATGTATATTAATATATAAATATATGTAAATATTTTCTCTTAACAATAGTTGGTGCTAAATGTATGTTTTCTATTTTTTTCTAATAATTTTAAATTGCTTTTAATTGTATACCTCCATTTATTATCATATTTTCAACCACATACATTGATATGGTTGCTCAATAAATAATTTAAATGTTTTACATTTTTTTGAGAATTTCCAATCATTGTTTGGTTGTTTATTGAAAAATAAAAGCCCTTAGTGTTCTGAGAATACTCCCCTGCGATGAGCAGTTTCCGATGAAAGTGCAAACGCGTTCAACAAAATCAATGACAAAATGTTTCTTAAAATTACAAAAGGTTTCAATAATATACGAATAGGTTCGTTTTTGAAATCTGCTATTTATTAGTTATATAAAGTTACATTAATGTGGCATTTGCGAAACATTTACGCTTTAATTAGATCTGTATAAATGCAGTGTGCTCATCGGCAAATAACGCTTAACAAACATATATACATATATCAATTTTTATAAAAAAGGTATTAAATCAACATGAAAGACAAACACCAAACAAAAAGAAAAACGAATGATAAGATAAAGTTCCTGTATCTAAACTATAAAATCCAATTATTGTGTATATTTTCCTGACTGTATTTCAATTTAATCCAAAACAACTTTCGTTTGGATTAAAATAAAATCCAATAAAACTAAAAGGATTAGCAACCAAAATTACTACTAGAATCAGTCAGATTTATCGACTAAGATTAGATTATTGTACTTCTCTACTAACAAAACGACATTAAAGGACTTTGCCGTTGTATATCTTCGAAGCAACGCCCATCAAACTGAGTTTTTGATGCCTGATGCTTCAAACAAAACATTTTCTCGAATAGAACATTTAAGGTCGGCGCAGATTTAAAAACTTGGATTATAAAATAAATATATACAAACTAACACTAACTGAGATATTCAATAAGAATACCATTATGAACATAAATACATAGTCCTTGATTTGGTTGAATTGAAGCCAATGTTACATAAGAAAAGTGCAACTGGACAAGGACAAAATACATCAAATAGTTCGAAATTCTTGAAACATTTGCAGTTTGAAAAGAGGATATAAAAATATGGATTTATCTTAATATAGCTTATAGAGGTAGACATAGCGAATAACAATAAATCTGTACTGTACCAGTCGTATAGAATTCACGTTGATAGTCGCTTAAATTTTTAAGCTAAACACCATACTCAGAAACTGCTCATAGTGGATAGTGATAATGCCATCCTGATCTGTATCGTACATTCGAAAAGCCGATGTTAAAGTCTGAAAGATACGAAGTTATAAATTCTCAAAACTTAGTAAATGAAGAATTAGAAATTATATAGGTTGAATTTCTTTTAGAGATAAAAGGTCAATTTGCCTTCAGTCCTACACATACGATTCAACTTATGCCAACTATGCGTGATTGAAAGTGCATACTTTGCCACATTAAAAGATACGATAATAACACTTAAATCAGATAAATAATTTTATCAGATACAGTCGCAGTAAAAATGCATAATGAAAAATTGCACCTCGTTGCATATACATAACTAGTTTTCCTGTTCGTCAATACAGTTGATCAGTACTATTCATTTATGTTTTAGTTTGCTTGCACTTTTATCTAACATCAACACATATCATAGATACTTACATGCAGAACAACACAGGCTTGGATAAAGTCATCAAACAAAATGGTCCCGTTTCCATATCTATCAAATTTCTTAACCATTATATTGATTAAGGTGTCTGAAATTCTATATCCAAAATTGTGCAAAGCGAGCTTGAATTCTTGACGATCTATATTGCCGGAATTATCGAGATCAAAGGAGTGAAAACAAGCTTGCCAGTCCGATACATACTTCCAAAGAGCGCCGAAATCTTCAAACGATATTTGGCCTCTGTTACTGCGATCAAACATTCCTTTAAAAAAAACGTTTTCTATGTCTTAAAGTATTGATATTCATTAATAAAAGTTCAAACCAATTGAATGCTTCGAGAAAATATGTTATCCAGGTAAAGAACATTTGATTTAAAAAATGTTGAAAGGCGACCTGTTATCTTGTGGAAGAGTAGTGAATTTTAATGAGTGAAAATGGGGTGGAAAACCGTAAAAATACTGCTGCACACGGGATTTTCCATATTGTGTATTTTCCAGATAGATGATTACCTGATAGACTATCAAATTATTATTAGTAATAGAATTTAAAAGTGGTCTTTTGGCTGTTATGAGTGAATGTTGTTGTTAACATTTTCACGGAAATTTTCGTGTGTTATTAACATAAATTACAATATAACATAAACTTTTTATAACTATATTTCATACCCATCATAAGTCTTACAGTCTCCGGATTGAAAGGTTGCCATGTCCCATTAGATAGTGCATGTTGCAGTTCGTCGGCATTGATAGAGCCACTATTGTCCCGATCAATCCTGGAATAGTTAAATACATTAGAAATCAAACAAACAGTGTATAAAGTATTACACAATTGATACGTACTTCCTAAAAACGCCTCTTAAAAAGTCGGGGTTCGGCATTGGTGAATTGAACGTCATTTTGCTCGCTTGAGGTTTGGTCGTTAAACCAATATTATAATGGAATTTTAATAGGGTTTTCTTGGTAAGTATTGGGGTTTGCACAATAACTGACTCACAAAAACAAAACAGTTGTATTTAAACGTCACAGTCAAAATTTAGACATTTAACTGACAGCATTAATCAAGGAAAGCCACTTGACCAATGACATCACTTGGCAATTTAAGGCGCGAATTGAAATTTATGTCTATTTATTCAATTTTTTTAGTTCATTTTGTAGAAAAATTAAAAAATCGATCAATGAATGAATGAACTGAATAAATGTTGCGTAAGTATCTAAGTGCAATATAATTAATTTTATATGGCTTTTATTGCAAAATAATTCATAGTCAGAATAACTGGCAGTATCTTATTTTGAAAATATTTGCTTCGTGAAATTTGTTTCAAATTCTTGATCAAATTAGTATTTTTTATAAATAAATTATTTAAAAAATGGACGTTAGGTAGAAAAGGACGAAAGAATGACACTGTGACACAGAAAACCTCTGAACATTCCCTGACAGATTCCAAAAATAAAAATGAATGAATAGGGTTATGTGAAAAATATTTTCTCGGAAAGTCAGCGAGATCAATTGAAACTGCTGTTATTAGATAAAATTGAACTTTTCAAGGCGTAATTCATATTAAATACTATGGCTTTACCACCTCGTGAGTATCTCTGGTCAGTTTTTGTCAGGTGAGTAATCTTCAACATGACAATGAACGTAAAACATAAGTAATTACCAAATAGTCGGTTTTCGTGTTTTTTTATCTTTAACATCTACTTACTACAAATAGTTGTATCAATGCCAATCAATGTCATGTAAGGCTCCAAGAGTATATAGAAAGTTTCATAAGTATACCAAGAAACTTTTGGAATTGATGTAGACGCCAAAAAAATCAAATATATTTTTGCTTTATAAAGTTATTGGTTGTCGGCGAATAGTTTAATTTGCTTGTGTTGACCCTCATAACTACAACTCATCCGTTATCTGCACAGCTTATAAAGATCAACCGCCCCTGAAGAGCACCCGCCCTTTTTTCGTTCCTGCTCAGCAAAACACATATAGAACTCAAGCCTTGTCACACAGTCTCAAATATAAATAAGTTGTAACTTAAAAGTGTAGAACATGCAATAAAATTAACTAAATGTTTCATCCTAAATAGCAATTCTACAATTAATTCCCCTCTGTAAGTTCGTTCATTGCTAGAAACTGATAAAGCAAATTAAACAGTAAATAAATGCAACCAAGAGACTAAAAGGTCTTGCCAAAATTAGTTTTTGAAGTTTTAAAATAAATCGATATTCAGGTCGCTATCTGGTCCAAATCAACCTGGAATGTTTAAAGAAACCCCGTGGTTTTTGAAACAGAAGTTCTAAAACTTTGACTCAAAATTTTAAAATGTTTGTTTCTAACGTTTGTAAAAGTTAAGAACTCCCGGTAGAAACTAATTATTAAAAATTATAATTATAACCCAATTAAAGTAATAAAGTAATTATAAAACCCAAAGACGACAGTTCTGGAAACGCGATTCACGAAATAGCTAATGATTTTAATTTAGATTTAAGTTTTCTCTTTTACATTTCGGTTGCTTGATAGTTACAACGCCAAAATAGAGTAGTAGTAGTAGTAAACATCTTTATTTCTAAAAAAGGCTATCGACCTATCGGTCTTTCTGCCCTTGTTTAATACATGTAGTCTTAATCTAAATAAAAAACAAAGATGAAAATTCTCTTATTCTAGGTTAATAATCTGATTAAATAAACTTTCCAATTCTAATGACAAGAAAAAATTATTTTATTGTCCAGTAGTCAGTTGCGTTTGTAAGTGTTCGAGTAGCGTTGATGTAGGGAAACGGAAGCGGGATTGTCTGGTTGGTCTTGTAAGACAAAGGGGATTCAGTATGGTCCAGTTGTAGGGGTTGTTTGTCCATTTTGTCTGTAGATGTATGAGTCTTTCCGAAATCTTTGTCATGTTTGTGCGTTCGTATAGTAGTTGGCTGGGGGAGTTGTGTAGTGGGTTTTGGGAGTGTCTTATTCGTGTTATTAGTCTTAGTCCAATTTGTTCTGTTGTTTGTGTATAACGTTTTGTCCTTTCTGTTCCGTTGGGGGAACAAATAGCTTTATATATTTTGGTGGCGGTGTTTGTGCTGATTCCTCTGTCTTTGTAGGTTAGTGATCGGAAGTGTTTTGTTCTCTTTATTGTTTCTGCCCTGATGTTTCGTATGTGTTTAGTGAATTTAAGTTTGTGGTCAATTGTGATTCCAAGGTATTTTACGTCGTTTTTTGGTTGTGTCGTTTGACCGTCTGCAGTTATTGTAGGGGAGTCAGCGTTGAGTCTGTGGTTTGTGAGCAGAAGTTGGTTTTTTGACGCGTTTGGTGTTAGTCTCCATTTATAAAACCATGTCATTGTGTTGTTTGTTAGTGTTTGGAGTTTTTGAGCTGCTCTCTCAGTAGTTTTGTCATGTACAATAAGTGCCGTGTCGTCTGCGTATTGTAATATGTATGCCGATCTGTCGATTTGATTTTTGTCTGGTAAGTTGTAATTGTATATGTCATGGCAGTATATATTGTAGAGAAACGGTGAGAGCGGGGATCCTTGAGGGAGCCCTTGTTCAGGGAAAAAAAATGACAGTGTTTTGTCAATTCGTACTTGTAGTTGTCTGTTTTCTAGTAAGTTCTTTATGGTGTGTAGTAGATGTGTTGGTGTGTGTAGTTTGTATAGTAAGCCTCTATGCCAGACACTATCAAAAGCTTTGTTAATGTCCATAAAAAGGCAAGCTGTCTTTCTGTCAGTTAGGTAGGTTGTTTGTATATTGTTAGTCAGAGTGAAGAGTGGGTGAAAAATAGTCGAGTGCTGATGTTTGAATCCGAATTGATACGATGGTATGTACTTTCCGTCCAGTTTTCCCAGTCGCTGCCTTATTATGTACTCAAAAACCTTGCTAAGCACTGGGGGCAATGTAATTGGTCTGTAATTGCTCGGTTGTGTATTGTCCAGTCCATTTTTGGGTATAGGGATTATTAAGCCGTTTTTCCATGTTTTTGGAATTTTGTTATTTCTGATGCGGTTGTTCAATTCACGTTAGGATCAGTTTGTGTGTTTCTTGAGTTAGGCTTTTCAGGAGTTTTGCCTTAATTTTATCTTTCCCCGGTGCAGTGTTTTTGATGTGCGCTAGGGCTTCATCGTACTCTGTGTCTGTGATCAGTTTATATGTATAGTTTGGTGAGCTGTTGAGATAGTTCAAATACCAGTCGTTGATCAAGTCCCAGTTGTCATTGTCGAAGTTAGGGTTTGTCGATATGCTGAAGGCCCTTTGATAGTGTCTGGCGAACGCGTCAGCTTTCTCTTTGCCTGTGTACAGTTCTATTCCGTTTTCGTCAATTGTATCAGGAGTGTTAGTTTTTTTGTATTGCGCTAGTTTCTTAATTTTTCGCCAGTATGTTTTGCCTTTGTCTTTTTGTATTTCTTTACATGTTTCTAGCCATTTGTCTTGTCGGTATTGTCCAATCAAGGTTTTAATGTTTCTGTTGAGTTGGTTCAGTGTCTTTTTTAGGTCGTTATTTTGAGTGTTTGTATATAGTCTGTACAGTTCTCTCTTTTGTTTTATGAGCCTCAATATTAATTTGAGTAGTGGGTGCCAAAATAGATTTTTCCAGTTTTTCCATTCCGTTTATAAGATAAATTAATGCTAGTTTAAAAAATTTTCAAGTCATATACCGTTTCTCAAATATTGGCGCAAACATTATAGAACGCTGTTGATTAGTTTCATATTTATGGACGAGCATATTTTGCATAATTAACAGTCATTAACTCGTTTTACACAGATTTTAAAGTATTTTCACGTGAAAAAAAGATATTTTATTATAGCGTTGACCGAGATAAGAGTGGATATATTAATGCACATGAATTGCAACAAGCTTTGTCCAATGGAACTTGGAACCAGTTCAACCCTGAAACGGTTAGATTGATGATGGGTTAGTAACATTACACTCACATTATTATTTCTTGTACATAAATCAAAAGAATACAGTTTGATAGCGGCTTTTCTGTAGGAATGTTTGATCGTGAAAATCGAGGCCAAATATCATTTGAGGATTTCGGAGCCCTTTGGAAGTATGTTACTGATTGGCAAAACTGCTTCAGATCGTTTGATAGAGATAATTCCGGAAATATTGACAAGAACGAAATGAAACATGCCCTTATGACTTTTGGTTATAAAATATCTGATAATCTGGTCAATACTCTAATCCAGAAGTTCGACAGATTTGGAAATCAAACCATTCTGTTTGATGACTTTATTCAAGCTTGCATATTACTACATGTAAGTCTATTATCCTATGATCTAAGTGTTGCTAAGTTTGATGACTATTTATGTATTTTAGACACTTACTAGCGCATTCCGAGCTTATGATCAAGATCAGGATGGAGTTATTACTATTCACTATGATGACTTCTTATCAATGGTGCTAAGTTTGAAAATTTGATTTTAATTTTAATGGGGTCCGTAAGGTCCATTATATTTGCAGTCTCAAACTATTAATTAAATGTTTCTTTGTCGAGCTATACTTGTATATTTTGTAGTTGCGCTCGGATTATCTTCATGGATACACATGTAATATAAGAGACAGTATTTATAACAATTAGATCTGTAATTATATATTTACTGCCGTTTATTCCAGTTCAATATTATATTTTTGTCATATGAATGTCTATTGTGTAGTTCGCAAACATTAACATGCTTTTATTGTTATGATATGCTATATTTTCTATTATACTTAGAAAGTTTTATTAAAAACATATTTTGTAATTCTATTGTCTGTTTATTACATTAAAATTTCGTATTGTATTTTCAATAAATGGCACTCGTTTTCATAATTTTTATGAATCGTATCGAGTTACAAGCTCATTTTTCAGATTGTGGTGTGTTTAAATTTATAGTTAATTAATATTTTACATTAAGCATCTAATATATTAAACCGTGCGCCGCCACTACAAATAAAGCAAAATTATTTTTATGGGTCATTTTTGCGCAAATTGCCTGGTTTTCATAAAGTAAAACCAATATTCTATTATACCAATCATTTTAATAGTTTTTGTAGGAAAAAATTATGAAATATTTGCTCTATTTCTGAGATACCCTGTATTTTATTCATTTAACGAAGTGCCGGATTTAATGATTTGCAGAATCATTTAACGAAATACCAGGCCCCCAGTAATACCTCACTTCTGCATATCAGTCTAAAGATTCTTCGGATAAAATCTGCAGTTGGCTTAAGAGAAAATGCATAAATCTGCAAATAAAGCGGTGGTTTTTTCTACTGCCCTTTGTTTTCCTGAGAAGTACGTAATTTAAGAAAATAATGGCAATAGTGCCGAAGACGGTGACACAAGCTGTCATCAACAGCTGTATTGTTGTTTACTGAGCAGGAGCAGTGAACAGGCAAGCCATATAAATAACATGTGGATTGTTGATTATTTCCTCTTTCAACAGTAATTAAACATGTAAATTTCGGTTTAGCAGGAAACGGTTGTCAGCGCCAGAAGTCTGTGTTTTAGATCAGGGCTTCAGTTCGTACATTTTCAGTGTTGTATGTGTGTTTTCAAAAATCATTTAAATAGTTTAGTTGAAGTTAATTGAAAATATGTGGTGAAAACGTGGTTCCTTGCTTAATTCTAGGTAAGAACATTTGCTAACGGCAATGATCGCCATTCACTTGGAAGAGCACTGATTTCATCCTCACCATGTGTGAACGGCACATAACATTAGCTTATCTGGAGAGACATGGTACTTATTTTAAGCTTCTTTTAATTTAGTTTGTATGCTTTATTTAACACACTTTTATTAATTGAAGTTTAGTGACATTATTAATTTGATTGCTCTACCCCCTAAGTCACAGCTTCATTATCATCTCTATTTTTAGTAAAGTTATGCACAGAAATACATAACAGTTTATCATTTCTCCTTCATAATCAGCGTGTATTCAGGGCTATTATACGGTAAAGTCAACTGGAACACATAAAACAGCTCATTAACAGGTTTATTCAGTACATGTTCTAAAACCAGCGAGCTACATAGTGTTTACCAAGTCGATGTATTCTTTGCTAGATATTTTAGAGCCAGCAGTTTGAATTTTTTGTTAATAGACCGTATTCCGAAAATGCTTTTTTATGAATATTGAATATTATACATTTGTGTGTGTAGTTTTTGTAATTTTTCCACTACTCTGTCTTTATTTTTATTAGCAAGTTAATTTTCTGCTTGTTTCCACTTGTTTACCTTCCTGATTACTCAGCGGATTTTGTGACGGATTTTCTAAAAGTTTCCTAGTAGTTTCTGTCTTCGTTTTTCAAATTATGTTATTATTTCTGTTCATATCCGGGGTTCCGTTTAATTTCGGTTTTTAGAGTCATCACCAATCACTCTCAACTTTCGTTTTCCTCTTTTTACTTCCATACTACATTTCTCTCTCTAGTATATTCTAGCATTTCTTTTGCTATGTGTTTTCTTATGTTCTGAACAGTGCCTTCAACTTAGTAGGTTGAGTGTTATTGGGGCTGTGAAATTTTGCTGATTGTAGCAGGATTTATCAGTGAAAATCATCATGAAAAAAAAACACCAATCGGTACTCAAGAGTGTGTAAATGTCCACTTTGGTTTGTCGCTTTTTTCCTTTCTTTTATTAATTAGTTGTACTGTAGAACAGCTAGTGGTTGTCTGTGCTACTCCTTTTTATTCTCTCTTCAAAATCAATTCAGTAGTTTTTCTTAGCTTCTATTTCAAGTGTTTGACTTTTTGTCTTGTTTTATTTTTACAACAGTATTACAGTTGAATATATTGTTCTTAACATTATCGTTTTATATAAACAATGGATAATTTCAAATTTCCAGATAAGATTCACGCATACTTTTAACAATAAGGCAGCCAGCCTCACAACCTATTATGTATGTATTTAAGCTTATTAGGTAATTTTTCCTATAATGAGCTTACCGAAACTCAACTCTAATAGTACAGTTACTGTTCAGTATTTAAATTGTTTGTGATGATAATGAGGACATTTTGCGTTTCCAGTTCTAAAACAGTAATTTAGTGGACTTTAGTGTGTGAGATATCAGCTTTTGGTAAGCAAAATATTTCAAAATTTGCCAGTAAATAAACCAATGGAACTGTCTTAAAGTACGCTAGGAAAGCATTAGTTGTACATTTTTACCACAAGTTTGCCTAAATTTGTGGAAAAATTACAGCAAGATTAATCTTTTCTTATTATCATGCCACAGTAAACTTTAACCTTCACTACGAAGAAAACCGACGTTACACATTTCTAAATATAATATATTACTAACAATGTCAGGTATTTCATTCAGAAGATAACAGCCACTGTTTCGTATTCAAGTGTTGCGATGGCATTAAAAATAGACTGCAATAATTCTTTGATAGCATGAAAACTATAATGGATTTAATCTAATTAATTATGCGGACATACTATTAAAGGTTGCCGAATATCATTCATGGGTTAATATGGCTATTTGAATATAATGGAATAATAGATAGATTATTAATGTGCAAATGTTTAAGCTGGTAGTTTAGTTTGCGTTCGTTTTGCCTCAAGAGATAAAAAATAAAAATAATGGGGTCATCATATTAGATACGTAATGTGTAAAAGCAAAACACATTTGGTTGTATTAGGAAAATTCAAGGGATCTTAATTTAAGATTTTCAACCGAATGACCAGCTGCTTTAAGTAAAATTAACATATTCTGGTCACTTCATCATCACAAACTAAACAGCGAAGTTCGATAGAAGCTGATATTGTGAGCTCCCCAACGCATCGCGGTGTCAATGTGGAGGAAACATCTCTCGCACTCAAATTTCCAAAGAAGGGTAGTCAACTTGCAGAATATCCAAAGTAAAGGTGATTTTTGCAAAGGGCCAGTTTCAACAACTTTCCTTGCAGAGCAATGGCGATATTATCCGCAAGTCCCAGAATTTTGATCACCCTGTATAGACACTCTATCCAGACACTATATTATATTGCAAATGAGCATTCTTACTTTGAAATTAGTAACAAATTTCTACGAAAAACAGCTACCAGTTTTATTTACAGCGTTGGAGAAATTCAGGATGTATTTGCTTTGGGGAATTTAGTAGATAACTTATCAAGTTAATATCTATGAAAATATTAGAGTTTTTTTTAGTATTCTTCAGTTCTATTAATTTAATTGGAACATGCACTTTTTGTATGCATACGTAAGTACTATTTTGAAACTTTGTCTTAAATCTAGTACCTACATGGAATACAAAGTATTCTCATGACCGTATCATATTAGTTGCTTCTTACGTAATGGAAACTTAATGCTTGCTATTGAATTGGTAAAGAATATGCGATAATAAACCGACTGTCTAAGAATTTGTATTTTTAACATCATATAATTAATTAAAAAAAACATGTTTAGCGCAATATTATTTGAAAATGTACTCTCATTCTACAATGGAAAGCAAGAAATATTATAATTTCACCGATCCTCTCCTTAATCTAATGGAATTCCGATTGCACATAGGTGTGTAATAATAAAAAGGTGACCTATTCTATTAGTTTAATTAGACGATTATTGCCAATTCCATGAAATGAAATGGCTGTGGCTGAGAATATCTTTATGCAGCTTGTTATAACAAAAAACTTTTAACACTTCTAGCCGAATTTGTATAAACAATAATATGCACTGTGTTCACTTAGTATTGCGACGATGAGTAAGTGTCGCTTCGTGATTGGAGATATTAGCATATTCTTTTTAAATCAAATAACATGTCCATAGGTAATTGGGAAAAAGTGCGATACAAGCCATTTTTATGGAAAACTGTTAATTTCAAAATGTAGCTGACCTAACACGGCTTTCAATTTTGTGTTTTAATTCATCCGGCAATGTTTTACAATTTAAGTTATACAGTCTATTTAGTGTTTTTAGTTATTTTATCTTTCTAAAAATGTGTTTGGATCCTATACATTTTAGTGATGGATCAAAGGCCATTAGTTTATTGTTAATAAAGTAGTAGGTTTTTTCACTCGTCTTCAAATTGAGGGCAGTAATTGTTCCGTTTGAAAGCTTTTTACAAAAATATCATTATTTTGCTGCCTGTTTCAACCATGCGGATTACCATTAGAACATTTAGATTTATTTAATGCAATGACCAACTTTTTTTGATTCTTCAATCCTTGGAGGTGGATCAAAGGTATTTTTTATTGTTGATAAACCGAGTAGGTTTTCAATTGCCTTCCCTTTGAAACCAGTAATACTACCCTTATCAAAACATTTTTTTATGTATTTTTTTTACAAAATGTTCATAATTTGTATGTAAATTCTCGAGAAGGTTAACATAACTCTGCATAATTTTGTAAACAGCTACTTGCGGGAATTTCATCTACTTTACTACTCGGTTTATTGTTTTTTATAATTTTCTTAATTCGAGTAGTTTTTTGCGTATAAACATTGACTTCTCATTAATGTGAAACCTTATATTCCCAGTCTCGACCTGCACAAAAAAAGAATCGATATTTAGAGCTAAATAATTCAACATTATGTATCAAATAATGTAATCTAATTAAACTATGCTAATGAACAAGCATTAAGCAAAGTTTGTTATTTAGTAAAAAGATAGGATCCTAATTTATCATATAAAAACGTTTGCATACTAAGTCAGGACAAAGCAAAGTCGACTTTATACTAGATTTTATACTAGAATGCTTCAATCAGCTTAATTTTCATCTTCCTTACCCATATTGCTGCATCTTTAACAAATAAGCTTTAGTTGTCTTAAGGCCAGACCCTGTCCTGTATATGCAGACTTTATTTTATTGTCTAGATTATTAATGTTATTTATTTTTCAAATTTTTATAGCTGATTCATTAGCATGGGAGACGCAACCGATGAAGATGACTATTTTGATACAATATCAGTGAATTCCACACGCAGTAAACGAAAGCTGAACAACAACGATTATATTGCGCTTTCCCGAAACACCCTGTATTATTCAGTCCCAGATTTGGGGGGCAACAGCATGGAGATGACAGAGCTGCAAGAAAGCGGCCACAAGGTCTCAGGCAACAAAAACATTCGAACCTATACACAGTGGAGAGATAGGGTATTGGAAAATTTTAAACACTATCTAATTTTGCATGAAAATCTAACTTTATTACTTTCGATCACTATTCTTACCTTATTTCGCCACTGCTATTGGGTTATGGTGATTTAAAGACTGAACAATTATTTGTTGTTTAACGATGGTTCGAAAGAGGATTTTTTTTGCAAAAGGCACTGTAACAAATTTTTATGAATTAGATAGCAGCACAGCATGTACAGTTCTCACAAAGCGAATGGGGATTTTAGATAAACATGCCTACATACAAACTTATCACTAGTACTTCGCCAGGAAAAATATAATTTATGTTCGTCTTAAAGTATAAATATCGCGATAAAGAAGAAACAAGCTTGATAATCTGAAGTCATTGCAACTAATGAAAGGCAGCGATGATTGTATATTATATCACATCAGTCCACTAACAGTTCTGTTCAAACAACTAAAATTTGCTGTTCAACGTTTTGGTATAAATACATTTTATCAGTTTAGCACTTAGTAATAGTTTAAACTTCTTACATTAAATGGAAAAATATGTCTGGTGAAAAAAATGTGTTGAAAATGGTTCTACCCGAGGTTTTTAGTTAGAATACATTTGCGATAAGCCAATGATTAACCATGCGTGTAAGTGCAAATATAAATTTGAAAAATTTAACATTATCGTTATACAGGGTATATTATGGTGAGTGGCTTGCTAGGCATTTAAGGAAACTATTAGGTGTAATGATCTCAAGTTTCGGTTACTTTTTGCTAGATTTATTAACAAGACTTATTAGACTTATTAACAATTAAGATTCAGTTAATTTTTTTTATAAATCATACAGGGAGGATTTTGTAAATGTTTTAGATGTTGATCTATTTCGGACCTTGTTTTGAAAAACTATTATTTCTTTTTGTACACGCGCTGTTTATTAGCTAAATTAGTAAAGAATTTTGGTGTAAAAAAATTGAAAATCAGAGATCCAGAGAGAGTCCAGATATCTGAACTTTTAAAAACAATGTATTTCCTAAATGGATTAAAAATCTTGGTTAAAACCAGTAAATCAAAAATTTCTAGCCTCTAAAAAGATGGAAGCAAAAATAAGAAAACTTCTTAATATTTCTGAAGCGAAATTTTTTTGGTCTTTTTTTCGAGAGATATTTCTTCGTCATCAAGAGCATAGCTTAGAATTCCTATACTTTACTAAAAATGAGTGAGTTTTTTTTGAAGAATTGAATTGAATTTTTGAAGAAAGAAAGTAATTAATTTCGCTCATTTTAATCAAATACAGGCTCAATATCTTATTTTTTCAATACCAAAGAGTCCAACGGTTTTTTCTGTTTTCGTTACATTATTCTGATTTTTTGCTCGTAAATTGGAATTGATTCACAATGAATGAGATCCGGCTTGTTAATGCCACTGCAAAATACTGGCCGTTCCATTTAATAACAGCATTTTTACAAAGTAACCAAAATATGAGATTTTTACCTACGGATTTCCATAAATTTTATTAGGAAACTCACCGTCAATGATTCTGTATGTGCGCTTCATTTTAATTTTAAAGATGGCCAAATTTACAAGTTGAAGAAAATGAAGTTGTTTTGTATTTATAGGACTAGACTTGCAAATGCTAAAACTTCTCCTTTCAGAGTTGGAGGTATTTTTCAAATTCGGAAATCGTAGTAGATTTTGCTTTGGCTTATGACGAGCAAGGAAAACAAGAGCATGTGCAAAGACGAAAAACTTTTGAAGCAAGCTTGCAACAAACCGGATTAATATTAGAGCGCGAAGTGAATCAGAGAATACACTTTGTCAAGATACATGTTCCAAGAGAAGTGTTGTGTCAGTATGCTGAGATTTTAAAACTCCGGATGCCAATCAAAGATGTAAGTCCCAGATAAGTTAAATGTTGTTCAGCCACAATATTTTATTCATTATTTCAGAATAATGAACAACTTCCGAAAGGTAACATTGTGGCCAACACCGTGCAGAAGTGTTTAGAGAAATGCAGAGTAACTTTAGATAGTGAGAAGTTTCCACCACAAAAGTACCAACTCACTGCTGAATTCAATAAAGATAAACCGTATTTGTAAGTTACACACAGCAGGAGACACTCGCTTTGTACTTATATTTTAAAAACGTATAAAAACTGTCCACAGTAGAAAATGTAGCTAGTTAATGTTGAAAAACTGAGTGGAAGGGATTTTTAATTTGAAAAATCGTACTTTTTTATCGGGAATACAAAAGTCGTTAAATTAGGGTGTAATAAGAACGCAAACTTCGTTACACGACAATAAAAAGTGTAGTTCACAGCAGAACCACTCGCTTTATACTTATATTTTACAGAATCGTATAAAAACTGTCCACAGCAGGAAACCTGGCTAGTTAATGTTGAAAAACTGAGTGGAAAGGATTTCTAATTCGAAAAATCGAACGGTCCCTATTGAAAATACAAAAACCGTTTAAATTGAGGTGTAATTAACAGGAAAAAAGCTGTAACAACGAAACCTTTCTTACACGGCAATAAAAATTGTAGTTCGCAGTAGAACACTCTCGCTTTATACTTGTATTTTAAAGATTCATATACAATATGTCGACAGTAGAAACCTGACTAGTTAATGTTGAAAAACTGAGTGAAAAGAATCAAATTTCTGAAAACTCGAACCGTCCCTATTGAGAATACAAGGATCGTTTAATTAGGATGAAAATCACAGAAGAAACGGGCCTGGAAAATGCACAAATTGCACTGCACGATAAAAAAAAGTGCACTTGGTTTACTATTGGCTTTCATTGCAAAAAATCGCATACAAACAGTCTACTGTGGAAGAGTTGCCCAGTTAATATTGAAGGAAATAATGTGTTTAGACTATGTTAAATGCGTATTTAATTTTAAGGTTTGATGTGGATTCTCCCGATTTCTTTAGCGACTCTGTTAAAATAACGGTGGCTTCTTATATTTTGGAAGGGAAAAGTTTGGTCCAGAGGATCAGGATAAGGGTATAAAGCAATTGATTTCCAATGGAACCTACAAGGCCGCTTATCCTCTGCACGATGTAAAATAAAATTGCTTGAAAGGCGCTCAAACCTGCATAATACATAGTATATTTTAGGGAGAAATTGATGATGCCGGATCGAAACGCCATCTTTTATTCCACGAATGGGCCTCAATTTCCAAGTGTATCAAATTTCAGCCCCTAGACGATATTAAGGACTATTTCGGTGTCAAATTGGCTCTGTACTTTACGTGGCTGGGCTTTTACACTCACATGCTAATACCCGCGGCTGTAGTGGGAGTTTTATGCCTTTTATATGGAGCACTGACATTACACTCAGATACTCTAAGCAAAGATATTTGCAGTTTGGACGTTACTATGTGCCCATTGTGTGATAAATATTGTGATTATTGGAAATTGAGTGGCAGTTGTACATATTCAAAGATACAGCATTTAATCGACAATCCGGCTACTATATTTTTTGCTGTGTTTATGTCGATATGGGCTGCAATTTATTTGGAATTCTGGAAAAGGTGAGTGCTTTCCTAACACAAATCGCATTAATGGAAATTAGTCATTAATTCAAAAGATTTTTAGTGTTATTAAATGAACGCATTGTTGGCACAAGTTTTTTTATAATTTGTTTATACTTTATTTAATTGTTGTTACACTAATTTTGAAGTTCACATAAAAAAATTCGTGGTCTCGGCGTTGACAAATATAATCCGTTTTTCCAAGGCAGAGTTAACTTTTGTATTTTTTTCCAGATACAGTGCTGAAATAGCTCATCGATGGGGTTTAACAGGTTTCGACTTACAAGCTGAACCTCCTCGACCTGAATACTTGCTACGTTTGTCCAATGCCAAAAAGAAGAAACTAAACGTGATCACTCAACTCCAAGAACCAGTCGTGCCTTTTTGGCGAGTGAAACTGCCCTCTATTATTCTCAGTTTTACCGTTGCCTTTTTCTGGGCTTTGATAGCTCTTACTATTGTGATTGGCATTGTAATTTATAGAATGTCACTGCTTACCTCCGATGCCTTATATAAAGATCGAACCAGTGTTCGAATTACGTGGTTCCGGTAACGGCTGGATTGCTCAATTTGGTTTGCATCGTGATTTTAAACATGATCTACGACCGACTGGCTGTATGGTTAACCGAAATGGAGCTACAGCGAACACAAACCGAATTCGATGATAGTTTAGCGTTGAAAATTTACATTTTTCAATTTGTCAACTACTACTCGTCTATTTTTTATATTGCCTTCTTTAAAGGAAAGTTTGTGGGATATCCTTCGAAGTATAACAAAGTTTTTGGTTACCGACAGGAAGAGGCAAGTTATATTAAATCTATAGGTTCCGAAATTATTCAAGGCAATTTTTAAAAATTTAGTGTAATCCTGGAGGTTGTTTAATGGAATTAACGATACAATTAGCCATAATAATGATCGGCAATCAGGCAATGAACAGCGTAATGGAAATGCTAATTCCTTTTTGCTTGAAAATGTACAATACATTTATTGTGTCGAAGCGAATAGAAGAAGCAGATACTGAAAAAGAACTAATCGGGTGCAACCAGTGGACTGCTGACTATAATTTATCGGACTTGCAATCTCGTAGCTTGTTTGCGGAATATTTGGAAATGGGTAAGTTTATTTTCATCTGAGCCTTATTAAGTGTTGGGAGATTTATTCGTCTAATTAAGAATGTCGCTTTTAGTGTTGCAGTATGGGTTTGTGACGCTTTTTGTAACAGCCTTTCCTTTAGCACCGTTGTTCGCTCTCATCAATAACGTATTAGAAATGAGATTAGATGCGAAAAAATTTATGAAATATTTTCGCCGTCCAGTGCCTCAACGCGTAAAAAATATAGGAGTATGGTAAGGAATTACTTTGGATTTCTCGGATAATCGGTTAAGTAACTCACCAAATTTATGTAATTGAGCAGGGTTTTAAATACTTTCTTAGTGAATTTTGGGATAATAGTTTTAAATTGGGAGCAAGTAAAGTGCACAGGTACACGGATAGCTCAAATATAAGTAATGAAACTAAAAATGTGATTGGAATGTCTCTGTTCATACAGCAAGACACTGAAGACACTATTATTTTGCTAATATCTGTATTTCATGGAAGCTTATGAAATGTTCTGCAATAGCGGCAAAATAAACTAACGATGATTATGTTTATTTCAAAGTTATCTATGTCTTTGACCGGGCGAAATAACTGTGTGTTTTCCGATTTTCTTTCAATTTACATCGATTATATTAAAGTAAATTGAAAAACGTATCATGGAAAACATTTCCGCATTGATCAAAGATAATATAACAGGGACATTAAAGAACAATTTATGGGACTGTATAGAATATAAGTATTTTGTGAAACGTTTATTTATTAAAATTGGAATATCTTACTACTATCTATCTACTTTAAGTTTTCTACAGAGTATTTGATATATATTGACCCTAATTGATTATTTTGTGCGGCAGTTTCATAAAATTCTGTTTATTATGTTTGCAGGTATCAAGTATTGACCGTTATTGGCCGCATAGCTATAGTTTCAAATGCTATGATTATTGCATTTTCTTCGAATTTCATTCCTCGGCTAGTATACATGCTGAAAATCAACGCGGATCATACAGACCAAGGATTCTTAGAGTTCAGTTTAGCCTATTTCAATACTACTGACTTCAAACCAGGTGCGTTTGCTTAAGTAATTAATAACTATTTCGTACTTTGAAAATCCGTTCTTTGGATTACAAGTCTTACCATGTCTGGGCTTTTTTCGATTAAACCATAAATTTTACATCGATTTATCTATTACGTGCTAAGAAGAGAATTAAAAAACATTAAATTATAATTTATTTCAGAATAAAATTAAAAAGAAAGCTTATGATATATGTTGGCTTTAATAGCTAAAATATCTAAATAAATATTATTAATAAATTAACTAAAACGGATGTTAATTATGATTCAATGTGCTGTCTGCCCACAGGAAATGTTATTGCATTTTTTTAAATATGAAAATCAATGAAAAAGAAGCGTAAATGCATTCTATCGTAAAGATGTACGAATTCAAGTAGATACTTGAATTTGTTCTTTATTTTTATTTAATAAATTTGCAGGAAATTTCGAATTGAGTGGAATTTGCGTTTTAATTGACTGAGAACCCAGACAGATTATCATTAACGACTATATAAGTGACAAACTTGCACTTCAGACTTTTCAACTTTAATGTATAATTCCTTGGCTAAGGGAGCTAAAATATGATTAAATATGAAAAGAAAGACATAATTTTTAAAACTATTTAAGAAGACAAATAAAACACACAAAGAATACTCCAAATAACCAGCGTATTTCTTTAGGAACTGCACCAGAATCTCCAGCATACGATACTCAAGTTTGCCGTTATGCCGAATTTAGAAATCCTCCGGATGATCCACACAAGTATAAAAGACCTTTGATATACTGGCATATTCTAGCGGTCCGATTGGCTTTTATCGTCGTATATCAAAATTTAGTTAGTTTTATTGTAACTGTTGTCGAATGGACTATTCCCGATATTAGTAGGAAACTGAATGATAGAATCAAAAGAGAAGCGTATAAAGTAAATGAAATAATCATAAAGAATGAATCGGAGAGAGCGAAAAAACGAAGCAATACAGGTAAGTTTTACACATATAAACAGGGCTTGTAATTTAGAGTATGCTCAGTTTAACTTATTCGTAGTTCGAAAACGAGACTCGCTTCTTTCGGAAGTTGGAAGTGTGTATCATGATGCAATTAGTGAAGCGGGTGATGTGAAAAATCATCGCTCCACGATGTATTACGATACTGGGGATAGTTAGCGTTTACTAGAACGTTTCAATTTCTTGCCAGTCGTACTTATAACATCTTGTTCCTCAATCATCATTTATTTAGATCTATTTATTTTAGAGTACGGCTCTATTTTAACATTGCATCTTCTTTTTAACATAATCGTATTGCTAGTCATAATACATCAATGTATTTTCGTGTTATTAATCTGAAGCATTTAATTAATTATTGTTGTTGGCTGTTAAACTATAGTTAAGGGCTGTTTCTGTTCCCGAACTAAATGCTATATATATAGTTTATGAAATGTTTCTATTTTATTAAATGCCTAACCAAACCTGATAGAATTGTATCACAATGAAACTGAAATATTTATGATGCTGTGCAATAAAGTCCCTACATGTATCGTAATAACACTATAAAATGTATTTTTCTAATAAATGTAAAATATTCACTAATTAGAGTATGTAATAGAGTTTTATGTAACAATAAATCGTTTTTTCTTCAACCTGATCCAGACTTTTCCCAAAGGTTTTCTTGAAACTAAATATCTGCAAGTTTCTAGTATCTATCTAAATCTATTAAAAAAAATAGATCACTTAGACATCAAGTATTTTATGCTTCATTTAACAGATAAGGATTTTATAAGATTTCCAAGTGTATATATAACTTCAAGAACCTGAAACGAGAAATAAGGCATTTGAAATAGGTGACTGATCCCGTATCAAAAGCTTACTTTTCGCAAATATCCATGATTGAAGCGAAGTCCTGGCATAATTTCAAAATAAGCTGGTCTCGACACTAATGCCAGAAATATCAAGAGTGTTTTTTGATCCGCCACGTTCCAATGATACCAATTTAAATTATATAAAGCATCACATAATATATCGGGCTGCAACAAAAGTTTTTTCGTTCTGAATTCATCTACTAAAAAAATGTGCAAGAGCGTCCTTTGATTTTAGGTAAAACTTCAGCCAGTTCCGATCGTTCTTGGTTGTTTTTTTAACAGCTTCTTTAATTGTAAATTAATGATAGTAGAGTGACTCAAAAGTGAGTTTCATCCCTCAGGCTTACAAATGAAAACCCATTTTGTCCAAAGAGTTAGGCGTTTGCAGACATCGATTAAAGCGGGCAAATTTTCGAGCTTTTAGGCCGTCGTGGAACATATCTGAGGATTCAAACCTTTTAGTATTTTCCACTACGGTCTAAAATCACGAAAAACTCACTGAAGATGCATATTTTTTATTTCCTTTTTGATTCCGTCAATTATTGCAAATTTTTAAATGACTTTATTTAACAAAAAAGGTTTCAATATTTTATCGTTAAAGTACAGTTACGAGTCCAATAGAAAAAATGAAAATCGCCATCAATCCCTGAACTTTAAATGGATAAGCTCAAATCGTGCAGCAACTTTTGTTGTTTTTTTGTTTATTTTTCAAATTAAAGTTTATTTTTCTACCTGATTTTCACATAACTGCAGTTTGTAGCTGATAACTGCAATGAGCGATATCATTGAAAATAAGGAGTAACAAACGGTAGAAGCTGCAAACCTTTTCTACAAAAAAAATCGACTGAGATTTAAATAGGAAATGTTGAATAAATACATACTCCAAAAATAGACGATAAATGAAACATCACTAAAATTACTATTGCCAGACCTGACATAGCGCAGCCCAAATATAGTTTTTTCTTAGCTTCCAGGTGAAACCTTTAATAAACGAAACCTGAGTGAGCTGTTCGCTTCTCTATAATGCTTATTTTGTACTTACTGCATTACTTTTTGATAGTGTTTGATTAAAAAAAGTAAGTTCTCTCTAAAAAATGTTTTCTCAAAAGAAATTTGGCCCTTTTTTAAGCTAGTTTCTAAATGTGAATTAATCTGAACATTTGAAAACGAGTAGGCATATTCGGTCAAAACCAAGAATTGCGTCTCCAGCAAAACCGATATATAAATGAAATAAAATGGGCCAATAACCAGCATAATGGATAAAAATGGCACGGTTATTCGCACATACCAAACGATGGGCATCTTGAAATATGGCAAGCGATTTTCTGAAATCGAATTGTAAATAAAATAATTCCAACAAAGAAAAGATTGAACCCGAACCTACGAAATGTACTAGTCCGATGGAATCAGACAAATGGGAGTCCAGATCTTGTCGTATTAGTTCAGTGGATGAAATTATAATCAGTCCCTCAATAACAAACACCAATCTCCCATCTTGGAGTTGTAGCAAATACTACTTTGGGCTTTTGGTAGGGCCATTTTCCAAATGAATATAACTTGGGACATATATTCATGAGTAATTTCCTCAAACCTCAAATGAACTTCAATTGAGGCCTCTAGTTGAATTAACATCTAAAATTAGTATACCATCATTTTAACATGCCATAATATTTAAAACAGAATAGTGGATTTTTCAATACTGTTTAGAAAGCAATTGAAAAAATATATTTATATACATACAAATGACGGTGCAAATAACATGGGGCTATATTCCATCCAGTTGTCTAAATTGAACGATTTCAAGCAATATATAGCTTGAATAAGTATAGCAAAACTCCAGCCAATCAAAGTTATTGCACCGAAAATCTTTACCATTTTGTACTTGAGAAACGCGAGGCATTTGAATGTTAAGGGCATTATGTGACCTAAAAATGAATACACCAGTATTTAAGCAATTAAAAAGGAGCACAATTTTAATTGTCAGTGCTCAACATTAATTTTAAGTTGATTTTTTAAATTTCCTGAGAAATCATAAAATTATTTTATTTCATATAAAAAGTCTATGAAAAAAACTTGCGTTATGTTCATTTCAGTGTTAAGCTGAGAAAATTTACATTTTGCAGCTTCTCTTTAGTGAATTAATTCTTAATATTTTGTTTTAACGGCGACAGATTAATTTAAAGTATATTTTAATGATCATTTTTAGATTTAATCTATTTTATTATTTTTCATATGCAAAAAACTTGTGTAAAAAAGTGTAAATTGTTACCCAATATTGAAGCAATTCAGATATTCAAAATAAGGAAAATATTTTTTTTTGAAAATTATGATTATTTTTTTCGTAATAAAAGCAACTGTTTCATTGAATTTCAACTGCAAAGAAGTTGATCTTTTGGCAAAAATAAATGTACAAATAAATTAATTTATTAATATGCACACTTAATAATAAAAAACACTTGTTATGTATGTATAATTTGAAATTGAACGTTATTTTAAATACACCGTTCCATCACCGTTAAATATTTATCAGTTTTATAACAATGTTTTTGGGGAAGACCCTGTATATAAAGACTCTTTATATTATCAAATAATCCTTTCTTGCAAATTAGTGCATACTTTTTCACACAATATATGGGTGATCAAATATCATCAATTTTTATGATAAAAGTGTGCAATTTTTGTAATTAATAAAGATTGATATAAACATGCTTTTACCGTTTTCTATAATTGTTTTGAACACTTCCATACTGTAATAGGATTCACTTCATTGCAATTCAAACAATGATTCATAAAATAATATATTAGCTTAAAACTTTGATGGTTTCAAAGAAAAGAAAAATTTTATATCTTTGATGTTTTCAATACTTTTATACTTAATCTTTTATATTTATGTTAACGATACAATTATTTTAATATCAAAGACAAAAGGTTTCTAATGGTAAAAAGTAATTGTTTTTAAAGTGCTTTATAATGACTATTTCATTATATTATACAAAGTGTTCAACAATTAAGAGATGTGAAGAACTGTAATACCTACTACGAGATCATCTAATAGATTCTTGGAAATTGGAAATGGAAGTAGCAGGAAGTTTAACTTGGTTTTTTTAACTATTTAATTTTATGTGTATTTTTTTAAACAGTTGGTATTTTCGCTGAATGAATTTTTCAGAAGTTGAGTGCAGTTTTAAAGAGTATTTAAAATTGCGAATATAATAATTGAAAAGCAGGAAAAATAATTAAAAATACTCAGCCTTTTAAAATTTTTAAGTCTTACGAACTCGCAGAATTATTTTTACTAGTAGGATTAATTCTAAACTATAAAGCGCAAATAAAATATATTTCTTTCCGTTGATTTGCTTAATACGATTTTGAGAATTTCAGTTAAACGGACAAAGTTTTTTATTGTTTTTTATTTTTATTACCCTAGGCACATCGAGAACAGATTTCGAGCCTATTAGCTCTCATCAGGTTAAGTCAGAAAATAACACTCGCCCATGTATAATATTTACATCCAGGCTTTTTAATTATTTTATTTCCGAATTTTAATAATTTCTCTGGAAATTGGGAATATTTATAACCAATGACTACAATAATAAAAGTTATTGTTGCAAACTACCATGTTTAGTTCGTATTTATATGGAAAAGTTGGTATCTACTCGATCGCTTAAACGCCCACAAATGCATGTTTCTCTATTATTTAACATCAATGTTGGTGTTGAAAATGGTACATTTAAATAGTTAATATGAAAATTTGCAACCAAGCGATAGGATAACTATATCTAGAATTGTAGGGCGAACCAATTACACGCCAATAGAAGCCATTATACAGCGTGATTAGTATTTGAAACATAATAATAGCACCGCTTCTCACAACTTAATTTGAGTGCTTTAAGTGCAATGTAATTATGTATTTTATAGTGTTTGAGAATTGAATATGGATTCTCAAAGCTCGCGACTTGCTATTCTCTACGAATTTTTTTCGCTTAATTTACTACTTCACTTTTTAACTGTCTATTTAATTACGGTGTAATTATTCGTATGTTAAGAGGGTTCGTTTAAGTGAAATTAAACATAATAATAACATATTACGTTTGGAAAATGAAACAATTTGCTTCTTTGCTATTAATATCTACATATTTTTGTGAATGTGGGAATCGGTATATTAAAAAATAATTAATTCATTAATTGACACAATATCAAAAACCAGAGACATGGCAGTAGTTTTTTAATTAAAAATTTGATCAAAAGGCGGTCAATTAATAATATTGAACTTTATAATGATGATTAATTGTAATTCTTCCGATCGAAAGGGTAAAAATGACGATTAACCGTCTTATAAGCTGTTGCACTTATATTAAAATTATCACATTATTTCCAGTGGCAATTGCATAAAATATAAAACATACTTTTCTATGCGATTTTTCGTTGAGTTCCAAGTGAAACAAAATACAAATATACTTGTAGGACAAAATATAAAATATTTTTATTACCAAAAAAGGGGATCTAACAAAAGTAGTTCATCTTTCGAGCGTTTTTGGCTTATTTATGAAACACTTTTATTATTCAAATGAGGCATTATTAGCTCGTAATTTAGAAAAGTTTATTAAGAATATTTATAAAATTTTTCAGTCGTTTTACAGCTTTGAAACAAGACAAGGAAGATTAAGCAATTTTGGAAGCAAAATACTAAACCAAATTAACTATTTTTAATTCTATTTTAGTCTAGATTTCAGTTTTACAATAACTGAACTGAACTACTGAGGAGAGACCATTCTAAACAACACTTACAATTTGATTAAAACATGATTTTCTAATTCGGTACCTTGGAAGGAAATTTTCGACGCCTATGAGCTATTTATTACTTAATAAAACCGCGTACTTCTTTATGTAAAATTGCCTCCACCTTCTCTCCAATTACTCTACATACATATTATAACTCAATTATGTCGTAATACAGACATATCCATGATTAGTGATGAATTCAGTACACCGCAAGATACATGCCATACCGCTAATAAGAATGAATTCAAAAAGTGAACCAAGCTGTAAAGCTTGATCCAGTTGACAAACGTAGCAAGGAAAGTGTTTCAAATTAATTCCAAGTGATAATATTATTAATACAATAATGGCATAGTTCTGCTGATTTCAGGTGTTCCATCTTCAGACTTCTTACGTTTGTATGCCATTTTCACCGGTCAAATGGGAGTTTTCCCCTGGCAGCTGATGTTGAGCGCAATAAAAAATACCAAAACTTCTACAATCTGTATTCGAAACTGATCCTTTCCTACTACATGTATGTTACAGTCAGTATGTGGCTGGCGCTGGTTTTTCTTTTCTTGGAAAGTACGCTTCGAATACCGGAGATTACAAAAATATAAACTGTTTCTGCGATTTGTACGGTCACAATAATCAGGCTGTTCGTCATGAAACTGCATCCGGCATTTTTACGGAACATTACATTCATTATTGATGCTGAAAAGTATATTTTATCAAGCAACGATGCTGAGGTATATTTATCAGTTTTTTATGCTCGCAAAAAGTCCTCAAACAATTGCTTAAATTCACACTGATTTCGCTTTTTAAGTTGGAATGAAATAAAATGTTAAAGGATAAAATAATAAATTTAAATATTTACCATAAAAAAAAATTTGTTCATGTTTTTTTGAAATCGATTCATTAATTGTCACAGTTTAAAATTTTTGCTAAATCAAAAAAATCTGCTTTTACATTTTCAACATATTCAAATGCAACTAAACATTTATTTCATGAAGACATAATGAGACTAAGAAAAATGGGCAATAACCAATACCAAAAGAGATAGACTTTCGAGGCCGTTTCCTTGAAACAAGTGGGTTTTTCGGGTTTTAGGCCGTCGTTTGGTAGAATTTCTTCTTGACGTTTCGCAAGCACGTGCGGTTTGCATCTTCAGAAGTGGTTTGCTTGAACGCTTACACTGTTCTGATTTTATCTTCTTCTTCTTCATCAGAACAGTGTAAGCGTTCAAGCAAACCACTTCTGAAGATGCAAACCGAACGTGCTTGCGAAACGTCAAGGAGAAATTCTACTGAACGACGGCCTAAAAACCCGAAAAACCCACTTGTTTCAATAACCAATATATTTTGAGAAGAATATTGTAAATTTGGAAAAAAACTGGGAATATTTTTGGTCTGATGTGACTGGGCACAAACAAGTTGGGGGAATGAAACAAGTGGGTTTTTCGGGTTTTTAGGCCGTCGTTCGGTAGAATTTCTTCTTGACGTTTCGCAAGCACGTGTGGCTTGCATCTTCAGAAGTGGTTTGCTTGAACGCTTACACTGTTCTGATCAAGTGTAAGCGTTCAAGCAAACCACTTCTGAAGATGCAAGCCACACGTGCTTGCGAAACGTCAAGAAGAAATTCTACCGAACGACGGCCTAAAAACCCGAAAAACCCACTTGTTTCAAGGAATGGCCTCGAAAGTCTATCTCTTTTGATAGTTGGGGGAATGCATATATTCACTACTTCTCTTGAAGACAATACAGTTTGAGGATAATTTTATAGTTGTAAATGTTGTGCAGCTTCCCGATGTAGCACTCCAATAACAGACTTTTTTAGGTACATAGGATCTATAAGAATTGCAAGATAATCTCAAATCGGCATGCCATTTTCTTCATAGTACTCTCCTATATAATGGCACTTTTTATTTCGTTGAGGCCTTTCTTTACAGATGCTTACGAGATCAATTATAAAAACGAATCCCTTCAAATAACCAGTTTGCCCTTATCTATATGGGTGCCCGCTTAACGAACAGGAACATTTTTTGGTGATTAGGTAATTTTTTAATCCAGCAGATAATATGGAATTTGATTTTTTTTCAGAGTGTATATTTTTGGAACGTGATAAACAATCTAGTAATGACATCAATTGTGTTATCGATTGATATAATTACGTTTCTTTTGTTAATTTACCCTGTTGGACAATTGCAAATTTTACACCACATTTTGAGCAAATTTGAGAACTACAAGGATAGAATGAAATTGAATTATCGGGGCTGGATGAGGACACTATCGGCGCTATTACTTTGAAATCATGCATTGATTACATCGGAATATTATTACGTATTGTAAATATTTTTTAAGTTTTTACCACCACCTAATTCATGCTAACAGTGAAGAAGAATGAAAGTTTTGAAAAGCGATTTATTCAAAAGGATGTTCAATAGCGCTACAAATGCAAACACTTAAAATGGCTGGTTCAAAGTTCCGATTTATCCCAATTTCTGAAGAATTTGGAAAGTTCCAACATTCAAAACTACTCAATTTCTAGAGAATAAAACCGCACAACTTTCAAAACTTCAACCGCCCTTACGCATCTCTGGGGGCATCCGGGGTCGCCAGGCGAAAATTACCAACTAAGTAGTAAGTCCCCCCTTTCGGCTGATTTTCTCAGCCCCATTCCACCGTTCCGGAACCCTACGTCTGACTTTTCGAATTAATTTCAGTAACTCCTTTATTAGCGAATTAAATTCTAACACCGGTTTTTGCGTTTTTTTTGTTGTGGGCACATCGGCCAATTTCTACTTTTTTCTTGAGACTTAGAAATTTCCCGCCGGTCTCATTTAACGGGATTTTAAGGACTTTCTAGACCGCAAGGCGGGAAATCCTCCCACGCCAGGGACAAGGAAATCAGTGCTCAGAGTTCTTTACTCATGGACTCTGAGACAACTCTCTCTACCACAAACGAAGCGCTCGAATGCTTGTTGTCTTGGTTTCGAAGAAACCACCCGGCACGTTAATCCTTATTGTTTGGCCCATACCCGAAAATGATCCGAGTCCGCCTCAGCTCCTCTTTTACTTCTAACGTAACTAAAGTTACCTACTTGGTACTTGATATTTTCCTATCATAAATTAGTAACTTCAATTTTTTCCAGTTATGTAGATGATTTAAACGCTTGTATGAACATATTTATGGTAGTGGATTTCGCTCAAAGTTCTTTATTGCTTACCAGCGTCTTTGCTCAATTGCTATGGGTAAACGCTAATTCAACTATATACCAAATATGGGCTTTATATTTGATTACTTTCTCAGGTCGAGCCTTCGATCACATTCTATGGGTTTGTGTTTATGTACGTAACATATTTAAACCAGAGATTATTTATGAATTACTATTATTCCAATGAAGTTTGGCTTTTGGTAAGAATTTTCACACTAAGAGTAATAGTAATTTACTTATTTAGAAACCATTGCAATGTAAAAAATGGTCATTTTATCTCAATTATATTACTGTTAATACTTGTACTAATCTTATGGTTTTCTTTTTCAGAGCGAAAATTTAAATTTATCAGTCTGGAAATGTAATTGGTATGAACAATCGCGCTACGTAAAATTCATGATACATTTTTTCATAATGAGAACAAGAAAATCGCTTAAATTTAAAATTGGGCCTTTTGGATTTATGAATCTTTCAACTTACCTCGCAGTATGTACGTTCACATATTAAGGAATTTTTTCACTAAATTAAATTAATTTTTTAGATTCTTAAAGCCAGCTACTCCTATATAGCTTTGCTTCATAGTACCAAGAAATAGCTCACGTATCACGGGTCGAATGATCTAATATATGACGAAAAAGGCCAGCTTAGGAAAGAACATGCACTCATTTATTTCAAATAAAAAAGTTTTCAATTGAATTACTTATGCTTGATTTTATTTTCATAAGTTTTTTAAATATTTTGTGTACCTATGATTCAGTTATTTCGTTTTGTATACTTTAAGAAAGTTTTTCTGTTATGAACATTTAAAATCTGTTACAACTTAAAAATTCTTGTCGTTTTCTGGAGTAAAAGAACAAAGTTTAAATAAGTTAATTACCCAAATATTATGTGGCTTTAATTTGCGCGAAAAATTAAATTTGCAAATTCAACAATAAACCGCACTCAAATATTAATACCCACTTAATTTTTTAAACATTTCAATTCCTTCTCTTTAATGAGATTTAAAGTAGGTACGTAAAAGCAGTATTTATTAATGGTTTTAAATTACATGCGTAGTTATAAAGATGCTATCTGTTGTCTATCTCTAAAGTCCTGCAAATCCGTGTTTTTTTAGGCCGACAACGAAAATGTAATTAATTCTGAAGTATTTTTCAATATGACTTGAAAGATCTTGTGATATGATGGCGAAGTATCAATAATTCCTACAAACGTGTAATAAGGAACAAAACAATAAAGCTTTAGCTTTTATTAAGCAAACACTTTTGAAAAAATCCAAGTTCAATAGCCTAGACAATTTTTTTTCTTAAGAACGCCTTAAGGGCGTCGGAAATTGTAACTAGATTGGGTCCATCTAACAATATTTTTCTTTATCTAAGCTTAGCTGTTTGGTAGATGGACGTCCAGCGACGCTCTCCACATAACACTAATCACTTTTTCATGTGATAAACATACTTTAGGAATAATCCTTAGGCACTTTTACTGTCGCTACACTAATTCGAACGGTTTTTAGGCTTTTTAGCCGCCGAACTAGTCCGTTGTTTCGAGTAGCAAGTAGCAAGAACATTAGAAGTAGTAGTAGTCAACATCTTTATTTCTAAAAAAGAAGGCTATCGACCTATCGGTCTTTCTGCCTTTGTTTATACATGTAGTCTTAATCTGAATAAAAAATAAATATGAAATTCTCTTATTCTACGTTAACAATCTATTAATAAACTTCCAATTCCAATGACAAGAAAAAATTATTTTATTGTCCAGTAGTCAGTTGCGTTTGTAGTGTTCGAGTAGCGTTGATGTAGGGGAACGGAAGCGGGATTGTCTGGTTGGCCTTGTAAGACAAAGGGATTCAGTATGGTCCAGTTGTAGGGGTTGTTTGTCCATTTGTCTGTAGGTGTATGAGTCTTTCCGAAATCTTTGTCATGTTTGTGCGTTCGTATAGTAGTTGGGTTGAGGGGTTGTGTAGTGGGTTTTGGGGGTGTCTTATTCGTGTTATTAGTCTTAGTGCAATTTGTTCTGTTGTTTGTATATAACGTTTTTGTCCTTTCTGTTCCGTTGGTCATGAGTATATGTCCAAAGTCTAGCAAGGGTCTACAAATAGCTTTATATATTTTGGTGGCGGTGTTTGTGCTGATTCCTCTGTCTTTGTAGGTTAGTGATCGGAAGTGTTTTGTTCTCTTTATTGTTTCTGCCCTGATGTTTCGTATGTGTTTAGTGAATTTAAGTTTGTGGTCAATTGTGATTCCAAGGTATTTTACGGTCGTTTTTTGGTTGTGTCGTTTGGCCGTCTGCAGTTATTGTAGGGGAGTCAGCGTTGAGTCTGTGGTTTGTGAGCAGAAGTTGGTTTTTTGACGCGTTTGGTGTTAGTCTCCATTTATAAAACCATATCATTGTGTTGTTTGTTAGTGTTTGGAGTCTTTGAGCTGCTCTCTCAGTAGTTTTGTCATGTACAATAAGTGCCGTGTCGTTCTGCGTATTGTAATATGTATGCCGATCTGTCGATTTGATTTTTGTCTGGTAAGTTGTAATTGTATATGTCATGGCAGTATATATTGTAGAGAACGGTGAGAGCGGGGAATTTAGAAGTATTTTAAAATCAAGAGACTTTTTCATTAAAGTTTTTAAATAAAACGTTATAGAAGTGTAATCGTCAGTTTTTAAAGTAAATTTAAACAGGTAACCAAGCAAAATACAAATGCAATTAAGAATTTTCAAAAAGCAATAGTTGTAAAATTAGTATGTAATAAGAAAAAAAGTTATTCTTTGCCCAATTTTTTTGTATTTACACGATTTTTTTCGAGATTTTTACACGCCAATTTCCTGGCATTTCTTAACGGTAACATGTATGTTTCTATCAAGGTTTTAATTGAAATTTGTGCAATCGAAACACAATGCTTGATTCACAATTGCATGATGTTGATTTTGATCAACACTTGTAGGGACTTAAAAATTAAACCTGTTTAATGGAATAGACAGAAAACACTCTGAAATCATCTTGAATGATGCTGACATGATAGATATTCCTTTCTATAATTCAAATAATTTTGCCTCGGGAAGCACTTTAAGTGATAGCGAGTGTAAGTTTAAGTAATCAACAACAAAAAACCACGTAAGTTCTGCAAGCAAACTGCATCAAGTTTGAAAAATCGATGCCAATTATCCGCTAATTATATCAATTAATTAATTACACTTTTTCCTAACTGGCTTGAAAAAATTGCTCTATAATCTTCCTTTATATGTATACCTTCGAAATAATACTGAAACTACTTTTTGCAGAATTATGTTTGCTAAATTCCTAGTATTCTTGTGCCTCCTGCTGAGCGCAAATGCAAACTTAGAATTGTGGAACAACTTTAAAGTGGAGTTACATCCATTTCAATTGCATACCACTCGAAAATGTGTTGGGGAAATGCGTTTAGGTGAAATTCAACAAAAACTACGCCAGTACCACTGAACATCAAGCTCGCTATGAAGTATTCAGATCAAATCTTGCTAACATTGAAGAACACAACATCAGATACGAACAAGGCTTAGAAACTTGGTACAAAGCGGTCAATCAATTACGGACTTTGACTCCAGAAGAGTTTAAAAAAATGTTGTCAGCCGCACCTCCCAAGATGAACGCTACAAATGTGCATAAATCTGCAGTTGCTATTCCGGACAGTATTGATTGGAGGAACCAAGGACTGGTACTGATGTGAAGAATCAGGGTGGATGTGGATCTTGGCTGGACATTCAGTGCGGTAGGCACTATTCTTCATTGGTGTCCGCAAAAATACTCAAATGAAAATTTTCGAATTTCAGACAGGAACTTTGGAAGGTCTTTACGCTCGATTAACTGGTAGCCTCGTTTCCCTCAGTGAGCAGGATTTGATGGATTGTTGTACTGATGAAGCTGGATACAACGGGGCGGCATGTAGTGGTTGGAATTGTCCAAAGTGGTTTGGATTATGTGAGGGATCATGGAATTGTTGCTGAAAGCTCATATCCGTACGAAAGCGCTCAAGGGAAGCTGCCGACAAAGCGGCAGTATTTCCAGATCAGCGGCTGCACAGAAATAGCTCAGAATGATGAAGGCGATTTGAAGAATGCTGTCGGATCAGTTGGTCCAGTTTCAGTATCTGTTAATGCTGACGGTTATCAAAGTTACGGAGGAGGCATTTACAATGACCAATCTTGCTCTCAGTCTATTAATCATGGGGTTCTTGTGGTTGGCTACGGAAGTGAAAGTGGTATGGATTACTGGATAATCAAAAACTCCTGGGGCCCTGACTGGGGAGAATCTGGATACATCCGAATGGTCATTGGATATAACTTATGCGGCTGTAGCTGTTCAAGCCTGTTATCCAAATGCATAAATAGCAAAAATATACAGTCCAAAGATTATAGACCTTTTTATTTTTAACTCGGTTAATATCACGATCATTTCTAAGGGCAATTAATCGAAATGCATCAGCGTAATTCAGACTGAAGTTATTTAACATCAAAGGATCCAATGTTATTTCTATGATAAGCTTTAGAAAGCAGCAATTAACAGAAGCTGAATCGATTTTAATCTACTTGTGGGGTACCAAGAGAGAACGAAATGACAAAAATCAACCATTAAAAATACTTTATTAACATAAACGATTAACTTTGAACAGGGAACAAAAAACCAGATCACAAAATATGATCACTTGTTAATTAAAAATAGGGTATCGAACCAAAGAAAAGAGAGTAGCGTAACAAGCTATGATTTATTTATGTATTTATATGACAAACATTCAGGGATCGTCCGTATTTAAACAAAAAAACTTTCCCTGATGCATTTTGAGCATGTTAAAAACTTCTGCCACTATCTAATAATCAACTTAATATCATCACCTGATATTGCCAAGATAAATCAATAAAAATCGGACAAGTCGATCAATTCTACAAAAAACTAGCTATTAATGGGCTATACTAGAAACTAGCAACTTACTAACTTAAATGCGCATTACGAGATTTTCAGTAGTATCAATACAAAAGTGGCTTTCAAGTTATTGAAACTACACAAAATTTCGAATTTGTTGAATCTATTGGCGGTTTGATATAATCAAACATTATTTTCTGATACTTTCGAGCCTACCAAATATTGAAAAGAAGTTTTGCAGAAAAAACTGCTCAGATCAGTTCACACCTTCAACTTCAAGTTTAAGGTACAAACTAAATTGGCTTATGCCAACATTTCGTCTATCTGTTTAATATCAGAACAACGTTTCCCCTATCGGATAATAATTTATCCCATAGTCGGCACGTTTTATTTGCACAATCGGAAGTTGTAATGCAAATGAGGTATTGGTAGCCACTTAATGGAATAACCAGCAAGTCTATCAAATGTCTAAGCAAGGTATCAACTCTAATTTACACTACAAGTTCTGCATTTAAAAACAAAATTTGTGTTCTATCTGATGTTCACCAGATCTAGTTATTCTACACAGAACTGAAAGCTTGAGTGTGGGTGTATTGATACGCAACACTTGTTTCCATATCTATTATTCACGTTTTTGAACATTAGACATTTTAGGCTGTTACGGTATCAGAATCAGTCGGCTGAGGTAGCGAATATGGTTTTGATTTGCGCTGCCTGCGCTTTTCACGTCGTTCGTCCATCACCAAACGCAACTGATCTGAAGAGAAAAAACGGTTCAAAATTTGCTTTTCCAGATAACTGGAATGAGTTCAAACAAGCTCTCTAAAATGCCCTATTTTTAAGCATCACATGCTTGTTTCTCGTTACTTTTTGATAAAAGTGATATAAGAAAACATTTTTCGAGTGGAATTCTAAATCAATTTCCTAGCACATTTGCAGAAAAAATTAATAAACCGGTAAATTTTGCCATTAGCTAAATAAAATGTTATTTATATACTTATTCTTATTATACGAGAAATATTTTAATTACAAAAAGTTATATCGTAATAGCAAAACAACAAAAGTATCAAGTAAAAATTAACTTATCTGGATAATCTGAGACCAGCTACAAGTCTAAAGGATTCACTTCATATATGGAAAAACAATAATTTGAAGTTATTGTATTACTTCGATCTAGAGGTTTTTAATACTAATAAAAATTGTACAAATTTTACCGATAAAATTTCAAATTGGAAACGAAATGTTATTAGTTGATTACTAAAATAGGGTTGCACCCAATATAAAAGCTGCGGGAAAAGCCTTATCAATTAAAGCTGAAAACAGCTCAAAAACATAGTCCATTGTATGTGCGCACGCCCAAGTCCGTAAACAAAGGTTTTTAATTTTCCAAAAGGTCAGTGAACCACTGCGCTAAATTATCAGGAGTTTTGAATGATACAACTGTATATATTTTCTACTTTTCACGTTTTTACCAATTCTACTTTACTGTTATAACATACCTAACTTGCTTCGCGTAACCGAGTTTTGGTCCTGCTCAGGCAAAGACGAAGTCGAACAACAGGGCGATGAGGAACAGCATGGTGTCAAGCAGTCAGAGTCGCTCGAAGAACTAGGAAAATCTTCGGTGGAAGGAATGATAACTTCGTCGGTACTCTGTAAACCAAAACCTCAATTTTTTCCGTTGAAAAACTATTTACAGATTATGACTTCAATCGAAAGAATCAAGATATAGATTGCACTTTACAATTGACAATTACAAATCCCATTTCAGACTAGTCGAAATAAAATTCTAAACTACAATAGAATAGATGTTCACCTTGTTTTGGATATGACGAAGTTCAGGCACAGAACGTAAGAGATCATTTAGAATATGGACTATTGTGGCTATGTCTCTACGGGGGCGTCCGCGGGAGTCTTGTAATGTTGGACTGAGAGCGCCGCTAAAAGTACCGGAATATACACTTTCTCTTCGACCAGTCACTGTAAAAAAAAATAATTAACAACAAAACCAGATACTGATTATTAGCAACACTTAAATAGACAAACACATAAATAGTCCATTATGGTTTAGTTTTATCAGCACATTATTTCCGCAGTGGACGAATAAATCAAAGCGTGGCGCAAACGACTCATTTTCAATTTGATGTAAACAGTATTTGATCACGTATTAATAGTAGTATTGTTTACATTTTATTATTATCTGACATAATAAAACAAAAATTGAGGTAAAATATGTTTGATTTTCTCAAAGTAAAATTGGCTTGTTCTTACCTCTGCTCCTACCCCTTTCTCTTCCTGAAAAAATATCTGCCGACAATTTTCGCAAAGTGTGTTGAAGGTTTTTACTAGCCTGCAACAAGCTAGGAGGTCCAGGACTTTGAAGTAGGGGGGCACAATTTGGAGGCCTGCAAAACATTAACGCATGTATTCAAAACATTCACGAAGCTGCAACAACATAAAGAAAACATTTTTTACTTATTATTTATAGACAAAAAATATTTAAATAAGTTTAAGTTTCGTATTAAATTTCTTTCTCACCTGCTAGCTGAAGCTACAGTGCTGAGTTGCAGCTGAATTAGCATCATATGGTCGCCTAAGCGCATGCTAAGGTTTAGGGGTGCTTTCCCACAAAGAAATTCATTCACTTGTGTGTCATTTAAGGATTCCAATGCTTGCATAATTCCCACCTCTGGACGTTGAGTCTGTGAAAAAAAAAACGATGTGTTTAGGTGCTTTATTTAAAAACATTGTCACATGACTACAACTTGAAATTAAAATTAATTGAATTAGTAGCAGTTAGTGTGCAAATGGACACTCAAAGTGTCCACTATAAGTGGTGTTTTTAATTTCTGAATTAAACCTATACAAAGCGTTGAAATGTAGAAAGATTAATAAAATCCAAAAAAGTTCAATCTTTTGTATAGTTCAATTTCGGAAAATTGACGATTTAGCACACAATAATGCATTAAAATAATACAGCAAAATTCGAAAACGCCAATATTCAGTTTGCGGAAAAACCATCACTGATCCCTTAAAACAAAGCCAGTTTAATTTTTTTTTTAATTTATTAGCTACAGTTTTAAAAAATAATAAAAAGCCGCAACATTATAACAGAAAAAGAAAAGTTTGTTTTTCAAATTAATTGAAGCAATTTAAATTAAAAAGAGAGTGAAGCACATTATATTAGCATTAATGATTTCAATAAAAAAACAAAAATAATTAATTCGATTAATATGTGCAGGCTGGTAGTGTGTTTAGTAAAATGCTACCTATGATGTCATATTTTGTCTTCATTTCCTTTACTCTTTATAAGCTTAAGTGTAATTGGCTCTAATATATGTTGTATATGGTAAATTAAAAAACTACTTCCTTTTATACATTATTTTGGGTAAGTCAGATGACTATGAGAACTCATTATTATTTCATGAATTAAGAATTATTTCATGAATTAAGAATCATTTAAGACTAAATTTCGCATCGAAAGCTTACACTGCACTAATGAACAAATGCGAAACAGGTCTGAAGGTGCAAGCCACTCTTGCTTGCGAAACGTCAGGAAGAAATTCTTTTCCACGACGGCAGAAAAGCCTTCATTCAAAAGAAATTCCTGGGTTCCAGTTAATTTTATTGCTTATTATTTATAATGTTTATGTATTTTAGTATGTATATTTTATTATGCGTTTCGGTGTCTTTCTCCACCATCATCAGTTTGTCTAAAATATACATTCCTAAGTCGTTATTAATTTAAAAACAAGAGCTCTGTTAAAATATACATACTAAAATACACAAATAACAAGACAATCATGTTCGGGAAAAGACCAGAATTTATTGTTCAGAGCTTTAAATTTTACTTAGAGAAAGAGACTTAGAGAGAGAATAAAAAAAATTGTTTATAATATTTGGCATTTTTCTTCGCATTCTGAGGATATTACTTCGTCTGCATTTCTTCAATATACCAGGTGTTCATATTTTATGTTTTCATTTAATTAGTGTATGATATACAGAGCTAAGATTGTCTGTGTCTGATCTAAAATTCATTGCATTCTGATGTTTTTTAATTTGTATCATTTCATGGATTCTTCTCTTATTATAATTGTCTTCATTGATTAAAATTTTTGTCTAATCAAAATCAAAATTATGCAACATTTGTTGTGCATGTTGTGCTAATGCTGTTCCATTTTCGTTTTTCGCTTTCTTTAAATTTTGTCCTGTTTGACCTATGTATGCGTTGTCACAGTTCAAACAGTCAATCTTGTATATTACATTAGGTGTGTTTAACTTATCACTTTTAGGCTTAAATTTTGTGAAACATTCCTTTGAATGGTGAACCATTTTTGGTATTTCATTTTGAAATACCAAAATCAAACAATAAACATTTCAAAAAATACTTCAATTTAAACGATTTAAAAAAACTTAACAAACTTTTTTTCGTATTTCCACACCACAGGCATTAGATAAACCTCATATATCAAAAAATATTTTTAATTTTTCACTCATCTCGCTTATTTATAGTAAAAAAAATCAATATATCGGGCTGCATGAATAAATCAGATTTCGAATTCTGATTTGGGCAATTTTTTATACATCTCTCGAATTTTCGTCTAAATTGTCTATAAATTTTAGCTTCAACATGAGCTCAAGATCGTGAAAAATGAACCAAGAGCAGAAAAGTTATTACTGCAAGACCAAAAAGTTGATTTTTTGGGATCTGTAACCCTGTAAGCAAAAGAGATATCCGAAAAAATTAAAAACCGTTTTGAGCTATTTTTTTGAACTTTTGTTGTTGAGATGCAAAAAAAACTAATTTTTGATTAGGAGCATGCCGAACTTTGCAAAATTTTGCATTTTTCCATTTGTCGCCTTGTAGAAAATTTATCTGAAGTGCGTAATTTTTACCAAAACATTGACTAACAGAAAACAAATGGGGCTCAATAACGCTTCAAACAGAAACCAAATCGCTCTAAGCAATCAAAATTTATCCTGTTCCAAAGTTAGGGCAAATTTGGCTGTGAAACATTCATTGTGTTGAGCAGTTTATATGCGTTTTTTGCTTTTGTTAACTGGACATTTGATCCACTAGCGACAAACAAACTGCATTCTGTCCAACAATAATTTATTTTTTTCTAGATGTTTTCTCACTTTTTTGTACCAAAACTCGTACTCTGGTATTACCCCAAACATTTTTTTCTCTTATGATTAGTTTGTTTGTACTGTTTTTTGCTTCCCTGAAAATAAGTAAAAATGGACAAAATGCCTTTTGCAAGTCTGAAACAACGTGTCCGAATACCTGGAATAAATAGCCATTTAGATAACACTATATGCACTAGGGTACAAAGGTGCACTATCAATTTTGTACCTTCTCTTGTTTGATAAACTAAGAATCAAATATTCATTACGGTCCCATTTAATGCATACATTAAATATGGAATTTTAATGGTACTTTGAACCTGTGTAAAGCCATAGATTACCCATTAGCAACTGTGTGTTTAGTATTTTAAATACGCAGGTATTTAACTACTAAATTTATAATCTAAATTTGGCAGGTCTTTGAAAAAGCCCTAGAACTTTTCTCCTCCTTTATCCCGATACGGCAAATATTTAACTGAAATAGTACTTGGGATTTATGTAATAATGCTGATAAATTATAGTTGAAAGCCTCACGTGAGATTACTTGGAATCTGCAGGTATTTATCGATTAAATGGAGGAACTCAAATTGCTCATAGTCTTAAAAAACCCTACATTTCGGGCATACTTCAATCAGTCAACCAAAAAGGATATTTATGGCAAATCACTAATGGTTGGCTGTATCCACCTACCTATTATAAATGATTATTATCAAGGCTATGACGAATAAAGGCAATGAAGATACAATAAACAATGACAGGTTTAAAGATAAACAAATGAACAAAACTTACAATAAGGCCAGTTTCCACGTTAGGAAGTAGGGTAATTCTGGATCCATCTGTAATGCCGTGCTGATATAAATGACCATCTTGAAGATTCCTAAAAATAAATGGCAGGAGTGCAAAAGTAACTGTAATTGGAATATGCAACTCACTTATCTCTAAACAGAAGACATATCCGATCTCTGGGCACTTTCAGTCTTTTCGATACGAGTTTTTTAGGTTTTCCACTGTGCTTTCGGATTCTACGCTAATGTAAAAGTCGCCCCCCGTGGTCGGGCTGACTTGAACATTTATGTGAGTATCTGGACCACACCCCTGCGAAATGGGGTTACTGGTCAAATTCTCCATTGTCTAAAGTTCACGTTGCACTATCCGGAACACGAATTTCACCAAAAAGCTATTGTGTTACGGCAATTTATACCCAAACATACATGTCGAAACCGCACGAGACTTCGCACTTTCAGGTTTCCATAGGCAGCCAGCATAAATTTTACAATTAGTTGAAGGTTCGCTTTAACATAGGCGAATTCTGATAAAAAAGGGGGTAGTGGGGGGGGCGAACTCTGTCAAAATTCCAGGTATACGATTGACGCCCGTGCCCTCTCTTATCGTTATAGAAAGCTACGTGTTAAGTAGGAGAAATGCACTGTACATTAAACCAGATATCCAGGATATTTTACAAAGACATAAAAAAAGAATAAAAGTGATTTCCGAACTGAAAATATATCGGTTTAATGTCAAAAGTCCGGGCTATATATAACAAAATATTATTATACTAAACTTGCGTGCATAGAAATCGGCTCACTGTAAACTTTTGACTTTAACTATATTTTTTTTAAAAACTATTCATCAGATCAAAAAAAGAAATATGCTGGTTGAAAGACAATTTAATATGCTTTAATGTGAGTATAAATTTATCAAGAAGGCTTGTCGTTTCTATGCGTAGCAACCGGTAAACAAATGAAACGTGTTTGTGTGGTGATTGTAACGAAAATAAAAAAAATGTCAAATATTAAAATTATTGCGTTTGCAACTGAAATTTATATATTAATTCATTTTTTATAATCTCAATAGTGTTTAAGTGTGTTAGTTTAATATATACTACAGCACAAAAAGCCGGCCAAGTTATTGCTTTAATCGAAAAGGGACTTAGTCAGCGAGCTGTTGCTAGACAATTGGATATGACCCTCGCAGCGGTTCGAAGAGTATGCAAACGTTATGAGGAGACTGGATCCTTTCATAGGCGACCTGGAACAGGCAGAAGGCGATTTACAACCGCTCGTGATGACCGCTTTATTGTGTCAACAACATTAAGAAATCGTCACCTTAATGCCGTTCAAGTGCAACGACAGCTCCGTGAGGTGCGAGGAGCTGCTATTAGTCAGTGGACAGTTAGACGAAGACTGCAGGAAAATAATCTGACCCCTAAAACACCTGCGATTGATCCAAACTTACTCCAGCTCATCGGCAAGCACGCCTGCGTTTTGCACGGGATCATCTGAATTGGACGTTGGAACAATGGGGATCTCTTCTGTTCTCAGATGAGACCAGAATATGCCTCCATGGTAGCGACCGAAGAAGGAACCGTACCGAAGACCAAGAGAACGATTTGCAGATTGCTGCTTTGAAGAGCGGAGTGCTTATGGAGGTGGTTCCTGTATGATCTGGGGTGCAATTTCTATAGGAGCACGAACCGACCCTGAGTTCATTCGTGGGGGCGACCGTGTTCACGGAAGAAGAGGTTCAACGGCTGTTAAATATATCGAGGAGATTTTAGTAATTCATGTGCTACCTTACGTCGACTACATTGGAGACGAATTTACCTTTATGCATGACAATGCCAGGCCGCACACCGCAATAATCGTGCAAAATTACATTACAGAAGTCGGTTTTCGGGTTATGGAGTGGCCACCATACAGTCCTGACCTAAATCCGATCGAACACTTATGGGATGAGTTAAAACGAAGAATTCGGGCTAGACTTCATACCCCAAACTCGATCCCAGAGCTTATTGTTGCAGTAGAAGAAGAGTGGTTTAACATCCCTCAAGAAACAATAGCAAACTTGATTAGACCTATACCTAATCGTAAGAGAGAAGTTATTAGGGAAAGAGGTCATACCCATTATTAAAAATTTAGTTTTCCCAACAACGACTCTACTAGAACACTTACAAACACAACCGAACTAAACAGGAAAATAAGTGTAAGATCGTAAGTTAGATTAAAATAAGCTTAGATTGGTAGATTTATAACTATTACAAACATACCACACACATGTTGTAAGGGCGGAAAAACCGATTTGGTTGAAACCGATTTTCCAAAGAAATAAAGATTATTATAATTTTGATTAAATCCACAGCAAATAACTTAAATCCCCGCCGACACGCAAAACCAAACGGCCTCAATCAACTAGAAAAAATAAACCGCGCAAATAAAATCGGGTAACATAAATCAAATCAAACGCAATTATATTTCCGCCTTTGATACACTTTATTACCTATCTATCAACGTAGTTAGATACAATTTAAAATAAACACGTTTAACAGCCATATTGTAAATACAACAGGTCCACAGTTTTCGTAATACTACTCGTCGTAACTAAACAGATTTCATCCCAAGTTGAAAAACTTTAGTCAAAATGATTTTTGCATATTCCTGCATTACTGGAACAATGTCGGAGAGCCTTTCCAGCAAACTGCTAACAACGTCACCATTTTCGGAATCCAGACAAGAAAGAATGGCTGGCAATGCTTCCGATGCTGCCTTAGGGTTGTACTTCAACCATCGAACCATCAGCAAAATAACCACCAATCTTATACTGTTATTAGGCGACTCCAGCAATCCATATAAGTTCTGCGACACGCTCTCCAATAGCTGAGGCCTTTTGTTACTGAGCTGATCTATTTCCTGTAGTGCGTTCAAACAGTCTTGGGTTTGTAAAGCGTTTTTCAATTGAGCCCAACGGTCTGGATATGGTTCTGCAACTGGTGGGTTTACCGATCCTACAAGAACATCAGAAGTGGATTCTTGATAGGAAGCTGGCAATGAAACGCTTGATAGTAAGGGTCGAATTCCCGGTTGACTATACTGGATGTCGCTGCAATAATTAGTTGTAAAAAAACAGTTTTTACAAGATTAATGCAGCGTACTTTACATCATTCCACCATGCTCTTGTAAAAATTTTGAACCACCTTTAACATCATGCACCATCCAATTTTGAATAAACGTCACAATCCTTTTCACCAAGCTGTGCAATTCCGATCGATGAATAGTGGAAATTCAGCAGCTGGAAGAACGAGAGCAACAGTTCATAGAGTGTTCCAGATTGCTCAGTTTGATGAAAAAATGTAGGGTTGCAGCAGCTCCATTAACCCGAGTATTTGGCCGAAGAGCAAAAAGTGACCTCTACTTTTCAAACACGGCCCATTCGTACTGCGCCCTGCCCTTCAAACTGCCCGATAACATCGGCAAATGGCGCAGTACCAATAAAGGATGGGTGGCAGCAAGCTTTCGGGAACACAGTTCAAGATCCTGGCTTTTCTTTGGCCAATCTTTCGATCTGGGCGTTGCAGACAATGCGCTGAGAAGACAGTGCGCTATTTTATCTATAGCACTAGCACAGTTCATTCTCAAAATATCTAACGTTGTGTCTGCTTTGAGTTCCAGTTCTTCCTGTCCGGCAAACGGTAAAGACATGTAGGTCATCAGCAAAAGCTCCCTGCTGTAAATATCTGTATCTGATCTCTGGAATAGCATTTTGATAATTACAGGGGCATGTTCTCCGATACATTTGAGAAGGAGTGGAAGTCTTGACTCCATCTTTTGCTTCCAGTTTGATTCGCATAGATTGGACTCTTCAAGAATGTATTTAACTATACATTTTACCTACAAACAAGCATATTTGTGTTAAATTGCTACTTTTAGAGAAATAAAATAGATTTTCCTGCAAAGCCTCTTAAGTTATTTAGATGAATAAATAGGATGAAACCAATAAAATTCTTAAATGGGCACAAAAAGGAATGATTGACCCGCAAGTTGAAATTCATTTTCCGGTACTACTTTGACAAAAATTGTTCAAGTAATACTGAAAACCTGCAGTAAATATATTTCCTTTTCGATTTACTTACTTGGGCCTCGTTCAGTTTCAACATGTCTTCAAAATGAGCATGTTTGGGTACCGCCTTATCACGCCCTTGCCACAATTTTGGGCTTTTTATTAACGCTGTTAAATAATCTAGCACTGAGACTGGGCACACTATTTCTGAATCTTCACATAGCAAATATGTAACTAGCTTGAATAGAATTTGCCAGCTGGCTCTTTGGAGTAGCAAAGAAATCAATAAGGGGCGGAAATGCAGGGACTTTTTGGAGAACAGAAGCCCACCTAAAGGATTAATGATATTAATTCCCGTTTATTCTCTTCACTATCTAGCAGTAAAACTGACCTGCAGCTTATCTTTGTCGGAATTGGCAATTTCCAATTCCAAAGAGGACAACCAATCTACCAATAACCCAGTCTTCTCAGACTTGCTTTCATCTTCCATCAGCATTTTCCCCAATTGTTCAGTCAAATTTTTCCGGCGCGCTTAGCATCTGTTCTGATTTCACACTGGTTATCAAATCCTCACGCTTTACCATCTGCATTAACCTCGATGGGCACAACAGAATCGGATGCCTCTTTGACAGAATACATTTGTAGGTACCGCCTTAGAAAGTTTGCGGTGCAATTACTCTGAGGGATCATTGGCAGTAACTGAATGGCAAACATTGCTTCTCTTCGCTCAGAGAATCACTTGAAAATACCAGTCGCAGTAACATTGAGAAAGATTTGTATTGGATCAATGGATTCAAGATTAAATTGGTTGGTACTGACTTGAAGAAGTTAAAGAAGGCTTCCTTGTGAGTCTTATCAAGGCTAAGATTCTGCAAAAAGAAATATTTAAATTGAATTACCATAAAATCAGTTAATATTACTGAAACAAGTGGGTTTTTCGGGTTTTAGGCCGTCGTTCGGTAGAATTTTAGGAAGGATAGGAAGAACAAGAAGAAATTCTACCGAACGACGGCCTAAAAACCCGAAAAACCCACTTGTTTCAAGGAAATGGCCTCGAAAGTCTATCTCTTTTGAGTTAATATTACTGATTGGAACATCCATGTAATTACTTATAAGGATTTTTCAATTTTAAAAATACCAAATGTGGGGTCAATGGGGCTTACGCTTTGGGAACATTATAATGAAAGGAAAAATAGTTAATTATAAAAAAAAAATGACACAGAAATTAAGTTAATATTTTGAGAAAAGGGACGCAATTTAAAATCCTAATAAAACATTTTCAAAAAAATTTCAAGTCATTAATATCAATGATTGTTGATTAATTCATTTTTAGGATCGGAATTGGCTTCGTTCTCAGAGTCCTGTATTATAGTAAGCGTATTGAGCAATTGAACTCACAAGTAGAAAACGCTGCCCTAAAACCAATTTTCGATTTTTTTAGATTCTGAGTGGTTGGTTTCAAAAGCAATTTCAAATTATAAAAAAAACAACAAAACGGTGGTTTGCGAAGATAAAGCGACATTTACCCAGTTGTCTGAACATAAAAAATTATTTCATAGTTATCAATGTCCAAATTATTATATTTTTATTAAACTGTTTCTAATCTCTGTTAAAAGTGTTCTAAAAAACTGCCCTTACCTTTACAAGATTGAGGATAATCTTGTTCTTATCACCCATAAAATGTGGATTAAATAGAACGTTCAAGTTTTCCACTATAACTTTATCGGTGAAAACCGATTTCTCAGATTGACCACCAAAGGACAAAACTTTTCTGTTATCAACATCGATTCCTGCATCCACTTCTTGAGCAGGAGGAAGTTCAATCTCTATAGCTTTAACAAATATCTCACCACCTTGTGCACCGCGTTTATTTGAACTCCCACTAATTGAATCATGTAGCTTTTGTCCAAAACTGATTCTATTACCAGTTTCGGTCTAAAATAGTTGCTTATATCCAGAGCGTTGAGTAATTTCGTAATGGAGCTAGGTGGAATTCCAAAGGATTGAATAAATAAAACCAGCTTAGGTGGTTCCAGGTTGTCAATGGCTGCATCTACCAGTCGTGATACATTCGAACGAATCATTCTCAGCTTCATCCAGTCAGGCAAATAGGAGGTGGTTTCCGAAGTGTCAGGCGAATAGGCACGTGGGTGATTCATATTTAAAGGAAACCAGGTGTTTAAAAGCACATTAAACGGTTCAAATAAAGACAATGGTCCATACGAAATTAGTACAAAGACAGAATGAATAACCACCGGTTGCATTGGACACTGTTCACCTGTTCCCCACGATACAATTACATACTCATTATTGTACGTTTGATGGATACTGTATGACTCTTCTACGTTTTCTTTCGCTTTGATTGTATAGATGCAGAAGAGTTGCAGCAAGTTTTTGAGAGTCACATTACTGTCTCCAGGCAAAACATATGATGCTACACTGTGCCTCTCTATAATAACAGACGATAAATCCGTAATTAAGTCATTAAGTTCTGCAAATGATTCGTAGCAATCTTGAGTAGTCAAGAAGTTGATATAGCTGGAGACGATCGAGGGATTCGTTTCAATTTGCAAAGCCTGCCTTAAAAATTGCACCAAAGTTGGTTTAATCATTGCGAAGTGAGCAAAATGTCGAATATACTGCGACAACCAATTGGAATAGTTTTCAACATTCAAATCTCCATCTTCTGTTGGCGATAAGATTAACCCCAATCCTTTAGTAGCTTGCGTTCTACTTGCTCCATGATCCGATGTTAATCGTCTAAATAAATATTCGAGAACTTCACATGCAGATTGAGTGTCCGGGCCATTTACCACTGTTCGAAGATGCGCAAGCAGTTGTCCATGTTTAGTCAATTTTTCAGCAGGTGCAGTGGACAGTAAATACTCGCACAAACACTGCACTGGGAGGTGAGAGAGAACTCCTTCAGCACTATGAACCAGTTCAGCCAACCAAGGCATATGAGCTCCTAAAAGTAACATTATTTGTATGTAAAACTATATTATTTAGGATGTTTATTCGAATTTTGATGGGAAGATTATGGGTAATACCAGGTATTACTAATCTCATCGCATCATAAATAAGAAAAAGAATGCAATTGCTTACCTCCTTGTCGAGACATAATGTCCAAGAGAAAATCAGGATGTCTCGATTTGCATAGCAAATGTCCCAGCCTATGTGAGTTGTTCAACGCTTGTAATAAATCTAGTATTTGAGGAGGAGGCCTGCGAGCATCTCCACGTGGATTCAGCTCCATAAGTTGAGGCAAAAGCAGACTGGTTTGTTCATTAATCTCCGCTTGGTGCTAGCGGCTGCCAAATGAGACTCGAACTCTAATATGGTTTGTTTTTCGAGCGCAAGAACCTGAAGTTCTTTGGAATGAAAATCGTCTTCTGCTGTAATCATTGTTGGAGGAGGAAATGAAAAATAACTAGAAAAAAAAAACGAAAATTGTGAATACTGTTACTGAAATTAATGTAAATGTTTTTAAAACTATGACTTACTTTGTAATACACATTTCCATGAACATTCTTAAAATAGGGTACTTATTCCATGCGAGATTTCCAACAGTAGACGGATTATGGGCTGCCAATGTTAATAAAATCAACCAGGCCTTCCAATATAAGGTAGAAATTGCCAATTTAGGTGCAACGTAACCATGGGGCAACGAAATGTTTTCGGGATAGTTATAACTGCACAAATTGAAGAAAAAATCCATAATCTCCAACTTATCAACTAGTAATGGAGGTCCGCAGTCAGGAGAAAGATTCGCTGCTCGTTTAACTAGCTGATCGACAACATCCGTAATTTCGGTCGCCGTTATTGGATGTTCTTTGGATATTCCGATTAGAAGAATGCGCAGCAAAGTCGCTTGCAGAAGAGGAACTTCGCTGGCTAGCCGTAAAAATAGGTTTCGTTCATTTTCTCCTGGCCACGAATCCACTTTGTAGTAATGTTCTGGCTGTTCCAAAAATAAAACCTAAAAAATATTTTACAAACTCTCAATGGTACTGAACTGAATTTTCACAGATAAGCCGGTTATATTTGCAATTATTTTAATATGCTATTAGGTACCTTCAACAGAGCGTGATGAAAGTCAGGAACATTCGGTCGAAATACTCTCAATGCTGAATCTTGGAGCCACATAACGCTTTCCCTTTGAATATTGGTAACCTGCATCTTAAAAGCCGTCAGAACAGAAACGTCTCGTTTGCTTTGAGTAGCCGCATCTCTAACTTGCGGACTAACACACAACAACATGCACATTGTTGACAAATCCACCAAAGATAGGAATATTCGCTCCCGAAAATCATGGTCTCGAATAGAGGCATTCAATTCCTTTCGTTCCCGCAGCAAAGCGTGAACGATATTAAGTAAATTGAAATCGTGCCTAAGAACCCTATTAATTTCTTTTAGAAGTGCACGAAGGGAACGAAGATAATCCTCTTTATTCAACAACAGTTCCTACGGCGAAAAATTGAAAATGAGCTATTTCTAGTTTTAAGAATTAACGCATAAAAACACCGAAATTACCAAAAAAAAAAACGTATTGTTTGTAGCGGAAAACTAAAGCAGACCTCTACCATTTGGAATTGGCAAAGTACTTACCAAACAAATATCAGCTAGGGCATCAGCTGCATGATCAGGTTTGACTTGAAACAGAGCCCCAACCACTATTAAATTGTTGGGGTTTCTGGCGTTTGCTCAATTCATTATAAATTGTATACTTTAAGAGTGGATACAAGTTCTCCTGGAACGACAATACCATTTCTCTCAGGCAGTTGTTGAAATAATTAACCATCGGTTTGTTTTTTAGCCGCAATTTACTCAGCTGTGCTATCACTTCCAAATCTCTCTGTGAACTCGCTGAACAGTTGTAGCAAAGGTACGCTAAAAGCTCTTGTGCCGACTTCATAAGTTTATGATTATGAAAGCCAGGCTTCTATTCGAGACACTGCTATTACTCTCATCTCGATTAAACCACAAGCTGTACTAAGTAGTTTAACAAGATTTTGTTATGGCTTCAGGCTGCTGTCTTCTAGCAAGAAGATCTGAATCGCTTCTAGTAGAATCTGCTCAACCTGTTCCTGGGCGTGAGCATATCTGGGTGATGTTCGAGCTTGCCAGGCTTCCACTAGATTTTTCTGCTCACTGGCGGCTAAAACAATATTTCCATAAATATACAAGACCATCGATCCGAAACCGATAGACTAACGGTCATCGTCTTCTATATTATTTATAGTCAATGGGCTGGAAGTGTCTCTAGCTGCAGAGCTCCAATTCTCTGACTTTAGGAGAGATGTTAGAGGCGGCACCTTTGTATGAAAAGCCGTAATTACATTGTCTACAAATGGTTTAGCAAAAGGACTGTCTATTATTATCCTGTCTCCTATTGCGTCTTCCACATATAACTGAAAATGAAAGTAAGTTGGAAAATGAGCAGAAATTGCGTTTAAATTTACTATACAGGCAAAATATCAAAAGGGCACTGCGACATTCGGGGTCCGGAATCAGTTGATTTTTGTTGAGTTAATGCACTAATCTTTTGTTTACATTTTCGTGCTCTTTGTAAAATATTGCATTCATTCATAGTTTTTATGCAATAAAATATTTGTTTGCTTGCTATTTAACAATTAACTGAAAATGTCGTAGTAAGAGATAATGTTTTTTATAATAAATTAATGAATTAAATGGGAAATTATCGGCGAGGTCTTGGGCCGCTCGCTCGTATTTTGCGAGAGTTGAGTACAAATTTTTTTCCTCAGAAATGGGACGAAAAAAAGCGAGCTTTTGGGTGAGCTCAATAGCTCAGGAATTTTCACTAAAATCCATCTGACCTCTTCCAATATTACAAAAAACTTGAATTAAGTTTTGTTAATGCAAAAAATTAATAATTGGCGAAAAAACAAAAAAAATTTTAGCGCAAAAACTACCAGTGCTACAAGATTTTACAAAGAGCACAAAAATGTCAAGAAACGATTAATGCATCAGTCTAAAAAGAATCAATTGATTCCAGCAACTGAATAAAAAGTTCTGGTAGTTTTTGTAACAAGACACTCAAAAATTCACCACTTGCCCAAAGCGGATAAATTCAGTTGCTTTATCAAAATATGAGTCTAGCAGCTAGTTTGACCATCAATAGCAGAGGAGCCAGACATTTTTTCTTAATAAGTTAGGACAGATCGTGTTTTTTTAAGCCAAAAAATGTCGCAGTACCGTTTTGATCATGTGCTTTCGGGACACCCTGTATATTGCATGTATTTTTTAAATAATTTTGTCCGTTCAAGTCGATACCTTAACAAATATTTCTGGCCAGTTATCTTTTTCGCTGAAAGCATGGCAAATTAGATTAAGGAACATTTGATGCACATGAGAATTGCTTTTGTGCATTCCTTTAACACCGGCGGCAATATCTCTTCTTAAAACGCTAACCATACCATTGACTACGTTTTCATTTGTAAATATTTCTGGCTTCAGGCACGCCAGTGAGAATATTGTTGTCCATGTTAATTTACAGGGCTTCGCTTTGGTGGCCCGCAAATTTTTGATAAATCCATAATATAACCAATCTGCAAATAAATTAATGTATGGCTTATTAATGTACCACCATAAAAAATGAGCTAGCATCAAATAGAATTTAAGCTAATCATCGAACTGAAACGAATTTTGGTTTTATTTTAGAAAATTGTCGAATTTCAAAAACTCGTGCTTCAATAAAAAAGTTAAAGCATGTTTAATTTTAACAGAAAATCGTAATTTTCATTCAACTTTTTGTAGACTGGATGTTTCACATGTAAAGATTCCATGCTTAAATAAGTCAGGTTTTCGCGGTCAATACACTTGAAAATGTTGAACTTCTTCGACTTTTAGGGCGTCGTACAAAAGAATGTTTGCCTGAAGCTTCGCAAGCACAAGTGGTTTGCATCCTAAGAGGTTTATCACACGAAAACACAGCCACTTGCTATCCACGACAGCCTAAAAGCCCGAAAAACTCAGGAGTTTCAAGTATTGGCTGCAAAAACTAAACCTTTTAATCATAGATCCACTCTAGGAAAAGTTAAATGAAAATTACGATTTTCTGCTAAAATTTTCCTATCGTGAATCACTTACAATTCTATCTGTATTATCTGCATAGGCATTTTGGGTGAGTTTATCAAACACATCAGCCACATCGCACTCAATTGCTAGACTCTCCCAGGGTTCAGTGCCAGATGATCCGCCTGCCATTCGATCAATGGGCAACAGGCTTGCGGAACCGGTCCCAACAATACCTGATCGGGACACTCCAGCCAAACCCACTTTCAATTTTTTTTGAGGGTGGAACAGCCAAACTGGACGAGCTTGCTTCCCGCTTTAACTTCTCCCCTGGCACTTTAGACATTATAAACACTTGGAAATACAGAAAGGAAAATATACACAATTATAAACACTATATTAAATACAAATTTTGCGTTTCAATCTTTGTTATGATAGCCATGTTTAGGTGTTTGAAGAATTGTAGAGTACTTTTGTGCTGTAACGAAATACAAGGCTGGGAAATGCAATGAAAAGGGATGGGTTTTAACAGCGGATTTCACATACGAAAACATTGTATAAGTTAAGGAACACTCTGCAGACTAACGCCTAATTTTTATAACGTTTAACATGAGAACCACTACAGTCCCATATATTGAATTATCATGAGTCTACAACAGAACATGTTTCTTGTTCCAACTATGTTGTCGTAGATTTTCCTTTTATTGGCATATTACGCGTCTAAAGCTTGATAGATAAAGGTGAATAATTACTGCAGAAGACTCTATGAAGTTGATATCTCATAAAAACATAAATTTTGCATGAGATTTTCAAATTATGAATAGATGATTTAGAACGACAAAAGTCTAAGAATATGCCGTAGGTTTAGGGGCAAACATTAACATACTGCTCATCAACTTACCATTACTACCAGAGACAACCGAAGATTTTGGTAAAGGGATGGTTCTCTTAGGATCATCTCGAGACGTTCCTGGTTTGGCCCCAAGTGCTATAAAAGAGTCTGGAAGCGGCTGAGAAATTTTGGCTTTTGGTCCCCTGGTGCCAGGCGCAGACTTTCCTCTATCCATGTCCACTAATTATCTTAATGTTACTGCGATATTTAATTATTTAGATGTAAAAACCATGCTATTCCAAATGTGCGAGTTTGGATCAATTCAGGAAAACAAATAACATAACCCTAAATACATTTCTCGTCTTTTATCGAAATTGTGGAGGAAGAATGAGAATAGAAAAGTCGCGCTATACTATTAATATTTAAAATATATTTTTAAATGTTTTCAATTAAAGGTAAAAGGCAATTTTGAACGTGGCTTTCAAACTGGATGTTAAGAAATATTCTAATAAATTAAAAACGTAACAATTCAGAACATGTTGTTCCAACGTTGTCAAATTGTAGCAACAAAAACATTTTCTGACGCTTGACCCTGACAGCTAAACACATAACCTCAATTCAAAAAAAAATTCAACATAAATGTAATTTTTCCAATTCTTTACTATTCGCGTTTACATTTATAAAGTATGAGCCAGTGGAACTAACGAATAGATTAACCATTTTTCATTGTGCCTTTCAGTGTGTTGCTTTAATAGTGTCATCATGCGTACGCCAGTAATTCTTTTGGCTTGTGGCTGCTTCAACCCCACAACCAATATGCATTTGAGAATGTTTGGTAAATAGGTTTTTCAATTATAGTTTTTTCTCTGATTCTCCATATTGGGAACTAACACTGAACTGATTTGCGTTGCAGAATCGCTCGAGACTATTTACATCGAATGGGCCAGTATGAGGTAGTCGGTGGGATTATTTCACCAGTCCACGACGCTTATGGGAAAAAAGAGCTAGTTTCAGCCACTCATAGGCTAAATATGATTAAATTGTCCCTTCAGGGAAATGACTGGGTCAAGTTATCAAATTGGGAGTCGAGTCAGGAGACCTGGACTAGAACAAGACAAATTTTGCAATATCATCAGGTAAATAACGTTAACTGTAGTACATCGCTTTTGTAATGCCTTGTATCCAGGTTGTTGGCGGCTTTCCTGTTTCTTCTTTCTGGGGGTATCCACTCCATTATCTTCCTCGGCAGTCTTTCTGTCCCCATACGCCTCACATGTCCGTACCATATTAATTGCTGTTTTTCGATGTCTTCAACGATTGTTCCTTTTACTTTCATTTGTTTTCTTATGTTCCTCATTTTTCACGTGTTCCAATCTAGATTTTCCCGCCACTCTTCTCCAAAAATCCATTTCAACTGCTAGTAAATTGCCCTTAAGTTTTTATGTTAATTGCCATTCCTCTGAGCCATACACAACAACTGGTGATTTTCAGCTTGGTATCATATATTCTTGTCTGTGTCTCTGGTCTTATGTTTTTCTGCCATAATATTGAGTTTAGTGCTCCTACCGCTTATTTTCCTTTGGTTATTCTGACCTTTATACCTTCCTCAGTTCATCCAGTCTTCAATTTGTCAACTTCATTAAATTATTTTTACCATTTCTCTTTAGGTGTTTATGAATTACTTATTCGCAAATTATTTGGTTTTAAATTTTATTTTATTTCAAAATTTCCTGGGTTTCAGTCAATTTTATTGTTTATTGTTTAAAATGTTACAAATACGTTTCGGTGTCTTTCTCCACCATCATCAGTTTGTATGTCTAGATGTTTCTACCTTTACATTTGGTTGGACATTGAATTCTTGAAATTTAAAATTTTATAGTTTAAGGCGGTTAATCGACTTGAGTCTGTTCAATGCGTGTAGGTAAAAACTCCAAATAATTTTTCCAGAACCAAATCAATGCCTATTTGAAATCGGAAAACAACGTAGACCTTAATGAGGATGAGCTGAAGTGGATGCCTGATAACATTAGCAGTTATTGTGGAACCAATCAGGGTATCATCGTAAAACTTCTATGCGGTGCAGATTTACTCGAATCGTTTGGTACTCCAGGATTGTGGGCTGATGATGATGTAAAAAAATAATTTAATCTTTTACATATTTGCCTTATTCAAATTGCATGCTTTTGCTACTGTTCTTGATCTCTAAACTCTAAAAGTTGAATATTCAACAACTTCATGTTCTATATATCGACTATACCCTAATGCTGTAAGATCGATTTGATGGATTTTTACAAAGGATACAAAAAACTGCTTTTATTTTTTAATGTTTAATTCTGGATTTTTATTCTTTCTTATCTGTTAGCAGCACGGTACGTTTTTTTTTTAACTTTGACACAAAAATTTAATTTTGTTGTGGGTTACGACCTCTCAGCATTAGAGTATCGATATGTAAAAGAACAAAAAACTCCTGTTTGAGTTAACTAACTTTTCAGATTGAATCTATTGTGGGCCAACACGGTTTGATTGTAATTACGCGATGCAACATGAACCCTACCGAATTCATCTATAACTCGGATGTGTTAACGAAATACATGGTGAGACACCCAGAGTATTTTTAAAATTTAATGGGAAATTGAGGTAGCAAATTAATTGCAGGCAAATATCACTATAGTGACCGAATGGATTAGGAACGAAATTAGTTCTACGAAGATCAGACGAGCGCTTAGGCGATCCGAGTCAGTCAAATACTTAATTCCTGATAAAGTGATCGATTACATTCACAAACATTCTTTGTATGGTTCCCAGAAGACGTAAGTGAAGTTTAATGCAAAAATTCACGTTTTTATCAATCTCTTTGACTTACTATTATTAAAGTAATGCCTGTTTCCTTGCTTTCGTTGGATCGCAGTAAGTACTTAACTCCCACTGATGGTATTCTCCCGATTGTCCTTACACCATCTCCTTCAGATGTGTCGACAGACTTACCGAGTCCAATAAATTGTCTATACATTTGCAATAATAACATATTCAATCGAAATTCGCGATTGGACAAAATGTCTGTCGATAGCATTGATTCCTTTAAAAGTCACATCCAAATCCCTACAAACGCGACATCCAGGACAGGCCGTTAAGATTGTTACCGAAAGTTCCGGAGGTCACCGGATTCTGGGAGACGAGGTTTCGTATGAAAAAAAACAGGGGGATGTTAAGGGTGTCAAAAGTGCTAAAAGTTGTGCCAATTTCGATGAAATCGATTTAATAAAATCCAGACAGGGAACATCCAACTCCGGCCTGAAAGAGTGTAAGAGTTGCGATGAGAATTTGATTAAGTTTATTTTCAACCAAGCATGGTATACAAGTGATTAGTGATGTGGAAACCATTGTTGAAATACTTTTAAGAATAGCTTGAAATCTTCCAAAACTGATTGTGTTCTATTATATTTGCCAAAGGAGGAATTAAGCCAGATGTTGGTTTCAAAATCAGCATTATAATTAGTTAAAAGACTAGCATAAATATTGGTCTGTATGTTAAGGGCTTTTACATGGCTATAGAAGCAGCTTTTACGCTCAAAAAAATCGAATCGTTTTCCGGCAGCGGATGTATGTGGAATAATATACCATTTTAGAAATATCCTCATATTCACGTTGATATGATTAATAATCATTTTATCTGCTCAATGTAATTATTAATTTAGTCTTGTTTCCAAACGCAAATAGGCTGATTTAAAATGTTTGCAATTATTTGTTGGAATAAAGCTAATAAACGGTTAAATGATATATAACAAGGCAACGACCGATAATTACTCGACAATTTCTTCTATATGTTGATTCATATTAGCGGCCGTGAACAACATCAGATGGATGAAGATTCTTTTCGATTGTATATTTTAGCGGCTTTATATTTTTGTCGTTTTTATGTATTCTCAGTCGTGTGTTTATGGGTGTTGAATGAAAACAATTAGATAAATAATATTTTCCAATTTTCGATACAAGGTGTTTATAAAATTGTCTATAGATTTTATTATTTATTTACAACAGTAATTCTTTAGATTATTTTATTATTAAACTGTCTTAAAAGCAGAAACTAGAGACCAAACAGTTTGCCTTTTAAAAATCACTCTGTAATTTCTCAGCACCATAAGGCAAGCCTATTGATGTAAATCCTGCAGTTTAAACCTGTACTACAAATTTGAGATAAAAATCTTAAAAAATTACTGGTATAAAGAACATATTTGAAATTTTCATCTATTTTTTTTTTGAAAAAATAGCTGAAGAATTATCATCTTCCGAATGCCCGTGATTTTTAGAAACAACTTATGACTGACTTATTTTTGCAAAAACATTTCTAGGCACTGATTTCGCTACAATCATTAGACGTAATTAGCATTCTTTATTTGCATGCATAAGAAGTGTTACGGCGGCATTAATTAAAATCTCAGTTTTGGAAAAAGTGTCAATTCTGAAACGAAGGCGAATTTTAAATGTTACCAATGAATTTCCATTTAAAATTATAAATCCATCTTGCTCTGTTAACTCAGAGAGATTTAGTACAAACTCTGGATTTTTTAATAATTTTCCTTAATAGTAAATTTAAATGGGTGATTGAGACTTTTTGGCCTGTGAACTCGGCTGAACAAACGCAATATTCTGAAGTACTTTCTGGCTCTTTCTCTATACTTTATACTATTGTTGTGAACTGTTGCATGATTCTATTTTATGTTTCAGACATCTCTAGAACGACCTGCATGTTTGTAGATGCCCTTGGTGTTTTGGGGGCCTTGCCTGTGCCCCTTTAGTTATTTCCTAAGCTACATAGATATACTTTCCAAAGAAATTGTACTAGTTGCTATACTATCGGGCTTTTTTCCTAGATTAATACAAATTTATTTTGCAACTATCGGTTCGCCCTTTTTTTTTGGCTCGACACGCAGAAATTATTTTAGACTTTCTGAATGGTTGCTGATTATTCAAGCTGAAAGTATCAGTCATGCTAAAAAGACATAAACTTGAATATGAGCTTCAAACACTTTTCGTGATATAAGTAATTGAATATCTGTATAGAATTTAAGTTTTGTGATACTTTAAATGTTTTATGTGCAGGGTATATTTGAGTTAGATAAATAGTGGTTAGTGAAAAATATATTTTAAATATGCGTTCAATCTTTATGTTATTTTTTGAAAGGTTTTTCACGTGTAGTTAATTTGAATATTTTGTTAGGCTATATAATCCACTAGGGTAAGTTGATAAAAGCACTTATGTACGTGACCAATTAAATGTATGCCGCTTGTACTACTTGGAAATTAGTGTTTAATAAAACAGTTTTATTTAAACTTCATTTATTATGTACAAAACCAAATCTATGAACTAGAGTGGCTTAACCAGAACCTTTAAATGTCCGAAGCGGGAATGCACATAATGTTCTTTTCTGAAAATGAAATGCGACAATAAAGCAATATAAATCAGGAACAGAAATAAATCGTATTATATTAAAAAATCGATTAGCAGATGAGCAAGCGATTTTTGTGGCAATAGTGTTCATGGAACGAAGGTAACTTAATTTGTTTCTGTAATTTGATGATTTTGCCTAAATGTATCTAGTAGCAAAAGACCCATCGCCTTTTGCTTTAATGGTCCCGCTGTATATAAAAACACTGTTTAGTTGTGTAATCATATTAAATAATTTCAGGTCACTTTTAGTACAATTTCAAGCATCTTATCCGCGTTCTTATACTGAAAACTCCGTCTCCTTAGCTGAACAATGTCTAAATTACCCATCAATCCCAAGATTGGCACAGGAGTACAGGACTAAGACACAAATTTCAGGTAAACTTTTACCTTTTCGAGCAGCAGCAGCAGCTGTAAGGATCCAACGTAACGTTCCCACCTGATACTTACCTAGTTCCAGTTCAGTCTTGTTTCTCAGTTCAGTTTGTATTTGACTAGTCGCTGCACAAAGTGTGCTTCGTAGTGGAAGTCGTGCAGGCAGCGATTTATAACAATTTAGATCGTTTCATTCACTTTATTTAGTTTAGTCTCCTCGTCGTGGTTAATGGGCACAACCAGTGGTTCCGTCGCATTCACTTCCATGTTGCTCGAGTATTGTGCGAGTTTTTGGTCTTCTTCGGATCGACCAATTGTTAGCTTTTTCGGCCTGATTTTTTGGATTTACCAGCGGCAGCAACAGGTAAATTGGTTCAAACTGAAAAAAAATTACCAACTAATGAGCTTAAAATTAATTTAATGTTGAAGTTTTCTAATAGAATCGCAGTTGTGTTTATACTTTGCAACATTTTTAACCGCAAAGAGTTTATTACAATTTCTTTATAGCCATTTCAAAACGGTTCTTGTTGAAACCATTTGTTTCTTTTAATGTAAAGCTGCTTTCACGTTTTGAGCAATTCGTATAACAGTGCAGGCAATAAATATTTATAACGCAATGTTACACCTTTAGGGTGGTTTTTATTATGAATATTTAAGCTTCATATTTCGTTTGTTTTGGACAATAATAACGCATTTTCGGTTTTACGCGTTAAATGCCGGTTTATTACCTATTAATTTTGGGTGTAGTAAATTAAATATGCATCAAAATATGTAGATATACAAAGTTTTAGAAAATTGCAGCAGTGCACCATTGTAATGTGTTTTATTTAATATATTTTTTACTCTTTTATTCTGGTTTAAGGTACAATTGACACTTAAAAAGACCTTCTCTTAACAATAAATATTTTGGCCGAGCAACTCAGGTTCATATAAAAGTGCGATTTGAAGCGTTAGTTGTTAAAGTAAAATTTATTCGAAACAAGTGGGTTTTTCGGGTTTTTAGGCCGTCGTTCGGTAGAATTTCTTCTTGACGTTTCGCAAGCACCGTGTGGCTTGCATCTTCAGAAGTGGCGTTCAGAAAAGCGTTCAAGCAAACCACTTCTGAAGATGCAAGCCACACGTGCTTGCGAAACGTCAAGAAGAAATTCTACCGAACGACGGCCTAAAAACCCGAAAAACCCACTTGTTTCAAGGAATGGCCTCGAAAGTCTATCTCTTTTGATAAAAATTTATTCGTTTTAAACTTTATATAAAATAATAATATAATTTTACAGCGTCGAAATAGTTTTTAGAAGTTCATTGTATTGTGAATGGGGAAAATGTTAACGTTTTTAATAATTCAATTTTGAAAATTAAACCTAAACGAAAGAGCTGATAGTAGCCTAATTTGGCAGTTAATAATTTTTTAAACGTTACATTTTTATTTCAAATTATATGTAAGTCTTACATGCTTTTTTACAATTTTCTTTTCTCTCTGGTATTGATTTAATTTAATTTTCGTTTTTATGCTTTTCTTGATAAACTGAAAATAACTGTAAATACGTTATCTTAGAGTTTATATACTTTATGACTTGTAGATTACAATATATTAATGAAAATTCACGTACATTTATTCAAAATAATAGAAACTATGAGAAAGCTAAAAAATGTTATTTATGAGATTAAATTAAATATGACTTTCTAATACTTCGTTTACCTTCTTAATTTTGAAAAAAGTAAACAAATGACGATTTTAGCGCTTTGGTAATTTTTTATGCATCGCTCTTATTGTGCATTTACTTAATTTACTGCTGGCACATATCTATGTAAAGTACTTGGAATATACAAGGAATTTAAAACAGTTTTCTCTCACCACTACCAAGAAATACCTTTTTTTCACTATTAATCGGTTCCTTATATAAGAAACATGCAATTCACCTCTGTTATCAGAACGTAGTATGCATGAATTAAGTTAAATGGGGTTTCCATGGGCGGTCGATGAGTACAGACATGTAACTGCACCTTCTTGTAGTATGCAAGATAAACCAGCAAAGAGTAAAATTTTAAACGTTGATCTCATTTTGAAATGGGGTAAACTGTATGCAACTTTAAATTATTTTAAATATGTCGCAGGCCTGAGAAGATCGAAGCAACGTAAACTACTATTAATAGTTTTTCTTTAATAAACATTTTAAATTTCTACATAAGGAAGTTTTTCAAATATTTGAAACAGTAATGTGAACTTGTAAAAATGTTCATACGAATTTTCTAGAAAGCCAAAATTCCTACGATCAGTGTTTTTTTTAAAACTCAAACATAAAAACCAAAAATATTTTCTTGTTTCACGCATTTGTGACTGAATAATTAATCAAAAAAACGTTTTCAAATACATTTTTGGTTCAAGAAAATTACAATCTGTTGAATTTCTTTATTTGGAACACAGTGCTTTTTATTTGATTTAAACCAGTAGAATTTTTGACTTTGTAACTGGTTTTGCTTAATTTTTTAACTTAATTAATTAAATTGGCTTTAATTAAATGGCCTTAATTTTGGCTTTTAGAATATTAGGATTGAAAATTATAAAATACATTTTACATCAGTTGTTTACTAACATTTAAATGTGAGTGAAAGCGAGTTAGTGATTATAAAAACTACATTATCGAAACACCACAATTCCGAACACAGTTCTTATTGTATTATTAGAGAAAACCGAAAAAAATAAAATCAGTTAAATATATTGCAAATATCAGCTTTTCTTGCTTGAACTGAATTCATCTTAGTTGCTAGTTTTACAACTGTAGTACACCTTTTTTCGTACTTAAAGAAGTAAATTTCGTAAAAACCATTGTCGATAGGACATTTTTCAATATCACTATTCGATACTGCTTATGGCAGGTATAATAATTATTTCTGAATGTTTATAGTTTGAAAGTTTTGCAATACTGATTGCAAGCAAAGCAATCGTTCAATGTACAATGAAATACATATCCGATATCGCATTTAACTCGAAACTTTTTACTATGTAACCGGCTTTTGTTAATTTATTTAATGTTTTTATAATAAAATGTCTGTTTCATGAAAGACATTTTTCTCTTTTGTCCACTTTTATGGGGTGTTTCAACTGTTTCCCTTTAATTATGTTAGGGATTTAGTCATATTTAATCCCTCCATTTGGGCCCTATTTCAGTCAGTATTCTACAGCTGCTGTTATAGGACACAGATGCGAGTGAAGGGAAAGCTGCATCGATTGATGCTGTGATTTACATAAAAAATGTTATGAAAAACTACATTTATATGGATATGAAATTTGGAATCATTATTTTTTTCAGAGAAGCGGGAAAACTACAAAAAACTAAAAACTCTTAAAAAAATCTTAAATTTTCTCTTTTCCTGTGAAAACCAGCAATGTTTCCCAAGTGATGTTTCACTTGATAAATGTGTTAATCAATTCTCTATCCAGGGGTGAAGAAATCAGTGCGCTACCACAATTTGTTTCTTAGATATCTATAGATCTTATCTTGTACCTCTTTCGAAAAAATATTAAATCCATTCCAATTAGATATATTTTTATGGATGTATGCTCGAATTCTAAGCGACATATGGATTAAGGAGATTCAAAGCAGCAAAACTGTTGATAAAATATTTAGTATGCGGTTTTGTTAAAATTGCCGAAAAATGTGCAATTTTCAAATGCCGCTTTTCGTATGAAAACTCCCAGTATTTCCAACTCAACTTTTCGAGTTTCACTTGATGGATTTTTGAATTCTCTATCAACTGGTATGGTGCTGTAGCTCAAATGGCTCGTGAGACATAGTAAAAGTTTAGTATCAATGTTGTTAAATAATGGAAAAAATCAACTTTAAATCACCCTGTATGTTTAGCAATTTTTTTAAACCCTTATGTTTTGCGTGTAAATATGACACGCTTTGCCACTGTCAATAAAAATGCTAATCTTGTAGTTCAAAAAATTTTAAAAAATCGTGTTTTTTTGCGAAATTATTGGAATTTTATTCAAAATCCGGAATTCATTTTCAATCAATGGACGCTAGAGACAAAATTGGATTAGACCTGGAATCGAATTACAGTGCCTTTAATGGTAATTAATTTTTTTGACTATTTTTTTAGACAAAACGTTTAAAATTAGATTTAAATTTAAATAATCGCAAATTGAAGAAAATTTTCAAGTGCATTCGGATTTTACCAGTTGCTTGTGGATATGTCCGGCTTTATTCTCCTGGAAATATTACCTTTTGTAATTTTTTTTCTGTTACAAGTGGTTTTGAAACCCATACCAAACAAAATAATTTCCTACTACAGCTTTTATAGCTCAGTATATCTTCTCATTCGTTAATGATTATGCAAACTATTTTCCTGAACGACCCGAAATCTCAAAAAAATAGTTTGATAGTATGCTCTTTATCTGTTTACTACAGATATTTCAACTGCGTATTTCAGTCAATAAATTTTTATCTCCAGCGCTTTCCAATGTTCCTTTTACTCCTAGTAAGGCTGCGCAATTAAGTTAGAGATCGAGTTCTTGCAATTTAGCTTGAAGACGTTCCATTTTGTACTATTCACCTTTTATACATTAATTATTGATGGATACATTTCTTGATCGTGCACGGATGAATTTTTTGCTTCTAGTTATTAATTCTTGATTTTAAAAAATAAAAAGCAAACTGTAGTAAAGGTTTGGAAAATCATATCCAAAAAATGCTTTACGCACTAAATTAAACATTAGTCGCAACTTTTAGACGAGATTCTGAAGTTTGGGAAGCAAAATTGAAACTTTTTTTAGTCTAAAACTGCTATTTCTGCAAGAAAAGTTAAGAAAACAATAACGTGTACCAAAATGAACTGCCACCACCATTACTATGAATCCTTTTGTATGTCTAGAAATATGCAGAAATATCATTGACCTTATAGTATCATTTGAACACTTAAATTTAACTAAAGTTTTATATTAGTGCCAAAACCTAGTCATCTTCAGCGCTGTAAAGATTTTTTAAATTTAACTCATCGCTGAGGTAATATTAGATCAGCAGAACTACATTATTTACCAGAATATACTTTAACTGCTTTTCCCATCTTTGCACTGTTTGGAAAGTGTAATAAAATAGTACAACAATTAGTTTGTGTAATTTTTAAAAAATAATTTAATTCGCGTATGTTCAAATCATACCAATTTGCTATGAAGTCAATCATAGCTTTATAGCAAGTAATTTTTTTTGCGCAATCCATGTTTGTTATAAATTTTAATCTGCTGAACCCGGGAACTCGGAACTCCAATTGGGAATAAAAATTACGAATGAATACTGAAGAGTTTAACAACAAAATAAAATTACCACTAAAAATCACGTTTTACAGAGTTTAATTGATTTATCCGGAAAAATCATAAACTGAAGACGCTTTTTTTGCTTAGATTTGGGTTCAGCAGATTAAAATACATAACCAACATTGTTTGTGCATAAAAAAATTCACTGGCTATAAAGCTATGACTGACTTTATAGCAAAAAATGTAAAATACCCTATTTTCTGATGAAAAAGCCCTATTTTGCCGGCTGTGGAAATTATGTTTAGGTCTTACTTATATTTTTTCCTTATTCCACATTACGTCAAGTATAATCGCGCCGAATTTGGTGTTGTGTCTCACAAAACGGCAAACAAAGAAATATATTAAATTTTGATCACACTGTATATAATTTTCTTACATCAAAAAACGTGCAATAAAAGAAAGTTTTCGTGGATTTATTGAATTTATTCCAATTGAGAAACTGCCGCTATACATAAAAGTGGATTTTTCTTTAAGAAAACACTGTTTCAAACTTTGAAAAGCGTTGTTTCCTTGAAGATTTCAAGAGGTTCCCTCTTCTCTACTCGTCCGAAAACTTGCATTTTGCGTTTTAAGGGCTGCCCATTTAAGTAACCAAAACCGCACTAAAAGAATGTCTTCATTAAAAAAAACGGCCATTCTATACTCAAGTCAAGTGACAAGGGAATTTCTCCTTATTGTAGGGTCGGAAACAGGTTCAAGTATTTTAGGCACTAAAAAAAATCTTGATTCTGTGGCTACGTAGAATGTGGAGAGTGCAGAGATGCAGACGGGCATTAACATCGTCTTCGAAATCTGTTGGCCTTTTGTTTATCGGGTCGAGAACGCACCTGCCGTTTCACAAAAAAAATCTTAATTGCTTGGGAGCTCACGTAGCGTGGCCTGCATTATGTCCTTCTTAAGGCCACATCTCAAGTGTAAATTGAAAAACAAACCCAACAAAATCGGCTTTCAACTGCCTGGAGGTCTGAATATGAAAATATTAATCGAAAAATACCTTTTTTTCTACACGATTTTTCGGCTAAATAAAACAATGAGAACTCGTATTGCACTGAGTAAGAAGGGTGGAAGATAAGAATCTCATGAAAAATGCATTAGGAGCTAATGATTTTCATAGAGGTTTGAGAACGGTTCTCAGATTTTCAACTGGGGTAAGCCTTTAAAGACTGCGGAAAAATGTTTTATTTAAGACTTTTCAGATTTTTCTTCTTTTGCAAAATTCTTAATTCGAAAGCATATTAAGACTTAAAAGCACTAAAGTACAACACACTGCCTTATAATAAATATATTTATTCAGACTTTATATATATTTTTTACCTTCCAAATTAATACTAATTGCTATCATGAAGGTGTTTTATTGTTTGTATCCGAAAGTGTTTTTATTGCAGAAAACGACATGGTTTACGACTGTGGTTCCTGTATGGTGAAATACGTCCTATGCGGATTCAACTTTATAATTTTTGTAAGTATCTCATACTTATTTTTTTTATATACTGACCCAATTTTAGCGTAATTGAACTATTTCAGCCATTTGTGAATGTGATAGATAACTGTTATTGTGTTTTACTCTTATATCCAAAGCACATATTTTCAAAATGCGTTGTTTAATTAAAAAACACTTAAGTAAATTGTTAAAGTATATTTTTAGGTATTTCAAAATTATTTGCTTAAATAAATGAATAAAAAGTTTTAGTCCTTGAAAGTACCGACTAGAAAATTTGACTGGTGTACTTACGAATATGCCATAAAATGAAACAAGTGGGTTTTTCGGGTTTTTAGGCCGTCGTTCGGTAGCATTTCTTCTTGACGTTTCGCAAGCACGTGTGGCTTGCATCTTCAGAAGTGGTTTGCTTGAACGCTTACACTGTTCTGATGCGATTCCTCGGGCGCAGTCCGTATTTCGAATCGCATCAGAACAGTGTAAGCGTTCAAGCAAACCACTTCTGAAGATGCAAGACACACGTGCTTGCGAAACGTCAAGAAGAAATTCTACCGAACGACGGCCTAAAAACCCGAAAAACCCACTTGTTTCAAGGAATGGCCTCGAAAGTCTATCTCTTTTGATGCCATAAAATGTCTGTTTCAACTAGTTTAATTTAAATAGTAACTGGAAATTGTATGATTAATGTAATGTGATTCTGGCGACAGGATTTTATTACGCTGGGTTCAGGAAATTTCAACTATGCTACCAGACTGGCACCATTTAATAATTTTAACCTTTTCTTCGGTGAAATAATGCTGAAACCTTCAAATAAGCAACAAAACTTGATACCAACTGATCAACAACTTTAACAAAAAGAGGTTTAGAATATGCATACAAGATTTTATTTTTAAACTGAATATTAATATATCCAAACTGCAACTATCCAGCACACATGCGTTTCAAACTCTAAAATGTTTATATTATTTACAAAAGCATAAATATATATTTGAGTTTTTTCAGTGGTTGAATATAAAGTAATTTGAAAGTAAGTGGACGAGTCATATTTAATGCTAAAAAGCATGAAGCGTTTCTAACAATAAGAAACGTAAACTGCTGCTTTGGTTACTTTATACCTTATAAATGAAACGAATTAATAAAGGTCTTTTTGTTCGATTTCCCAATTTTGGAGCGCCAAATATAACGAGATTTTAAATAGTTAGTTAATCTTCAAGTTATGCTACAAAAAGTGCAAAAAATGACGCTTTAGTGGGAATATCGGAGTATCGAGACCATTCGTACTTTTTTGTGTCTTAGACTTTAAATTTATGTCATCGTATTTGTCCATGTTTGATATAATTTTCACACTGTAGTCACTAAACCTTGAAATCAGCAGTTTTTCAGTTTTATTCTATTTCTCATAGAAGAAAAGAAAAATTAAAACGCGCCATTATGGTTTCTTGATATCTGCTACGGCTGCCTATGAAATAATGTTAACTTTGGCAACAAAAAAGGGATTATTAAACCCACCAAGTTGGATTTTTACCTCTTTCAGGAAAAAATCTGAAAACTCGTTTATGACTCTCATTCTGTATCGAAAAGTTGTAGTTCAATGGTTGCAAAAGGTATATTTTCAAGGATAAAACTCACAAATCCTTTTATTAACGTATATTTACTTGGAATTTTTGCCGCACATTAAATGTCGAACTTAGAAACCATAAATTACTTCGACTACGACGCCGTTATTCGCATTAAATATTAAAATAATGACAATCATTATCCCTTTTCTTGGATATTTTAGAAAATGCACTCAAAAACTAGAAATTATGTGCATATATTTGCACTAATCAACGGTTTCTGCAAGCTGGATTTATTAACTCTGCAGTTGGTGCCGTTTGTCGTTCGTGCAGTTGCCATGCCGTTGCCGTTTTAGGCGACTGCGAACGACGAACGGCACTAACTGCAGAGTTTATAAATTGATAGGTGTGGCAACTGCGAACGGCGAGCAACGAACGGCACCAACTGCAGAGTTTATAAATCCAGCTTAAATAGCGTTTTCCGCTGAAAGTGACATTTTTATAAGAAAAATTGATCTAGTTTTGAGACTAATACTAATTGGAACTATTCCAATTTTTCACAAAAACTAAAAAGTATTAAAATATAAAAAATTATTTACGTATTCGGTTCAATAGATTTATAGATTGCAAACTGAATCATACAGTTTCAGTTGAAAATAAGTAAAATGTTGAGCTTTTTCGGAAATTTCAGCTTTCCTAGTAAAAGATAAAACAGGAGAAAGTGTTTCAATTATCGTGATTTTTAAAAGCGCTCAAATTCAAAATAAAAATAATCGAAAATTAAATATCCTTACAAAATTGTGATAATATTTGAGAACTTTCCAAAATCTCTTATATAGAGGGTGCTTTAAAAAGCACACATGCGTTACTGAGCTTTAGAGTATTTCAAGAATTTTGTATTTTTGTTCAGAACGTTTCTTGAAAGTCGTTTTGAAAAGGCTTTCAAGTCTTTTTCAAGTCAAGTTTTGTATTTTGTGGTATTTTATATCAGTGAGAGATTTACAGTAAAAAGTTATAAATGGATTTATATGGACAAAATATCAATAAAACGATTCTGATAATTTAGTTCCCTTAAAAAAGTCTTACCTAACACACTATGTTGTTCCTGTCCTTTCGTAATTTTCGATATTTAAAACCGCATTTTATCAATTACTCTTCCAGTGACATAACTGATTACATGCTCTACATCTGCTAATCTATATTTTATAGAACACCCTGTATAGCTGTGTGTATTTAGGCCAAACATCCAGCCAAGTATTGATATAGCGAACCGGTCATTTAAATGCATTAGACAAAATTGTTACATTAGCATTTATCCTGCAGGAAGCAATTGCATGCAATCTTGGCATCTGAAATAAATATTTTAGGACCAAGTGCAATGCCCACTTTATTATACCTCGGGCATTTCAGTTCGATTTCTCGGGGAATTGCTGGTTAGTTTGATGCATTTTTTATTAGGGGATGTTTCCGATCTACTTTCGGTTGGAAGCAGTTGAAAGTCAGTGGGTACTTTTGTATTTGGATGACATTTTCAATGAGCAGGTGGAGATATGTTTTTTAAATAATTTATTCGAATAATACACCTGTCGGTTAATTTAAAAAGAAAATTGGGTCACATCTTTAGTGTCAGGTGTTGATTATATTGGAAAAGAATGGAAATTTTTTTTTATTATCTTAAATTAGTTCTAGAAAAATGACGAAAGTCTTGTATAGAGATTCAAAAACAGTTTTTTTTTATAAACAATCTGAGTTTGGTTTTAAGACATTACACGTTCCTTTTATCTGCAAATGGTACTTCCAAATGGCACTGGATTTTGTCTAATTCCGTACAGAGCTTCGATATAAGTCGCACGGTTGTGAGCGTGTGAAAAGTGCTTTTCACACGACGATTGGTCATTACTTTAAGTTCGACACAAACGCCAGGAAAATTGCTTGCTTAATAGATTTGAAATACATAGGGGAATTTTTCTTCCTTATATGTTCAGTTGATAAAATGAAATAAAGTAAATAAAAACAGGATGCAAAAACCTGATGAGTTTTTTAGACCGTCGTGGAATGAATTTCTACCCGAGGTTTTCCACATCGAGATTCCATTCTCGGAGGTGCTTCGGTGGAAAGTGGTTTCTTTTCTTTTTTCTGTTTGCCCGTTTGGTACTAGAAATTATTCAATGGAATTGCAGGTAATAACAGGATCGCCATCAAACGTACATCATTAGAATTTATTAAAAAAAACAGTCGGACCACTGTTGATTTTTTTTGTTTTTGTGGAAAATATTTCTAGTATACTAGAATATATTATACTAGAAATATATATTCTAGTATACTTAGAATAAATTCTAGTATACTAGAAAAAAGGCAACTACAAGTACGAATTGACAAAAAACTGTCATTTTCTTTTTCCCCTGAACAAGGGCTCCCTCAAGGATCCCTGCTCTCACCGTTTCTCTACAATATATACTGCCATGACATATACAATTACAACTTAGCAGACAAAAATCAAATCGACAGATCGGCATACATATTACAATACGCAGACGACACGGCACTTATTGTAAATGACAAAACTACTGAGAGAGCAGCTCAAAGACTCCAAACACTAACAAACAACACAATGACATGGTTTTATAAATGGAGACTAACACCAAACGCGTCAAAAAACCAACTTCTGCTCACAAACCACAGATTCAACGCTGACTCCCCTACAATAACTGCAGACGGCCAAACGACACAACCAAAAAACGACGTAAAATACCTTGGAATCACAATTGAGCACAAACTTACATTCACTAAACACATACGAAACATCATGGCAGAAACAATAAAGAGAACAAAACACTTCCGATCACTAACCTACAAAGACAGAGGAATTAGCACAAACACCGCCACCAAAAATATAAAGCTATTTGTAGACCCTTGCTAGACTATGGACATATACTCATGACCAACGGAACAGAAAGGACAAAACGTTATATACAAACAACAGAACAAATTGCACTAAGACTAATAACACGAATAAGACACCCCCAAAACCCACTACACAACCCCTCCACCCAACTACTATACGAACGCACAAACATGACAAAGATTTCGGAAAGACTCATACATCTACAGACAAAATGGGCAAACAACCCCTACAACTGGACCATACTGAATCCCCTTTGTCTTACAAGACCAACCAGACAATCCCGCTTCCGTTTCCCTACATCAACGCTACTCGAACACTTACAAACGCAACTGACTACTGGACAATAAAATAATTTTTTCTTGTCATTAGAATTGGAAAGTTTATTTAATAAGCTTGTTAACCTAGAATAAGAGAATTTTCATATTTGTTTTTTATTTAGATTAAGACTACATGTATTAAACAAGGGTAGAAAGACCGATAGGTCGATAGCCTTTTTTTTAGAAATAAAGATGTTTACTACTACTACTATTTCTAGTTCAAAAAAAATATTTTCTTCAACACGCTTCCTCATAATAACATACACGAAAACATTTCACAGATGTTTTGGAATCAAGTCTAGTAGAAACGTATCTAAAAGGTCAAAAACTTATAGTTCCGGCAATTTTAAATGTTTAGCATTAATTATGAACAATAATTCAACGAAAAAGGTAAAGATTATAAAATTTTAACAATAATAATTTTCAATCCCGACTGATGAAGAAATTTATTTGAATTAATGATTATTAATGGGGCAATTACTTGGGTGTGATTGTTGAAATAACCACTAATTGAGGTAGAAAATTTCTCGACTAAACATATAATTTTAATAAATAAATAAACTATCTTGAACTGCAATTCTAGGAAATTTAACATAATGTAAACTTTAGTAACTTAATCTAAAGCATATAACTTCCAAGCAACAGTTTGCATTCCTCGGGCTACATGTTGAATAATTGTCGTATGATTTATAGTGTACGTTCGGTATTAATTTAAAACATTAACTATAGACCATAAATCTTGCATACTTTTTTACACACATTTCCGACACATATTTCTGAACACTTGACAAGGAAAGCTGAAAAAGCCTTAAGATGCAGCATACAGAAAAGCCACTTAATGTATGTGGTTTGCCCTGCATGCTGATATGACCTAGTATGTCAGTAAATATGTACAAAAATTTACAGCACCCATTCTGATACCGAAGGTTAACGGTTTAATTGTACAGTTATTCTTTTCGATATTCGATAATTGGCAATAATTTCTTCTGTAAATCGTGAATACTAAATACGGTCTACTTCTTACGGAAGATGAAATTGTTTAAAAATTGCAAGCATTTTTATATTTATTTTATTTTTTTATCTATAACAACATCAAGGATATTAAAACACTAACGTGTTTTTTAACAAGGGAAGTTCCAAGGTAAAAGTATCGATATAAGTCGCTATAAAAGTTTGTGGGCAAAATGTATTTCACGCGTAAGCACAGAAGGTCTAATGTTGAAAATTCAGGATATTTTTTTGGCACCTAAAAGGCCTCCCAAGCGTTAAAGTCCTAGCTTCCAAAAAATGAAAATGAAAGTGATTTTTATGTGACAAAAAAAAACCTAGATATTAATACAAGAAATGAAAGCCTGATAGACATAAAATAGTGTTGAAATACCCAAAAATTTTAATTTGTTTACTTCAAGCGCACTTTATCCACATTTATTTTCATCAGTTGTAACTTCAGCAGCACTGGCTTTCCAATACATAACTTATTATTTAATTTCCAAATAATTTAGTAACCAACAAAAGCCATTTAGCTAATTAGAAATTTGTACACTTACATTAAATTGCGGTGGAGCGAATCGAATCCTTTAAACAAGTGGAAGTATACAATACGAATATTTGGATTTGTAAGATTTCGGTTGCGGCTTAATTTACGTTTCGACAAAGTTGTGTAAACGATTTTAATTACTTTTTGCTTGTAGGATTATCATTTTTGTTCATTGAATTAAGTATGTTAATTATTGCAACAAATGAAATTAGCTAAATATAAAAAAATCAAATATTTTAAACTACAGAACATAGCTTTTGTTCTAAAACGAATAAGTGTGGTTTTAGTGGACCTGATCACAACAAGCTCAAGCCTGGATACATTTTTGGTTCAATAAATTGGATTCTGCATTTATCCGGCGGTTTTCAATTATACATACCTTTCGAAATAGTTGATGAGATATTTATTTATAGATGTTCATCTCGTAACTGTTTACATCTGCATATAAACATGTAGATACTTTATGCACACGTTCATCTTGCGTAATTTAAGAGTGGTTACATAGTCATTTAAAGTCTTTTTTCATCAAGCTGTTGCATTGTTTTCAAATCGCTCAACTGCAAAATAAATTCACAGCATAAACTACATAAGGAGCATTTCCATCCGAAATGGTTAGCTAGAATAGACATTTAGCAAGTGATTAGTAGTCAATTGACTAAACTGTTGCATTATTCCTTCCTATTGCCAAGGTGTAAAATGTGGTTGGTTGAACATGAAAATAACAGAAATCTCGATTTGTTTTGTTATTCAATATGTGAAACTGCATTTGTGGTAATTAGTGCGGTCTTTCACTCGTAAATATTAGCATTTCGCCTTGGAACGTTTCAATATTTTGTAAAAAAGTATAAATGTGTTTTATATATTTTTGCTTTTTGAAAATAGTAACAAAGTCAGGCGATTGGGTGTGGTAGGTTGGAGTCATATTTTATATCATTGACTTTCTTACTCCAATTAAACATTTTTAATCTGTGTAATAAATTTAATTCATTCCAATACGAAATAATATATTTCATATAGAATATATACGAAACAAAAGAAATAATAAATTTAATTAATCAAAAAATGCAGGTTGCTCTGAAACATGCAACTAGATGTTATTGAGATGAATCAATATTGAAGAAAGTCACGAAAACTGCAAAAATATATTGAGAACCGTACTGAAAACCATTACATTTGCAAAATATGCTCTAAAAATAGCGCTCGTTGAAACATGAACGAGTTTTCATGAAAATGGTCCCTAACTTTCAAGTTCTCCTACTATTATTCTCTTTAATTGAAGTAATTTAATTTTAAAATTACTGTAACTCATTAAAACCACAATGCAATTGGAATTAACTTACTGTTTAAAAACATCTAAACAACATAATAAAACATATTCAGCACCATCAGCACCAAATCTGAACAAACATCAATCTTCATAAGAAAAATAAGTTTATTTAAGAAATAAAAAATTAATCACATACACAGTACATATTATACTTAATAAATGTAATACATAATAATTAAACTAGAATAAAACACATTTTCTTTCTACAAGGCCAAGAAACGGAAGTTATCATGTGTGATTCCATTGAAAGTTTTATTGAACAAACTGCAATAAAAAGGTTTTCAACAAATTTGCCAATCATCGTTCACCATTCATTAGATTCTCTTTGGAACATAATTTTTGCGCTTGTCAGGGTGTTATCTGTATTATTCGTCCTTTTGTGCATTGTACATGCTACAATTGGAAAATGATTAATCCCTGGGATTTAACACGCTCTCAGCATTTTACCTTTCAAAGATCAATAGAAAAAAATTCCAATAGAACATACTTTTGAAGTACCGACTACAGAATTGTTTTTAGGACCATCAAAGTATCAAAATTGTAATTTGTTTACTATTTTAGCGTTTTTATTTTCTATTATTGTTACCTACTATTTAACCTTTTTATCGCATGTTTTGAATGGTTGTCATTTTATTTTAACACTAGCTGGAAATTCGCCAATTTGTAACAGACAAGCATTTTATCAACACTATCAATTATCCAAACTGATGTAGTTAAAATTTGCCTCGAAAACAAATTCAGGTGACATTTCGTTAAACTAGACACAGTTTTCCGCCCACTGCTCTAATGGCCTCAAAGTTTTCTCAACAAGTTAAGTAGGTGAAGGCCAGATTAAAAAAAACTAAACAAATTTGTCGTCTCCAAACAAAACAGGTCGTGAGGTTGTTGTTGTGAGTCTGAAAGTTTATTGGGTAAAATTGTATTGTTAAGGCGCAATAAATAATATTAGAAAACTCAGTGTTTAATTTTATGTTTGTTTTACATTTTTATTCTCATTTTTTCAGATTGCTGGGACCATAGTCTTGGGAGTTGGAATATGGCTTCTGGTGGATATGAGCTCATTTATCGGACTATTGAAAGTAGTGCCTGCCGATAAGCTAGAGGTAAGAGTTAATAAAAGCTAATTGTTTTTTCAAAGATTAATGATAAATATAATAGAGCACTGTTGGTATTTTTTTGTGTTTCTGTTTTGAGCATGTTTTTCTCATTGCTTACCGTAATCGTAGTCATAATTTTCGCAGATTAATGCAAAAGTAATTTGTGTTACCTGAATCAGTGAACGTTTGGCTGCTTTACGTGCTTCCAATTACTTTTTTCTAATATTTTATTACGTGATAATTGTTAATGATGTAATTTTGTCTAGATTATCAATGAATAATAATTGAATTTTCTGCTTTTGCTCATGGATATATTCTTGGAAAATATTAGTAAATTTGCAGATTTGCTAGTATTCTAGCATCAAGAGGTATCAAATAAAAATTTATAATAAATGAATAAATAATAAATAGTCAAGATTTAAGCGAAGGAAGATTGGTCGTTAGTGAAATAAGTGAAAAAAGCTAATAATTTACTAATTCAATTTAGATTTTTAAATATTAACATTTGAACATCTTTACATTAAAAAGCGTTGATTTAACTTGAATGTTGTTGTCAGTTTCCAGACGTTTACAATTAAAAGGTGGGCAGAAGACAATAAAATACAAACACTTCAAAAATTGTTAAAATATATACTATTAAAGTATAAATCCAAAAGAAATTCCTGGGTTCCAGTCAATATTAGTGTTTATTAGTCGAATCTTTACAAATACGTTTCGGTGTTTTTCTCCACCATCATCAGTTTGTCTGTATGAATTTTGGTATGATGGCGAGATTCTTGCATCTGGTTAGGAAGTTTTTTCTGTTCCTCTTTCCTGGAACCCAGGAATTTCTTTTGGATTAAATTGAAATACAGTCAGGAAAATATACACAATAATTAAAGTATAAAGAAATGATAGTCATTCAGTGGACCAAACCATAAACAATGTGAAAAACCATACAATTTCACTTACCAAAATGTTTTTTTTTTTGGTCAAATTAAAATTAATTTAAAGCAGTCGAAAGCAGCCAACTCTGAAGGTTAAATTTGTTTCAATTTGCCTTAATGTCGCTATAGAAAAAGTTAATGAAAGTTTAAAAGTTCCAGTACCAGCAGACAATTAACTCTTGTTCGCTTAACAACCGATATTTCCTTGTGGTTGGCATATTAATATTACGTGAAAGTGAAAGCTACCTATAGCAAAAACTGTATTGAGAATGAATATGGTAAATTAGCATTATTTAAATGCTTCGTTTTAATGTATTTAAATTACAGCTGCCAATGTTTGATTGAAATTGTGTTCTTAGAATTTTAACATGAATGCAAATTGGCACCTGTTTCAATGCTTTATTTTAGCTTTCATTCACTAATATACAATTCGTTTTATTGAGGCCTCAGGCAAGTTAATTTTAGCGTCATTCTCTTTTCAATAGTTATCTATTTTGTGTCCCTGTACAGCAACGGAGTGGAAGTTTTGCTTCTAATGTTTTTTTAACTTTGTGCTTTTATTTTGTTATTTTCATATAAAACAACTCTTTATTTGATTCCTGCATTATGTCCCCGCCCGTGATATCAATTATTTTTTTGCATTCGAATGCGGAAAATCGATCAATTTTCCACAAGTGTCAACATGAACAATACGATTCAAAGTAAAATAGTTCCGAAAATAGATTTGTGTGTTAGTAGGTATTTGTTACTATGTATCTACGAGCATTATTGGCTTTGTTACAGTAATTACCTTAAATTGTTCTAGACCTATAATGGCCGTTTACAGGTTTCGACCTGTTTAATTTTAAAATATAGGCCGAGATTATTAGAGGCGATTTTGGACTGGAACTGTATTCTTTAGTTGCGTACCAGAAATAAGTATTAATGTTTTTTGTTTTCGAAGAGATTCGGAATTCGTTTATTGTGCACTTTTTGTCTTTTTATAGTCTTTTGAAAATTGCAACGCGGAATCTCTCACGGACATGCTAAAAATTGATGAATAATTCCATATTGACTCTTAAAATCTGTTACAAAAATGCTATAAACCAGAGCTAAGACACTCTCTAGTATACCATTATCAATTTATCATCGTCGATACTTTGAACTACTGTAATCTCGAATTTGGGTCGCTTAATTTTAAAAATTTATCACAGGATTCAATTTTCAGTTTTAGAGATTTTCGCTGTTCTCATCATTATCGTCCAGCTTAAGGAAAAAGCGACCATATTAATTGTTGCATTACCAACCGCTCAGTTATTAGTCATTGCTAAGAAATTCTGCCCTAGTCATTATTAATTTTCAAAATTAATTGAAATTGCTAAAGAAACTATTTGACTAGGTATTTGAGAAAATGGAATATATTGATAATTTACGATTTATTGCTGAATGTTTGCGGTTTGCGTTGCCCTAATTCGTTAATGCATTAATAAAAAAGTTATATTGAAGTAAAGAGAAAATAAGTTAAAGTTTAATTTAGTTAGAACAATTTTGTCAATTTTGTGGTGTTTGATCAACTTTCAAGTTTTTTTCTCCCACAATTTCGATTTAAAAGTAGCTGATGGTAGCTACTTTACAGGAACATTTACTTTTACTTATAAAACAAACTGTGAATAGTAAATGAAGTGAAACAATTTGAAAGCTACATACCTTAAATTTATTGCTATTTTATGCAAATTTGAACACATCGAAGACATACTTTCCTACTATAGGATTATTGATGATTCTAGTTTTTTTATATATTTCCGGTATAGCTGTAATATAATTATTTTTTGTGGATACACAGACAACATTTTTGCTTTTGTTTCAGACATTTATATCGCCAACTTTTATCCAACAAGTAACATACGTGCTTATAGGGATAGGAGCTTTTATGTTCTTGGTCAGCTTTATGGGATATTGTGGAGCATTGAAAGAGTCACAATGTATGCTGACACTTGTAAGTACAATATATTTTATTAAATTATTACTTAGACTCTTAACAGTGGGCTTTCAATACACTCAAACTAGGAAATTGAAGTTTTTTATAAAGTGTCCAATTATAGTTGAACTTTGAATTGAGATTCATTTTTTGCTAAAATCTGCAAGATTTAAATCGCTTTTGCTCTAGTATTTTGCTTCCATAAACTTCGCAGATATGGGAAATAGGTATGCGTAATTAATAAAATAAAAAAGGTTGAGTAATATTGAATAACAGTCTAAACTAGTAAGAGCACTTAAATCTAAAATGCTCACCCGATTATTAAAAAATAAGGCATTTTCTGAGCATCACCCGCAGCAAGCAGGACATGAATTGTTCGAAGTCATTTTAGAATTTGAAAAATCTGCAGTTTTAATTTTAAGGTTTGTTTATTGAGAAATCAACAGGTTTGAATTCGTCCGAATACTTCTTCCGAAAGTCCATGAGTTTTAAGTCGGTAAACAAGTCAAAGTGTTTATACTATTCTGCTTAAACGACATCGTCGATTTCGGATTATTATTTTTCTCATTATTTATATTATAATTTTAAATATTATTAACTTGTCTGAACAAACAATTAAGCATTGTTTTACTCTGAAATCATCATTGGAAAATTATTTAGGAAACGTGAAACAATCCAATAGAGAAATTTGTTTACGATTTCTTAAAAAGAGCGCGTTGTTTAGAAAAATCCTCAATTTTTACACCTTCGTTTATAAAAGGCTCAAAAATTAGCGTTACATGCTATTCAAGTAACACTTTCAGGAGTGCGAGAGCCAAGTGTTTCCTACAGAGCTTGAAAGTTTAAAGTTAGCACCTGGTCTGGATAGGAAGTTAAGGCATCTTAATGGACAGCGTGCAGGTGGAGACAACCTCATTTCTACACCTTTGCTTACAAAACGCACAAAATTGAGGATTTAGTGCTATTTAGATGAAACTTTTAGAATTTACAGATTTATTAGTCTTCTATAGGGTGTGCAAGTGTTCGGTTATTACCTGCTTTAGATGGCAAGCTTGGATGGTTTTAAATAGCGCGCTACACGAAAAATTTTTACACCTTTGTTTATTAAAATCTCAAAAATTTGCGTTTATTGCGATTCGAGTGAAACTGTTTGGAATGCGAGCCCCAAGTGTCTCCTACAGACTTTGAAGGTTTAAGTTATCACCTCGTCTGGATAGGAAGTTTATGATTCTTAATGGAGATCGTGCAGGTGGACAAAAACTCATTTCTACGCCTTCGTTTGCAAAACGCTCAAAAATTAGGTTTAAGCGCTATTTGAATAAACCTACATTTGTCTTCTATATGATGTGCCAGTTTTCAGTTATTACTCGCTTTAGATGTTATTTTTTTATTATTTTTTTTAGTTATTTTTTTTTAAAACACCGCGCTACGTAAAAATGTTTTTTTTTTACGCCTTCGTTTATAAAGCGCGCAAAAATCGGACTTTTGTGGGATTCTAATAAAGCTTTTCAGACTGTGAGAGTCAAGTGTCTTCTGCAGACCTTAAGTGTTTCAAGTTACCAGCTGGTCTGAATTGGAAGTTATGAATTTTTAGTAGAAAGCGTGCAATCGAGTGAACACCTTCGTTTACAAGGTGCGCAAGAATCAGGTTTTAGTACGATTTTATTGACATTTTCAACGTTCGAAGACTGATGTATTTTCAATATTATTTTCTCATTTTATCCCAAAAATTAAAATCTAGTATTAAAGTAAATAAGAACGTGGAACGCTACAACAACTGGGGTTTTGGTTCCCCTTTGATTCCTACTTATGGCTTAGACGAATTAGTTGATATATTTTTTTATCTCTGATGCTATAATTGCCAGTTCTGCAAATACCACCATATATATATTTGAAATGTGTTTTTGATAGCTTTTTGTCGAAGAATATGCTATTTTACCATTTGATTTGGACAATTAACGATTTTTAAACTATGAGCATTTCAAATGTTCGATCAGGCACCGAAAGGCAAAAGCAAAACGTGAATACCTACGACGAGAATGGTCATTAAACTCGTGATGACAAAATCTGCACGTCATACTCGAGCACACATTCGAAAGTGGCAACCTTAAAAATGTTACTTTCTTAGCGAAACTTTAGTAATTCGATTACCTTCCTTTAGCCTTTCTGATGATGACAATTCAAAGTCAAATGCAAAATCCTCGATAGTTACGTGAAATTAAATTGGGTATAAATTGCTAGAAATGTGCATTAATTTACCTTAAAGATGAAACCAAAATGTAAAGTTTAAAACCCTGATAATGTGCATTGTTCGATAGAATTCTAAGAAGTAATCTAAGTGGAGCAAACATCCTTATTAATTTTACAATATACGAAAGCATGTTTGCTTAATTTGTAAGATCGCAAGTGCCTTTACAAGGCGAAGCAAACAGTTTTCTAATTGAAATTAATTTTTATCGAGACTTTGTCATCATTGTGTGGTGAACTGACTCATATCGGCAAATGCATTGTCTATTGCAATTCTCATTTGCATTAAGACGTATTGTTTTGAAGCAAGTACATTTACACAGTGCAGTTTTAATTTGTGCGGTAGGACTTTATCAGTAGTATGTACTACGATCGATGAGTACTGCGAATAAAATTATTCTGTTGAAAAACATATGAAATTTTATAAAAATGATTTGAAAATCCTATGAAATTGTGAGAACTTTAAATAAGCAATTTTCTCGAAAAAGGGTACTAAAATAAGAACTTTTTATGACTAGTTATAAAGAGAAAGAGGTGATGGTAATTTTATTTGGATACTTTTATTTAGATGGAACTTTTTTTTTCGAATTTTGAACGAATTTTGGAAAAAAATTGTTCGAGTGTGGTTTAAGTAATGCTATTACATACTATAAAATCGCCCGAACAATATAATTAAGTTTGAGTCGTATTCAATTTCACAACAGAAAAATCGCACATTCAAACAATGCATAATTATTTCCTTATACCGAAAAAACAAATTAGCTAATATTTTTGGATATAATCAGTAACTTTCTTTATGGCCTGAATATTTCGCTAAATAATAATAAGAACCGACTTAGTCATACTTCATACAATTTTACTTGGTTAGGGATAGAACAATTATAACGTGATTTAATTGAGGCATTTGTGCAACTTGTCCCCAAAAAAACTACTGTGTAATTGCTGGATATTTCCAATTTAAAATTCTAAATATTAAGTAAATTTTTGTTGAATGCTTAAATAAAATTGTATTTTTTTTTCAGTATGGTATAATGCTGATCGTGATCATCCTTGTGGAAATTACCGCCGGAATCTTAGCAGCAATTTACAAGTCCAAGGTAAAAATTAGTAGAATTTTATTGTTTATTGTTAATACCGTTAAATTGGGTAATCTAATTTACTATCAGGTAGGTAGCAGTAGGGAAATGGCTTCGAGAGGAAACCGTTTATAGGTAGTTAATCGCAAACACATTTTAGCTGTAGGTGTGTTATATAAGTGCATTATCAGACGATGTTTGTGTCTCACCTGATCTAATTAGGTGGTGAGAATTTGACCCAATCAAACATTCGACAAATAAAAGTAGTGTGTTGCACTAACACGAATGCACTTCTTTTAGTAAGAATGTTATTAACTTTAAACGGTCTGCTAAGTGGAAAACCTCGTAGAACGTTGTTTCTCAGAATGTTCCATCCATGGTAATTGTTTGATTATTGGGTGGCTGATAACACATTTATAGACTATAAATACATTTATATAAACTGGTAAAAATTTCCTAGTTTTCTTTCTATAATGTTTGGTATGCAACAATATATTTTTTTATGATAAAATGTATATATTTTAGCAGATTTGTAATATTCCGGGTTTTATCTAAAGTTGAAGTTTAGTTCACATTAACAACATTACTTTTTCAGTTCATAAACTTGATTGAAGGAAATTAGCGACTCTTAATTTCATTTTCTGGTGGTATTTTATGGTAAAATTTGCAAAAATAATCATCAATAAACTGTCAGGATACCAAATGGATGTTTTACCACTCTTTTAAGTTTTAAATCATTCAAAAAACAATGTGATCAACTCAAAAGCATAATTTGAAAATAATAGGAATTGATAAGACAATTTACTACAGCGTGATTAATTTTAGCACCTTGTTTTACCTCCAAAAATAGAGAAAAAAGTTTATATAAACAGAACAGAACCAATGGCGTTGTTTCTTCAATGTTATGTTTTTAAAAAATATGTTTTAAGGGCGGTCACAAATACTCCTGCCTTAGACACTTCGCACAAAAAGTTAGTTACTGGATGAATTTATCAATTTTAACCAAGCAATTGTCCATCGAGATTTAAACTTTTTTTTACTTATCTTTATTTCCTTCGCTTGGAAAAAAGCAAATATAATTATTACTAATCAGTAATCATGTATGACTTACTAATTTGCTTGTAAACATGTTGCGTACAAAAATATTTATTATTTTAATTATTAGATTTATCGTTATGTTCTACTTTTGGCCTCTGTAGCTCCTGCAATACGGAACTCATTTATCTCTGGACAAATAAAGGCACTAATTGATTATTTTTACAGTAGCTTAACTCCGGAAAGTCATTCAAAAACAGATTTTTTTAAAACCACTTAACTTATAATCACATCCATCAAGGCGATTGTGTTCATGAATACAATGAGTGTTATTTTGGTAATTTATAGAATTTTTGCAAGAGGGTACATTGAAAAAGTGGTTGAAAAGACCTAAAAATTATTTTAAAAATAGCTGCATATCATTTTGATGCAGCTTGCATAACATTTTTTTGGGACACAGTCTGCTCATTATGAGGATTAATCACGTAGATTTTAGATTTTAAGTAATCCCAAGCAAAAAATCACTGGCACTAAAATCACAAGAACTTGGAGGTCGATGGATAACTCAAAAATTGTAATGAATTTTGGATTTTAAAGTTTTCAGAAATTTAACGCTTTTCTTAACCGGAAAACACTTACCGGCATATATAATTAAGCGTTTCTGCAATTAGCACACTTTCCTCATTTAAACCATTGTTTAATTCCGAGTATATGATTTTTTTAGGCCGAAGTAGAAACCAAGAGCATGCTAAAACTATCGCTAGAAACATATTACAATGGTACAGACACTCGAGATGCGGTTACTTTGGCCTGGGACTCTCTGCAGATTAGTCTCAAGTGTTGCGGGGTAAGCGTATAAAATACTGTTTAAAAAAATTGTAATTAACAATTTGTCTAATTGAATCACTTAGATTGAAAGCGGTGAAGATTATCAAAACAACAAAGCCTGGAAGGAGCAAAGTTACATCATTCCCTCATCATGTTGTGCGCTTAGCTTGGATAATAAGCCCTTGGACCCCACATGTACCACTTCACCTAATGATGTTAACTCCTATTACCGATTGGTGAGTTTGTCAACGAGAAGTATTTTTAGTTTAATTTATGGTGTTTTAATGTGTTTTGCAGGGATGCTACGAGAAAATAATCGAATGGATAAGGGTGAATATAAATATAATTATTATATCAGCTGCTGTCCTGGGACTGATCGAAATTGTGGGGATTTTATTCGCATTTTGTTTAGCCAAGTCAATAAACAAGTACGAGAAATAAGCCGGTTGAAACGCGTTTTTATTTTTCAGTATATTAGAAAATAAAAAAAATCAATTTGTTTTTAATTTGGGAGTTTCTACACCAGGTGCGAATTGTTAGTATTACGAGTTTGGGTTGCTATTATTATTACACTTTCATCGGCAAACAAATCAAATCAAAATTTGATACACTTTTCTACCGATTCGAAGTGATTTTGAGAAAATTTGTATACATTTTTATTTCAACTTTTGAATTTTCAAAACACTATTGTCGTTGTCGATAATAATGTTTATAAGGTACATTATTTGTATAAAATAACTATAATTAGTTACAAAAAGTGGCAATTTCATGTATCAAATACACCACCGATTTTTCGTTCATGTAATCAATTTACTTTTATAATTCAATACGTTTAGTTCGTTCGATTAGATTAATCATCTTTATTTGTATATTGTATAATTAAATTATAAGGAACGTTGATTCATCAGTATTAAAGAATATGATCAAACGAATTAGTAATAAACTATAAACAGTGCCTTTTTAAGGGGCCATGACTTTTTCAGATATAATCTTAGTTTTGTAAATTCTAGTCATGACTCAAATAATATTAGGTAATGTTAAATTAGGACAATATAGTAATTAACAGTGGATAACAATGTGTTTGAGATGCATTTACAAGTAAGTACCTATTTTGTACATAGTTTATTATAGGAATGTAGACCTTGATTTATATGTTACAGTTACCTAACTTTAAATAAATAAACTCTTATACGAATTTAATGGTTTTCAATTCCTATGAAAATACACCTAAAAAGGGACAGCGGTTATAGTTAGCAGTAACTTGGTTATTTGGAAAAGTCGAAAGCTGTTAATTTTGTATCCGATGTTTGCGTACAAACCTGCATTTGGAGACCGATATTTACTAAGCTGACAAAAATCTGGATTGTCGGCGGTTTCCAGGATGAAACTTTAAATTTCTTTAGACCTCAGTAAGTTGCTTTTGCGTTAGTTTGGAAGGTGCGAATTTTTAAGACATAAATGCAGTTAAGTAAAACTTCCATTTTGAGACCGATTTTACCAAGCTGGCAAAAATCAGGATTCACGGCGAATTAAATCTTTTAATGAATAATGAGTATGTTCCAAAGATGGTGAAAATTTGAAATTGCTACTTTTGTTAGTTTGGAAGATAGGAATTTTTGTTGCAGTTAGAGTAAAAACTTTCATTTTGAAGCCGATATTTACCAAGCTATGGAAAATTGGGATTATGGGCGATTTAAAGAAAACTTTCAGCATCCTTAGATCAGAATGCGTTCTAGATATGAGGAAAATTTGTATAGGCCACTTGCGTTAGTTTGCAGATGCGAATTTTTAACGAAAGAACGCAGTTGAGTAAAAACTGCAATTTTGAGACCGATTTTACCAAGCTGACAAAAAGTGCTATGTTTTTATTACGTGGGATCCTTGATTTCTCTTGCGATCTCACTATTCCTAGTGAAGTTGCTAAAGAGTAGTAGTAGTAGTAAACATCTTTATTTCTTAGAAAAGGATATCGACCTATCGGTCTTTCTGTTGTTGCTAAAGATTTTTGCAATTATTTCGGCTCACAGAGCTCTAACAGGTTTATCTTTGTGCTGCAGCATATGAAACAAGCCGTAAAGATTGTTCCTTTTGAAAATAATTTTGATTTGAGTTTTTTTCAAAAAGAAATAATAAGTAAAATATTTTCCAATAAGTAATACCTTGTCATTTTTTCGAGCACAAATTGAATTTTTACAATTGCGTTTGTTTGAGTTCAATGGATAGTTCTTCGGGTGCTTGTTTTGGATGATGCTTTTTTGGGCGCTCGAGCGCTTGTTGATAGTACATTTTTGTCGAGTTATTCTCAAAATGTTGTAATCCTCTTTCTGGCTGAATTTAATTTCTTATTTCTGCTCTTTCTGCTTTTAAGTCATGCTTGTGCATGACAAAGTTTCCAGGTTCCAGATATATTATTTTCCCTCTTATATTGCGGTCTTGGAAATAGACTTCTGGTTTTGGTTGCAGAAATAGCATTGCGTAACGCAAGTATTTTCTTTATCTTGATCTTAATCTGAGTAAGAGTCTTCCCGCAGCAAAAACACTTTTCTCTTCCTTTGTAGTTAACTACAGAAGTACTTACGAAGGATCTCAAACATTTAAAACATTGCAATTGTAATTCAAATGTGAAAAGAACCTCTCCTGTTCGTAAGAGACGATATTATCTTTGATGATTTTACCATTTAACGTTTTAATATTAATAATTTCCGAATTCATGTTCGCTTTGCAGCATTCTATGAGTTCTTGCTCTTGAATTTCAGTATCCAGGTGTCTAAATATGCCTTTGCATGAAATAAAGTTATACCATTTTTCTATTAGTGATTAAGTTATTAAAGGTAAAAATTAAGGGTAAGATTATTACTTGCAGAAGGACAGGGACAGAGAAAACCAGAAGAAAATGTAAGTTCACTGCACCAACAAAGTGAGTATTGAGAGGAGAGACAGAGCTTAAAAATGAAATTAAAAGCGTCAAGCAAGAGTACCAAAAAAATAATCTTAGAAAGGAAGAGGACAAGGAGGAAGAGTTTTATATGAACTAAAAAAGACCACACTCCTAAAAAAAAGTATGCTTTTTATTATGACTCAGTTAATAAGCACTTAAGTCGATATAAAGCCCTTCTAATTTCTAATCTGCATGTAATCGTTGATGATATGGCGAATGTTTTATTAATTGATGATAAATCCAGACGAAATTTGTTTCAAGTTTCGAAAAAAGTACAAGAAAACATAATAAAATTTGTCCATCATTCAGATCAGTCCTGTCCGGAAAAAATCTCCGTTTTCCTGATGATTCGCAAGCACAAGCGGCTTGCATCTTGCACGACGACCTAAAAGTTCAAAAAATTTGGAGTCTCCAAATAAACGCTGGCATCATTGGTATGAGGTAACTATAATAAATTGTATGAGTTTTAGCAGAGTTTTATTTTGAATCTCCGATGATTCTCAATATAAAAAAAAGCTTGCAAATCCAAAAACAAACAAACAGGCATCAAGCAGCGCCATCCATTGGACGACAGTCAAGTTTGGAAGTGTTCTGTGCAAAAGTCAAAACCAACGTCAATGTCTAACAGCGCGATTGCTCCATTTACAACTTTATCAGAGACAAGTTGCTTGTCTCTGGCTGCCTTTATCAATAACCTTGTTTAAAGGCACATGTTATGCTAAAATGGCAAAACCTCTCCAAAGGAATGACGTGGATATGTCCACATCTGTGTAAGTTTCAAGATATTTGTATAAGAATGTATTAGGCTGTGTGAGTGCCACACTGTGTGGCACTCCGGCCCCTTCAGCCCCACTGTTTACCCACTAAAATTCTTAGTAATATGACGGAACATCAGGCCCCTGCTCCGTCGAAAACGTGGTCACTACATTTTTTTCTTACTTGGTAATTTTCAGGGACATCAGGCCTGGGTCTGAGCCGTTAAAAATGTCCTTCCCTTATAGATAGTATTTTCATTAACAACTTTTCTTAGTAGTGTTTTTAGCGCAAATGCGATTCTCAATCAATTTTCACTCATAGAAATTAATTACTTTTCCATAAGACACAAGGGTCTTTTGTGCTATTTATTCAATTGTTTCTAGTTGTTTATTGCACAAGTGCGCTAAAGAAATCACTTATAATCGTTCTAGGCCATGCTGCCGATGTGGAGTAATCATTGAGACGAACCCAGCAAATATGTGCGTCGGATGCCTGCGAGTTCATGTGGACATTGCAGAGGGCATATCAGATCAGGCAACGTTATACTTTTGCAGAGGATGCGAAAGATATCACCAGCCACCGTCTGAATGGGTACATTGCGCTCTTGAATCTACAGAGCTTTTAACATTGTGCTTGAAACGACTTAAGGGCCTCAATCGAGTCAAATTGTTTGATGCCAGCTTTGTGTGGACTGAACCCCACTCCAAGAGGATTAAAGTATGTTTTTCATTATCCTAATGATCTTTTCAACCGATTTATCAAATCAATCAAATTTTTTGATTGTTATAGGTGAAGCTGGTTATTCATGCAGAAGTGATGGGTGTTGTGCTGGAGAAGAGTTTCATAGTGGACTTCACCGTGAACCATCAAATGTGTGATGATTGCCATCGGAGAGAAGCAAAAGATTTCTGGAGAGCGTTGGTGCAAGTGAGGCAAAGAGCCGATAATAAGAAGACGTTCTATTACTTGGAGCAATTGGTTTTGAAGCATAAAGTTCACGATAGCGCAACGGATATCAAGCCAGTTCATGGTGCGTTCTTGGCAGATGTTTTTATTTGCATGTGAATTCAGTATCAATTTTTTTTTAGGTGGCATAGATTTCTTTTTTGCTACTGAAGCTCATGCTAAGAAGATGATAGATTTTCTAGTAACGGTTTTGCCTTGCAAGTATCACCATTCCAAGAAACTTATATCACACGACATTCACAGTAATATTTACAACTACAAGTTTACGTATTGCCTTGAGATTGTACCGATATCCAAGGACAGCATTATTTGCCTGCCGAAGAAAATGACCCAATCTTTGGGTGGTATTTCGCCCGTTTGTTTAGTATATCGCGTTACCAATGCGATACATTTGATTGATCCCTCCAGAGGACAAGGTAAGCAGTAAAATCTACTAGTTATCGTATGTCTTACCGACATTTTATTATATACACTTGTGTGCATTTGACTTGCAACTTTTGACTTTTAACTATATTAAAAAAAAACTATTCATCAGATCAAAAAAAGAAATATGCTGTTTGAAAGACAATTTAATATGCTTTAATGTGAGTATAAATTATTGTGAGTATCCTATGTTTCACATAGTGAAATTAAGCAAATTAAGCTTTTTTATTATTAACATAAATAGGGTTATTGACAATGTAAAACTTAACACTTAATTTTTTAATAATGGGTATGACCTCCTCTTTCCCTAATAACTTCTCTCATACGATTAGGCATAGATCTAATCAAGTTTGCTATTGTTTCTTGCGGGATGTTAAACCACTCTTCTTCTACTGCAACAATAAGCTCTGGGATCGAGTTTGGAGTTTGAAGTCTAGCTCGAATTCTTCGTTTTAGCTTATCCTATAAGTGTTCGATCGGACTTAGGTCAGGACTGTATGCTGGCCACTCCATAACCCGAAAACCGTCTTCTGCAATGTAATCTTGCACGATTCTTGCGGTGTGCGGCCTGGCATTGTCATGCATAAAGGTCAATTCGTCTCCAATGTAGTCGACGTAAGGTACCACATGAATTGCTAAAATCTCCTCGATATATCTAACAGCCGTTAAACCTCTTCTTCTGTGAACTCGGTCGCGCCTACGAATAAACTCAGGGTCGGTTCGTGCTCCTATAGACATTGCACCCCAGATCATACAGGAACCACCTCCATAAGCACTCCGCTCTTCAAAGCAGCAATCTGCAAATCGCTCTCTTGGTCTTCGGTACACTTTCCTTCTTCGGTCGCTACCATGGAGGCATATTCTGGTCTCATCTGAGAACAGAATCCCCATTGTTCCAACGTCCAATTCAGATGATCCCGTGCAAAGCGCAGGCGAGCTTGCCGATGAGCTGGAGTAAGTTTTGGACCAATCGCAGATGTTTTAGGGGTCAGGTTATTTTCCTGCAGTCTTCGTCTTACTATCCACTGACTAATAGCCACTCCTCGTACCTCACGGAGCTGTCGTTGCACTTGAACGGCATTAAGGTGATGATTTCTTAATGTTGTTGACACAATAAAGCGGTCATCACGAGCGGTTGTAAATCGCCTTCTGCCTGTTCCAGGTCGCCTATGAAAGGATCCAGTCTGCTCATAACGTTTGCACATTCTTCGAACCGCTGCGCGTGTCATATCCAATTGTCTAGCAACAGCTCGCTGACTAAATCCATTTTCGATTAAAGCAATAACTTGGCCGGCTTTTTGTGGTGTAGTATTCATTAAACTAACACACTTAATTATACGGAATTCTTCCTGTTATCCTGGAAAGTTTTGAGATGCTTCTTCTATTCAAGAAATGAAGTCAAGCTTTTGAACGTTTTATGGTGTAATTGAAAAATTAAAATCTTTAGATAGTTTTTATTAATTATTGTGTATATTTTCCTGACTGTATTTCAATTTAATTCATTTAATTTTTTTGAATTTATTAATTATATAATTTTTTTCAGTTGCCGAGGTGAACAGCGCGCATTATTGGCGAAGTCAATTTAATTCAATATGCAACCCGAAACAACTAGTGGAGTATGCTGTATTGGACATTGAACCTATAATGAACAAAGATCGAAAGATGTTTCCAGGCCAAGGAATGATTTCTACCAAACACGTTTTGGCGGATGTGTGGATTGTGAAAGCATCCGAGTTGGGTATTACTACTGCTTCTATACACACCAGAACTCACTTGGGACATATTTTGAAAGTAGGCGATTATGTTTTAGGGTAAGTTCTTTAGTACTTTCAACCGTTTTTCAGGTTTAAGTGATTTGTTTTAGTTTTCTCGTGTAATTTCGCACTCATTCAAGGTTTTTTAGGCATACCTTAATTACCTGATTTTTGCTCACAAATTAACAGACAATATACAGACGGTTTGTTTTCAAGCGATCTGCTGAAATATTCATAAACACCGATATTTCCGTATATCATTGCAATTCAGAAATTTGTTAATTGTTTTATATTTATCATCGGATCGACTAAATTACTTTGCTTATTCATACACATAAAGTATAAACGAAAATTACGTTTTTTAATCATTCTAGAGTTTTGGTCTCAAAAATATTGGGCTGAAAAATTTAAACTTATTGTAAAATGTATTAAACTTTTAAGATACAACATTGCTGATACCAATGTGAACGACCCTCATTTCGACAAATTGGATAAAGCTGCGGTTCCAGATGTGATCTTAGTTAAAAAGTCATTTGACGACAGAGAATCCAAAAAGATGCGAAAGCGGAATTGGAAGCTCAAAAGATTGGCAGATAACGATCTGGAAAGTACAGACGGAAAGTATGTGTTTTGAAACGTTAAGTTATTGATGATGGTAATGAGGACTTTGTTACAATTTTAGTGAATTTAATGAGTTTATGGATGATTTGGAAGAAGATCCGGAGTTGCGGCGAAACGTCAACATTTTCAAAAATTCGATCGTTGCCGTAGATTCTGATGATATGGATTATGATCCGACTAAGCCGTGCATAACTTTAGATGAAATGCTGGACGATTTAACAGTAAATGATGTTGAAATGAAGGACTAAACAGCTTGTAAAGGTGAATGTTTAATATTTTTAGAAATAAAAATGACATTATTATTTTTGTTTATTTAACAGACCATACTTTGGCTGCTCTCAGAAGCAACCATTAGACAAACTAATTTTTTCTTACATTTTTCGTCACAGCCTTCTTTAATGTACACATCGCTATCTCTGTACACGTACCTGAAATACTTGTCTACTAATGCGTTGTCACTATTATTGCTCGCCATTTGGGTGTATAAGTTTCCAAGCGATTTTGGCGTAAGATCGGGTAATCCATAGGCATCTTTGAAGGAGTAAAGTTTATACCAGTTAGGTGAGGATTCCGCATCGAAGTTGGCTTCAGTAAGGTTGAAAGTGTATTCACTATAGTCAGTCACAGTCTGCACGAAAATAAACATTCAAGTGGTTTGAGTGAGTGAGTATATTCACTTACTGAGTATACTCACAAAATTAGTAGTGTCCAAATCATAGATCCTGTAGTTAGGATTCGATCCAACGAAAGTTGCGAAACTTGCTCCATTGTAAGCCACTGATTTGACCTCATCTGATTCATTTGCATTGAGGAACAATACAAACTGATCCATGTGAGTGTGTCCATTGAATTGGGCCGTGATTGTATCAGAGAATCTGATAAATAAATGATGTTTTTACAGAGTAGATAGCCAACTATCGGTATCAATACCTTAAGACAATCTTCTTAAATTCTCTGCTCCATATTTTCACACAAGAAGAGACATCATCACCAGATGGAACATGCGACAATATGTGTACTTTTTCCCCATTATTTTCTGCCTCAGTTAGAACGTCCACCAGCCATTGCAGCTGGCCGAAAGTGTCAATGTTTTCGTAAATTAACCATCTGCAAAAAGCGCATTACATGTTTTAGTAGTAGTAAACATCTTTATTTCTAAAAAAGGCTATCGACCTATCGGTCTTTCTGCCTTTGTTTAATACATGTAGTCTTAATCTGAATAAAAAATAAATATGAAAATTCTCTTATTCTACGTTAACAATCTTATTAATAAACTTTCCAATGACAAGAAAAATTATTTTATTGTCCAGTAGTCAGTTGCGTTTGTAAGTGTTCGAGTAGCGTTGATGTAGGGAAACGGAAGCGGGATTGTCTGGTTGGTCTTGTAGGACAAAGGGGATTCAGTATGGTCCAGTTGTAGGGGTTGTTTGTCCATTTTGTCTCTACATGTATGAGTTTTTCCGAAATCTTTGTCATGTTTGTGCGTTCGTATAGTAGTTGGGTGGAGGGGTTGTGTAGTGGGTTTTGGGGGTGTCTTATTCGTGTTATTAGTCTTAGTGCAATTTGTTCTGTTGTTTGTATATAACGTTTTGTCCTTTCTGTTCCGTTGGTCATGAGTATATGTCCATAGTCTAGCAAGGGTCTACAAATAGCTTTATATATTTTGGTGGCGGTGTTTGTGCTAATTCCTCTGTCTTTGTAGGTTAGTGATCGGATGTGTTTTGTTCTCTTTATTGTTTCTGCCCTGATGTTTCGTATGTGTTTAGTGAATTTAAGTTTGTGGTCAATTGTGATTCCAAGGTATTTTACGTCGTTTTTTGGTTGTGTCGTTTGGCCGTCTGCAGTTATTGTCGGGGAGTCAGCGTTGAGTCTGTGGTTTGTGAGCAGAAGTTGGTTTTTTGACGCGTTTGGTGTTAGTCTCCATTTATAAAACCATGTCATTGTGTTGTTTGTTAGTGTTTGGAGTCTTTGAGCTGCTCTCTCAGTAGGTTTGTCATGTACAATAAGTGCCGTGTCGTCTGCGTATTGTAATACATGTTTTATAAAACGAAAATTTCCTCATTTAATTCAAACTTATTTATTATGACAGCAAGTTTAATTATCTGTAGCCATTTTTTTTCAGTTTTTCTAACGGATCCCGATTAACAAGTAAAATTAATTATTTGCCCAAAATTGACTAATGTTTCACCACATTGATCTCGTTCCACATTAACCGATTGAATACTCACAAATTGGCCGTGTAGCAAACGTTGCTATTCAACGCAATTATTCTGAAACCAGGTTTCACCAATACTGTGTAAAAACCGCCTTGTTTTATTGCGGTTTGTGTGGCATTTGGCAGCCATCTCGACCATTCATCTGCTACCAAATCTAATAACCATTGAGTAGAAACATTGGAACTTGTTGGAACGTCGTGTGGTGAGTAACTAGAATACGAAAAAGACGTTATTTTTAAGTACACTTTTTATCTGCTCCTTTATGTTTAATTTATATTCTTTTGTCGTATTTAAGTTCATAGCTTTTAATTTTTTAAACTTTCAGACCTTTTTAATGGGGCAAGGTTTTATAAAGTTGTACAAATGTGCTTTTGAAATTAGTTTCATTTAGGTGTAGTTTCCGATGAAAAAATATCCGAAGTAGCTCTTGTTTCGTACCGAAGTACAATTTTCCTTTTTTTTGCACTGAAATTCTGGTCGTTTAAATAAACTTCCTGAATTTCAGTGCATTCCAGTGTTCTTGTTCAAAAGTTTTTTTGACTTTTTATGTATCTAAATGTTTTTTCCTTTGTGTGATGTCCACTCACTAATAAGCTTATGCGGAATGATATATAAATGAGTAGAATGGAAACAATAGTCTGTATAAACCTTACTGTACGAACAATCTGACGTTTTTGTTGTATTTTGTATAGTTTGTTACACTTACAAATAGAAAGAAAAAAATGTTATTTTTTCCCGTTTTCATGTTCTAAGCTTATGCATTAAATTAAATATAGTTAATCAATGAACTATTATTTTATTTTGTCCACTTTGTGTGTGTCGTTATGAATATTTTAACCGAGTATTAATTCTGTTGAATGTAGACTTACAAATCTCCAGGATGTGATTCGTGATTGCCCAAAATTGCGTAAACCGTTTTATCTGGGAACGTTCTTTCTAGCAATTCAAATAATAATTTAATTGTTTCCTGGTTTCCTTGCACGGTTGTGGCATATGTTCTATGACTCACTATATCCCCAGTGAAATATATAAAGTCAATATCTTCCTAAAATAGTTAATTAAATCGAAATTAAACTTAGAAATTTGGACTGTTGAGAAACTCACATGATTTTTCTTAATTTGATCCATCATGTTATCAATAGTATGCCACGGCATGTCACAAACAGCGTAATCTCCCCAATAGCCAGCAGCGTCTTCAGCATTAGCAGGAGTTCCTGATTCACAGCACAAAGGTTCAGAACATTTCGAATTACTACCTGGAGAATAGAGCGGATCCAAATGAACGTCTGTAATTTGCAGTATTTGAATGTTGCCTGTGTCGAACTAAAAACAAAATAATCCATTAAAGTATCTAAGAGCGAAAAAACACTTATATGGATCTATTTTGCTATTGGCACTAAAAAAAATCATTTTTGTAGTTGCTGTTGTAGAAATTGATATGCCTTTAATCCTGCTACAAGAAACCGATACATTCTATATGATGGTGTCTTCTGTAGCCTCAATGGTGAATGTTCTTTCTCTCATTCAAACATTCTTTTAGTTCAATTTAATAAAAAACCAAAGCAGTAGAAACACAGAACGCGAATTCTGCCAAGAGTTTGTTTCTTAGTGATTGTTCTTTTTTCTGTTGTTTTAAGAAATTGATCAATTTAAATAAAATATTGTCCATACTAGGAAATCGTTTCATAAAGATTTAATTTGGATTTAATTAAATTGTTTTTAATAATGCGAAGTTTTACCTGATACTTCCTTTGAGTTCTTGTGGTAGGAACTGATGGTAAAGGAATACTCCATGAGTCTGCATTTGGATCTTCACATCCGTAGTTCTGGAAATAAATAGCACAAAACCTGGCTGCTTTTAGATCTTGTCGATGGTCGATTATATATAGGATTGTGTCCTAAAATTAAGATATTTTGTAAATTTTTTTTAATGAAAACAAAACTTTTTTATGTTTTCAGCCAAGTTCTGGGTTACGTTTTTCGCCAATTTATATATTACTTACGATTTCGATATTGACCCTGCCTGTACATGCTTCTGTTCCCCAACTCGTAAATAGTACGCAGATGTGGTTTAAATAGTCCATCATTACGTCTCTCGTTGCATTACTTCTTCTTAAAGCAATAATGCCACCAACTGCGTTCTCGCATATTTTACAACCTGCATCTGCATCGTCTTTGGGATTTATATATTTCAGCCTTCCAGCAAGTTCAATGAGATGTGGAGGAATTAAAATTGAAGTATCTCCTGAGGTGTTGATTTCAAAGATTTTTTCTGAAAATTACGTTTTTAATGAGTTATAATGTATTTTTTGTCACTTTAGTTTGTTCTGTTATTCGCATTGTTATTTCATGGTCAATAAATTGTTTTCTATTTGTGTTTGTTTTTAAAAAAATAATTAGAAATTTGGAGGAACGCTTCTAAAATTTCAGCAAACATATCTCGTCTGACGACGCAAGACATTATTGCATTTAGGCCATGTGGTTCTAGATACTTTATAACTTTCTTAAATAATTATATTTTTTCTTTTAAGTACTTTACTTTGAGGGTTTAGTTTAAACAAAAATCATCAAGTTGTGCTTGTAAAATGTCTATCAAACGATTCTACTTCAATTTTTAAATCAATTCTAGTTGAATAAAAAAAATAACATCTTGATTGATAAGGAAAATGCAGGTCACCTTTGATCCCAGCGTATACATTTTGTGCTTCTCCTAACATCGCAACCAATCACAGAGTAATTTTGCGTCGTAAAGAGACTTAAAATTCATAGCTGAATAAACGTTTGTTCAAAAATTACTTTATGGAAATGTACTCAATTATGCACGTATTTTTGTTCAAATTAAAATAAATGAAGGAAGGTCTGACGCTCCTGTGGTTGCATGATCGTTAGTTAAGTTTTATATTCTTATATTATACAATAATTAAACTTTTCGTTTAAACGATTTTAAGCAAAAAGGCTGTTTCCAGTTCGTTCAACGAGCTTTAGAATTTTAAATGTTAGATTGTGCCTTCCTCTGATTAACAATGATAATTAGTTGAAATTAATCACGCTAGTATATATTGATCACTAAAATAAATTAAATTTTTGTATGATATGTATTTTAGATTGACTTACTATTTTCCACTCGTAAAAACAAAGCATAATATAGTAATTGATAAAATAAATATAAAATATTGTGAGCACTTCATGGCTTTAAACCAGTGAAACTGGACTGGCCAAGTACGACTAAACATAAATAGCTCGACATATCAGTTGTTCCACTGCAGATATTGAATGAAATTGAACAAACTAAGCAGATAGTTAATGAGTGTTTCGTAAATAAAAGTCGTAAGTGAACAATATCGTGACTGTGAGAGTTGTAATTTAATAATGAGCAAATTAAGTAAACACTTGTTAAAATTGCAAAGCCATTTTAACTTGGCCTATGTCCTATATTCGGAAGTTAAAATACTATAAACCATCTATTTTAATTCAGATAAAATTATCTACTATGTTAAGTATATAGCCAAACCTTTGAAGGTGGTTCTCTGGTGCCCCAGGGAAGAACAAAGTGGTTCTAATTTTTTTTTATCTCGATAACGGAGCGAGAAACGAAAAAAATCAAGAGGCAAAAAACTTGAATAGATAGTTGACTAATCCGAAAAAAATTGCAGAATTGAAATAAAGTCAGTAGGGCAATTTTTTTTTACAACAATCTGTTATCCTGCCAGGGGGCTCAAAAATGTCAATCTATGTCGGGCAAAATTCGCCCTTTTTTATTGTAAATACCGCTGCAAAATTAAACAATATCGACCAAAAGATTGCGAATTCTATATTAAAAACTTTTTTATTTATTATATTTTTATTTTTCGTATATTTTCTTGACTTGTACTTCAATTCACTCCAAATACATTCCTGGGTTTACTTAGAGGGTTCACTTAGAGTGACCAGTTGAATGTTAAGGTAGTAAACTCGACTATACACACAAACTGATGATGGTGGAGAAAGACACCGAAACGTATTTGTAACAATTTAAATAATAAACAATAAAATTGACTGAAACCCAGGAATGTATTTGGAGTATATTTTTATTTTAACCTCCGATATATCGAAAAGGAACCACTTTAAACTTTAACATAGATACTAATTATTACCGTTTTTCTATTACATATTTTATCTTTAAATATATGTAGTTAACTGGTTTATTGTGTTATTTGCGTGTATATATTCCATGTCATTTAATATGAAATTCATTTTATTGAGTAATTAATATTGACATAAATTAAGTTTTATCGATTTCGGTTTTAATTATTGAAAGTTTTCCTTCATTTATGCAGTAACTATCGATCTAAACTCCAGAATAAGTGATATTTAAATACATTTTAAACCTTATTCTTCTGTTCTCCTCCATTCTGTCATTTTCATTCGATATATTTTGAATTCGCTTATAGCATTTACTGTTATTTACAATAACCAGCGATTTAAAAATCTGGGCTTATTTTTCGACCACAAACCAGCTAAACTATGCAAAACGAATTTCTTTTTTCCCATACCTTGAAAATAGCTAACATTTTCTGATGATAATTTTTTCGTCAAAAGGCAGAAAATCCATATAAATATACAGCTAAAATAATATTTGTCGTCGTTTCAGTTGCGTTTAGCCCGATAGTAACATCGATATAATAATACACAGGTAAAGAGATATTTCCTACTAGTTATTGTTTTACATACTGTTATTCCAAATGTGTGTATAATATACCTATACATTTTTATAATATATTGCTGAAAACACATTGATTTTTGGCTGGATTTGCAAGTAGGGCCGCTTTTTTACTAATTTTCCTTTTTAATAAATGGAAATGTTAGTTACTGTAGTATTAGTTATATCAGAGATTAGTTGATCTACTAATCTCTGGTTATATTGAGTACACATCAATATATTTTTCATATTGTAATTGCAAAAACTATTTTTCAAGTGGCTTTTATTGCTCAACCTATTAATTAGGTACTAGCTTTTAATTTTTATTTTAACGCTAGTAGGTACTTATTTGTTCCATAAATCACTGTTTTTCCTCAAGAATTATGTCGATATATTTTTACTTTTATGTATTGCGTTTCTTTCCTATCTTGCATTAGTTTTATTCATTATTCACGGAATACAAAAATTGGTTTTAACAAAGGTAAATTAGCATATACAAAGGGAAAACATTTATTTTTTATGTTCATGTTTTTTATTAAACAAACGTTGCTTTGTAAGAAATGCAAACAATTTTTTTCATGTAAAATATATTCAGTACTAAATTCTATAGGTATAAACATCTGTTAATCCAGAATGTTAAAGAATTTGGTTGAATTTGGAACTGGATAAATTCTGATTGCTGCGAGCGACTTGATTTCTGATTGAAGCTTCATTGAGTTAAATTCTTGTTCTATCAGTCCGTGTTTTCGCAAAAATTAAGTAATTTTTAAAACGTTTGAGACATAGCCAGATTGGAAGCATTTGTATCTAACGCCTTTTAAATTAATATACATTTGTAATACTAATTTCTATTTTAGTACTAGTCACCAGTTCTTATCGATTTGCCAAAATGCCTAAAGGTTGTGGAACAACAAGATCTCGAAAATGCACGTCGAAAAAACCAGTTCAAAAATGTTCCACCAAAAAATCGACTGCTAAAAAACCGGTGTCAAAAAAGCCAGCGTCTTCGCGATGCTGCTCATCAGGATGTGGATCAAGAGTTGTCAAAAAGGTAAGTTTTCACTTACCTTTGCGCTGATTTTTCGAAATGTGTTAACTGCTTGAGGATCTGCTTGGACCATCCAATGCTTATTATATTTAATATTCCAATGGGAACTTTTTTAACTTGAAAAAAAAATTAGCAAATTATTTCGTCTCGCTTAATGTTATAAATAAACTTAGTAAGTTTTTCAAATTAAAAAAGCGCCCTCCGCATGTGAAACTATTACCGTTCAAAATCTAAAAAAACCGATATTTTCTATTGTGCTTCCTAGAATATAAAAAGTGTATGCAGGTTCAAAAATCCACTTTAATTCTAGTTTGGACTATTTGAGCTTTTGTACAGAGGGTCTGTTTAGTTTCGAATTTATAGATCTTCGGAGTAAGTTGATTAGATTTTACGTTTTTAAATCGTCTCTTCGAAAACAATTGGTGATATTTTTTCATCTTAAATTTAATTATTATTTATTAATTTAAATTGATAACATTTTATGCATATATAGTTATAATAGGCATGTTAACTATGACCCTTACAAATAATAACTTTGAACATTTTCCAAAGTTTTTTCTATACCCAACATTTCAAAACTTTCAATACAACAAAATACAAAAAAAATTTTTTGGGTGATTTGTAAGTTTATTCAGTTTTTCTCAATTATTTGGGTCTTACTGTGCATTTCCTAAGCGAGTTTTTAGAGCAACGAATATATGAAAAGGGGCTTTATTTCTCTTCAGTTTGAAACATTTTTCGTATTCCTGTATCTTGTAGGAATGATTCTAAATACTGAAAGGGCGGGAAACAATTTCTAAATAAAATAAAACACAAAATTTCAAATCTCTGGATTCTTAGATCAAAAGAGTCTAGTTTTGTAGCTGAAAAAAGTAAAAAAGGGCAACTAAAATGTTAAAGGAGGAAATTCAATTTACACAAACGTCGCACATAAACATGTTTTTATGCGTTTATTAATATCGGTACATTTAATATGGGACTAATCTTATTGTGAATTAATAAATATTTTTATTTCCAGGCACCGGCAAAAAAATCCTGTGCAAATTCTAGACGTGGATGTAGAGACTGGTCATCTTCTGATTGTTCATCTGACTATTCCAGCGACTCGTCTGATTACTCTAGCTGCTGCAGTTCAGACTATTCCAGCGATGATTACTGTTGCTCTAGACGATAATTTTTGCCGACATTTTGAAGAGGAGTTAGTTTCTCTATAGAGTTTGGGGACACTGTCCATTATTGAGTGAATTGCTGGCGCTGGACGTCTAAAGTTTTACAATTAAAAAAAAACAAAAAAAATACCTTTTAGTGTTTGTTAATTTTTGTATTATTTTATTTTACTTTTTGTGTTTTCTCAGCTGGGATAATATCGAGTTGATTCACGACTATTTTATAATGTTCATACTTTATCTACAGGATGCGCCTCAAAATGAGGTTATTCGACATATTGGGCCGTCCTGTATTTAATGTAGGTTTAATAGTGTGTAGGTTTTTTGATGGTATTAAAGCCGGACGATAAATGACAAATCATATGGTTTTATTTCAATAAGCAGTCTTTCCATTGAATTTATAGATAATTACAAGCAATAGAAGAAGGAACATGTAAAAGGTGAGAACGATTTAGGAGAAAATTCGATTACATGGCAACAAAAAGGCAACTAACTCTTTAATAAACGCTTCTTAATGAGGATATAGTTACGGATTTTTTCAGGACCAAGAAATTTGGGGTGTACCTACATTGTTTTTAAGCTTCTGACTAATTTTGATCAATCGGAAGTTATTGATTTTGATTGGATATTAATTTTCGTTCTTTTAGAAAAATATATTTTCATATAAAATTTTATTTTTATTCGTTTTTCTAATTCATAAATAGTTTAGATCTTTTTATAGCAATCACCAAGCACAATAATTGATTGTATTTGAGCCATCACCAAGATTTTCATCCTAAGAAAATTGAGTTGGACAAAAATCGTAAATTAGTGTTCTCCAAGGTAATGGTTTTGATACAGGGTGTTTTAATTTTAGGCGGCAGAACAAGACGCTCTGTTAAGTCGCCTATCCATCAATAATATTACTATTGTTACTAGATGGACGTAGGATAGTGAGTCTTATTTGCAAACCATGTTTCTATTCCAATTTTTACAAATCTTACATTCAAAGCAACGGTACCTAAGAATAAAACTTCCTATCCAATTTAAAGGAAAAACCTGAATATTACATTCACGTTTGAACATTATTTTTTAAGGAAAAGCATAAAAGCGTTAGAATGTAGGAAGTTAACGAATAATTAATTTATTCACTAAAATATGGTGAATGTTGTTTATAAAGATATGCGCTGATGTGCCACTTGAAATTGAGATATTCCGTGGTAGAGAACATCTTGAATTTGCGACACTCTGTATCAAAGAAACTTCGTTTTGGGCGACCAGCCATGTGCGATTCTGGAATTCTTGTATGAAATATTAATGTTCATTTACGTTCTATGAAGTGGCTAAATTCAAATTGGTTGGTAGGAAGTAACTGAACATCGATATGAAACCTTTACATTTATTCGGCCTAGACTCTGAGAATATGCCTTAACAAAAGAAACTTCTTATTGAAAAAATGTGAGTTTAGTGTGCCACAGGAATTTGAGGCTCTATAGGTATTACGATCGAAGTGATAACTTATTAATGGAAACTAAACATGATTATATAATTTTTATCAAACATATTTCCCTAAAATTGCGAACCCAAATATTAACCAGATTACATTGAAATCAAATTAATAACATTGTTCATCCATGGTCGTGATTAATTTCTGCACTATCGGTAAATTCGCCCTTACATAGTGTTGCGGAGTAATTTAATTAGTAATGAACCGCATTGGTTTAATGCAGGTTTTTAGGGGTAAATGTTGCAACAAACAATTCCGGTTCTCCTATCAAATTAGAAATTAAAACAACCGAATAACGTTTCGAGTATCAAAAGGCAAATTCGTTCAACATTCCATATCAAATAACTGGAAGCAATTTACGATTTGGTGGCGTTTCATCAGCGATTTCATAAAGATTTCCAAAATTGATTCTGCGGATTAAGCTGCACAAAATTGAATTGCATCTTTTTATTTTTATTTGCCGGATTTGCAGCTAAATTACGGATTTTCGATTGACTGGCAAATGATATTGCGCAAACAGAAGGTTTGTATTTTTTTATATTTTGATCGAACTATTCGAATGATGAATTTCCGGAGTTTTGCAAAAATTTTGATAAGTTTGAAATGTGATCTTTATTATTGAGATTTCGAAAATTGTATATTGTCATAAAGTCACATTGCCGAAAAAGATATTAAAGATTGGAAAATTCCGAAGAATACAATTGAACTTTTAGTAAAAAAAAAATTGCAAAAAATGTTTTCAGTTAATTGCTTTATCCATTTCTGCTACCAACATGATCTCTGTTTGTGTAAGTACAATTTTTATCTAAAATATTTGCCGCAAGTTCACCTCTTTATTAATTTTTTTAAACCTCTTAATTAATATGTGGTTTCTACAAAAAATCTAAAGCATTTTTGCTGCAGGGTTTTATAATCAACTCTAACAATTACTGAAAAATTTCAAAATAAAAAAAAATAACGCCAACTCTCCTACGTCGGTGTAGCAAATTATTCTCAACTTTAAAAACATTTCGTTCTTAAAGCACATTTCCGGGAACTAAACTTCTTGTTTAGGACATTGCAGTTTTTTTACTTTTTGCTGCCGTCAAGGCTCCGTGTCCTAGAATGAAGGCTTCCAGTTAACTCCATTAGCAGAATTCTGAAGAAACACAACTTTGGTTTATATTCTTTTCTCTGGTTCAACATTTAAAGAAAGGGAAATGTACTTATTAGATAATATTTTAGCGAAAGTATGTTTTCTTATCCTTATTTGGATGCTCATTTAATGGATACTTAAAATAAAACTATAAAAAATACATATTCAACCTAAAAAAATTAAAAAATGTGATAATTTTTTTTATCAATTGGCCAATAAGTCGGCGTTTCTCTTATGTTCAGCGTGAACTTCAATAGGTGTGCTCCACTTTGAAAATTTCTCCGTCAACGAGTTTTTGTTCTCTTGGAACATTTAACAAAAGAGTTAAGATATTTTCTTTTTCCTCTAAGCCTGCCTTATTCGCGTTAATGGATGTTGGCAACAATTATGGCAAAATCGTTTCGATTTCGTGTCAGTTCCTGATGTTTTTTAGCCATAAGTGCTCCTTTGGAAAATTATTGCAAAATAAATTGGGATTTAAAAGACAAGTCATCTTACAACCCGTCTCGAAAATAGTTTTACATTTTACAGGCCCAGAACCCTAATTTTTGTCAGCTTAGTTAATACCGTGCTCATAAATAAGGTTTCATACTGAAATGTGGTCTCATCTTAAAAAGGTCGCATCTTCTAAAGTAAACTAAGTAGCAATTTGAGTTTTTTGACTTAAAAAAATGCGCATATTTCTTACAATCGCAAATTCGCATCTTTCTAACTAAGCTAAGTAGCACATTGAAATTTTCACCATAATCGCACTTGGTAACGTTTGCTTGCATGGGAATGAGGATAGTCAAGGTATAAGTTCAGAATATTTGGAAAATTTCAATCGTTTTTTTAAATTTACGGTTTGTCAAGGCTGAAGACTTTCTTTTATGGAGCATTACATTTCGAATCTTCCTTTCGTGCAATTTCCAAAATCTAAATGCTAAAGCTCCAATTTTATATATAGAAGATTAAATAGTTGGAGAGAAAAGATGTCACAGAATTATTGCAGGTGTTCAGTAGTAATTCTCTGTCCTCGCAGATGATATTTTTAACAACCCGCACATCCAAGTTGGAAATTTAAGTTGAAACTGTGAATAAAATTGCCTGAAATTTGCATACTCATGATTTCATCATTCAATTTAGCATGGAATTTCCAAGCCAGATTCTCCGTAAGCTGAAATCTGAAATCCATCAAGTTATTATTCCGAGTGAAGAGAAAATCGATGGAACGGCGACATATTAGTTGACGTAAGCAATTACCAGAGATAATGGTATTGGAATATCATAAGCCCCTAGAAATTAAGATCTCATTCGCATTCGGCAACTAATCAGCCGACATACCTAAGCTCTATCACATGCCAGATTTCCTTGCCGCACCAATAGACTGAATGTCTCTGAACAGGTAAAATTGCCAATTAACTTTTGATGCTGCAAATGGTTATCAGTGTTACTTAAAGAAGTATCTTTCAACTGTTCTAATTAGCATTTTCATAATTCTGACTGTCTCCTAAAAACATACTTTTCCACATAAATACAAGCATGGGTCTTCTTGACTTGAATAAGCAAATGTAAATGCAGACTGTTCCAACTATGGAACCAAACTTCTGGGGAAAGTTCAGGCCATTAATAGAAGACATTTGAGTAGAAGAACTCATGTCCAGAAATGAGTCTGTATGGCGCTAAGGATTTATGATCCACAAAGTTTTTTTGTACAAAATCATGTCTCATCGAGTTTAAATTCATTTTATTTAAATTTGTTTGTACGCAATAAACAAAAATTACTAAAGTTTACTAGTTTCACAGATTTACTCGCTTTAACAATCGATACTATTTTGTTATGTTTAAATTTAATATCAGTTATTTTGTTTAAATTCAATAGTCGATAAAGGCTTTTATGAATGTGGTTTCCACCTCGAGACAATGGGTTGCACAATGGTTTGGAGTTGATTTCGAAGTATGTGACTTTCTGAAAGAAAAATCACCCTCAGAGGCGAAAGTTACTCCGTTTAAACAAAGAATCATCTGCTCGTAATTGTTGAAAAAGCAACTGTGGCTTTGGCCAGCCTTGGTTTTTCAGCCTCGGCTGAAAGTTTGAGGATTTTTAGAAAATCAGTCTACTCTCCGATAATTCTATAACTTACCAGTCTGACAGAGTGAAGTATCTTCGATAATTTTGTATAGCGACAAATTTACTGTCTGCTTTACGTTGGACTAAAAACATTTTTGAAAATCGCTCAGCATTAAACCTCTCGTCAGGCTCAACTGAAAGTTTTTATTTTGCTTGAAAACCAGCCTGTAGTCAATTTACATTGAAATTTCCACTGTGGCTAGCCACTGACCTTGACCAGAACTTGAAAAAAGTTTCTACTCACTCCAGTTTAGACGTGATGAATTTTTGAAAATGTCTCAATTTGAAAATTCTTGGCTGGCTTAACTGTAGGTGTGTTAATTTCGGTAGAATCATTCTGCAGTTCGTTTTTTTCAAATAATTTGAAACTTGATAATACATGATTTTGTGCAAAAAAAAACCGTCATAAGGCTTTTAAGAGTAATTTGTGGACATCAGTTTTTTTTATAGTCAAATGTTGATGCCCTAAACACACGTAAATAGTTCGAACTCTTAGTTTTGGAACACGCTGTATGTTCATTGATCCAGTCCTTCCATTAGTAAAAAATTTTAACATAATTTTATCATGTTTCTGTGTTTCTTCTGTATCAGTACCTCTATTCGTTCTTTTGCTGAAGGTACTGCATTTATTTTTATTTCTTTATGTTTAAGAATATGTATAGAGTGTAAAACTGTGTACAGAAGTCATTGAATTAAACAAAAGCTTTCTCATTTTCAATTTTTTGATAAAAATTATTGGAAAATGTTTTTGCTTTCAATGACGTTTATGAACTTTAGCTATAGAAAAGCACTCAAAAATAGATTTTGATATATAATATATACATAATTTTTCTACTGTAGATGTTTCATAAACGGTTGGGCATGAATCAGTTAATTTAAACAACATATCCATAGATAAGCAGGAAAATCCCTGGGGATATGAAGCTACATGGTTTAATTTGCTCTATCCCGGATGTATCATAATTTATGCCGCAAAATTTGCAGGTTTCGCCGTTAATAAAGTTGAAATAGCCCATTTGTTTTGATTCCAGTTGATGGCCGGTATTTTCCAGAAAATGGGTCTTACAAAATTGCCGTCATTTTTCATTCACGATATTGTTCTTAATTTTAATGCAGATATCAAAAAAATGTTTGTCTGCAAGTTATTTTTTGCTTTTTCCAGTGAATGCCAATGAAGCATCAAAGGATGACTATCGAAAGAATCATAGACAAAACATTAATGGAACTCCAAGTCTTTTTTAAGTAATTGATTTTCCTGAAAACGTGTAGATTACAATTATACAAACCTTGAGATTCTGTAATATTCTTAAATAATAAAATAATTTTTTTTGTCAATCAAAATTTATAAAACGGTTTTATAATAATATAGGCCACATATATCCAACTCTCACAAATTGAAGAGTTTTTAAATTCAAAAGCCCATTGGAAATTTAAAGGTAAAAACTCAAAATATACCGTTTATTTAAACTAATAAAAGACAACCACTCAAGAAATTGAATTTCTGCACAAGTAATTTTTTTTAAATGTAATAAAAATATATACAGTTGTTTAAATTGTAGACGGATCAAGCTGAATCTTAAACGGATTTACTTATTTACGTATTTAATACTTAATTTGTTTTAAATAATTAATATCTATTTTGTTTTGAAAACTTCCTTGCCCTTGGCGACACATAAAGAGAAAGAACCGTGAAATTACAATTTCATGCAAAAACTCAACGTAGCAACAACTCCACACATACAAACTGATGATGGTGGAGAAAGACACCGAAACGTACTATTAATGAAATGAAATATTAAATAATATGAATGACTGAAGCCCAGGATTTTATTTTGAATTGGAATTGGAAGTGCAGCCAGGAAAATGTACACAACAATGAATAATTTAATAGGAAAAACAAAGCTAGATATCATATTTTTGTAGAAAATCTTTTCTTTCCATTTACTTTTCCTAAAGGTGAAAATGAGAAGTTTGCAACATTTTAGATACATTTGACCTTACTGTATGTCAAAATCTAGTTAGAGCTTCTGCTTCTGCAAAATTGTAATAAAGAAGCAAAAAAAAACACAAAGTGGCCAACTAAAATGAGAAACAATAAAAAAAGAATAACAGTTTGCGTTAATTTAGGCCTACAGATCACATAAGAGATAACCGTTATGTGATGTTGTTGAAAAAAGAGGACCATTCATAATAGCGTATTTTTACTGTTTTCCTAGATGTCTTCATGCTTTGGAAAAACTCGGTTTTAATTGCAACAAGTTTCGATAAAACATTCGTATCAATGCATGTTAAATAAATCATACCCGCAGACTCTTTATTATTAGACATATTTATTATTTCATATAAACAAGCACTTAATAATTTTTTTAACTTCTAAGAACACAAGCTCCGTTATCGTCGCTACAATAACCAGATTCACAGAAACAGGCATATTCTAAATATGCAAGGCAAAATTGACTTCCACATTTGTTAGAACATGGGTTAGAACCTCGGCAAATTTGATGAGGAGCTAAGCATTTTATGTTTGCACAGGCTTCTTGCGTTTCAACCAAATCTGAAAATTTGTAAAAACTTTACTAAATGTTTTCTTTAATTACTTGTGGCTAAATCCCTTTAGTTGCCTCGAAAATAAAATTATCTTACCTCCAATCCATAAGGAAATGATCACTACAACCAAAATAATCTTCATTTTGCTTTAGACGATATAGCACGAAAGCTGAACAAAGATTGATAATATTTGTGCGAACAAATTCTGATTTGGTCGTGAGCTACTAATAAAATTTATTGATTAATGCTAATGGCGGTTAAATCATAACAGATAAAACCCAGCCATCGGTTTCTTAATTACCCTTGCTTTAATTATAATTAAAGAACATAACATACAGGATGAGTATCTTATCAAGTTTTTTTAGAATCAACATTGTGCTTAATGGCTGAAAATCGCGAGGGCAAAAGCAAGTTTTTTCGAAACGTTTTATATTTTAATATGTTTATTTAAATTATCGGAAACCTTGCTAGATTAATTGAGATCATTCTAAGTGAACCACATGGGATTTATTTTAATTATTATTTTTCAGCTAGTAACACCCACGTTATGTTATCTGGAAATATGAGCTCTTTGAATTTAATAATAAAATATGAACTCATAAATTTAAGGTAAATAAAACTAGTTTTTCTACAGAGTCACATTTATTTTATGCTTTAGAGATGTTAAACATACTTTGGTGGGGAGATAATAAAAAATACATATCTGTTTTGGGTACAAGGAGATCAGTGGTTTTGTAACCAACTTATATTTTGCTTCTGTTTGCTTTTTAAGAGAGGGAAAACTTTTGCAATGCTTTTAAACCAGTGTCCTGCCCGAATGCTCAAGTAGACTTCGACATCCAGTAGAGTCTAATGGAATTGTTATTCAGAGCCCTTCTCGTATACGATAGGCACGACGGATTTTGATGCGACATTAAATTTGAAATTGTATATTTATGTAAATTGCAATATTTTCGTATGAAAATTGAATACGTTGATACAAAAACCACAGTTTCAGCTTACAATAGACATCATATTTTCATGCAAAAAAGTTGCTTCTATTTACTTTTACTAATGGCAAGACGAAGACATTTGCAACATTAGATACATTAGACTCTAGGCCTCAATTAGACTTCGCAAAATGGTCAGATTAACATGAATCTAAGCAGTTCACATTAAGTTCATTGATGTACAGATCAGATACAGGATCAACTTCGCAGCAAAATCAACAGATCAGAGCATTATTAGTGATTCCCTTACAGCTTTGGAAAGCTTACGTTTCAACTGCAATTTTTGTTGATTTGCAGTCATTGTTTAAAAAAATGCGGTTTTTTATATGTTTAGATAAAACATTCATGATAAGAAATGCAAAAAATGTCAAATAAATAACATTTACAGGTTCAAATGTATATTATTTTAATGCACATAGATTAACACTCAAATATTTTTTCAACTTTCAAGAACACAATTTCCGTTATTATCGCTACAATAACCAGATTCACAGAAACAGCCATATTCAATATACTCGGGGCAAAATTCACTACCACACTTGTTGAAGCATGGGTTTGAACCTGTGCAAACTTCATGACAAGCTGAACATGTTACGTTTGCACAGGACTCTTGCATTTGAACCAAATCTGAAATTTTACATAATCTTTACTAAATTGTTTATACAATTATTTGTTATCTGGGAATAAAATTAGCTTACCTCCAATCCATAAGGAAATAATCATGACAACTAAAAGAAACTTCATTATACTCTAGAAGATATAGCACCACAGCTGAATAAAGATACTTAATATTTTAGCGTACAAATTCTCACTTTTATAAGTGAGCTACTGATATATATATGCTAATGGCTTTTAAATGATAACAGGTACAAAACCCAGATATCGACAAATGCATTTATAAATAAAGAACATAACATATAGGATGAGCAAATTACAAGGTTTATTTTAGAAAAAACATCCTGTTTGTTGATAGAATAACAATAAGTTTTGTCTGGACATTTTACAGTTTGATAAATTTGTTCGCAATCGTTCAAGAAATTCATGCGAAACTTAAATTTGGCAAGATTGATAAATACTATTCTAGGCGAATCACACAGTATTAAGCGAGTTATTATTATCCCGGTAATAAGACCAATGTTTTGGTATCTGTAAATATGACCTTTTTAAATTCAAGGTATATAAAACCGGTTTTTCTACATGGTGGCTTTAAGTTTAAACACTAGTAAATCGATGTTTATAAAAAAGTGAAGTTATTCATGTTGAGTACTGTTCAAAAAAGATACATTTTACACTTTAATAAGTGCAAGATATGTGTCAAAAGGCAGATAATAAAAATTAGATATGGACGAAATATATTTTAATAAATAAATGTCTTCCGTTCTCAAATCAGCACGCCGCAACAGACGCGACTGCTTTCTTCCGAAACAAAAATTAGTTCATTATCCACTTTTTTCTTCAGAACTGAAGAAGAAATTGAAGACTTTCTCTAATTCTTAGGAAATTTTGCTTGTAGAAAACAGGGTGTGTGGTTTTGGGTTTAAAAAATATCCGGTGATGTTCTGATTAGCGCGCAACTGAAACAATAAAATTTATTGGAAAATAAGTCTTCACATCTGCACAATTTATCCTGTATTTCCTCAACGCGGTATTGTGGAATACGGTTTATAAAGCATAACAGTAATATTTATCAATGTGCAGTTAACATAAAGAATGATAACCTGTAATATTCAATATTTAGGTAATTTATAATTAAAAAACTTTTCGCACATTTCAAATAAATTCGTTTTCTTTAATAAAACATTTCTGTAAGGACTTTTTTTGTAATTTGAATTTAGAAAGTAGTAGTAGTAAACATCTTTATTTCTAAAAAAGGCTATCGACCTATCGGTCTTTCTGCCCTTGTTTAATACATGTAGTCTTAATCTGAATAAAAAATAAATTTGAAAATTCTCTTATTCTACGTTAACAATCTTATTAATAAACTTTCCAATTCCAATGACAAGAAAACATTATTTTATTGTCCAGTAGTCAGTTGCGTTTGTAAGTGTTCGAGTAGCGTTGATGTAGGGAAACGGAAGCGGGATTGTCTGGTTGGTCTTGTAAGACAAAGGGGATTCAGTATGGTCCAGTTGTAAGGCTTGTTTGTCCATTTTGTCTGTAGATGTATGAGTCTTTCCGAAATCTTTGTCATGTTTGTGCGTTCGTATAGTAGTTGGGTGGAGGGGTTGTGTAGTGGGTTTTGGGGGTGTCTTATTCGTGTTATTAGCCTTAGTGCAATTTGTTCTGTTGTTTGTATATAACGTTTTGTCCTTTCTGTTCCGTTGGTCATGAGTATATGTCCATAGTCTAGCAAGGGTCTACAGATAGCTTTATATATTTTGGTGGCGGTGTTTGTGCTAATTCCTCTGTCTTTGTAGGTTAGTGATCGGAAGTGTTTTGTTCTCTTTATTGTTTCTGCCCTGATGTTTCGTATGTGTTTAGTGAATTTAAGTTTGTGGTCAATTGTGATTCCAAGGTATTTTACGTCGTTTTTTGGTTGTGTCGTTTGGCAGTCTGCAGTTATTGTAGGGGAGTCAGCGTTGAGTCTGTGGTTTGTGAGCAGAAGTTGGTTTTGTGACGCGTTTGGTGTTAGTCTGCATTTATGAAACCATGTCATTGTGTTGTTTGTTAGTGTTTGGAGTATTTGAGCTGCTCTCTCAGTAGTTTTGTCAAGTACAATAAGTGCCGTGTCGTCTGCGTATTGTAATATGTATGCCGATCTGTCGATTTGATTTTTGTCTGGTAAGTTGTAATTGTATATGTCATGGCAGTATATATTGTAGAGAAACGGTGAGAGCGGGGATCCTTGAGGGAGCCCTTGTTCAGGGGAAAAAGAAAATGACAGTGTTTTGTCAATTCGTACTTGTAGTTGTCTGTTTCTAGTAAGTTCTTTATGGTGTGTAGTAGATATGTTGGTGTGTGTAGTTTGTATAGTTTGTATAGGAAGCCTCTATGCCAGACACTATCAAAAGCCTTGTTAATGTCCATAAACAGGCAAGCTGTCTTTCTGTCAGTTAGGTGGGTAGTTTGTATATTGTTGGCCAAAATAAAGAGCGGATGAACAGTTGAGTGATGTTGTTTGAAACCAAATTGGTAGGTAGGTATATATTTTCCAATCACTTTTTCAAGCCGCTGCTTTATTATGTATTCGAAAATTTTGCTTAGTACTGGAATTAGTTCCAAAATATACCTGGGTTTTTCAGTCAATTTTATTGTCACTAATTATGGTGTTATGTGATGAGCCCTGCGTTTCGTCCCGGGTCTACCTATTGGACTCGTCAGTAAGGCTTTAGGTAGACCCTGCCTTATACGCCAGACATCGGTTCTACGTGTTCGGACGTAAATGAACCGAGCCGGTATAGATCTTCTGCGGTGAGATATTGGCAACCCGTGTTGCCGATTAGCATTAGATTGAAAACCACTCGTTCCATTCTGCTTTTTTGGAACTTTGGACTGGAATTAGTGTAATTGGTCTGTAGTTGCTCGGTTGTGTATTGTCGAGTCCATTTTTGGGTATAGGGATTATTAAGCCGTTCTTCCATGTTTCTGGGATTCTGCCATTTGTGATGATTTAGAAAGTTTAGTCTTTTAAATAAGATATAGGGTGGTCAATAACATGACCAATATAATTTTTTTCTGCTTAAAAAAGTCAACAACTCGTAGTTTGGGACACCCGATGTATTGAAACCTTGACAGTGCTCGTTGCGTTTCAAAAATAAAGCATTTTGCACATTGCAGTTATTTTATTATTAGCAATTTACAATCAAACCTGCTGCTTATTTTTACATGTTATCATAAACATAAGCATGTAAATATCTTGTGTATTAAATAAAATTAAAATACGCTGACTAACACAAAAAGCGTTACGCAGAAGCAAAAATCTGTATTTAGCTTAATTGGTTAATTCGGCAATTAAAAACAAAACTTTTTAAGGCAGAAATAAAAAAAACAAATTGATTCTTACTGAGCGAAATTGCAAATATTTGTTTTGCAGATCCGACTCTGGTTTGATTGAAGCTCATCCCTTTTAACACCTTTATAAGCCCACGGTAGATCGTTAACACACCTTGATGGACTCCAGATTAGCGCCATACCCCAAGGAATGTCGTAAACGAGTTCTCGACGGAAACTTATTATTTTTATTGGAGCGAATTAAGTTGTCTACTCTAGTTCATTAAGGGTGGTAAAACGGTTCTCCGGTTTGCTTTTACTGGATTCGGGAACGGTTGAAATATATTAGAGATCTAACATCAGCGGCGTCCTTTTAGTCTGTGGTTGAGTGGAATATAAGTTTGTCTTTTTGACTAACTTTTTGGAAAATTTGTAGAATATTTTGATGCAACTAATTTTATAAATTGAGGTCAATCTGATAACGAGGGAATTTATAGCTCGAATGATTGAAGACTGATTTTGCAGACTTTAAAGCGTTTAACAAAATCGTTTATGAAAAAGATATATAAACTGCTCAACAAACTGAACGTAACACAGCCAAATTCGCCCTAATTTTGGAAATGGATACATTTTGATTGCTGCAAGCGATTTAATTTCTGTTTGAAGCCTTATCTAGCCCCATTTGACTTTTGTTAGTCAATGATTCGGTTAAAAATTAAGCACCCTCAAATAAGTTTTCTATAGAGTGGCAAAGGAAAAATCGCAAAAGTTCGGCAAGCTCCTAGTTGGACAAAAATAAAGCCTTTTGGATCCCCACACCAGAAGTTTAAAGATAAACTAAACAGCTGGAAACGGATTTTTGAATTTTGAGGTCATTTTTTCTGTTTACAGGTGGTCTCAAAAAAAACAATTTTTCCCAAGTTTTTGGCATCATAAACTTTTGTGAATCCCGGAATATTGCTGTTCGCTTTTGGAGCCTATACATTAATAGACTTTTTTAATTTTTCCACCAAAAATACTTTTGTTTTGAGATATTATTTGATTTCGAAAGAACAGGAAAATGGTGAACTGTGGTAGATGACCGACTGTCGTGTAAAAATCTAGGTGTAACTCGCAGTCAGCAGCCGTTTGAACTGGACTAACTTGCCAGATTACTTTCTTTTGAGTTTCTCGCAAAAATAGACATTATTTGATTATAGAAATACATCCAGCATGTTTAAAACTAACCCTATCTATCTGCAAAGAATATTTTGAAACTTATAAAAGATAGAAAACAACTTTTTTTATCTTTGTGTTCCAACCGTTTTAATAATTTCCCGTTAAGTTTCTGTTTTAAACAAACCAAAATCGTACGATTTGTAAAAACTATAGAAACTTTCCGACTTTTGCAACGTTTCTATGAAAGTTTTTGTTTTGAAAGTTACTACAGCAGCAAGTTGTGCTTTAAATGATCAGTTACAAGGTTTTAGGTTTATGGTTGTTTTATAGAAATTTTATAGAAACGTATACGCTTTATGAGTTAGTAGATTAAATTTGTTTGAAATAAAATTTCCGTAACTTTTGCAACCTACAAAGAACAAATTGTAATAATTATTAATTACAGCTCTCTCTTCAGAGCCCCAAGATCCTGCTAGTTAATTAAGCTAAAAACTCTTCTAGAATGGATTTTCAGATTTTTTATGATGTGTAGATTTATTTATCAGATGTGTACATTTATTTCCGTTGATTCAAATAAAATTTGAAATTTTTTTCATTACAGAATTAAAATTGTCTTTAAATTATTTATAACTTTCTTTTCTACCATTTTTCTGTATTTTGTAGTGCCTAAAACCAAATTCAAAACCTTGTAAAAATCTGTTTGAATTCATCTGAGTTGTTACTCGTAACTTAAGTTAAATTGAAGTATGAGATTCAGATAATTTTTTTTGCTTAGCAATTTCAGATTTTTATCTTCTTGTAAAGATCTTTTTTAACGACAATCAGCGGCGTTCAAAAACCTTGCTCTCTTGTGAACTCTATTTTTGAGTTACTTAGCGAAAACATACGATATTATTATGTGTTTGTCTAGTTTTTAATCGGGTTTGGAGACGTTTCCCTTAAGGTTTCCCGCCTTATTAAACTGGCAAGTCATGTTGTTTACTACCGCGATCAGTTTCATATTTATGTCCAGTTTGCAAGAATTTCTGCTTCTTTTGTAGTCAATTTAAGCTAAAATGTTCAATGCTATATGGTGGGTGCTATATAGGTCAAACTTTCACTTTATCTCTCAAATGACGCTTATTTTTAACATATCTTTTACTAGGGAGGATATTTCAATGTCTGTTTCCAGCCAAATAATTCGTATCAAATCTTCTCATCTTATTGACGGTTCCAACTTGGATTAGCAGTAGTGATTTCTAGCCGATTAAAGCCATTGGAAGCGTTCTATTGGCATCAATACGTTTTTAGTTGAGATATGAGGATCAGATGAAAACGATAACACAGTGACACAAAAAATTTCTGCGCTAGCGCGTTCTAGTTCATGCTGGTCCAGAATAACTCTGCCAGAGACTTCTTCTCCCTTTAGCCAGTTGTTCGCGAATTCCCTTTTGTCACGGTCGTAGAGTCTCTATTTGGCCTCTAAATTGCCGGTTTAGAGGCGAAACTCTCAGTCTGTGGAATCAGTGCTATTGGCTTTGACTAAGTGGGTAAGTGTGCAAATGTATACTTAGGCCGGTTATTTCGTTCGGGAATTTTATCAATTCGAGGACTTTGATTATATTTTTTGCCAATATTTGCTGAACGTTATAAAAAATTTACAATGCTGCCTCATGAGTTGCCAGAGTAAGCAGACTTTGCTCCTGCATGTGTATTTACATGGGCATGCTTCTAAATGGTCTTGATATAAAAAGGAAGGCTAATATTCAAATGGCAAATAATTCGCAGTTTATCTAACATCTAACTTATTTTATGCACGATATTTTCCACTTTATCAATAACATTTTCTTTCAATAGACTCATTTTTCCGAAATAAACTCACCAAACCTTTACACTGTTAAGTCTGAGGCGGGAAAATTTCCGATTTGGTCATAACTTTCCAAACTGTTATAACTTTTTCTCGTTTCCGGTAATTCCGTGACTGGCAGGCGCTCGAGTAACTTTTTACCACTGACTTTTCCGAAACAAGTAAATTTCAACTTTTTTCGTCAAGTTTCTAATTAACAAATTTAGACTTGCTTTGTATGAGAATGTCTAATATAAAACTGCATCTAAATCGGGTTCATTCAAATACACTAAAATTTCAACCCAAGAAAATATAATTGCTTGTTTGATACCTGTGTAAAGCATCACTGGGAAAATAGGTGAAGTTTTTACGCAGATTTTGCAAAATAAGGCAATCTACTCAAACATATTTTTTGCTCATATCTGAAGATGCCATTCGATCTTTACCGCTCGTGTCAACTTTACAAGCTTTACTCAAATAGACAAAGGTAACAACATTATATATTTTTTCCTTTCCTGTAAAAATGTAGGGCACAAGGTTTCAAACAATAACCATTTCTTTAATTTAAAACGTTTGTATTATAGTTTTTTTCCATTATATAATTCGAATTTATCTAGTATTGATGTTTAGAGCGACACTCAAATTCAAAGCGGTTGACCTTAAGTCGTTTAAAAATTAATTATAATTTTTCGCTAAAATCCTAATGGTATCTCACCCAGGCGCGACTTCTAGTAAATTTAAGATATCTCTGCTAAATTTTAGATCTAAAAACCTTCATTAGCAATGTACGGGAAACATTCCAAAATGCACTCCAGGCAGATGAACATTAATAATTCAAAATCTCAATGTCCAGGGACGGAATTCTCCTTAAAATGGCCGCAGATTACGGTCTGCGTTACATATATTTAATTTCCCTAATGAATTAGGCCCACAAGGGAATTGTTCAATTAGGGCTCGGGGTCCATTATCGATTATTAACAACTTCCGGTTTTACATTTAAATGGAAATAAGTTACCGGTGCCAAAGAAGGGTTGCGATTATCCATTTTCCATGCCTTCTAAACTACTCATTTAATTATGATCGGATGCAAGATTAATAACATAAAACCTTGATGGGATATCGAACATCGAATAATCAAGACAGTTACTGAAGATATATTTTTAATTTCCTTCTTTATGCTCTGCGGTCTTAAGGTCTCAAGTGGCCGCCGTCGGGTCTCGTTAGTATTTTTATCACGAAGTTTTAATTTTTATGTTCACTTTGAAAAATTCCCCAGAAATTTATATTAAAACTTACAGAAAGTGCACTTTCTACTGCAATTCGGATTATGGTAAAGCTGTTTGGAAGATGAGGAAGGAAACATTTGGAAATTTATTAAAAACTTGCAGTAAGAAATCAACCAACTTCTCAGAAAGAAATTGCGAATTAATATTTGTTAAGATTTGATCTTTGACTGCTATCATCTTAGGCCTAAAGAACTGATTAAGAGGAAACGCTAAATATTTGAATCACTCTGTATTGAAGGAAGAAACTTTTAACTTAGTGATGTGGTTTAAGTGCAAAAAAAACTAATTAATTGACCTTTGAGGATATACACAGGATGGATATCCTCGGATAGGGCAGTATTTCGAGCAAAAAAATGTAAATCTGCTTTCCTGTCATATTATAAAATGAACCGAACGACTCTTACGGTACTTTACACACATTTATAACGAAATAACTGTTAAGTCACACTGTGGTTTACTTTTAAATAAAATTCCGATTGTCCAACATTTATTACCTGAGAAAGTTACACTTGCAAAAGTTCAATTGAACATCCGTTCTTGAGATATTTGGGATTAAACAATTTAACTCGCCATGCGCGTCTAACAGAAAATTAATTGAAAAGAAAACTTTTCAAAGTTAACAATCAAAATTAACTTAAACTAACCCAAACAAATCCAAACCAATCGAAGCAAAACTAAACAAACTAAACAAGAATCTTAAAATCCTTTTTTAATCCATAAATATCTCAAAAACTGTGACTTGAATCATTTTTTATCAGATTCACCTTTTCTATATAAAAACAGGTTTTCTCTGAAGAAAGAAATATATATTTTTATTTACCTTTCTGTTTTTAAATCCTTTAAAAAAATATTTAAATCCATCTCAGAAAGGGCGGTTCATCATACATACATATATGATACACCTTTTCTGTTTAAAAAACTAGTTTTTCCAAAAAAAAAAATATTCCTATTTAACTATCTGTGTTAAACGACCTTAAAATATTTTTTTAATCTGTAAATATCTCAAAAACGGCAGCTCGAATTAATTTTTATCAGATTCACTTTTCTTCAAAAAACGATGGACCATACGAGAGAATATTTAAGAGTAAAGTAAAGGGTGGGCCAAAAAAGTTATTTTGATTTAAATATATCGAAAGTACAAATGAAATGGGTTTTATAGGAAATATTTAAAAAAAAACTTAAAACTTAAAAACAACTAAGCATCCTCTTTGGGTTAAATAGTCATATTCTAAAATTTGTCGTAGTATTCTTTCCGTTTCTCTTAGGGACCTCCTGTATAGGTAGATTAAATTTTCTATGTGCTTGAAAATAATTATTACCACGTTTTTATCGATCCTTTATCTAATAATATTAAAACATGATCAACAGCAGACCATTTAATATGCAATTTTAGATAGCAAACCGTTAAAAGCTGCTGATATTGCACACGTACAAATAAATAATTGGCTTAAGCAGAATAATGCTTCCATTTACTTTCCTTGAGCCGAATTTATTGTTACCAAAGATTACATTGCATGCTTAGGAAAGTGCACTGTTGTTTCTCTCCAACTGTCTCATATTTAATTTCTTGGAAAAGCAGGAGGAATTAAGCACTGAAAACATCTCTTTTCTGCTCAGATATGGAACGATTTTAGGAGTTTAAGCTAAAAATATTTATTTTGTAAGATGTGGAAGACTTATTGAAATTCCAATGGGTCTGATAATTGAGAAGCTATAGAACAAAAAAGACAATTTCGTATACTTTTATGGAACAAAATGCCATTTTCCACCTCATTTGCTTTAATGACCTTTAGCTCAGGTTGAAAGTTGCCCTCGTAGAACATTAACTGGTAGAAAGTCATTCACTTCAAAGTGCATCGTCTACTCGAACCGTGCATAGTGGCGTAGTTTTTCAAATTAGCTTCGAATTTTCCTTTAAAAAGATCTCAAATAAATTGCCGAATTATGCTCGACGAGGAAATCGCTCGCTATGGTAATTCTATTGTTTAGGGAAGCAGTCTGAACTGGCTCATATTTGGCCACATTCTACAATGAACTTTAGAGTTGCTTGGAGAGACAATGCTTTAGCGTAATAGAGTTTATAGGGCAGGACAAATTTGAGTACATTATTGTTTTGGGTCTGGAAATGATCCCTCTTATCCCACAATAAGAACATAATAATTCTCTATTATGGGAGGATATGGAAATGGAAGCGAGCGGAAAATCAGTAGCTAAATAAACGGAGAGTCATGGAAAAGTAAAAGTGATAAGGAAATTCACCTACCTTTTTGTTTTGTTTGAAACGCCGATAATTGCTTAATAGATCTCTTAAAGTTTAGGGAAAAATCATTAATTTGCCGCTCAGACAACCTGTCGTTTATGTATTATGTATTTTTATATATATTTTTTTCAGTTTATTTAATATACTTCAATTGTTGGTTTAACTAGAAGACATAAGCACATACATCGATTTCAGTCCTACTTTTTTCTCAAATAAATTAATCAGGCTGAGTTTCACTCTTGATCGGATCAATACAATTTATACTCATTTTAAAAGATTTCCATTTTCAATTTTCCGAGGTCGTAAAACCGTAAAATACCCCCGTTAGAATAAATTATAATACATCAAACGATAGATTAAGGCAACGGAGCCCATTCAAAACGGAGCAAATCTGAAAATAAATGACCTAGTGCTACATCAACAGCTTTTCCACCGAAAGGTATCTATCGGTTCTAACTTTATTTAAGCTTATGTCCAAAGTTTATCCGAACTTCGTTAATTATCATAGGGTTAATTAATTCAGTCCTTTGCCGTCCTCTCTCTTTTTATTCAGTCGGCTGGGCTTTATTGATGGCTAAACGTAAGAAAGACTGCCTAATGCTTTTCCAGCTGTTCGATTATTTATAATCTTTGGTATATCGAGTTGTTAAATTTATATTGGTCAACAGAAAGTTGAGTGATTAAGTTTTACTAAATATCTTGGAGCAGAAAGTTTGAAACGTCCCATGAAACAAGCTAGCATTTTGTTTCATGCAACTCCTGAAAGAAAAGTCTCTAGATTAACTTTCAAATTACATTTTTCACAATTTTTTGAAAGTGAATTGATATTGTTGAAATGTGATAAAGCTTTTACTAAAAGTATCCATATTTAAGAAAACGTCGGCTCAATAATTCCACTGCAAAAACCTGGACTATTTTTTCAAGAAAACATTATAAAGTTTTCACCTTTCGAGTCGAACATTCACTTCTTTGTTGTCCAAGTTTGGTGTTATAACTATGCTTATTTACAATGCACTCATATACTGTATATACTTTGTAATCGTAAATAGCTACAGTCTCAAGATGTGCTAATCTTAGGCACTCCCAGGACCGGTTTCAATCCTACTAACTCTCATCAGCTGTATTTAGCCTGAAAGTAACACTTGAAACCTACTATTTCTCCGCCAACTCTACCTATATTTTACAGTTAATAGCTTTATTTGATATATTTCTCAGTTTCCCATAACTCGCTTGAGAAGTTTACATAAACAAGTTTCATAAACTAGTTAACTATCCAAAATATCGTTGAACAAAATTATAAACCGCTTTCAATAGCGTCTATTAAGCTGCATCAATTAACTCGGCTTATTTAACGTTTCTCGAAACGATGTGACCTGGAAAATGACGATTTAATTTAAATTACGCTCACAGATTTGATTTCGAGAAGTTTCGAGTTGAATAATTGGCAGCAATTAGGCACGCCACATCTGTTATTCTTTCGATTCTCGCTTCCTTTCTGCTTCTCCAGAGAAAATAAACGACGCCCTTGAGAAACTTTTCCAAAGCAGACCATTTTTCACCTGCTTTCAATTAACAGTACTGGGAGGCTTGTATATAAACTATAAACGTGCCAATAAAAGCTGGAATGCAACAGGAATAAATAAAGTCGTTTAGAAATTTGAAATATGAATTTATTTTATTGGGGTTGATAATGCTTCTGTTTACAGCACTTCTACTCGTTGAGGTGAATGACAAAACATATACGTATTTTATTATTTGTGGAAGCTGCAAACCAGCAGTTATTTGAAATTTTCACCAGCCTTGGGACACCATGATTTTCCAAATGCTGAGAGTTTAAAAAAAATGTCTAAAAACCTGAATTTTACCAGCTTGGTAAATTGTCAGTCCAATAATGAATGTGTTTACTCAACTGCGTTCTTCTCTTTAAAAAATCGCATCTTCCAAACTAAAACACGTAGCAATTATACATTCTCACTACGTTTAGGAGACATTAAAGACTAAATATGATTAAAGTTTCATAAAAATCATGCATACACCTCATTTTTACCAGCTTAGTGACGGGAGGACTGAAAATTAACAAATATTGGTTTCAGATCGGATTTTTCCATCCAATTACGCTCTCCCCTGAAAAAATTGCAGTTTCTAAACTGACCCAAGTAGCTACTTCAAAATCATTGCTTCCAAAGAAACCATTCGGCTCTAAAAACTCTGAAAGTTTCATAAAAATTGCCCAAAATTCCAAAATTTTTTGACTGAGTAAATGCCAGTCCAATAATGGATCTGACCTCAACTCAACAGCGCTCTCTCTTTAAAAAAATCGCATCTTCCGAAATGTAGCAAATAGCAGCTTCCAATTTTTGCCATGTTAAGTTGACACATAATTCAAAAGATGGTGAAAGTTTCTTAAAAATCGCGGAAAATACTGAGGTGTGCCAGCTTGATAAATGTTCAGTAAAATAATGGATGTGTTTACTGAATTGCGTTCTCTCCTTTAAAAAATCCTGTCTTTCAACCTGAAACAAGTAGCAACATCAAATTTTCACAATGTTTAGAAAATAGTTGCTTCTAAAGACTTTGAGAATTTCATAGAAATCGCCCAAAATTCGAAATTTTTCCAGCTTGCTAAATGTCAGTTTATACTCAAATTACTAATTTCCTGTGTCCATACACTGCAGGTGGTTCTGTTTTTCTTTGCAGCTGCTTTTAAATATTCAAAACTTGTTTAGGTGCTCACTTAAAGCTCTATTTAGTTTAGCCGAAAAATGTATAAGACCACAAATTATCCTCGAATTATCGGTAGTACCGCTCTCATCATATATCCAAAGAGTCAATTCAAAGCTCCACATAATTGTGTAATTTATAAATTTCAAAAACCGATACTACTGTGCTACTCAATGACGCTGTTGGTGCTGGACTAATTGCAGCGCAATCTCCATTTAAATCACAGCTTTATTTTAGCATGACAATGGGAAAGTGGAGTGTTGGAATGGGGAAGAATTCTATATCCAATTCGCGTGTAGACTTTGGTCAACTACTTGAAGAAGAAGTTGAGTTAAGGTTGTAAAATTTCTGTGTGTGTTGAAGCATTAGCGCGTTTTCATTTTCTTTCCTTCCATACAGGTCAGTATTAGGCATAAATGCAGACTTTTGTGTGATAATAACAAAAACAAAAATATTGTTTCGAAACACGCACAGGGACTCGTTAGGGAACTTTATTTGCACAAACCGCGAGCATGGCGCAAATTCGACACCATTTTCGCACACGTCCATTCATGTGGAAAGATTTCCCTTGTGTGCGAAAGGAAATTCCAATTTAGATTTATTTCGCTATTCAAGAGCGTATAGATAATTTGCTCTTCGAAATAATGTCTCTAAAAGTACTCAGAATCCCTAGCACCGACGGCGAATTTATTTCCGGTATTAGGATTTTATTGGTTAAATTTTGAAATATATTCCATAAACCCGAAATGAATGAATTGAAAAACTAAAATGAGCAGAATATCAAGAAAAATAGTCAGAGTTTAGAGGGTGCATTTGACTAATGGGATGTCAGATATTTATTTTCCTGAATTTTCATCCAGGGTAAAATGAATGTTCAATTCCGATTATTTATGTGCCCTACCGAAAAATATGTTAGTGATTCTGGGAAGAGAAAGCAAAAATTCCTGCTTTTTTTATGAGTCGAAATCGTTCGTTCTCTTTTTGGAGTTTTCAAAAGATATAAAAAGTATCTGTTGTTTAGTCCTTAATTGTGCTCCAATAGGCTTAGGCTCAGAAAGGAAGAACCAAATTTTCTTCATCTGATGGAAGTTTTAAGGTAATCGTCTAAATGTAGTAAATTTGCCATTTTTTTGCCAAAATTAACTTATGGAATTATAATTAATAATTAAGTGGTTGAATTCAAAACCAGCACTTGGAAAATTATCAACTGCCAGTTTCACATCGATTAAACAGAAGAGTTCCAAATGCTAAAAAAATGTAACAACATTTATACACATTCCAATTTATTTATTTACCACTTTTCAGAAATATTCTAATTAATGCTAAGATAAACAATAGCTTTGAACAAACATCAGCTCATAAAAGTCAATATGGAAGTAATACAGAAGGAGTAAATTCCATTTAGACTCAGGACAATAATAAAACAAACATCGAGCCATTTTCCTTTCGGAACAGCGGAACAATTCTCAAACAGTATAGATAGAGGGTTCCATCTTATGGAAATAAGGAGGATTTTGAAATCAAGGAAGTCGCTCTTACAAAGGGCTCTGTTTAAAGCCATTTGCATATTTAAATTATTTACGCCAACATGGTTATATAAGGGATAATATAAGCGGCAAGTTAAGAGCGGAAATCTATGTACTTTGGGTTTTCATAGTGGTTATCGTTCGCTAAAGATCTTAGAAATGTCTAATTATTATTTGCTGTTGAGTAATTCTTTATTGCTAATATCGAACAGAATAAATTATTAAATAATTGAAATACTAGAAGATTTGTAATTTAATATATTAGAATATTTAGACTGATACATACTTTGTGAGAAAATGAAGTCACTGTGTTTGGAAAGCTTGATGCTTTCATTCTTCATATTTCAGTTTCGAGACTTTTTGCATTTTATTAAGCAATTGCGTTTTTCTAAAATCTAAACTAAAAAAAAATTCTAACAGTTTATATCATCTTTTAAGTTGAAGTTAACAATTTTTTAACAAGAGTGTCAATTAACTCGAGAATACCTTTAAAATCTAAAAATCGACTGTTTGGGACTCTTCACTTTTCTATGCTTGGCAAAGCAGACACTTTTTCAAATTATAGTAACTTCAACAAAGTTTTTACTTGAAGACGGCAAAGCAGGGAAAGACAAAAATGAAGAAGCGAACGAGATTTTTGCGATACCAGAAATAATGACGATAGAAAGGGCAACAACAAAAAAATTAAAAGTATAAAATAGAAAAAAGAAGCGTCCGGACTATATAACATATCAAATTAGGTATTGAGAACGCAATGCAACCAAAACATCCCTATTCAAGAAAGAAGACAAAAAAAATAGAAAATTATAGAGCCAAAACCATATTTAAGCTTCCCCATGAAGCTGTCGAAAAACTCATAGACGCAAAATGAAGCGGGTTCATTCATTCACTTCACGGGCTTCACATCCTCAGACACAAACATGTGAAGAAAACATCAAGAATATCATAAAACAACTAAACCACAATGAGTCTACTTACAAATAAATAAAACAAAGACAGCAAAAATACAAACACATCAGTTCAGGAGATTCGACCAAAAAACTCCTCAAGCCAGCATCTTTTGCATAAAACATGTCAAGAATACGGAAAGAGAATATTTTAAGTATTTCGATTTAGAGAACTAAAAATGCAAAAGATTGCTTAAATCTTATTTCAATAAATTAGAGATTTACTTTAAAGTTTTAGATTGAAACCCACCAGAATCCAAAATATGGAAATCTAGGAACTCAAACTGTAACTATTTTAAGATTCGGAGCACCGCCTGGCAAACCAATCACATATGTAATAAGAAAAACAATTTTTACTTGATATATATTCTAAGTAGCTATTCCTCGAGATAAGTTCGGCATTTACGGGAAGCGGCATGACATGCATTACTAAAAAGTATTCCCATGAAACATTATCCTACATAAATGTGGACATGTGAGACTGCATCGCATTCGTCTATTTTGAAAATGCATAGAATGAGCGACTCTTTAGCTAAAAATGTTGGCTGATGTTTAAAACGAAAAGCAATTTACTACACAGTACACTGGAGGTGAAATTGTCTTTTGTTGCGGGTCATGATGGTTACGAATGCTGGAATTTTACGCATTTAGTTGCTGGGATTAAATAACAAAGCTTTTACCTCTTTTATATGAACGTAAACATCCTGCAATATTAATGTGACATTATTTGCTTTTTCCGTATTTGAAAACATTGTTGACTATACCCAAGTGTTTAATAATCTGCTCCAACTCTCTAATTAAATGTCGGTAACAAAACAAGGAAATATATTGCGATAGGGCCTAAATAATTTTAATATCCCTTTTACCTTTTAAAAACGTTTTGAAACTTGGAAAACAACCTTTTCTTAATTATACTATTAGCTAGAACGATCAACTAATTCTTAAATTTCTTATCGCTAAATTAAGTATCAACAACCAAATATTATTTAATTAATTTTTGACTAACTACTCACGTTTTTTGTGTGTTAAACTACGTTTTAAATTCGCTAACAAAAACTCCTTTTTCATTCAACTGCACTTGATTTTTTTTGCAATTGTTATGTATTGCCTAATACTATTTTGATTACGCTTTTTGTATTTTTTTTAAATAAATATAAGATAGGCATTTTCTTGCAATTTTTCCCGCTATTCTATATCTGCTTTTTCGCCCTTACGTCTCAAATCGACTTTTCCAATTACACTTCAGTTCCCTCCACTAATATTTCATTGTTAATTTTCCTTTTCACTTTCAATATGAGTTGATTAATCTTAAACTTTTGTTAAAGTTGTTGTTCCCAAACTTCTGATGATCTCGATAATGAAACACGTTCAGCAAAACTTGTTATTTGAGAGAAATCCACCACACGATCAATAAAAGCGAACATTCTCGTTAATATAATTTGGTGGCAAAAGTTTTTCAACATATTCCATCTCCAAAATGGTTATTTTGCACCGAAATGAAATACTGGAAAAGTTTCTAGCCAAATTTCATTTTTATCTCAGGTTGTTTGGCTGCTTTGCGCTACCTTTTTGAGACGGCTGATTTAATGAACGACATTTTTTTTATCAACTTGGCATAATATTTTGAAACGTTTTCGTGTTTTGCTTTAGAATTGCTACATTTGGGAGTCCGGGTTTAATTTGTAACTAAATTAGCAAAGCGACGACAAACAAATAATAGAAAATGAAAAATATTATTGAGAAATGCAAAACTATGACATTGAATTAATAAAATTCTACTAAATATATGTAATGTTTATATTTTATAATTGTGAGTCGAGCTCCTGATTTTATACCCCAGATATAAAGTCTACTATTTTTTTGCTGCAAAAACCATCTTATAAAAGGTTTTTTTTTGTTCCTAAACAGCATTAGGTGAATATTGTGCTTATTTATGCATATAATATAGAACAAGATGCAGACATTGTGGCGACTTTGATGTTTTGAAACGTTCGCTAAATTAAAATATAATCTGAATCCATTTGCAGTTGAATTTTGGGAAAAAAACAAAAAGAACCGAGGATGAAGAACAGAACGTGCTGCTAAAGGCTGGAGCGGAATTTGATAAATGGTTAAAATGTTGGTCTTTTGAATTAATATCGAGAAGGGTCAGTGTGTGATCTCATTTCAAATTCATTCAACTACATAGTTACAATGAATTCGATGTTATTTTCTTCTAATCAGGCTTTTCCTATGGTGATGATTATTCGAAGCAAACCGACTTCATTTTCTATGCAGTCAATTGCAGACAATTTAGCGTTGAAACTTGAGTTGATTGCATGAAGTTATTGCATCTACGTGCGTATTCCAGTTTACTTCGATTAGTTCGCCGCTAAACCCCTTTACAAGTCTAATGTTACAACTTGAAATTAATATCAGAAATCAGGCTTAGTTTCAATTCAACAGTGAACAACAGATTTATGTACATCTTGGTTGTTTAATGCGCTTCACGCACAGAGAGAATAATGTTGAGCAAAGTAAAGCGTAATTTATTCTGTTTGTGTTTTGGCTAAAGCCACATCTCTACAGATCACATGTGTACAAATCCTCATTACAGTTGAAACATTCGCAAACATCGTCCTGAGAGCTACATTTGTGACGTACCGGAATATCTATTAATCTAAATCCAGGGCAGGAAAACATTTTGGAGCCGGAAGTGCTCACCGGAAATAACCAATGCATTTAAAAGGCGATTTATGACTGGTTTATAAATGTATCTTGAGGCGTTGAGGTCACTGGGGATCTGTAAATACGAGATTTCTTTTGTCATTTTTTATCGGCCATAATACACTTAGAAATTTGTTCATTTGCAGAATAATAGACAATTTTTTGATTGTAGTAGTTAATGTTCAACAAAAAGACGCTTGTTCTAATTATAGCGGTATGGATGGAAGATTATTCAATGGCTGAAAACGGTTGAAAATACTATACCCACATTGATCTCTATAACACACTGATGAAGATTCCCAATTGCGTTCTCATGTTATTTATGGGTTAATTGGTTTAAAAGGGTAAATTCACCAAAAGCACGGATTATTTTGTGTTTTACTGTTGCGGCTTTAAATTTAGTTCTTCTACATCGTTAAAATAAGTTCGATAAAGTTAAAATAACATCGTTACCACTAGCGCTCCTAGATTTGAGTTAACCTGTTGAAAAACTACCCTAAACATTTTCCGGTTCTTTCACTCCATTTCTCAACCTTCCATTACCTGCAGATGTTCATCCCATTCCACACGTGGGCCATGCGGGAACCGTCTCGACTCAATTTTTTTCAATCTCCCGAGCCTCGTTTGCCCCTTTGACAGTTAATTCTCCCGTGCGGATTTCAAATTGGCCGCTAACCATTGTTCTCTTTTCTAGGTATTATAACTCAGACCTTTCCCCTTGCTTTATCACCATTCAGGTGTTATTAAGTCCTGCGTTCACTTCTCCATGTGATGGAAGCTGAGCTAACCACACGGTTAACAATTTGGTTTTTTTTTTCGTTTAGGCCATGCTGAACTTTGTCACGAAGGCTTTTCAATCAACTGGAATATTGTGAAAACTTGACAAATCGATAATGGATCTATTCCATTTAATGGAATGCCACTATATAAGAAATTAGTGGAAAATTAACTGTTTTTTTTTCTGTTTTTATTTCGAAAAACATCGGCATTCCATTGGAACCTTAGGAACACAAACCTAAAAAGTCTCGTACTACTAGTCTCTTTTCTTTCTTTTCTTCTTTTCGAAAAACGAAACAAAAATCTGATTGAGCACATTTCAGATTCAGGCATGAGAGAAAACTGAGCTGGATTTGAGAATCCTGATATTGAGGCAGAAACTAGAACAATAAATTAATTTTTTGTGAAACACTGGTGAATTTATCTACTGTTGAATCACACGAAAAAAATATTGTATGATATAAAAAAGCAATGCAAAAATATAAAAATTATACAAAATTGATACGGTTGTAGTCGAACATCGTGTCAATTTTTCTTTCGATTTAAATGTTTCAAAATCGGCTCAAAAATGACGGTGATATTGAAAATATGTCCAAAAACATTATCACAATCAGAATATGATATTTTTCTCATCAATAATTCAACCGCAGCTCTTCTACTTTAAATCAGAGTATTTTGGAAATAGAAACGAAAGAATTATTAATAAAATCAATGGGACATTATTAAATTAAAACAATAATTATTGTTTATCAGCATTGAGACAGCAATTGCGAAATAAATATTTAATATTTAATTATTCCTTAATTATGAATTAGACCAACTGAGTAAAGTCAAGTGCAATCGAATAATTCGAGCAATTCCACCTTATCCACAATGTAAAATTTCCTACATAACTATGGACAATGAATAAATCGATAAATGTTGGCGATTTGCATGGAATATTAATAATTCTCATCGATATTATGAAATTAATTATGCGCAACTCAATAAATTATTGCATAATATTCTAGCGGATTAATTACGCGCATATTCGTAAATGCATTACGCGGGTTTATTGAAACCATATTAAACTTGAAAGCTCTTCGAATATTTATTAGGAAAATATATTGCCACCTCGTAAATATATGCGTAACATATTTAACGAAAAACGTTATTTAATATAGGCAGACATGCCCGAAGCATTACTTATTGAAATTTCGACAAGCTGATTTATTATATGCTTAGTAATATCGTTTTAATGTGAAATTTATATTTTTCACGTCGTTTATCATATGCCTGAGCGCTGGTTGAAAAACTCCTATTACATAGTCAATGGGGTAGAATAAGTAAGACATATACTTGATATGACATTCTTTCATAGAACTGTCCTTAAGGTAAAAGTAACCAAACCTGATTCAAATGTAAAATATGTAGCGTTTCTTCAGTTTAATTCAGAAAATATTTATAGTATTATAATTATTACTCTTCAACTTTTTAAAACCACACCTTTAAATTCTGATTTGAATTTTGTTTTGCATTTGGCTTCAAATAGTGTCTTGTTAATTATTATCATTTTTATTGCTACAGTATTGATTTTCGTCCCTTCAATGTTGTTCTTTCATAACTTGAATTAGGCTTTGGTTACAAAAAAAACTACACACTAAAACACACGGTACAAAAAATCATGAGATTTGTTACAATTCCAGTTGTTGTTGCTTCGAAAGTATTTTTTTCGAAAACGGTATTTACACATTTAAGAAAAAAACAACAAAACAGCGCTTTGATGACAATATCAGGCCAGCAACAGAAAGCGATTAAAACTTATGCATCTTTATAAAAATCCAAAAACATTCTCCTACAAAATAAACCTACGTGAGTCTAGAATTTCCAGATAATAATTAAAATATTTCGAAACTTGCCTGCCTTAAATTCTCGACGAATAAGTTTGCCAAAGAGTGGTAGAAGTTTAATTGTGGAAAAGCAAGGCTTAAAGTTCGGGAAACTTCTTTCTTATTGCAAGGAGATGAGCGGTGAACCCACATAAAACAAAACAATCTTAGGTTACATGCTTTTATATCAGCATGAAATGAAATGAAAATGAAATTTATATGCAAACTCACTTTGATAGCATCACTGGGATTTTCGGCTGTTGCCAATTAAATTTCCTGTTATTACTCTGATAAAAGTTTTCTTTTAAAAGAAAGTAGAAAGAAAGGAAAAAAAATTCTAAGATAATTATTTGCCACACATCCTTGCATGTGCAAATGTCGGTTCCAAAAATGAGGCCAAAACAAAGAATATAAAAATGCATATTTAAAAAAGTTGTTGAACTGAGGAACATTGGTAAAATATAATGTTAAGATAAGAACACTAAAAACAAACAGGATAGTTAAAATTAGTAGTATTAAAATCCCAAGGTCCCAAATGATTGGAAAAAAGAGCATAACCATTTAAAAAAAGTTAAAAAGGGGATAAAAAATCCCCAGAAAACTATAGAGGGATAACCCTACTCAGCTCAGTCATGAAACTGTTCCCGAAGATCACAGAACAATAATTAGCGAACATGTAAAAATATCGGAAGAACAACAAGGGTTGACAACAGAAACAACAGAAATGAAAATACTCAGGAACATCTCAGGGTACACACTAAGAGGCAGAAAAAGAAACGCAGACATAAGACACGAATGTGAAGTGGTAGACATCATCAGATGGGGACGAAAACGTAGAAGGGACTGGAAGGGCCACGTGGACAGGGAAGACTGACAAGAATCGCTAGAGATGCAAGACCATGGATAAGCCCCCCCCCGGAAGACCTCCAAAGAGATGGGTGGAGTCATGGACCTCAACATCTGAAGGGAATTAAGTTGGAAAATACAGGCCTAATGCCTACAATATGAGGAAGAAGAAGAAGGAGAAGTATTAAAATCAAGCTCATTTAATATTATAATTAAAAATAACTTAAGATAGTTAAAAGTTTATTCACCTGAGCAATTATAATACAAATTTTGAAGCCTTAAGCATCGAACTCAAAACTTAATTGCAATATAAAAGATAAGAAACATTAATTGTTTGAAGTTCAAAGTAAAGGACGGTTATTTGATTCGGAAATTTAAGACAGTTGCCTAAAAAAAAATCTACAGAACACTCAATTTCTGAATTAAATTATGCTGCAATAACAAAACTTTATTTCCCGTTTCCCTGGCGCCACATCTCTACACATTCCGCTTTAAATACATCCATATCGTGTGAGGCCCGAAGATTTTCGTAAACTTTCGACATTTTTCTCTCTAAACTCAATTCGCTCCCCTTCTTTAAGGTTTGGCTAATGGAGGGCCTGGTGTCTGCACAGAAAATTCAATTTTACTTGTTTAGCTGTCCAGAAAGTAATTTCAAGCCACGAAGTTTTGCCACACTCCTATTCTGGGTTAGTATTTTTAAGAAACCTGCCGTTTGCAAAGAAAATGTTTGAATTTTGCAAATTTCTTTCTTGGTTTTCTTACTATGTATTGTAAAACAGCTGTTATGCCAGAAAATATCCTGCTCGAATTTAAAACATGGGCAAGAACTTTGTGATTAATTTACCGGCGATAATTAAAGTAATTACGATGTTAGAAAGCAAAAAAACCGACAATGTTTTAATTATACGGAACCCGTGTCACCGGGTAAATTGAATTTTCGCCTGTCGGGAGACCCTTTAGTGCAAAAGGACAAAGGCAGACTAAAAATCTCGATAGCTTAACGTAATTTTTGCCTCCTTTCGTCCTTTGATCTCCGCATTCGTTTCATGACCAACGTTTTTATGCCAACGGTCAAAAGGCTGTAAAATCCCTTTTATCTAGTTTTTCGTCTAGGCAATTTTTCAATCTCTAATGTTGGTTTTATACTATTACTTCTTACTTTGTGAAAAAACAAAGAAGAATTCTTCTTTAATGTGAAACTTTACGGCGAAATTAGATTGTCATCAGCAAAAAGTATAAAATAAACAAATTTAAATTAGATGGCCAAACACTCTGATAGAAAGACTTTTGATGTGAATCTGTCCTACAAAAGAATTTACAGTTTTTTATTTTTTGCACTCTTTAATACACGGTTTAATTCATTTTATCCAACGTGTACACACCATTGCCTAAAATTATTTCTAGTTTTGCTTAATATCTATTATTAATAACTAATTTGAAAGCATCATTAGCCAACAGGAAATTAGCCAACAAGCTAACATATCAACTTATTTTTTTTTGTGCCATTCGCTATCCATATTTATTTACCCACTAAATGAGTTATATAAGAAATGCTAAACAAAAACCGAAATTCCCCGTCTTGAACTTAAATTTATAGTTCCCAACTTCTCCGCAAAAACTTTATTAGGATTTCTTCTTAAAGACGGCATAATATTGTTGAACAGGCACCGCATTCATTCCAACTGAAAATTAATGGCTGAAGTGTGGTGTAAACTTTAAAACTGTTTACTATCAAAGAGAAGAAAGGGTTCTTAACGCTACATTAACTGTAATTAATTAATCCTTTATAGCCTATTCTGAAAGCAACTTTGTCAAGTTTACTGATCTAGAATTAAGGATGTTGCTTAATTAAACAATTCCATGTGCGAAGACATTAACTGCTTAAAACTGCCTATCCAATAAAATTGATTAAAGCCAGAATTAAATTTAAAAAGCCGGCGTTCCCTTAGGTATTGAATTGTTAAAAGTAAAAACCTTTCATCTGCATCTGTTTACCATATTTTAAGAATAACAAAGCGCCAGTTTGACGCCAGTTTATCTTTCTGCAAGTAAATAGAGTGAAAAATATTTCGCCAATGAAGGAAACCGACTTCCTACATACAAGCCTGGCAAAGTTCCAACGATGCACACAATTAGAACAAAATCCTCATGACCCAGTTTTTGTTAAGGGCAGATCAAAACCCCATTACGGGCTCGACTCAAACAACAGAAAATACGCCAATTTAAAAAAGTAAATTTATATTTAGATCTTGAAAACAAATACATACAAATAAATTAAAAAGCTTTTTCGTTAAATTAAGTATAGAGGAAAGAGAACTGGAGACGTTGTTTGAGTCATTATTTTTATGGAACGGCACTTTGAACATCTATCATTGAATTTAAGCAATTGCTGTCGCTCTAACGGAATTTCTGCTAAGACAACTCATATCCTCCAGCCATTTGATGTGGCTGCTCTTTGCTCTTTTATGCACAATGCCTAATTATGAAAAATGAAAGCAGGAGGTTACAGAAAATGACGAAAAGCTCCAAGTTCTGCACAATCATTTACAACCTAAAGTTTTGTTGAGGTTTGAAAGGACACTTTACTCTTTTTATATTGACTGGAATGGAGAAGAAAGGTTCTAAGAACTGTTAATGGCTGGAAAACAGCGAAAGGAAAAACTATAAAATACACGTTTTCCGAAGTATAATAGGACTAAATTATATCTCGAGAAAGCAATTTTAGTGCAGATTTTTGCACCAATGAAGAAGATAGAGAATTCTCTGTAGAGGTTTTGTTCTAAAAGAAAGTGCCTCCATTCGAGTTGAACACGGTGAAACTTAAAAACCGATAAAATCCCGACAGCAAGAAGAAATTCTCGCTAAAATTTGTCTTGACAAAACAATCACCAAAGATTCACCTATTGGTTCCAAACTGCTGTAAACACGCTGAAAAGAAGAAAAATAGGTTGTAAGCTTATTGAGCTTACGATATTGAGTATTGAGCTTAAGAAAATAAACAGATTAAAAGATTTGGTGATTAAACCCTGAATTTTATGAATTGAAAATAACGAAGTAATTTCAACGGACGATTTGTAAGGTCGACATAAAAGTAATGAAGAAAATGAACTACAGAAAAAGGAAGAACTTTCCAAAATAGCAAATTATGAGTAAACATTAGAAGAGAAAAGAAAAGTTGCCCAAGAGATAGTAGAGAGTGAAGAAACAATGGCTTGGGAGAGATAAAGCGTTCTGTAAAATAATAAAGAGGACAAATAGAAAAGGGAACGCCCCGAGACAAAAAAATAATGAGAACCCGTTAAAAAAAATTAACTTTTTAAAAGCCAGAAAACAAGAAAATAATAACAGAAGAAATTAAAAAAAAATTATATAATTGAAAAGAAGATACAGCCTCACTAAATAATGACGTAAAAGAAATCAAAGGAAATGTAAGTGTCTTGCCTAAAAAGTGAGGCAAAGAGAAGCTTATTATTGATAATTTTCAAATTTCAAAAAGAAAGAAACGATATTTTTTTCACGCATTTTATCGCGCATTACAAATGAATTAGAGGCGAAATACAATGAAACAAAAATTGAATGAATGAGAGAAAGTGCAAAGCTCAAATTCATCAAAACAAAATCCAAATAATAATATCAAAAAGTAGAAAGACCGGTAGGTCGATAGCCTTTTTTAGAAATAAAGATGTTTACTACTACTATCAAAAAGTATGAACAGGAAAACTAACCACACCAAGATTGGTGATTTTAAAATTCGATAAGAAATTTTATCCTGAAAAATCGTTCAAGTGGAGAACAGTGAACTGTACCCAAAGACACAAAGCTATGAAAGCTGAAAATGGCATAAAAAGCATGACTTTTTGTTGCATAAACTAAGTGATATTTTAATAAGAACGAAAGGGTACAAGCAAATTAACTCAAAAGGCTGAATTTTACTGCTGCGCCTGAATTATTTATTAGAGATTTAATGGAAGTTTTACAAGGCTTTCCAGAACATTTTGTGTTCTTATTGTGTATTATAAGAAATTTTAAGAGCAACCTGAACCTGTTTGTTTATTGCTGAACAAAAATGCATTCATCATCAAGAAATAATTTGTTTATAACTACTTATTCAAATAAATTCAAAAGAAAACTTAATTTTGACTATGTACAGGTCTGTTTTCCCAAATAAAACCTAAATTTTTTAATGAAAAATTATAATAAAACTGTAATTGTGTGTACAATTTGATTCAATAACTCGCACTAGTTTATTTCATACAATTTTTGAAAAACAATATATACAAACAACAACAAAACATACAAAGTCTGAAAATGGCTAAAATTTGTCACACGCCTTATTCCAAAATATAACTATTAAACATTTATAAACTATATTGCGTTTGAAAACTGGAGATAAAATAATGGGTTTGAGTAGTCGAAGTTACTATGAAAACAGGAAATGAAAAATTCGTCACGTATCCGCAGTTTCACTAAATAAACTGGATTACTGCGGACATTTCGCTTTCTCTCAATATAATATAAAGTAGAGATATAATTCAGCCTAATCTTATCCAAATCTGAATAATTCCGCATACCCATCTCAACAAAAGAGAAAGAGTTACTGAAACTCAGCGACATAAATCTTGGGACAGACCGGCAATACGACATATCAGGAGCTTTGTGAAACTTTCTCAATTCCAACTGATTGATGATAAACCAGAAAAATGGGTGCGGAAAGAAACGCATTTATTAAATCATCCCGGTGGAAAATAAATTTACGTATAGCAGGCGGAAAACTTTTAGATTGAAACTTACCTTCGAGTTTTCCTCAATTTGTGTCCTATGAAAACTTGATATTCACACCCCATGTGGAGCTTTAATAGTTTGGTTTTATGATGGATGTCATTGGAATCCTTACAGGAAAATACAAGTTTACTTTGTCTTTTAACATTACTACTACCAGCAAAAGATCAGAAAATGATGAATTTCTTTTTAGTTCCAGTGTATATGCATTAGAATTCTAGCGTTGGGAGTATATTAAAGGTTTTTACAGGGACTATTTCATATATAGTTTCCATTTTAAACTTTGGAAATGTTGCAAGAAAATGTTTTGCCACGAAGAATTGATTGCATAAAGCCAACAAACATGAATTGATTGTGTGATTTGAGTTGCTATAAAAGATTATTACATGGTATATTAATTTCGATAATAAACACAATAAAATAAACGTTTTAACAAAACATGAACTTTTTGCTCAATACAGACGAAACTATTTCTTTCTGGATACTGAAACAAATTGGTTTTTGTAACTACAAAACAATATGATTTTAGAAAAATCTATCGGTCAAAAAACTTGCGGTTGTGCCTTCATTCAGCAACTGTTGATCAGACCGAATTCGTGATTGTTTTTTATTCCATTTGATTTTGAAATCCTTATGACTGCGCCAGCTAAGTTTTGTAACACCAAGAAAGACTTTGACGAAAATATTTATTTGAGGCAATAATATGTCGAGCTTAAACCAATATCAAGTCACTAACTTGTGTTACATTTATAATTGAATTTATCAGCTTTTTAATAGGTGTTTTTAGTAAAGCAGTCCTGTCCAGGTGTGTATTCTGCATAGTCCGCTGGTTTTAGGTAAATATTGTAAACAAAATGAGACTTTTTGAAGAGTTTAGGTGTTAAAATCATATGGAAATTTACATTACACAACTTTAAGCTTATATTTGTGTAAAATTGTTCTGAAATATATTAATCAAATAGTTGGTTAACGCGCCGCATGAATTTAAACCAGTGCACAATTTCTGATTTGCTGTTATTACATTCTGCATAACTATTGCTTATACAAATTAGTTGTATTGTGCAGATATAGTAAACATTGCTCGAAATTATTTGGGATCAGGTTTATTTAGCGTGGCAAATTGCCAGTAATTGCTGTGATTTACCATACGGAAGCAATCAGCGCAATTTATATACGTTTGGTAATATCAGATGAATTTCATTTAAATGATAAATAAAGTGTCTAAATACTCTTTCATGTTGCATTGTAAATCTAACTTTTTTATCATATTTAGTTAATAATAATGTAGTAAATATTGTTCATGTTTTGAATGCGTTTCACACAAGCACAGAATATAAATAAAATGTAAATAATTCGACAATAATAAAGATTAAAATTATTATGTAGGTTTTAATTGTGGCAACAACCGAACGTCCTGATATATTTAAAAGCTACAAAACTTTAATATTTTGCAAGAGTTTCCAAACATGAAATTGACTTCTTTTTTTGTTTGAAATTCCCAAGGGGTCTTCCAGGATTTTCAACTAATATAATGATTTATAAAAAGCATTTCTGATATAATTCATAAAAATTCCTTTGAAAGTTTTCACGGCTTTCAGCCGTTTCTAAACTAGAGACTCAAATTCCATTCTAAGACAGTCTTTTAAAGCTTCAAGGCAAGTGAGATGCTGAAACAGTCCTGAAAGTGATTCTCATCGCGTCGTCTATTAGCCATTCAGTCCATAGTTTCAATGGTATAAAGAATATGTTCTGAAATTGTCAAAATAATCACGTTCCCCCTTTGAAATGCACGTTGTCCTCTCAAACCTTGCGAAATTACATAGAGAAAGCTGAAGTTTTGCGAATTCTTAGACTGGCCCTAGTTCTAACGTGACTGGAAAAAGAAAACTTTTTAATCAAATCTCTCGAATGCCAGCAAATAAAAGCTGAACGTTGAGTAGAATAGAAACGGAATTATAGTCGAATACCTACATAACTTGGACGTGCTTTCGATGTATTAGCAACGTATTCTCGGCTTTTTGAGGTGGAAAAGCGAAGTAAACAAATTTATTAATTAAATTTTTCATGTCTTGTATTATGGAAGCATTAGAGTGCACAATCCAGTTAGATTAAAGTGCTCGGAGGAAACGTATAAAGACTTAAACTTGTGTAAAAAAAATTGCGTCAGTGAAGAGCTTTTAAGCTTACAGGCAGGGATCCAATCCGATAATAAAGTAATAAAAACCATTTAAACAATTTTAAAATCGAAAATTCACTAACAATTTTTTTTTATTTGTGCTGACTAGAGCTTCTGCGAATAAATATTTGTTTGCTTGCTCTTTTATCTGCTTATACCTGTGTAAATGTGCAAAAGATTGCCTGAAGCATATCTGCCTTACTGGATAAGAGGAATACATCCTGCTCGGATTAGTTTTTGTCTACTGGCAATAAATTGATATTTACAAAAATTGTTCGAAAACCGTCTGCTTAACGGTTATTTTTCTACTGTCGATTATCAAATCAAAATTGGATGAAGCATCTTGAATACTTGCAAATTTGCTAGAATTATTGCAAAAATGCCAAATGTTTGTGATTAAATAAGAAAAAGCAATTGAGATTATTTCTCTGAACGTGTGGTCCCGATATATGCAGCGAATAAAGCTGTTATAACCGCAGGAAACAATATCAGAAAATCTGCAAAATTCGCGTTAAGAAAGGCAGTTTTACAAGTGATTTCATAAGACAATAACATAAACACCTGCATATCATTGCGTACTTTATACATGAGATACATTTCTACAATCAATTTGCTTGTAGTAAATCATGCACCGCGGATTCCAAACGTTTTTCATATAGAAGATATTTAAACTGTATGCATGTTTGACATTGTTATACATTTTACCATTTGAAATCATCGAAAACCATAAATAAGTTTTTTATTAATATTTTATACAATCGCAAATTTTCAAAATGGAAAATTTTTTTTCGAAAATTTATAGAAGATATTAACAGTTGAAAATCGAATTTCAACTTTGTTATTAAGCATTATTCTGATATTGTTCCATGTTTGATTGGTAGCATATTGGAATACTTAAGCATTCGAAAAGAGAAATTACCATCTTTACCTCAAATTACGAACATTTTCGATATTAAAAAAGTACTCTTCTAGAATTTTTTGATGAAAAGTCAAAGCGGCAATGATGTTCTTTGTCATTATCAGGTAGTCACAGGTAGATATCTTTTGTCAAGAATAACAAGCATTTGCCAAATTGTGACTTACTTACCCGAGATACTGGACGATTGGCTCCTGTGATTGAAGTAGATATTGGACGACCAAGAGGTGCTCGGGTTCCAGACATAGAGGAACATGTATTGGATATCATTGCAGCAGATCCTTCCAGGAGTGCTCGGAGCATTGCACAACCACTGACACTTTCCCAATCAACTGTACACCGAGGATTATTGCCGAGGAAGGGCTTCATCTTTACCATTAATGTAAGACACACGCGCTTTTACCCTCAGATTTTCCATTAAGGCAGCGTTTTTGTAATTGGCTTTTGGAGCAAAATCGACAAAATTCTCAGTTTTTATCACATATTTTATGGACCGACGAAGCCAATTTCAGTAGAGACGGCTTTTTCAACTCCCGCAATTCTCATGTTTATGCCACCGACAACCCACATGCTTCCATTTCGCAACATCATCAAAACCGTTTTAGTGTGAATGTTTGGGCAGGTATTCTGGGTATTCACCTACTGGGACCCGTAATTTTGCCATCTCGGCACAATGGTGAAATTTTTTTATTTTTTCTTCATTCGGAGTTTGAAAACCTTGTTGACAATCTGCCCCTAGCCTCCGTTCAAAATCTGTGGCTCCAAATGGAGGGGGCTCCAGCCCATTTCGCTGCTCCGGTAAGAGCTTGGCTGAATCAGGAGCACACGGACAAGTGGATAGGCCGAAATGGACCAGTAAACTGGCCACCAAGGTCCCTGACCTGACTCCTATGGATTTTTTCCTTTTGGGACACATTAAATCTCTTGTCTATCGAACACGAACACCGGTACAAAATGAGCAGGAGTTAGTTACACGAATACAAGAAGCTGCTCAACTCACTTCTCAGAACCACCGATTTATATCTAATATTTTCGTTTTACGACCGAGCACCGAAATCATTTTCGTATTTAAAGGTTAATGACTGAATTTTTATAGGTTCTTCACTTACCGTAGGTTGGTTTCATTAAGCCATAACCTTTAATTGGAGGTATTATTGACATCAAATTGAATTTTCAAATTATTAAGCCGCGCTGTATTTAAAAAATCTTCTTATTTAGTGAAAATTATTTTGTTTCGCATCATTTATTTTCCGAAATCTGGAATTGCAGTGAAACATTAGTTAAATACAAAAAGGTACTCGCAAATTAGTAGTCGCGAATGACGTCATCACTAGTATAAAATATTAATTTCCGAACAGACCAATTGACAGACAGGGGAAACTCTTTACAGGGTTGTCCTAACCCCAATCAAATATAATTTTGACTTCAATGTTTAGTTGTGGTTCCCGAGTTCTGGATCATTAATAAGCAAAAGGTATTTATGTAATGTTAATTAGGCTTATTACCTTGCGAAGCATCGATGCCGTAATTCGGATCTAGTTTTTTTCAAATATCTCGGTTTTTGATACGATTTTTTTTTACTATTTTTCCTGTACTCCCAAAACACCCCAGACAACACCCCCAGAGGAATGACGCCACTTTTGAATCACCCTGTATGCATTAAACCGTACATTTTCTTCTATCACGGAAGATATCCGCTTTTAAGGATGAATGAAACATTCAATAAAGCGATTCTATGATATATGAAGCAGGAGCGTAAAAGGGAAGTAGAAGCGGGGTTCACAAGGGCACATAAATTCGCATTTCCGATAGCGCTTTTTAGAAAACTTAAGCCGTTTAAAAGCGAGCTCTCTTTGCCTGTAACTTTAGCTCCCTCTTATCAACCGTCGGATTATTGTAAATGAGCAGATCGAGGAAAACTGATACAACATTTGTTAAGGTGACACGCGACTTTTCATCTTTAACTGGGCTACGGTAGATTTGTCAACCGGGGGATAAAGTTGCAGTTATCCCGCTTAGGGTCCTAACAAGGCAACTGCGAAATTAATTGGCTTGGAACTAGTTTAGAACTGAGGCCAGAAGTTAGCTAATCCTTTAATATCTTAAGTCCATAGCGTTCTTGATAAATTGCGATCCTAATGGCCTAATATCTGTTTCGGGTTAGAGATCAAGCTGCAGTTAAATCACAGCTGCGCTCGATTTGCTTTATTCAACCGGATCCTGGAATATCCCTAATGAACTTACTGCAGACCTAGTTGGGGGCAGTAAAAAACTTTAGCGGATAATTCACTGTGGTTGGCGAGAAATTAAAACCGTCAAGCTGCTTCAAATAGATTCAAAGATCATCAGCCTTAAAACGCACCAATAAAAGTGTTGCACCACTGAAAAATTTCCACTTTTTGCCGAGTTTACTGGAATTTTATTCATTGGTTCCATATATAAAATGCGAGCTTTTACGTTTTTTGAATTAAATTTTCCACAGAATATGAACGGCAGCTTTCCATTAGAATCAGTAGGGGTCGTTGAGCACTAAAAATCCAGGATCAAAGAACCTGAAAGACCGATGCGAAACAAAAAATGTGAGGAAGAAGAACAATATAAGACCCCAATTTATAAGGCAATCTTTCGAGCAAGAAATGAATTTTATCCGTGCCGGGTTTTCTTGTTCCGTGACTTAATTAAGCATTAAGGAAACGAAGGAAAGCTTAAACGAAATTGGTACCCGCCGGTTAATTTTTAACGAGAAATGAAGAACTTAACAGGAACGGAAGTCGTTTGAGTAGTCATATAATGAATAAGGGTAATTTGTATGGAAATGTTGTTTGTTTAGTAGGTTTCTTAACCAGTCTAGTTTGGCAAATATTGCTCAAAAACAGTCTCAAAACTGGTCTTGGGGGTCCCTGCGATTAGCACATCGATAAATCTTTACCTGCTGATAGTTGGAAGGAAAATTGTCGAAGAAATGAAAAATGGTCCCAACTGAACGGCTAATTGCAGAAATGGTACTCATGAGCAACGATTAAGACAGCATTGAGTCTGATAGTAACAACTGCTAGAATTAGGAGCAAAAATCCGTTGAAAAGTTTAGCTCTGATTGGCAGTAATCTCGTACTTTTGAGAGAAACCCCATATCAAGTTATAGTTTTAAGAAAGATTTTCCTGTGCCGAATTGCACCTTTTTTCACCGAAAACCTTTAACTTAGAAAACGAAAACTGACGTTGCGAGGTCACGTTATGCGGACATATTTATACCACTGCTTTGAAAACTCAGTTGAAAATGAGTTTCATTTTGAAACTCTAAGTTCTTCTCAACTGTTTAATGCGACAGAGTTGAGTCAGTTTAGAGTCAGTCAGACAGAGTTAGTTTCATCAGTAAAATAACTTTTAGTCAATTTTTACTGATTGCAATTGTGACCTTCAAAACTAACTTACTTCGACAAACTTTTGGAACATCAGTCAGAGCTGTTGGATTTATTAGCTATTTTTGCTGGTGCGATTCATCGAACGACTCTAAGTTAGCACTCGGAGTTGGTTAAAATGCATACATAAAAATGCAATTCATAAAAACATGATGAGAAAACGTTACTTTTAATAGGGTTGTAATTTTTGAACATCAACCTTTAAAGGCACCAGAAATATCAACAGTTTCAACTCGTTAGGAATGTTCTTTTCATGATGCAAAGTTTAACAAAATAATTCACCTCAGTCGCTGTAATGGTATCCTAGAGCCGTATCCGCCGCCATTCAACCATTAAGACGATTAGCAGAAAAGATAAAGGCTGTGAGCTCATCTTGCCCAAATTGAATTTTTCAGATCTTACACTACTTTTCCGGCAAATGACAAACACTAGAACGATGGCCGGTGTTACGTGTAGCCTCAATATAAGAAATTCTCCCTTTTATCTTCCTACTCCATTCGCCGGATAAGAGATTTCGCTGTCGTGTTCCTTTCTTAATGAAATTTGCTCCACCTGTTTTATGTTTTACTTATATTAGGTTCACCGCTGTCATACAAGAAAATTACAACAATCTGGATCTCGGTAATTTATTTTCGGAGGCTGGCGATGCTTTCCTTCCATCTAATTCTGTCAGTTAATTAAATTTTGTTTGAAAAGCTTGGGAATTTTGGGATTTTGTTTATCAATTTATATAACGTTTTCAATTTATTATTTATTACCTTCAACGTGTTAACGTGGAACGACGATGTAATTAATTAGAACGATTAATTGAACTTTCAATTGCTGTTTGTGAAGATTTGAATAGTTTTCCAATTAATTTTCATTAGAATATTAATTTATATAAATTAAAGAAAAATTAATTTTTTTTGGAGAGAAAAATTTTGTTGATATGATCTGGCTTTGAGGTTTGTTTGCAAACAAGCAAATTATTTTTCAGTCAAGTTAAAATATGTGTATTTAGTAGCATCAACTCGATTGTACAATTCTCAGTCTGTTCAATAAATATTTAAAAGATATAAGAATTACCTGCTAATTTCAATTTAGTTAAGTGCTGTTTCCGGAATTTGACCTTTGGTTTTCGAAAACGTTTTTAATTTTGTAAAGGGATGAACATTTTTTTGGTTAGAGCCGGAGATAAACTTGCTCCACAATAACAGCTCTAATATTAAATGTACTTCAATTATGTCATAAATTATCGTTATAAAGAAAATTACTAAAAGTTTTATGAAATTGCCGAAAATAAATCACTTCTTTCAGTATCCAGCTGCCAAGTCCCGCTACATCCCCAATATTTAATTTTTTTCAGAATTAAAAGTTTAGCTTGGGACCAAATTGCCCCATAATCTTTATTTATAGGCGTTTTTATATATTTTTAAATGATTAAAACATAATTTTTTCAAGTCTACAAGCCTTTGAAAACCTAATGATTCTATAGGTCAATGTCTCATGTTTATGTCGCATAATTTTAGATTGTATGACACCCATTTTACTTTGACTTGGTAAATTTATTTCGTTGTTTCATTTAATTAATTCCATTTTATCCCCTTCAATTATTACATTGCAGATGTCAGCAATAAAATTTTAAAACTCCGGTAAATTGAAATTTAAGGTCCAGGAAAACCTGTGTAAAATGCCATGCCTTTCCATATCTGTTTGTGATGCTTCTTTCTATCAAACTCAACACGGTTTTAGTAGTTCTTCGTATGGCTGGCAATCTGCTGTTCAGTTGGCCTCATTTACATTTTTTTCTGCGATTTTTCAATCATTTTCTCAACAAAATAGGTTTTCTTGTAATAGACAAAACCCCGTGGATTTCGCGCGTTTTTCATATACAAAGATGCACCAATTTAGAGTATCTGTAAAAATGGTAAAAGTTGTGCATGTTCGACATTGTTATACATTTTGGTTAAAAAGATGAAGAACCTAAACGAACACGTACCAAGCAGCATTAATGTTCTTTCAGATTAATACGATTCCGAACAGCTGATGACTCTTTTCATTTCACTTTTCTACCAAGCAAACTTATCCTATAAATTTATAAGCAGATCCCAAGTAGCGTTTGACATGCAAAGTTTCCGGAAACTATTTATTCTGTTTCACGATCGCAGTCTAGACGAAAGCTCTGAGAGCCTGCTGTTACCTTAATGGAAAGAGCCGAAATATTTTATTAGCGGATCTAGTTCATTTCAAGCCTAGGATTTTTTATGTCAGCTAAAACTTCTCTATGAAGACTTTCTAAAACTTCTAACGTTTTATTTGTTTACAAAATGCGATCAAGAGGAAAACATTTAAATAAGTTTATTTGCACTCTCGAATATATTTAAGATTGATATAGTGTACAACACGTCTCCTTCCTGGCCAGCAGGCTTTTATAATATTAGATTTTAAATTTAACTTTTCAACAGGAAAAAGATTACTGGGCCAAACTAGTTGTACTTTGATGCGGTATAAATTGCGTCTATAATTCAATTATAAACCCTTTTCCTTTTTGGTTAATTAAATTATTCTATTTTTCTTAAATGTGTTTACTGTTTCTGGAATAAGTGAAAAATTATAAACTTTCAAAAGTGAAATGCTTTGAAAGCCAAAACACTTTTAATCACATTTTGGCCTTTAAGTTTCAGCTCTTGTAAGTGACAAGTTGGTAGTGTATGTTGTTGCAAACACTCCTTTATGTCCTAAAATTACTTGATTCCACAATGTTACAGCTTCTAAGAACAAAACTTTCTTATTTCTAGCTCGGAAAAACCAGCGCTCACGACTTCTTCCAATCTATTGAATTGTCAATCTTTCACTTTTACAATAAAAACAAAAAACTGAAATGGTGACATCGACGCTAAACCGTTCTTTTGTTCAAACTATTCTCCCTCATCCGATGGAAAAAATTAGCTGGCCATGTCAGCCGCACTATTCGCTACAGGCGCCAACACAAAAGAACGAGCCTCAACATGTTTTCGGGACAAATGATTTACGTCAATACTGACAAATCACTTTTCAATCGAAAAATGGGATGTTTATCCAGTAAAAGTTTACCGGGAGATCTTTATGTTCTGGCTTACTGTGTTGTCTTGGCTTAGAATAGATAATTACATTCCACGGGCTTTTTGGTGTTTTTCTTCCATATTTGAAGGAATTAAACAAACTTGTATTTTACGAAAAACTTCTCTGGGGTTTTGCTGATTATCTGTATGCATTAACAGGAAATCTTCTTTGTCCCAACGCTCTTTATGAAGTTTCAGTAAATTTATTAATTTTACAAAACACCCTCTAATCTACATACTCATTTGGCGCTTTCCAAGCTCTCATAAGCTTTGATCATTTTACGGCATGTTGAACTCCGCACTGTTGTCGGAACTAAAATACAATTTTTTAGTTAAAAATGCTATTTTCGTTCTAAGTAGAAGTTATTTTTGGCCGGGGTGTAATATTAATAAACTTTAACGATTTATTCTTGTTTTACATTTACTTTATAATGAATCCTTTTTCACACTCTCATTTTTCTTTATTACAGAAGGCAGAAAATCGGCTAAGCAAGAAAAACTTCTAAATATTTTATTTAACCTCAGACAAAATTTGAAAACTATTTGTTATACGATAATCTAGAAATTGAAAAAGTGCAAAATACTGCAGTTTATTTTTGTGCAACATTCGATTAAATAATCCTCTGCTTCTGGTTTGCTGGTTTATGTTGTTTTGGGTGGAATGGCTACGGAATTGCAACTTATTCAGAATAATGAATTGTTTTAGTTGAGATGTTTCCGAGAATTGCGAAAAAGTTATCAAAATGTTCGCATTAAGCACTAATTTGTTTGCTTAAAAAATGCCAACATTCTTCTGAAAGTCTAAAATAAAAAAAATACGAGTTCCTTGCAGTCTTCTAAAAGCCTTCATTGATAAAATATATTTTCCTTATAGTCATTAAGCATTCAAATATATTTTGTCAATTGTCGATATTTTAAGGAGATTTTATTTGTAATAATAATTTTAAATGGCACAAAATGTTTGTATTTTCGATACAGAAAAATGTGGTATTGAGTACAGCCAAATAACAGACTAATAAAAGGTAAAACGACGGTTAAAATTGAAAAATGTTATTATTATATCTTCACCGAACTCTGCGTTACTTGCTACTGCAAAGCATGTGATTGTTTGCTTACTAGTCACCTTGTTCCGTTTGCATTTAAACTGCATATTTGCATATAGAATCTAGCATATTGCATGTTATGTTGGTTTTGCGTAAAGTGTTATGTAATTGCTCCCCCGATGCATATTGATTGGATTAAACATGCGGTACAGTCCTTTATTTACTTAAATCACCAGGATGGCGTCTTTACATATGCAGATTGAGAGTGATTTTAATACGGAAAATTGCGTTTGAGTATGAGAATTATTTGCAAATCAAACAATGCAGATAAATCAAAGGATCACTTCTTTGCAGGCCGCTACTTTTTTATTTTATTAATAATAATTTAGTTCTCTTTTTATCTCTTTGACTTGATTAGCAAGCATTTCTAGTCAGAATATATTGTAATTTTGAGCTAAGTATAATACTTCTATTATCAATATTTTTCAACATTTTTATCTATTTCTTCAAGTCAATTTTGTACAGCTTTGATTAGTATAAAAGATAAGAAATTAATTTAGGCAGAATTATAATTGCACTTTTAGAATTAGTCCATTTAAAGTATTTCATAAAGCGTGCATATGACTATATTTTTGGGCCAAATTTGCTGCAAAGTTTTAAAAACAGACATTTGAATTAAAGAGGAAACTACATTACAAAGCACAAATAAAACTGGCAAAATAAGAAGCGCAAGAGATATTTTAAAAGGGATTATTATAAAAGAGAGTTAAGAAATTAATTTAGGTATTTAGAAATCTAACTGAACTTTTCGAATTAGTCCACTTAAAGCTCTTTAGAAATCGCACAGATTATTATTTTTTTGTGCTAAATTGCTATACGGTTTAAAATTAGACATTTGAATTATAGAGGAAAACAAATTACACAGAACAAATAAAACTGCTAACATAAGTAAGCACGAAAGATGTTTTAAGAAAAACTAGATCTGATGGAAGTCAAGGAAGCATTCGTACTTTTGATATTTATGCCTTGTACTTTGATGTTCATTTCTTATATTTTTATTTAGAATTTTACAGTATAATATTGAGAGTTGGTGGTAACGAGCGGCAACTTGCTGTAAGACTAAAAGAATACAAAAAAAGTGATAGTCGTTGAGAAAACGTTAATTGATTGAAGTATTTTATGCTTGAATCGCAGAAACATTATCAGATGGTGGTAGCAAAACTGCCAAGAAAACAGTGTCAAATGAAGCTAAGCCAATAAGACAAGAAAAAACGGTTTATCGTTTAATCAAACAAAATCTATAGGACATTTAAAAAAAGGGAAACTGAAACATTTTTGCTGATTGAGAGCACTCAGAAAGTTTCAGATATTTGGCTTTTTGCTTCAAAATCTCAAAGTTATTTGCCAGATGCAGAACTACCTTCCGGAGTGTTCTTAAAAAAGAAGTATAAAATAATTTTTGCAATTTTTTCTCAACATGAATTCTGTTCCAAAACATTATCAGAAACTTGCATTCTGATTGCTCAATCTGAAGTATGCGACTGCTCAAATTCCTATCCAAAGAACACAGTTACCACACCCTACATAAACTGCAATCGATCCGATAATTCCACACTGCAGCTCATTGTCTTTATTATTTGCACGTGAGACTAAGTAAATACATTCTAACGAAACTCCAGATTACTCTCTCTCTCGTTTAAAACTTTGTCTTGAGATACTCAGAATTCATAGCACCCCTTTTGCTAACTAATTCTCTTTGTGTTTCAGTTTCGTGCAATGAATTCGGATTGAATTCAAGCCAGAATAACGACAATGCAGAATTACGGTTTTCTGCTGACTGTCCTGCTTCTCGGCTGCAGGTTTCCTGTCCTGTTGGCTGACGAGTGCATTACGTAAGTACCACAACCACTTCGAGTTAAGGAATTTTGCTGAATTGCGTTTAGAAACTACACAATAGTTTATTACCCTACACGAAAATGGAAATTTATCTGGAAATATATGCGCCACCTTGCCTGGAAGCGTTTCGTTTGATATGCGTTAGTTTGGGCTGGTTTACAATGATTTTCACTTTGTGTGCATCAACGACAAAATGTAATGTTGTTAATTGGATAAAACAAAATATTAAGGTGATGTTGCTGGTGTAAATCAAGACAAAGTTAGAAAAATGTTTATAACGTTATGGAACAACCAAACAAAAAATAATCTACTAGGTTCTACATCGTTTGTATATTTTAAATAATCAAATCATTTAACGGTATTTTTAAAGCAAGAGTTAAAACGAAAATTAGAGATATTATCATTGCAGCATGAAGCTGCAAGTAGAAAACTGATTTTTTTGCCGGAAATATAAGTTTGCCAAATACAAATATGCAAAATTCGTCAAATAATTGCACAATTTCACATCATAACCTCACTTCACAACATCAGTTTGTATATTAAAATGTTTAGCTTTTATAATGCAAGTCAGCCCCAGTTACCTCTTAAAAGGAATGACGCCAATTTTGAACTACAATTTATTCATTGAAAAAATATCAATGATGTTAAATAAAATCACCTTTCAACTGTTAAAGCGAACTTCCACATTTCTCCATTCCTCCCTAAACTCCCCAAGGAAAATAGTTCAGCTCCTGTATTTCCCATTCGTATAATGCAATATTTGCACGTGCAAACCGTAACCTCTTAAGGACTGTTTGTAATATCCCATTAGAAAAGTTTAAAATGTCTGGCGCACATCTCTCTATAATAACTCCCTGGGAGCTACTAAAATATGATAATTCTCCTCGCTGGAGAGTAAAAGCAGCTCGATTTACATTTCATTTTGACGGATTAATGCAGCCTTTCTCTTTAGCTTTGTTTGATTTGGCGCCCTCGTTATCCATTCCTCGACTTGGTGGTACAATGAAAAATGTAAATTTCTTGATTGCATCCTATTTCCGCAAACTTGAAGTCCTAGTGGCGCTTTAATACTTAGGGAAATTGATACAGCAACTTGGAAATAGTTTTCACGACTTTGCTAATACACACAAACTTTATTTTTAAGGATTTGTTTGTCAGAAAGCCTCTTTAATCTTTATGTGTAGGTTTGAATTATCAAATTTTTGTTCTAGCTCTTCAATTTTTCTGCACCGTTCATCCATTCAGGGTTCTTCTGCTGCTCAGTATTTCATTTCTAATTGTGTTTTGTATTTGTTCGTTCTTAGTAGCGTCATTAAATTTACAGTTTCTTCTTGTGCTGATGAGTGCCACAATTTCGTTTATCATTCATAGTTTGCCTCATTTGCTTTTTGTCTTTTTCAAGTGTTCTCTGCTTGGGTTGTTTCTATTGTTTCTTTAATGTCAGTCCACATTTGTTCAGTGTCTAACTTATTTAGGTTTTCTCCTTGTAAGTTTGGAAATATCTGATTTATAACTGCTCTCACATAATCTCGGAAATATGGATGTTGTAACTTTGGAAGGATACGAGAAAGGTGCAGGTAAAAAATATAACAAAAACAAAACTTGTTAACACATAAAGGGAGTTTGATGCTGCTAAATTAACAGCAATATTAACAATTATGATAAAACACGCCAAAGGCCCATCTTCAAGGAGTTCAACCTCCCATTTATGGACAAAGCCATTTAGATCCAATAGAAATAAAATTCTTTAGAATTTGCTGCATTGAAATTCAAAGAATCTACTTTAACTTTCATACAACTGTAATTTTTTTTCTAAGATTTTTCTATAGAAACTTTTCTCGGAAAGTTTCTATATAAACGCCTATGAGAATACAACGTGCTTCATTTTGTTATCGATTCGATTATGCAGAAGGAACGAACATATAAAGTCGCTATTGAATCCTGATCATATTCCTAGAAGTGTAAGGCCCCACTGCGTCGAATGAATCTCATTGTCGCTCGAAATCCAGCGATATCCTGAAATATCCCACAATGAAATTACTCGGAAATCACTTCGTTCTGACGGCAGAAGAATTTTATTTAATCATAAACTTTGTCTGTTGCCTACCAGACATGATGAGCAGAATACTTTTGTACTTTCTGATCCAAACAACATTACCTCATAATAATAAAAGTAAAAGCTTTTATATCCATTTCCATTATTGGTCTCCATCCGTCTTTATGACGGTTTTAATTTCGCCAAAGTGGAAATGAAGTTCACAACAAAGCTGATTAATTTTTAACAAGGGAACTTTCACGTAAAATTGTGTTATTAAAACGAGCGACCCTTGTTGTGCCGGGGGGTGTGAATTTTTCCTCAAAACTGTTTACGCAATAACAGGGCTTTGTCTCTTGAACGGTAGATTTTCATAATTAATTCCTTTAGGTGGGTGAAAATTCATCGTCTACCTTTAAGCATGTTTGAGCAAGAATTTTTAAATTTTAGATTTGCTCATTTTAAAACTTTTTTCTTATACATACAAATTCCATTATTTTACTGTTGTATGTGTAATTCTTAGATATTTTCTTTTGGTGTTTTTTTATATGTGAAACTGTGTGATGTTTCGGTCAGTATGTGATTATATCGATTATTCATAGATAACGGTGCTTTTCCACGTTAAGACTCGATTTATCTATGGATGTCCTTAAAAAGTAGATACCAATTTAATGATTCCTTAGAAAAACAGAACTATTATGTAGCAAATAGCTGCATTATTTATTGCTAAAAGTTACTTTGAAAATATGCCAATAAGTTGCCAAATAATCGTCTTATTTCAGAAGAATGGTAAAGAAGCAAAACACATCTAGTAACATCAATAAACTAGCTTGTAAAAAGTAAACGTTTTTTGTGTGGTTTTTTGCTCTGTCTTAAAGCCAAAGTAGGGAACAACTTGGCTATTTTAAATGGGACACCCAGTATATTTTTGTATTTTTGAACGATTGATCAAATTTTAGGGCAATATTTTTGAGACTGTTATGTTGACATTCTGAGCAGCTCTTGAGACAATTCCTTGATGCGATATTCTTCATGAAACGTTTTTTAAATATATTTTTTTGTAATTTATAATATTTTTTTGAATTGTAAAAACAGGATTAACGTCCAAAAATCGAGCTTAAACTTTGACTTCAATTAAAAGTTTATCCATGAAAAAGTGCACTAAAAATGTTAAACGATTTTGTCTATTTACATATTTATTTTATTTATTATTATATATATTTTTTATTATTTATCTATTATTTTTATATATTTATATACTAAGCACTTTAATATTCTACGTTCAAGGTCTGATCAGTTCCAATTTTAATATTTGCTAGCGAATGTATTGGATTTCAGAGTCAACATGCAATATTTTCTGTTGTCGCCCTCAAAAGTGAAAATCTAATGGTGTCAAATCGCCTTTATGACCAAATTTACGCACTATTACTTCCCAACGGTCGATTATTAAATATTTGGTATAAAATGGCCCTTCTTTTTCCAATTTTGCGGAATATGAGCAACGATTAGTTCTAAAAAGTTTGGTCTCCTAAAAGTGTCGGTTATATTGTTGTTCAGAAGATATGAACCGCAGAAACTTCCTCGCTTCATAAGGCACAATAAATATTGAACATTCATAAATTCTGGAAACTCTGTCCCAGTTTATTTCAAGGGTTGAGGGGCGTCAGTAGAAAAAAAAAATTCTGTTGCAAAGGTCGTTCTTCGCGACTTTGTCTGACCTGGTTCTATTCTGGTCTGACCGGTCCTATTTTCACAAGGAACCGGTTTTCTTCTTGTGGTTTTAAATAAATAGGCAAAGTTTTGATCTTGTAAATTTTGAAATGAATATTTTATTTAAACTCTGAAACACTGCTTTTAACAATCACTAAATTCCTCACCGATTCCCTTAACGAGGTTGTAGGATAGAGTGTTCTGTTACGGTCATTACATGACTGTTAAACGTTTCAATTTTTTTTCTGAAAGTTACCATGATTTTATAAATGTTTATAAACCATATAATTATATTTTTAGTTGGATTCGGCCTTTTTATTTAAACTAAGTTCGTTAGCAAGATTTAGTATACTTAAATAGTTTTCTGTAAAAACAATAAGCAAACTTTCCTCTGTCTTTCCTGTTTACTACACACATTTAACCTCATCTTTACGCACGTCCTGATGGAGAGCATGAAGAAGATTTAAAAAACTTAGTTATATAGTTTAAATCATCAGTCATCAATCAGTGAATGTTTAATAAAAATAGTATAATAAAAGTGGTGTTTAATTGTCTGCAATATCTATTATTGTCCACACCAGACACAAAAGAAAATCTACAATTCTAAAACATTTTTCTACCAAACTTGTAAAACCACACACGGCTTTTCTGAGAGGTTTGCCCTAAAAAAACAACATCGAAAAAGATGAGAATGACAAAATTACCCACATTTTATTTAAGATTCCCCTCTTCGTCCATTACCATATTCAAGTAGTTTTTAGCGATTTATCAAAGGCAAATTTCGCGGCAGGTTGCAATATTACGAAAATGTGTGTTTTTGTTCCCTCCAAAATATACAGCCTGGCCTGGCTGTTTGATGGCAGGTTATATGAGGGTAAATCTGCATTCTATTTAGAGCTTTTGCTCACTCACCTTTATTTATTATTTCGCACAATACAGTTAGGTGCTAATGAAATTCCTTCCTGCAATAAAAGTAGCCGTATATATCTAAATTGCAAGGCGCCTATACAAACGCATTTGTTTTCTAATTAAATACCATCGTCTTTCTAAGTTTTCGGTCTCCCATCTCCGGAGTCTTCCCCAAAGTCGTTGATGTTAATCGAGTTTAGTTTTCCCCTTTTGTAGGCTCATTAAAGTAAAAAGGAAATTTGACAGAAGAGCGAGGCCCTTCTTAGGCAAATCAGCTTCAATTACTGTTACTATTCAACTTGCCAAATAACATGTTCGTCATTCAGGAGTTTTAGAGGGCCAGGGTTGCTCGAATTTATTTTCTAATTAGGCGATTCAATTAAAAGTATGCACAATTTTTTTCATGATTAATAAACTTTCATTTTATAGATTTTCTTTGCCATATTACAGAAAATATCGAATTTAAACAAGGTCTAAAAGTAGAGATGTAGACGTAGAGATGCATATAAAGAGGAAGCAAATTTATTGCACAATCGCGTTCTCGATTAGAATATCAGAAATTTTAATCTTATCAACGATGGCGACAAACGTTACTTAGTCTTTAGTGTAAACTTTTATCAAAACGAACGTTTCTGCAAATTCATGCCAATTTAAAGCTGAAAACATTTTCGTATCATTTCGTAGCTTTGCAACATTAATTTATTTGTGACCAATCATTATATTCAAACTTATCATCAAGGTTCAACTTATCATCATGCTATTCAAGGGCTTCTTGCGGTGCAACCCCTGGTATATGACTCATAGATGAGGTAACGTGAAGAAGCATAGAAAAGAATGAAATTTATAGCAATGCATACAAAAACCCATTATCAGGATAGGAAACAACAATTATAACAGGCAAAAGCAATACACAGAGCTTCTGAGAACCGACAGATGAACATAAGAAATAAATTACGTGTATAATTTCGAGAGCATTTATTTTCATCGTAAATATTCTACATTTCTTATAAAATGGTATCATCTGCCTACTTTTATTGGAGTTTGAGATTTTGTAACGCTAGGAGGAAAATTAGCGTGTATAATCAATATAAAGTATATTTGATGCTTTTAATATATAAAAAAAGTTCAACTTAATTCTAATTAGTGTTCAGTCAGTTTAAAACGGTTGTGGTGGAACTGGATCCTGTGGACCTGAAAAACAATCAATAAATTCCATGACCAGTCCAAAAGTCTGATTGCAATACCCGGCATCAAAAACATTTCTAGTTGGCATTTTTGTAAACATTTTGGATTCTAAGTCACCGGATCAATAAATAGGGCTCGGTAAATCATCAAGACGCATTAGCACGGTTTCAACGTCAATTGCCACATAAATCGTATAATCCTCAGATAACGGAGAAGCTTATACTATTGATTTGCTTATTACTGCTATTGCTCTGAAGTAATTGATTTCCAATTAAAATAATCTGAGCACAAAAATGGTCCTCACACGAAACATACTGGACGGAAATGAGCGAATATTTTTACAAGTTAAAATATCACCCAAAAGAACGATGTCCAAGAGAAATACATAACATTACTTAAAGTTTCTTTGATGCTTTCTGAGCTAATTGATGCTGATATTTTCAAAGCTGTTAAAAAAGAAAAATGCTTTGCTTACCTTCATGACCATGAGGACCAGGGCCTGGGCCTCCAATAGGCCTACGAGGACCATGAGGGTCATGAGGATGCTCCTGAGGACCATGTGGGTGCTCCTGAGGACCGTGTGGATCGTGTGGTGGTGGTGGAGGTGCCATTTTTTGTGCTTAATACTGATATCTAACAAAGTTGTTAGCAGTGTGCCAGTTTCCAAAACACGACACCTATTTATTTGGTTTTGTCAATAGATAAGAAGTGAGCAAACAATTTGATGTGACTATCTATTGGCAAATTAATGAATGAATAATCTGATAAGGAATATATTGAACATTTCCGTTGCCCACTTGAGAACACTAAAATGTGTACTCTAATTTTGGAAACATCATAAATTCCAGCAGAATTACTCGAGTTATTCTGCATTCTTTGCATTTCATTGCCAATAATCATGGATAAGACTTTATCCTCGTAAAATTGATCATCTAAAATCCCGTCAATATTTTCTGGAATTGATTAGATAAGATGTTACCATCTATTTCAGCACGTTTTTCATGTCAGACATATTTTGGCGTTCGATCATAGCTGGAAATAAATATAGGTATGAACAGAAAATATCTGCTTCAAATTCGCAGTTGATAAAATCTAATTTTGTATTAAATATTTGTAAAAATAATGATTTTTTCTATGGTTTCTTCATCTCTGGCTTTAGATGTCCGTATTCTATTGCAACTTTGTCTCTTTAAAGTCTTAATTTTTATCAATTTGGTCCGAACAACAGAATGAATTAGAATTTGCGCATTTTAACTATTGTATAACGACATATTAGAACGCTTCCATTAAATAACACACTTACTTAACATTACTAAATGTTGTAAAATGCATGAAGAAAAAAATGTATTTAAATCATTTGAATCTTTTTCTTTTCACACCACGTTTTCATTGCTTCTAAATATTTGTTATTAAATATATAATTAATATATTATATAATAATCTTAAAAATTATTATTATTCCTTGACAAATCTTTAACCGATGCATACCATTTTATTGATTATTAAGAAACTTAATTTTTTTCTCTTTATTTGTTACCTGAACGTAATCATTAAATGATCGAATTTATTACTAAACAGTAGCTTTTTCTTCATTATGTGATCGTTTGAAAACATCTTTTTCTTCTTGGACTGATATATTGTCACCAGCTCAAACCGATATCTTCATCATCAACTTGAAAGTGAAGATTTTGGGTACATCATTTATTGAAAGTGTAAAACAATAGCACGATATTTCATTGCAGTGCATATCAATAACAGATGGATTATTACGCATAAATAAATACTTGAGTGATTGAAACATTTTATTCCTGAAATCTGCGTCAAATCGTCAAGTGGAATGCGCTTGCAAGCTTTTTATCTATGTATTGGAAGAAAGGATTTCGCACTTTTTTCATGTAGCAACAAATTTTAGCAGAGAAAACCTAATTTAGATTCAATCAGTGCCCAGCACTTTTTATTGCCTTTCTTATTTTGCCATAACCAAATAAAAGCTGTTGAATTTTAATTATTCCTGCAAATAATGCCGCCTGATGAAAATTACTTCCAGCTAGTATGGCTGGGATGGAAACGAACACGAATCACACATAAAACATAACGCGTTTTCAGTTTTTAATTTGTCAAGGGAATACTTTCGTATTGCGAAACAAACCAGGGGTTAACGGAGGCATTCTCATATTAAGGTGCGAAATTAACGAAGCTCACCTGAGGTCGTTTCCTAACGCTAATTTAAGGGTAATTTACATTTTGGATTCAGTAGCTGTCTGGTTGTATTCGGAATTATTAAACTTCAATTCGGATCAGCTCTGATTTATTTCCTGCTAATTACGGCTAATTAAATGATTTGCCGTTGAATTTTTCGTAACGAAGTAACGAACTATTGACCCAATCGAAGAATTCTGGCATTGATTGTGTCCCACTCGTCCACCTTCTGTCCATAGCCGGTGGCCAAACTTGTTTTATTTGCTTAAAGTTGGCAAAGTTGAAAAGCGTCAAACTTTGTCTCGAACCAATTCTCGCACACATTGATTCCCAGTGGATTTTTTTCCAGTCAGTAATTGACTTTTTATCCAGTCTGTTCCTGATTTAATGATCCCTTTTTGCATGAGGCGTAGTCATTGTTCGCTGAAAGTTTTAAGGTCGTTTCAGGGCCAGAAAAATTTTCCATCCAATGATAATTAGGTGATATTCTAGAAGCTGATTAGTGCGCAAATATGTAGAGTGTAGCAATTTAGTTTAATCGTTGAGTTTTCATTAACAGTGAATTGAAATTCAGGACAGTTTCAAAACGAGATTCAAACGAGAGGGCGATAAGGCAAACTGTGACTTCGTCGTAAATAAAGTGCGTGCACGTTTTATATCACTTCGATTTCTGCCCCTCAAATATCACTGTACTTAAAGTTTTTATAGGCGCTTTAGCGAAAGTGATATATTTGTCCTGGGGCCGGTTTTAACTGAAATTTCCAGGTCTTGGACAGGGATATAGGAAATGTTAACACGAGAAGTTTTGTTAACAATATATATTTTTTTAATTTCTTCACTTCTAACACAACCTGAGAAGGAAAAAACAAACTGAAAGGGCTAAATACAATATTATAACGAAATAAAACCTGAAAATGTAGAAGAAAGTAATCTTCTGAAAAAAACATTAAAACTTGGGAAAAATAGTCCGAAGCAATGAGGTAATTTATTTTGAGGCAGACAAAAAATTAACAACATAATTGAAACTGTGTATGCGAAAGAAGCAGTAAATGGCATCTTATGAGACACAAAGAGTAACTTTAGGACGTTGTAATCGTATAAAAACTGAAGCTATTCGTTCTGGAAAGTCATAAAATCACGTGTTATGACAAACCTGGTGTTCAAATTGATGATCAGTACAAATTTTCATATTTTGAGTGTTCATTTAACTCGATGATTGACTTAGTATTTTTGAAAAGGCAACAAGGAAGCAGGTGTGTACACACTGATGAAAACTCAATCAAACGAGTTAATTTGGTATTAAAGTGCGTATATTTTTTTTAAACAAAATTAACTTCTCGTTTGATTGGATTAGTATTTTCGTCCGGAATCACCCTTGGAAGCTTGGAGAGTCTGTATTGTTTTCTTGATCATGATCGGGAATTGTCTTAAGTTGGCAAGAAAAATATGAAAAACGCAGTTAAATATTTTCGTTCGTTTGCCCAGTATTGACCAAAGAATGTGTTTGAGCCTGTTAATAAATTTCTTAGTTAATAAGTTTTCTTACTTACCTGCGTAAGTTTTGTATAACCCATATTAATTTTGCTAAAATTAACTAACTGGATTGTTAGGTCTGGGTTAGTTTAAATTAAAACGTCTATTTTTATTATAGCTTTTCATAAAAATTAGTTTCCATTTGATCCATTAAACAATTTTGCATGCTTTTGTAAAAAATCGATGTTAAAACCTTAAATTGCTTTTCAAATTAATTTTTTTTGCATAATTAAGATTAATGTTAGACAAATTTGAAAACGTGCTAAAGAGATCGCTAGTTTACAGTGCAAAATTTAATTATTTTTTACAATGACTAACTTTAAAACGAATCAAAATGCAATTTTTTCATTTTAGCTATTTTATGGTCATCATAAGTAAACTTGAAGATTCAAGTTTTCAAAGTAGCTCTTACGAAATTGCCCTTTCTAACAAGGTTTTTAAGAACTTGTACCTTCTGCACAGGATTGAGCAAGTGACTATTATTCTTTCTTAAGCAAGCTAAACTTTGATCAAAAAAAATTCTTGTTTAGAAATTTAAGCGATTTAAACGACACACTTTCCTTTACAACTTTCTCATTTTTATCAACATCAGTTTTGCAAAGTTGGTTAAATTTTTGATTCTGACTTATTTGGGAAAGTCAAAATTTTGTAACGTAAAGAACTTGCACTAATTCTGGAATCTTCACAACGCATATTTTTTTGGTGTTATGTTTTATATTATACTTTTCTATTCAGGTAATTTTCCCTGAGGCATGAGCTGTTTTCCTGATGTTCTTGGCCTAATTGTTCTTCTGTCTTCCTTCTTCTAAAGAATTGGCCCATCGCATAACATTCTTCAATTCTTCCAGTAAAGAAAGATTGTATTAAGGATTTTATGGAATTATTGATTCCCTCTGGGATTGATTCGGTATGTTTCTCTCGCCTTTGGAATCAGTTTGCTTTCAACTACCTATCAAGGTGTATTTAAGGATATCAATCAAAAAACAACCTTTAAACAAAATTATAAGGATTTTCACTAAAAGAGAACTAACTTATTTATGCTAATCCACTTTGCACTGGGTTAATCTTTCTTGATTAAGTGCTTTCAAGTCGCACATTTTGAGGTCACATTCTGTTAATTTCAGTTTAAGTTTAACATCAAGTCCTTTGAAAAATTGCTTCGTAACCTCAAAGGCTTACTAATACTTGAGGCTCCCACTGAACAAATATACATTTAATTATTAAACTTTTACGGCTCAAGTTTGGTTCGCTTCCTTTCGTTATTTACACGTTTAAAATACGTTTTATTTTTGATCTTGTAAAGTAACGTTCTTTTTAATGCAGAAGAAGCATGCATGAGTAAATTTGGGTTTTCAAGATTCATTGGTATAAATTGTTCTAAACTAAATTGAGCAAATATAATTAAAAAGCCGTGGCTTTAGTAGAGCCAGCCTTTATTGAGGATATCCTCTCTGAAATATTAATTTTTGAGGCAAATTAGGCAACATGTTGCCTAATTTGCACAACTAAAATATCACTAATTTTCCTCCAGCCACATCTAGATTAAACATTTATATTCCACTCGATTGTCTCCTTCCTGTCGCCTAGATAGTATTCCCGCAAATAAAATACACACTTGCATAGATAATCCTCCTTGTCCAGGCAACAAAAGCGGTTTGGCAAGCGCCAAGGCACAGATGCATCCGAATTTCGAATTCCCTTCGCGTAATACGGGTTTTAAAGGGTATTCAGCACTTGGTCCGTATCTAAATGACGATCTCGTTTCTTCTGCATTCTGATGGAAAAATAGCTCGCATGGTCCCAAAAAACAAAAGGGTAATGGGCCCACTATCGAGAAGGTTTTGAACGAGTCCCTCGTATCTTTCAACGACCTTTTTGTTTTTGCTGGAATGAAAGATGCCAGATAAAGTGTTGAGCTGGATTTAAATGGCGAGTTGCAAAAAACTCCCGCTGAGAATATGTAATATTTTGCAAGGACATTTAGACCCGTTGAACATGGATAAAGTTTAATCATTTATTAAAAGCCTGTTCGGGAGATCCATGTAATAATCCCGCAGATAAATCCTAACGGAATCATATCAGTTCACGAATGACACAGCTTTCGGATAGCATAATCGTATAAAGCTGAAAATGGGCCTTGAAAGGGTCGGAAGTAATACAATATAGTACGGCTACAGGGCTCGTTTGATCTGGTTTGAACTTTTTTTCTGTAGTGAACAATGTAAAAATAGACATTTATCGCGCTGCTCTAAGGCCAAGCAGACCCTCATAAACGATTTCCAACTCAATTACTTATTGACTTCCTTTCAATCGGATCAAAGAGCCGTGCTGAGTTTGCAAACGTCATTATTGCCCCATTTTTCCAGACCCGTAACATTTACAAGTTTTGCAAAATTACATTATTATTAATAAAAGATTGAAACAAATAGGCCTTCTAAACTAGTTTTCTTATTTTTCTGAAATTAATTAAATATAATTCAATAAACGACTTTTTATGTATGGTCGCTGTCGCCTCTCGTTATTATTTTTTTACCAACTGTTAATATTTATGTCCACCTTTAACAATCCTCGAAATACAAATATTTAAACTTACAGAAAGTCCATTTTCTACAGTAATTTGGATTATTTTAAGCTTCTTGAAAGCAGTAGGGAAGCAAATATTTAAAAGTTTATTTTCATCTGACTTAAATTTAACACCTAACGAACTAAATGAAAAGTTATACGGATGGGTGAAATATTTCAGTTTTTCCATTCTGGTGTCTACAATTATTCTATTTACACCTTGAAATATAAAATTAATATTGCAGTTTATTCGTATTATAATATAGAACTTAATTGTTCTGAAATTGCTTGTTTTCTTATTTCATCCGTAGATATTTAGTCAAATATTTGTTATATAAACATTGTCCCTAGAGATCCTTTTCTATTATACAATTTAACTCAAACAAATATTTGGTGTATCAAGGAAATTGAGCCAATTCACTTTCCTGTTTGGACATCAATATCTTTAAAAGCAATTAGGGTCAATTGGTCGATGTCCTGTCTGTTTTGAGCAAGGAAAAGAACAATTTTCACGCGATCGGAAACAAAACAACAGGATTATTTCAATTCCAAACGTTTTTAAACATGCAAAAACATCTCAAAAAAATATGGAAGTGTTTTGTGAATTTAAAAGCTCCAAGAGTGACAAAACAGTTCAGTTAAATGGCTTGTAGCAGTCTTCATTGGTGTTTTACTGATGCTTCTGTTCTATTTTGTTACGTACAGAATGCATTTTCAATTAAGAATTAATAAATCAATAAGAAACACAGGAATTGCATCAGCATTAAGATGCTTCAAGTAACTTACGCTCAACAAACATGGACTTAATGTAAATACATTCTAAAGCCTAAAGAGGAACCATTAAAAGAAATTGAAACAGAAAATGAAGATTGAAAATGCGAAAACAGTTATAAGGACTTCGGAAACCTTAAAACAACGGGGATCCCATTTTCAATCTTATTTACCTTGAGTGAAACTTTCCTTAATAACTGAAACACTTTCATTTCGCAGTGAATAGTTAATTCGAACTAGTGGCGCATTTTTTGAAATTACCTTCGATCTTTCCTATAAAAAGACCTCAAATAAATTGCCGAATTATGCTCGAAATGGAAATCGCTCGCTATGGATTATAATTCCATTATTTAAGAAGTCAGTCAGAACTGCTTCAAATTTCGCTACAGTCTTAAGCTTAAAGTTTTCAAGTCATTTCCCATTTCATCTGCTCCTATTAAGTTTGCAAAAATGATTGCAATGAAAAATTACGATTTTAAAATAAATTAATCAGTGAAGAAATGCAAATATAGATACCAAGAGGTAAGGATTTATTGGGAAGTCGGCAAAAATGATTTGGAAACTTTCAGCGTCTCTCAGCTTTCGAAACAAGTTGCAAATTTTCACAAAATGTGTATAAATTTTTGCAAACTGGCTAGTAAATTAACTTCCAATCTATGGCAAAGTTTTAATTGAACTTATCAGCTACGATCATGCAGTTATACCCACCCTAGACGAATATTGCCTAAAATGGGCGAAACTGCGTCGCCCTCATTGTCGAGGGCGGCATTATTAAGTTCTTGTGCAGGTTCTTTTGAACGACCCCTTTGTGATATTTCGAATCGATAATGGCCTCGAATCGAGATGATGATAGACACTTCCAGATATTCGATAAGAAGAAATGGGATGCAATTTTCAGCCGAATGAAAACCCGAACTGTTGAATCGAATGTTCTTCAAAGGCGATTTAGTAAATAAACTAATGATTTTCTTTTGTGAAATAGGCAGACTGGCATAGCACTAAATTCTGCACTTCTAGCCATCCACCCAGTGTCGTGCGCGAAGGGCTCGGCACAACAAACGTATTAAAGAGAATTATGCTGTCTCGACATACTTTTTTCTTTTAAAAATTGGCATCTTCCAAACTAAAGCACGTAAAAGTTTGAAATTTTTTCCATCTTTAGAAGAGGCTTGATTCTGAAGATATTGAAACTTTGAATAAATCCTGCATTGTGACAGCTTAGTAAATATCGGTCTTCAAAAGGATGTTTTTACACAAGTGCGCTCTTTCCTATAAAAATTAAGATCTTCCAAAGTGAAGCAAGCAGGGCCTTGAAATTTTGGTCAGGTATAGAAGGCAGTTCACTCTAAATATGACCGAAAGTTTCATAAAAATAACCGGGAATTCTGCTTTTTGCCAGTTTAGCCAATATCCGTGTCAAATGGATATTTTTACCCAAATGGATATTACTCCCCTTCATTTAAAAATTCGCATCTTCCAAACTAAAGCAAATAGGAACTTGAAATTTCCAGCATCTTTAGAAGACACTTTGCTCTAAATATGGCGAAAGTTTGGTAACAATCGCGCAACATTCTGCTTATTTTCCAGTTTAGCAAATGAATGCTTAAAAATGCGAAATGTACCTTAAAAAAAAGTTGATTCGGATTTTGGGTCTAAATTTGTGAGTGAGAGTTGGTACACATTGAGTAAGTAAGTAACAAAAAGAACAGATATTTTTCCTCTGACTGAAACTCTTATGGAAACCTCTGGAGTATTTAGAAAATTTAGAAATACCAATAATTCTAAAAATATATAAAGTACATTTCGAGTTAGCTGTTTATTTAATTTAATTGTTGATTTGGAAATATTTCCCTCCGTATGTCCCTTTTTCTGTTATTACAAAAGAATTTTCACCTTTCTGAGGCTTAATGCGACTTTTAAGTACTAAAGTTCAAAAACTAGCGCACGCCTTAAAAACTGCAGCGAATTAGTGATATAGAGAAAAACGATTTGAAAAACTAGATCCAAAAATCAAAAGTCATTTAGAAACCTTGCAATAAACAATTACATTTTTATATAAGTTCCCTTCATTGGTTGACAGCAAATGGGCAACACTAATATTTTTCTGTATATTGAAAAAGACATTTGTGTAAGCTGGTACACACATCCAAAACATAATTAAGAGCATGTAACGGGAAGGGCGTTAAAGGATTTGAAATTACGCATCGTCCCCGTTTTATTACATATTAAAAGTCAGCAACAAACGGTACAGTGTTCAGCAGATTTTTTTATCGCCAATTTAATCTTGCCAAATCGCCGTTGGATCGGCGCTTCTAATTACTTTACACGATTTTTCCATTTTGCAAGGATTCGCTTTTAAAATTAATCATTCGTTTAAAGCGCATAATGGATGACCTATAAAGCCCCAACTCATTTAACTCAGCTTTCAAACGAATAATGTTTTATGTATATTTTAAAATTATATGTCATGTTGAAGTGTGTTTGGCTGTGTAATATAAATGCGATTTCAATTTCCTTGCGGAGTGCTGAATTTTTAAAGTAATTGATTGTAAATGTTCACCCATAGGGAAACGGGCAAGGAGTTTGCGTCTCAATTTGAATAAATTAAATGCACAAATAATTATGTTTCAAAAATTTAAAATTCACATAAAACCATTAAAAATCCATCGCAAAAAACAGACAGGAAATGATGCATAAAATAACATTTATTCATTTTGCATTTCAGCTATTCAATTTTTATCAGTAGTGGCAGTAAAAAGCCATTAAAAAAATAAGTATTTTGTACATAAACTAATGCAAATTGATCCAATCTAAGGACTTTATTTCGGTGTGAAACATGTGAAGTTCCAATTCAAAACGAAATATATATTTTCATGTGCTTTGGTTTTGGTTCCTATTGTTTTAAATGTATGTTTCAAAAACTTTACTATCATCGAAAAACCTGATATTTATCTATGAAAAATGGTGTTACTTAAAGTTTATAATGTTGCAAAAAGTAAGTACGATAGAAATTTTTTAAAAATTTTTTATCCGTAGGATTCTTTACTACTTGATGAAATACATAACTCAAATTCACTCCACATCCATTATCTGAATGAATCAATATATTAGTTATCAACTTTGAAACTTGCTTTGATTTGTTAAAAAATTAACTTTTTGCTTATCATTGACCTGAATTTATCTTATCCTTTAAAAACTTCACTAACTTGATCAATCGATTTGCGATAATTTTGATTAATGGCCTATTTATTCACGTAAAATATTCCTGAGTAGAAAAATAGCATGTTTGGAATATTCTAAAAATAACCCACTGCCCACACCTAGAAATTTCAAATCCAGACGACCTCTGGATAATTTTTAAATCCAACGCAATTTTTTTGCCTTAAAATATTAACCTTTCGTGATGCGGACCGGAAGATTTATTCTGAAGTTAGCCTACCGCAGAGAAACAAAACAATAAATTAAGCCCTTGCTTACCGTTTGCAATTTCAGAAATGGTGAACTTTTCATTCGACTAAGTGAGTTTTTCTGCTTTGTTAGTAAGTTTTATGCTCGGGCATAATATTATATCGTGCAGAAAGGTCTCATGACCGTGTGATTTCCGTTTCAATAAATAAAACTGAAGTGATTGTTCGTTGGATCGCTAACCCAAACTAAATATAAAATTCCTTGTTGTTCCGGATTTTGCAAAAATTGTCTCTAAATGTATCTTAGAAGTTTAAACATAAAATAATACTTGCTTTGCTTTCAGCGATCATTTTATTCAGACTAAACACAATTGAAACTTATCGCCGTTGCAGGAGCATATTTAAATGCAAAGTTAAAACTAAGGGCAAGGATGGAAATCTGTCGCTTAATTCATGCTGCAGAATAATGAACCTGTATATTTCTGAAAGTAAAAACGTAGTTAATCGGGTATATTATTCTCCGACAGTTTTACCCTAATAATCTCATGGCAATGTTAAATAATGAATACGCCGTCCTCGTATCATGTAGGACCTAATTGGATATAACCACAAAGGCTCGATGCATTCGAATAACATTTCAACTTCAACCCTAGTTAAAATGAATTACACATAACCTTGTGAAATATGATTTGGGTCGAAATTTCGGGACTTTACCTTTCGAAACTTTGCGTCTGGAGTAATATAGTTGGAGATAGGGAAAGTGGAAATGGTGTTATTCACCCTAACTTTGCCAGCTAGGATCCATCCGCATATCGCTTTGAAAGTTCACAGTTTGAGGAAACTATTAATACCAGTGTCTATCTCAGATACACTCTGCTTTTTAGCATAAGCACCTTGTCATTTAGGACTGAAATGGATGTGCACGTTAAATATGCACTTACTTCAATTTAACTTGCTACTTTGTCGAAGAGCATGTTTCAAAATTAACGGTGCAGCAGAAGTTTAAGGTTGTAGAGTTGAAATTAATTTTGCGAAAAAGACACTCCTTGCTTCAAAAGAGAGGTGCATTATTTTAGAGGAATGTATTTATTAAGTTTCCTGCTTGAAAGCACGCCACTTTAACTGCAATTTCATCCAGATGAGGCTTAATTTATTCAGCATTATTCGGTCTTTGTTAGTCATTTCTTTACTGACTTTTTTCCTATTTAATGTTGAACATTTATTATATTTTATGGTTTGCGTCACTAAATCAGTTCGCGGAAAGTGCTGCTCGTTTCTCGATAGATTTTCCAATACATTGAGAAAAGTATAATTAATGGGATTTCTTTTTCAACGTCAATTCATTTCCAACTCAACACCGAAGATTAAATCAAGAAAATTATAATAAATTTCTTGTACAGGTCTTTAATGACGATTTATATATGCTTTTCTCGTCTTTCGCTTTAATAGTTTATGTAACTGTTTGATATTTATTGATAATTATCTTATTCACTCAATGTTTTTTTGTATCTGAAAAGAAAAAGACTTAGGGCTAATAAATGTCGTCCATAATTTGCGGTTTTCAAGAGATCTATAAAAACAGATCATTTAAATAATTAAAATTTACTGGACTATCTATAAATATTAAACAAAAAAATATATTTTACAGTCAAATAAAACACAATGATTCAGATTGTTTTCTTTATAATTTTTTTTGTTCATTTTTATATACTTCTCTATCAGTTTTAAATCAGCAGTTTTCGACGGATTAATAAATAATTACAGGACGCAGAGCATCTTTCACACATCAAACATATTCACGTTGGTCCAATTATGTACAGTTTTGCAAAAGCTTCTTATGCAAAATGATGTATTAGGCATGATTAGTCCAATGGCTAAAAAAATCTTCAAAAACTCAGTTCTCAAGATTGGCCTGAACGAAGATAACTTGAAAATATTCCTCTAAACATGCATAGAATGCAGTAGCAGAGATCTTGAGTCAACAAATCCAGACAAACAGCTTCATTTTCACAAATTCTATATTAATTGAGTGGTTTTATCAAGCCTACGGTGTGATATCCATTACCATAAAACGCTGCTAGGCCCCTAATAAAACTAGCATTCCGGCGGAGTTCAAATGAGAAGAATGGGAATCTTTCTCCCGCGGAGCCACTTTTCCGGAAACACTTGACGCTAGATTTACATTTACTTTATTTTTGCACGAAGACACTTGCCGGGCTGCGAGTGAATCGTTCCCGAATAAATGAGCCTCATTTTTCTTTTTGCTTATCCTCATTTTCCCCAGATGGAACGAGTTTCCTATAATATATTCATGTATGTGCCGGCTGCCGAGGTAACTCTATAAGGGGTAGTTCTATGTTCAATATACGAACCCATTATTTTTTCGGAAGCCCTTAACCCTCCAAGTCTACACGAGAAAGTTTTACAGTTCTATTAATTCCATATTTATTATTGCGTCAAATACGTGCGATTTATAAAAAGTAATAAAATAATTCACCGAAAGATTGATTCCTGTTACAAAATGTGATTAACCATAAGAAATACATACAGTTACTTTTCCAATCCAGGCCTCAATTGAAAAAGTGTGTCTCGCAAGCCATAAATTTGCTTCAGTTTTCCAAACTGTGCAATAAAAATTTTTTTTGCTAGGTTGTCGGAAAATAAACAATAAAATGTTAAACTAAATTTGTTTTAAGAAAAATCTTCCAGAGAGTCAAGTTGCAAATTAACGTCTTTTAAAGTTGCAACAGCTTAAGATTTTACTGAATACTGTGTTAAAAATGGCGCTGTTTTGCACTAAAATGCTAAGACATTTTTTTGCTTCTCGTTAACTCAAGTGCTTTCTTCCAGCTAATCTTGGTTGCCAAATAATGTCATTAAAATATTTTATTATTTGCGTTTAGAGAGATTTCAAAAACACACCCTGTATGTTCATTTTAAACGTAAAAACTTCCATTATTACTTGAAATTTCAATAATTTACTTTTACACTTTCTTGCTTCATCTATTGGGCGCACCGAGTAAAGTAAGTCTTCGGTTAAAGTCTTTTCTAGGCCGGCAATCCTCTTGTCAGTGAAGGTACGCCATGCAAGTGCGATTTATTATTTTACCGGGGGCGTTTTTATGGTGGTGTTTACTCGCTTGACGGGTTAAAGGAAAACGTATTTTCCCTCAGAGATGTCCTTCCTGTGTATTGCAAATGAGGCCACAGTACTCAGGAAATTACGACACGTAGACGAAGACTTATAGTAGAAATAGAGCCACTAAAAGCTGCTTGAGGTAGCAATTCAGCTTGACATAGCAATTTTCAGTCAACGGGAAACGAAAGTTGTTAAATTTGAACATTTTTTGATAAAAATTCATCAAACTTAAAGAAGTGGGTCTTTCATACACGTTTATTTAACAGGGAGTTCCCTTAAAAATTCCAGATCAAAAAAAATATGCGATTTTAATATTTTAATAGTCAACTATTCAGTAGCGGTTATTTTGCACTTTCGCATCCTAAGAACTGAGATCAATTTGCAATCACTCTGTATACTGCCAATTGTTAAAAAAAATTGACCTCTTTTCTCTGTTCAAGATTTTTTTGATATGTCTACATAATAAAAAAAATTAATGTAATTTTTTATTCTTTTATTCACTGACCGTCATTCTTTAAGTTGATGTATAACTACACAATTGGCGAAAGAAGTCAGCAAAAAAGCTGATATTAACTTTTATATGTGAAAGTATAGAGAAAATAGCCAACAAGACAAAATAGAATTCACAAGTGAAATCAAAAATGTACATTCAAGTCAGGTTGTATGAATTGCTACGTTAGAGTATTCTCTTGTTATCATACATTTTTAATATTTTGCAGCACGATAGAACGTGACCGTTTCAAATGAAAATGATACTAAATAATACTGTTCTAAAGCCAAGCGTCAGGTTGTGTGGAACTGGTAAAGGTAAAGTATTAAATTCGAAATCCAAAATAGTTCGAGAAGCAATTGAATAAACTACAAATTCCCCAAAGTAGTTACGTATCTGCAAAAGGCAATTAAATACTTATCAGTAACTTGTATTTAACACATACCTATTTACTATAGGTAAGTCTAATTTAGTCTAAAACAGAAAATCTCTGATCATAATTTAACTTCATTTCGACTGACGATTTACTGAAAGATTCACCTGGATTTAGAGATCTTTCGCCTTAGAATAAATCGTCAGAAGAGTCACAATTAGTCAAGTAGAGTCATACAGAATGTAATTACCCATGGGGAATATCCCGTTATCACCACGGTGTACGTAGAATGGAATAATTATTGCCATGACGCTTAATTATCCAAAGTTCGCTCGATTGCATATGCAGCGCCATATGCAACATTCGCTTGTTAGCGAACTTAATTGGGTTCGGTGAAGGGTGGGTTCATTTAAATAAATCCATGCAAACCAACTGAAGCGCTTTAAGAACATTTACAAATCGCAATTCATGACAGCCAGGATCGATTTATCGAAGCAAATTTAAGTTGATTGAAAATATTCACTTGGATGCCAGAACGGTAAGAACTTCTCTCCAGCTGAACCAATCAAGACTAGCAAAAAAGCAAACAAGTGAATCAAAATCAAGTTAAAATGGGAAGAAAGTGAAGCTGGTGAAAGTTTAGTTTAATTTTCCGATGTTCATGAGTTTGCGATATGGATGGGAGTAAACATTTGTAAACAAAAAATAGACTTTAACTTCTATTGCATTCTACTAAACATTAGGGAATTTTATAATTTATATTTTATTTTATATTTTATACTGTAATTTGCTGACAACAATGCTATATAATTTAGGACCAAGTGCTTTCGATAATCACATCAGCATCAGAACCGATGCTAAGTTCACCCGAATTTAAAGAAAATTAAATTAAAAATTTTCGATACTTCTTTAGAATAAACGAAAGTGACAAAAAATTATAATTGTTGCCCTTTTCATAATGGACTAGGGTCATGATTCTTCTAGGCTTTTCAATAAATTATATATGTATATATTACATATTATATATATAATTATAACAGATCTAAATCTTGCGCTGTTATAAGTTCTTTTGTCATGCAATATTTTCGGTTTCTAGATAGAAGTTGAACATTTTTTTGTGAGCAAAATGTGGCGTTTTAAAAAAAAATTACTATTAACTGTTTTACTCTCTTTGGTTGCTACCGCATGCACATTTTTTAGCCCTAATTAGTCTTGAAAATGTAGAAGCCACGACGGCTGTTTTCTTTCTTCTCCTCGACTACTTTCAATTTGGCTTTTGAGTAAAGTTATGAAACACAATATATTCATTTCTAGAGGATGAATTCTTTATACAAAAAAATACTTCAAGCGTTCCGACAAAGGTTCTCAATTTGCACTGAAAATCGTTAGAATCCTCGTCACAATTACTACTGATACCAGCGGGAGTAAGGCAGAGAAATGCTTTGAGCATCTGTAGCACGAGCTTGATTAAACTATAAATCTCAATATTGATAATACCAACATCGTGTATTGAGGGATAAATAAACCTCATTGTAGAGTAAGTACATATCCACTTTAACACAGCATGTTTGCTTCATACTTTACTCAGAACATTCAAACTTGCTTTAATGGCAAACATGGCTGGAAAATAGAAACGCGACACGCTTTCCCGGTAAAACTTACTTTGTAACTATCGAATTTTCTACTGTTATGTATGGAGTAACGTCGTGAAAGTTCAGCTTTTGCTTGTTGATTTGCCGAATTGTTTCACTCCGTAAACATGTTTTCAATCTGATATGCGTCACAACAGTGAAAACTTATTATAAGTTAATACATGCAATATATCGAAAAGTGACTTCAATTTAATTAGCTGGATTTAATTGGCTTTGAGTCAGGTTGAACTAGCTTTAATATTAACATCAAAGCAAGGTGATAAATTGCAAATTTTGGAATTAAAAACGAATTTGCCTAGACTGGTTCAAGCTAAGGAGAACAATATAAAATTGAGTAAAGGGGGTAGAATAGAAGTCATGGCCTTTATTGTCAACACTATAAATATTTAATTGGAACGTAAAAATCGATTTGCGAATTTAATTGGAATTGAATGACTAGAGAATATGCAAGCAATGATTTATTCCGCCGATCCGTTTTAATGAATGGAACCGAAACATTAAATTAAAAGCTGACCTCAATCCACAGCTTTCTTGAATTCCTATATCATGCAAAATCCAATTATTTTTCTGTTGATTTAATAAGCAGGCAAATATTCGAAATTTTTTCCTTGGCCTGGCTAAAGTGTCTATTTCGGTCGAAAAGCTCGAGTTTTTCTCGCTTTCTGGTCGGTTCTCATAAAAGAAGCCCATTCTTCACGGTTTTCCATTCCCTTTGTGGTGGTTACCTTTCGCTATCAATCGGTAACGCAATTTGTTGCCTTCAAAAGCAAATATACGGGCCACTTACATCGCTAACGCCCTTGTACGTTTACCCCATTTCTTAAATATTTCGGTCACGTTCCGGCCGAAACCCATTCTGAATTCAGATCTTTTTCCATTGCAAAAATATATTCTCGTATAACTTGAGATATGGAATATTTTTGTTTCACCTGGGCCTTTATATATTTCTAGAGCAGAGGATCAGAATGGAGGTTGTACCAAATGATGGTCTCATTATTTGTAACTTACTTAAGCTTCTTAAGGAGCTATGAAGGAAAAGATAGATTTTATTTCATCTGAGTTAATTCCACAGGAAAGAAGCTTAAAAGATTTCATATATGAAATAAAAAAAACTTCGAAAATCAAGGTTTTCAAGGTATTAAACCTTTAGGCTCACACTTTCAAGAAAGCTAACAATAATTCCTACTTAACTCGCATCACCCCCTTCAATTTATCAAAATATCGAGCAATCGTTATTGGCTTAATAATTCAACCATCAACTACGCCTAGCAATAATATTTAAACCAATAACTTGAAGCTTTAATAATAAAAATGTATTACTCTAAATGGTAGTCAATATATGGATGAACCGATTATTATGTCTCTCTTGAAACCGTAAACTTTATTTGTGGCTTTCCTAATAGCACTATTTCCATTTTGGAAGATTCATGGCTTTATTAATGGATATCCATGAAATGTAGCGTTAGCAAAAAATCAACTAAAACTCCCTTACCAGCTGGAATTGATTTCTTCTCTAGCCATTATTCGAAGGATTTGGAGTTTTTCTATCAAAGAGCTGTGATTTAAGGTTCTAGAGAAAGCTTTTTAGGCAATTCAGGAAATTTTCTCAAACGGTTGTATTTTACTGTTGAAATAAAACGAAATTATCCAAGCTTAAAGAGAGCAGTGTCATCATCAGACTATTACTCAAACATAATCCCGTCAAGTTTTATTGCAAGGCAAGTGCTGCAGGAAAATATTTGAATAAACCTTTCGGAATGTTGGCAACATAATTGAAATCCGAGCATTTTGATCTGCTCCTCTGTCCTGATACTAATTTCGAGACGATAAATTTATGATGGAATTTTCATCATCTCTTTTACGGCTCAGTTATTAAGAAGTTTGTTGTATGACATTATTGTCAAGCATGTCTCAGAAACAGTAATTACCCATTTGATTTGAAATTCTTCATGTTTTCGTCTATTTAATTTAAATTTGAATGTGCTGCTCATATAAGGATGGTAATGTAAAGTAAAAGCATATTATTTGCTCATGAGCAAATTTGGCTTCATTTCGAGACTAAAAAGTCTTTTAAATATATCACATTTCATAAGCAATTAGCGATAAATTAGCAAAATATATCGTTTTGTCGCCAACATAAAACACAATCATTGCAAAATAGATGCAAAAATAGATTTTAACAGGACATCTGCAAGGTAATTAAAAAAATACGATAATATTTACTTTTGGCATCAACAACAATAAATATAATAGATTTTTCTTCGTCTTTCTTTCGTTTGTATTTCTTGCTACCTTTCAAGAGTTATTTTATTTTATGCGGAAGCGTTCCCCTCCGCGTGGTAACTATTGCTTATATTACCAAATTTTCTCTTTTCTTCTTCGTCCATTTTTTGTTTATGTTCTTGCAACCTTTGTGGTGTTCGCTTTTCTTGTCTGAAAGTACTATTTCTTCTAGGTTGTAAATATTTCTTTGTTCAATAATAGTTACATCGCAGAAGAAATAACTCTTGCAGACAAGGAAAGCGAACGAAAAACGCAACTAGAAGCACAAATGAAAAATGGACAAAGAAGTTACAAAAATGTGCCTTGAGGAAGGACTTTATCGGGTCAGCCGAGAGAGCACAGAAAAGGGGATTAGAAGAAGAAGGACACAGAAGCGAATTGAAAAACATTGCATGGAGGAAAAATGGAGATTTGATGCACGCATTGTTGAAAACTTGAAACATTTTTGAAACTGAAAATTTTGGAGGATTAATTTGAGGACTTAAATATACAAGTGAGGGAAAACGCCTTTGAAAAAAATTGTAAATTCGACATGACAAGCTCATGAAAATCAAGAAAATTCGCAAAATCTCTAGCACTGACAAGAATAATTCTTTCTGAGGGGGAATAAGTCACGAAAAGCAGGAACAAAGTGGAAAAATAGGGAACAAAAATAAACACGAAAAAGATTCTAAAGGAGAAACAAGCACAGAAAAGGGGAAGCTAAGAAAACCTGGAATGGAAAACTTTTGTGAAAACCACCTAAACGTTGATTTTTGGTATGCATTTGATGTTAAAAAGACGCTGAGTGCAAAGATAATTTGCAAATAAAAACACAATTAAGACGAAATATATTGTTAATATATTAAAGAGATCCAACATACTGAAACTTTTTAAAAGAGACAATTCTCCTAATCTTGCTTACATGCATTGTTGTTGGTCTTTAACAAAAATTGAACGATTACTATGGAATAAGTTGTCACTGTTGATGCTATGGATCCCAATATTCCAAAATTCACCTGGAAAAATCCTCCAGCATGCACGCAGACTTTGTGCGATATACTCTGCTCAAGAAGCAATCGCAATTGCTTTTCGACGTGCATTTTCGTTTCCGAACTCATATTTGAAGGCAGACTGTTCAATAGTTGATAGCAAATTTTTGTGGTCCTAGCTCCTTCTTCAGCTAGTTGTTCTCCTGCCCAAGCGGCAATGGCACCTTGGCCCTAAAATTATCATAATTTTCAGAATTTCTGCAATTTTACAAGATCAGTGGGAAAATCAACAAGACTTTCTTTTAATTAGTCAAGTCAATTTTTCTTTACGCGTCTGGGTTTTTTACTATGGTCATCAGCATCATCGTAATCATCCTTCAGATGTAGTTATTTGCTTATATTCCATAAGTAATTATTCGCAGCAACAATACAACTTTCCATATTATCTTGGTTGTACCAAATATACAAGTGTGGCTTGTTTTTTGTTAATATTTTATATAATTCTTTTTTCAAGTTTCGATCTACTCACGCCTTTTGAAACTCAGTTTTTCACTTTTAAATGACCCAAATACTTAAATAATTTGGTGAACTTACAAACACAATTAAAGCAGCAACTCCATGTATAACAAATAGGTAAACTTGTGATTGTAATACTTCCGTACTGAGTTTGGCCCCCAGAAAAATGATCATACCGACATCCCATAAAATAAGCATGTTTATGGAAAACAGCGCCAATGCCATCAACGGTGTGAATGCCTTATTGAAATCATCCAAAAGCTTACAAATATTATTATGGTGTTTCGTAATGAATCTCATATCGTTTATAATAACGCTGTCCAGACTTTTTCCAGTGAAGTAAAAATTGGTTAATATTCTGTCAATTAGGAATGTATTTGCATTTTCAAATATTTCTTTGATATAATGAATAATGCACGATAATAGACCGATGGTTAAAGTAAAGCACCAGTACTCAGTACTCAGTGCGATGGGATACTTAACTTTGCTCGCTTCGTAATGCAAAACTAAAATTCCAATGTTGAAAGGAATGAAGACAATTATCATCACATAAATTAGCGATAGAAATCTGGAAAATTTGGTGCTGGATTTCGCATTTCCTAGTTTGTTTCGCAGGATGAAAATCAAATCAAACATATCAACATTCCTTTGAACAGTTGCAATACTTAGAAAATTGGTCATTGCTATTAAGATAAAATCAAAATAATCCAAAAATTTCATAGGCAGCTCGGTGATTTTCATAGTTGAGTAAAAAGTTTCGTTTTTGTCAATAGACGGGTAAATGATTGCAATTAGATGAAGCACAATATTGCACAGTTGAACCAGCCATTTGCACTTTTTATGCTGAATGAGTTTCACTATCCAAACTACAAATTTCAGTGGTGTTCGATCAGATTTGTGGTAAGAATACTCAAAATTGATATCCATTGGAAACTAAGGGCCAATAACTCTGATCTAAATTAACTTTCCGAAACGGATAGACTTCGTTCAATACGTTTCTTAACTGTCGATTACAAATGCGATATTTAGTATTATGTGTAATATATCAAGAAAGTTATCAAGTTTAAATCCGAATGCTAACCAGTATTTCATCTTAACTGCATAATTATCATTATCTGATCGTGTTTAATATAGACCGGGCTCTGATGGTGGGCGCTCCAAATAATTATTTATTGATTTGTCAAATAAAAAGTCCCATTTGAGTTCAAAGCATAGAAGGTAGAAATGAAATGATTTTTTCAGACTTCAGACTTCCATTACATTAAAAGTGCACGATCGATATTCCTTCAACTGAATGGAGGAACATAGTAGATGAGACACTGCTATTAAAGATTTTGAGAAATAAAAAGCATCAGCAAAAACGACCAGTTCTACTACTCCGTAGTGCTACAGCCCCTGATGGCCCTTGGCTGAGGCAACAATTTGCCTCCATCTGCCTTCGGTCTTCCATAACTTCTAGACTATTCCCGATGCCCATTTTCCGGAGGTCAGATGTTATATTATCACGCCACCTTAATCTCGGTCTTCCAAGTGGTCGTCTTCCTTCTGGTACTCTGTCCCATATTAAGCGGACCATTCTATCCTCTGGCTGTCTCGTGCCCTGCCCATCTCAACCTTTGTGCCTTTATGAGGTTAATCAGTTCTGGCTGATTGTATCGCTGTCTGCTAAACCTGCCTGCTCCACTAGCTGATCATCTAATCTACTTGCCAGTCGGTTTGTACGGATAAGTCGATAATTTTCAATGTCCGTGATGTCGCCTTTTTTAAAAAGCAGAACAACATCCGCGTTGTGCCATGTTTCAGGGATGTTCCCTTCAGATAAATATTTATTAAACTACACCTCTAGAATTTGTTCCATGAAGTCTCCGCCCACCTTTAGCATTTCGCAGGTTACTCTGTCTTCACAATTTGCTGTCAATTCCAGGGATTTACAACTGTCAATTCCAGGGGATTTACGGTTCTTCATTTGTCCGGGTGCGATCCTTATTTCGTCTTTGGTTATATCAGGAATTTCTTCTGAACCTACATTGCAAATGGTAACTTTCTCAACATTGGGATCCAGCACAACGGATGTGAAGAAACGAGAATAAAAGATTTGCACATGTTTAGAGGTTTCCACTCTTCCAGTCAACATACAGTCATCCTCATCCCTCATTTTGAGAATTCTGCTTTTTCCAGGCGAAAGTCTCGATCTAAGAACTTTCATGTTAGAGTTATCCTCAATTACGGTTTGAATTGTTCTGGTATTATAGGATCTTTCTTCTCTCCTCACTGCCCTCTGTATCCTCCCGTTGAGCTCCTGGTATTTTGCTGTATCTCTGGATGTTGTTTTCCTTTCTTTCATAAGTTTTTGTGTGCTTTTCGTTAGCCTACTGTCTCCTAGTATTTTTTGCAGTCAATTTTCCGGACACACATTGTATGTCAGTATGAACCCTTTCTATTGTTAGAGTTTTTCATATTTTTTATACTTCAAACATAATTGCAAAATTTAAGTCAATTTATGTCTTATGACTGGGTTCAATTATAAACCGTCTTCCTAAAAAGATCCAAAATATAGGGAAATCAGGATAAACAGAATATCACTGCCGTAGGCAAATCTTATCCAAGAGTATATTGCACATAAAAAATTACATGTTAGCAAAAATATATTAAAAAATATAGACACAAATTTAAAACTCCAAAAAATGTGGTTCCCCATTTTTTTCATGGTGGTTTCTTGGTTAGGTCTATACAAATCATATATCGTAGGGACTAAATTAAGACAAATCGAAGAAAAAATAACTTACCATCACAATTAAAGCTGACATTGAACAAACAATGAATATGGGCGTCTGTGAGTTCAACTTTATTATCATTAAATCTCAAGCCAACCAAAATCATCAATCCTATAGCCCATAAAACTATTGCATTCATAGACAACAATAACAGAGCCAAAAATGCTTTAAATCTGCTATTCACAGTGTCTATAACGTTGCAAAAATCATTATGGTGTTTGGTAATGAAATTCAGATCCTTTAAAATAACATGCCCAGGTCTTCTTTTGTTGTGGAAATGAATTAACATTTTCGACTCCAAGAAGTTATTCAAATTCTCCAATATTCCTTTCATATAATGAATGATAGAATAAGCCATGGCCACTGTCAATGTGAAACAACAATATTCTAATGCGGCCGCTATGGGATATTTCACTGAATTGCGTTCAAATTGGTAGGATATGAGTCCAATGTTAAACGGAATGATTAGCAATAACAGCACCTGTGATACCAATATGAATCTGGATACATTTTTGTTGAATTTTGCATTTCCCAGTTTATTCCGCAAAAGGAAAATGGCATTGAATAATCCGGTGTTGTTTTGAATAATCAAAAAACAGAAAACATTCGTCAATACTATCAGCAAACTTTCCAAAAAATCGATACATTTCAAAGAGGTTTCGCTAATACGCATCCGTGCGTAAAACGCTTCATTTTTATCGAGACTTGGAAAGACGAACAAAAAAACATGAAGAATTGTGGCACATATCTGGATCACCCATCTGCACTTTCTATGCTTAACCAAAAAGACCACAACTTTAAGCGGAATGAGATCGGTTTTATTGTATGGGTATTTTGGATTCGAAAATGTCTTCATTTTGATGGAACTTCACACTGATATAAATTGGGAATGGCTGATGGCCTCAGTCAGCAACTTGGCGGAACTCAATTAGTGTAATATTTTCCGGTAATTCTCGAAGTCAGTATACAAAATATAGTTACAATGCAATAAATCAAGAGCCATATCTAATTGGAATCAGACGTTTTCGATGTATGAACTTCCAAAGCTATAAATTGTTTTGCGCACAGCTTAAGGGTAACGGATTTCTATAATGAGCAATTATGCTAGACATTTTTTTGCTTTAATTAGTTCCACTAATATAGGGGTTTTTCTTCGCACTAAGAAAAAAATTCAAAGTCTTTCAACTTCCACCCTGATCTTCTGCATTCGACCACAGTAGTATTTCCATTATTTGAAACATTACCAAATTATAGTCCTGCTTACTAAGAATATGATCAGATACGCAATAGTGCTACAGCTTAAGTTTAATGCTGATCTTATTGTTTTAAATCCTGCAGGAACAGTTAGGTGTTTGAAAACAAGGCACTAAATCGTTGGGGGCAAGATATCCGCCCCTAAGTAGGAATGCCGACAATTAGCCGACAAAAAGAATATTAAACCGTGTGGAAATAGCTACTAAACCACAAAAACCATACAACAAACGCAATTCTACTGCGAATATGAAAAATGAAGACATAGATTCTAAGATGAAGGAAATAAAATGAGTGCAAGAAAGAAAAGAGGAACTAATAGAAAGATCAAAATTACATTAGCAAATTACTTTTAATAACATTAACATGTGAAGAACTAAATTTACCTTTTTTCGATTACTTTCCAAATTATTTAGTATTTTATTTGAAAACATTTGAGGCAGCTCCAATCAATTTCCATCCAATCAAAAAAGTCCAAAAGTTTGGAATAAATTTATTCAAATTCCCACTTACAAGCTTTTACTTTTCTATATATTTTTGTTAAAATTTTGCAGCGGGACCCAAGTGTGAGCCGAGCCATAATTTCTGGTCAGTTATTCAGATTCAGATTAAGATTTCATATTTAAACGTTTTGCCTCCTTGCTGAAAACGTTTCCGTAAGAAAAATGTATCTTATCTTTACTGTTATGACTCTTTCTTCACAAAACATTGCAATTTGATGGTATTTAAAGTTTTTGAGAGTTGCGTTGAATATTTATTTTATGTTATCATCTTCAACATTATTTTCTGTCCTTCACAACAAAGGTCAAATGTGAATCGTGAGTTGTGTCATATAATTACGGTTAAAATAAGAGAAACGGAATAAAAGAACTTGATAAATAATACAAAATTCAATTTTACTCGACAGAGAAGAAGCACCTTATAACTTACAACAAACTATTACTTTCCCGCAAAGAAAATATCTTAATAACGATACTTTATATTCTAATGAAACAACTGATTCAAGCCAAAAGGCGCTTAATGGAAAGTGTAAAACGCATTACCACTTTACATGAAAATTTTTATAAAATGATTTTGCCAAGACAAAGTAATAGTAAAAATCATGCAAAATGCGCCAATTTCTTGGACGAACTTGCACAAATTTTAATCATATTTCTGCAGGAATAAAATTCAAAGAACCATGCATCAGTTTAGCGCTTCTTAATATATGACGGATAAAACGATAAAATCCATAACTAATTCAGTAGAAACTGAAGAATGATTATTGTGTAAGTAGCAACTGAACTAGCAATTGACCCAAAAATTCTATAGTCTAACTGAAAGTAGCCACCAGCATGGAGTCGGATATTGTGTGCTCTGTTTTGATCTAGCAGCAGCTTTATTTGCTGTTCCACAATATTTTCATCTGTCGAACCAAGATGATATGGAAGAGCATTTAACAGCTGGAAACAAATCTTCGTTGTTCGGTAACCTTCATCAGCTACTTGCTCTCCAACCCATGCTGTTAGAGCTCCTTCACTCTGAAATCATTAAAATCTCAAAATGACAATTTTTTCATATATAAAATGTTTGTTTGGGTGTTATAGTGTGTATGAGATTACATAAATATATTTGAACTCAAAAATCTAGCATTTTATTTTTAAAAAAATTCAGTTTATTTGCAATAATTAATTGGAAATGTACCCCTAGAAGCCTGCTTCCAACTTGAACTAACATGTTTCCATTTCCCATTTGATTTTACGCAGATAATTTTTAGGTAGAATAAATTCGGTTAGTTTCCCCAGAATTATTCTGTGATTATTGTGTGTATTTCTAAAGTTTCATCGGGTCAAAAACTTACAAGTGATATAACAGCTCTCAACGATAAGCGAAGGAATGCGACAATGCATGGCTCTGTGGTTTCAGTAGAAACAAGCATCATTGAAAACTTAATAATCATAACTATGTCCCATAAAATCGTTAAATTGATGCACAAAAATAAAATGGTAAAAAGCGCTTTAAATTTCATATTAAGTTTAACCACCATATTGCAAATATCATTATGATATCGTAATATGAATTTCAAATTTTCCGAAGTACGATGTTCGTAATTAAACCGGGTTGTTGGTAACAAAATGCCGGTTTTTGTTTTTTCCGCAATATTTCGGTATTCCTGTTCAAGCAAATAATTGTTCATGTTCTCCAATATCTGTTTTATTCGGTGGAAAGAGTACATTATCGTGCATATATTCATAGCGAAACACCAAAATTCGATATTATGGGCTACTGGGTATCTCATTGCAGCGAATTGAAACTGCAGGAAGGAAAAAATTACATCTACAATACCCAGCAGTATTACGAACCATACTGTGAAAGTTCCACTCCTGGAACTTGCCAATGGCTTAGCGTGTCTGCTGTTTTCCTGCAGATAAAACATCAAATTGAATAATTTAACATTTCCGTGGATCCAGGCAAAACTCATGAGATTGGTCACTACTAATATGCAAAATGTTATAATGTCGACGATTTGCAAGCTTGCCTCTGTTATGTGCCATTGTGAATAAACAAATAGAGTTTTTTCAAATACGCCAAATAGGAAAATCGCCAAATGCAAAATGGCAGTGGAGATATGAACCACGCATCGGAACTTCTGGTGGTTTATTACAAAAGTTAAACCTTTAATAGGTAGCGGATCGGACTTGGAATGTCTATATTTGAATGTATGGAGGTCTGCCATGGTTTGAGGGCGGTTGAAACTACGAAACTGGCCAAAACACACAACAAGCGCATTTAACAAGTAGATATTATTAATTACTGTTGACAACCGACCGTTTTATTCATTTTCCTGAAAAAGATAAGCTATGAAATATATCGTAAATTTTTCAAGTTTATATTTGTATATGGTTAGTCTGTTTGGGTTAGCAAAGGTTTAAAAAAGTACATAACCTCAGAAGAGTAGTAGTAGTAAACATCTTTATTTCTAAAAAAGGCTATCGACCTATTGGTCTTTCTGCCCTTGTTTAATACATGTAGTCTTAATCTAAATAAAAAGCAAAGATGAAAATTCTCTTATTCTAGGATAATAATCTGATTAAATAAACTTTCCAATTCAAATGACAAGAAAAAATTGTGTTTGTAAGTGTTCGAGTAGCGTTGATGTAGGGAAACGGAAGCGGGATTGTCTGGTTGGTCTTGTAAGACAAAGGGGATTCAGTATGGTCCAGTTGTAGGGGTTGTTTGTCCATTTTGTCTGTAGATGTATGAGTCTTTCCGAAATCTTTGGCATGTTTGTGCGTTCGTATAGTAGTTGGGTGAAGGGGTTGTGTAGTGGGTTTTGGGGGTAGTCTTATTCGTGTTGTTAGTCTTAGTGCAACTTGTTCTGTTGTTTGTATATAACGTTTTATACTTTCTGTTCCGTTGGTCATGAGTATATGTCCATAGTCTAGCAAGGGTCTACAAATAGCTTCATATATTTTGGTGGCGGTGTTTGTGCTAATTCCTCTGTCTTTGTAGGTTAGTGATCGGAAGTGTTCTGTTCTCTTTATTGTTTCTGCCCTGATGTTTCGTATGTGTTTAGTGAATTTAAGTTTGTGGTCAATTGTGATTCCAAGGTATTTTACGTCGTTTTTTGGTTGTGTCGTTTGGCCGTCTGCAGTTATTGTAGGGGAGTCAGCGTTGAGTCTGTGGTTTGTGAGCAGAAGTTGGTTTTTTGACGCGTTTGGTGTTAGTCTCCATTTATAAAACCATGTCATTGTGTTGTTTGTTAGTGTTTGGAGTCTTTGAGCTGCTCTCTCAGTAGTTTTGTCATGTACAATAAGTGCCGTGTCGTCTGCGTATTGTAATATGTATGCCGATCTGTCGATTTGATTTTTGTCTGGTAAGTTGTAATTGTATATGTCATGGCAGTATATATTGTAGAGAAACGGTGAGAGCGGGGATCCTTGAGGGAGCCCTTGTTCAGGGGAAAAAGAAAATGACAGTGTTTTGTCAATTCGTACTTGTAGTTGTCTGTTTTCTAGTAAGTTCTTTATGGTGTGTAGTAGATATGTTGGTGTGTGTAGTTTGTATAGTTTGTATAGTAAGCCTCTATGCCAGACACTATGAAAAGCTTTGTTAACGTCCATAAACAGGCAAGCTGTCTTTCTGACCTCAGAAGAATTGCTGTTTTATCCCAATTTATTTCGGAGGATATACAACAGCGGGTCTTCGGTCAAATTGCAAGATTTTCATTTAGAAAAAATGACCAATAGGCTCGGGGACAGCAAGAGTGGTAAAGTCTATGCAAAATGTATTCAGACGGGGTACGATCCATGTTTTACAACGTGGCTCAAAGTAAATCGCCAAATGTCGTGGAAATGTGATGCATTTGATTGGACTAAGTTCAGATTCTGCTAGTCAAATTGTCGCACATACTCGAGAAAGTTTAAAACCGACATTGTCGCTCTGGCTTTATATCCTTCTCTCAAACTACTCTAGCTTAAAATGCGGTTAATAAATTTAATCTATTTATTATCGTGGGCTATCAACCCAACATAGAATTAGTGGTGATAAATTAAATCCATTCTGCACCTATTTAAGCAGAAATTGAATGATTACAATAGAGTAAGTAGCAACTGTGGAAGTAATCGAACCTAAGATACCAAAATCCAGCTGAAAACTTCCTCCAGCATACAAGCCAATTTTCCGAGATCTACTTTGGTCCAACAGCAAATACAGTTCTTTTTCGATGAGTTTTCCATTAGCAGAAGATAAGTTAATAGGCAAACTGTGTAGTAAGTAGAAGCAAATCTTTGTTGTTCGATATCCTTCTTCTGCCAGTTGTTCTCCTACCCAAGCGGCTAACGCTCCTTGACCCTAGAAAAATACAATATTTCAATTACAACTAATAGTTCGCGTAAAAATAGCAAATTGAAACAATTTCAATATCTTCACAGGATGTAATCATCTAATAATTCTCTAGGAATTGAAGTAATTATTATTAAAAAATGTTAAGTTTTTCGGGGATTGCATAAGGAAACTAGTCATCAAAACCCAGAACTTACAAGCGCGAGACCAGCACCTAATGTAAGTCCATAATAAACATAAGAAGAAGGTAGATTCATTTCTCTGGTAGTCAATTCCATTTTAAATTTAATAGCCATCACTATGTACCATAAAATCGTCGCACTGATGCATGAAACAATCAATACCATCAATGGTTTGAACTGTTTATTGAACTGATCCAACATGTCGCAGAAGTCATTGTGAATAGTGACAATGAATTTCATATTTTCTAGAATATTATAGTCGATAAAAAACCGTTCGTTTGTGGAATGCTTTTCAACCAGGACTTTACAATCCTGTTCAGCTAAGAAGTTATTTAAGATTTCTAGAATGTATTTTAGTCGATGGAAAACACAAATCATCATGGATATATTCATAGCAAAACTCCAAAACTCGATGCTAAAAATGAAGGGATATTTGAAGTCACTCATATCGAATTCAAGTAATAATAAAATTATATCAATGGGGATGATCACAATTAGGAACGGAGGAATCAGCCGATTAGCTATTGTGTTGTTTCTGCCAGGCTTTTTATTGCTGAGTTTCTTTTGAAGGGAGAACATCGCATTGAATACATCGATATTTCTATGAACATATGCCAGACACATAATATTCGTTGCCACCATCAATACAAATCCTATAAAATCGACGGTCTTTAAACTTTCCTCAACGACGTGCATTCGTGGATAAAACCAATTGAATTTTTCAACTTGTCCCCACGTTAGCATAGATAAATGAAGGCTGACCGCACATATTTGGACTATCCATTGAATTTTCGGATGCTTGCAGAAAAAAACTAGACCTTTAATGGGCAGCGGGTCACTTGGTGTGTACGTATAGCTATTAATATTAATATAATCCATCGCTTGGACCAAGCGGAAAAGACACTAAATAATTCGGGTAGTCTTTGGAACTTTAGCCATTTAATTGGACTAATGATAAATATGAGGGCAAATATTGATTTTACCAGCAAACTATTACCAATTTTGAGTTAATGACTGTTTGTTGACTGACTATATACTGGATAGCTATTGGAAGCTATGCTGAATTAGGTTTATTTCATCTTAGTTGATGTAGCGGTTTATTAGCGCCCGTGATGATATTGGTTCTGAATTTATCGGTCAATAGATAGTAGCAGAAAATAAGAACACTATTTTTCTTGGGCAAAACTGGGAAATATTCCTATTCTTTGGAAGCCTGTTTGAACAACAGTTTTTTAGACCTATTATATAAGTCCTGGTTAATCTAAACTCTTTTGTACGTATTTAGACACCATATATATGGTCTATCTTTCGGTTTTTTGTGCTTATTATGCATTAAATATAATTACGCGCGTATCAAAGCCATAATTTAATAGCTCCAATTAATATGAAATTGTCCAAAGAAGATATGGATAATTATTCATTACTGTTGCCTTCTTATCGCCCCCGTTGTAATTTATTGCCCGAATCTATCTTAGTCATTGCACAGGTTGGGTATTTATGATCGCATAACCCTTCATAATGAGTTCGGCTTAGACAAATAGCTCCTGATTACCAGTTCTCGATTATTCTAATCACTTTACACAAAAAGGTTTAGCTACGAAAGTGTCAACTTGTGTATTTTTCGATCCTGAGGTCTTATCAAGCACAAATTTTAACAAATAACTGTGTAAATATGTACTTAGACTTAAAAGTGTCTGCCTTAGAGATCCGCGAAAGTTTTCCAATTCTAAGTTTTCGAAACTTCTGCTTTATGAAACACCTGTTGTTTAATTAAGTTAATATTTTACATTTTAATTTACATACATAATAAATATAGTTGCGGAGTTTTTAGAAAACATGTCACTGAATCTTGTGTTTTTTCTCATTTGTCTTGCTTGGTTGTTTCGTTTCTTGTTTGCACGTTTGCTTCTTGTATCAATTGAGTAATATATTACTATTTTGCTTTCGTTTATTCTCCGGATATTTACCTATTATTAGGATCGACATTTACTCCATCGTTAGGCATGGTGAGGCGGCAAGTTCATATGTGAAGGCAGCTGAGGTTTGCATCAAAACGAACTGGTAGAACCCAAAGGATATACAGGGGGGGCTTTTTTTGAATAGAATGCAGAATAGAACTTACATAACGGCAGAGGAGAAGACGATGCAGGTCACAAATCCATGAAGGATAGATTTACTCTAGCACTTTGCGCCATTGCGAGTGGCTACTGCAAAATGAAGCCTCTGCTAGTATACCATTCGGAAAATACCAGAGCCTTTAGGTCACATAAGATTTTAAAAGAAAACCTGCAAGTTATGTGGAGGACAAATCCGAAGGCGTGGGTCACCAGAAAATTCTTTGCGGAGTTGATACATCTGGTGTTTGGCCCTTCTGTTAAAAAATAGCTACAGGAACACAACCTACCCATGCAAGCCCTTCTCGTCCTCGACAATGCCCCTGCTCACCCACCAAATCTCGAAGATGATTTACTCGAAGAGTTCAGGTTTATAAAAGTTCTCTATCTACTACCCAATACCACTCCTATCCTGCAGCCCATGGATCAGCAGGTGATTTCTAATTTTAAGTAGTTGTACACCAAGCACAATTTTCGGCGCTGCTTTGAGGTGACGGAGAACACAAACCTTACCCTTCGAGAATTCTGGAAGGACCACTTTTACATCGTTATATGCCTAAGAATTATTGATCAGGCCTGGCTGGTGTTACAACGAGGACCTTAACCTCTGCATGGATGAATCTGTGGCCTGAGGCTGTAGCTGAAAAGGCCTTCGAAGGATTGGAACCCGAAGTTTCAATGGTAGAGTAGATTGTTTCTCTGGAAAAATCCATGGGTCTGGAGGTGGATGAGAGAGATGTGAACGAACTCGTCGAGCAACAGTCTCAGGAGTTCACAACCGAGGAGTTACACGATCTACATTCGCAACAGCATGCGGTGGTTGAACGAAAAATTAGTTTTGAAGAGGAGCATGTAGGAGGTTATCTCTACAAGAGATATAAAGGACTTTTCCTCACAAATCTCTTAAAGTGTTACTAAAACAACAAATACCATTAATTGTTCAAAATGTTTGTAATTTCTCGCGACATATTTGGAAAACAAACAACGTTTGAGTAAAACAAGTTTGTGCGAATGGCCAGCATTCGATTTGTAATATCATCACTATTTCCGCGCCCCGTTAAACTACGTGAACATTATTACAAGCAACAATTTAATTGTTAAGCATTCTTTACAGTTGCATGTTGTTTATATCTATCTAGCGAATTCTAGATCTAGTGCTACGTCGAGCTAATGAAGAGCCTCGAAGCAGTTCTAGAGATGGGTTTTATTTAGTGCGAGTGCTAGTGTAAAAATTCTATCGGGTCTCTGACTTCCCATTGCTAGTAAATCACATGTGAATTCTTCTATCGCTCACCTGTCTAAAATTGAAATTTTTATAAAGATTTCCAAGAAGTCCAGAAAAACTGCTTTTAATCTCCCAAAAAAATATCAAAATTTTCCAAAAAGTGTTTGTTATTAATGGCATTCTGATTGGAAATGAAGTTTGCGCATCCGAAGTACGATAAATTTGCTTCTTACAGCAGAGTATTGCTTTTCTTCCTTCCTTGAAGACCAAGGTAATGCATTTGATGACAAGCAATTTATTTGATTACTTTTGCTATTTAAATTGAAATTAGTCAATTTCTAAGCAGGAGAGTAATTTATTTTTTATTAGCTCTCATTTCGAAAATGATTCTCACCAATTGCAGTTCATATGCAATAATAAGATAATAGATCCGTGTGAATGTATTCTGAAGGTCAGTTTATGGATTAGTAAGTAAAATAACTGCGCAAAATTCAGTAAGCATGCAGTCAAAATATTTACTTAAAAGCTTGAATACAGTCGAATGCAATCTCGTTGGACAACTGAATCAATAACATGCATCTTAGTTGTTCAATTAATATAATAATTAGCAATACTGTTCTAGTTTATTTTATTAATTTTCACTTTTTTGTTATGATAGGCAAATGTCGAGTACTGCTACACTTGCTCATTAACGTGACTGCATATTTTATTTGGAATGTTTCTTTCGATATACTGATGCTCAAGTTATAGAGCTTCAAGTTCAAAAAATATTTAGCGCGGGTTTCAACCAGATCATGTTTAAGTCATTGGATATGTTGTCTCATGCTCCCTTTCTGAATACGTTTAATTCAAACTACTTTCTGTCAGTAAAGCTCTTTTTTGCTTTACATTACATTATTACACATTACATTTTTTCATGTACTTTAATTGTACGTTTGGTTCACAAGATCATGAGAATACTGGCCAATTGACGGTCTCTTTTAGCTAGGAAAATTAATAATTGTCATTGACAATGGCGCAGTATTAAACAATTAGCTACTGCGTGTTCTTGATGACAATTTAATAGCAGCGTTCTCAAGAAGTTTGCAAAGTCACTTCATGATTGTTCATTAGTGCTCAATTGAAATATCTGCGTACTAATGTACTTTAATGCATGCTTTGAAGCTAGTCGTTCTATAGAATGTTAAAAACAATAGTTGTTGAGGAATTAGTGAGGATATAAGGCATCTGAGTTTCGTCAGCAAGAATTAGTTCGTTTCGTCAGCAAGAATTAGTTCGAAAAATAATGAAACTTTCCGCACCATCAAAGCGGACAAAAGTTTCCGATGTGAGTAGGTACAAATATCGAGGTAGACTTGTTTTAATTCTGTTTAAAAACTTTTGAATTTTTTTGTTAAACTCTGATTTTCATGAAACAAGTTTTATTTGTAAAAGGAGGCACGTGCACTAAACCAGCAATTTTATACATTTACAGTTTTTATTTGTTCATTTGCAGAGATTTTCTAGCAAACATTTTATTTTCAGCAATTCATGCAAATTTTCATAAGCGTTGGATAACATGCTACCATTTTTTTCCAGAACATTGCGTGTGTGTACAAAACTGGATTGGTTTTATAAAGGACTCTAATTGATTTAAAATTTAAAAATTACAATAAAATAAAATATTTTTAATATTCTACATCGTTCACCTTTATTTAAGATTTTTTTCCTTTTGCTTTCGTATTTTTGGTAACATTTTTCTAGCGGTTTTTGAGCACTTACAATTTGTAACCGTCCATCTCTTTCTTATTGGAGACTCAGAAACTTTATATATGTATATTAGGACGAAAACAGTCTATTGAGCTCAAAAAAACACTCATGTGCAAATTTTTTGTCGGTTTGTCAAAAAATAGCAAGTCGCTCAACACTCCTCGAATTCTCCATCATTTTAATCAAAAGGCACTGAGGAATTCTAAAAGATCAATGAAAAACACGCTAGAAATTTCAGATCCGAAATAATCGACATTTTCGGTCAATTTTTACCAGTTTTTGAGCGATTACGAACTTCAACCGGGGACAGTTTTCTCATTATGGACTCAACAAGTTTCTATAGGATGGAGGTCGCTCAAAACGGCTTGAATTTTATATAATTTTTATCCCAAAGAAGTGAGGAATCCAGAGAGCTGATTGAAAAACTCACCAGAAAATTGAGATCCGAAATAATCGATATTTTCAGCCCATTTTTAGCAGATTTTGTGCTACTACGAACCTTAATTTTTTCAAAAGATATCGAGTCGCTCAAAAAGCCTCGAATTTGGAATCATTTTCCGCAAAAGAAAGCGATACGTGCAAAAAAACCCACTGAAAAACACCATAGAAAATTCAGCTCGGAAATAATCGACATTTCCCGCCCATTTTTATAATTTTTTGATCAATTACGAACTTTAACTGACAATTTTTTTTATTATAGCCCAACTACTAGTTATATGCATATTTGAGAGCTTGTTAGGTCGTAATCAATGCATTCGGCTGAAAAAACACGCATGGAAAATTTGGATTTTGCACCAAAAAATTTATAAGGGTGAATAGTAAGAGGTCGATTTATGCAAAAAAATCCAAGTCTCCTAAAATGCCTCGAATTCTACATCAGAAGAAAGCGAGGATTTCAAAGAGCTGCTTAAAAAACACGCTGCAATAGTCAACAATATTTGCGGCTCGGTTTAAAAAAAAATGAAGTCGCTCAAAACGCTTCAAATTCCACATCAGCTTTATCAAAAGGAACCGAGGAATGCAAAGAGGTCATGGAAAAACACGCTGGAATTAACACAAGGTTCATATTTAAAAGTTACTTACAAATATCGATCCCATTATCAGGAAAAACGTGGCAAATGGCACGAGTCGTGAGCTTGGTGTACCTCCAACCTTCCCTTGGATTCCATATTTAATCAACATCGTGATGCTCCATAAAAGCGTTGCAATGATCGAGATCATAATCATAGCAATACAAGGCTTGAATGCTTCATTCACTTTATCCACCAGTTCACACAGCTTATTATGATTTACCGTCACTTTCCTCAGTTTTGCCAAGTACTTATCTTGGTATATGAATAGTTCTTCTGCCGATTCAAAACTGACTATTGAAAGTTTTTGATTGTGAAACTCTTCCACTCGTTCCAAAATGAAGTTGTTCAAGTTCTCAAACAGTCGCTTGATCCGATACGTATGGTATGTCATAAACAAAAGTACCAACACGAAGCAAATGTGCTCCACACCTTGTGGTATAATATATTGAATCAGTTTTGGATTATAAGTTCCATACAGTAGCAACACAGTGGATACCATTGTCAAAATCGAAACAAAATATAACAAAACCAGCGCAATTCTAAATTTCCTGCTGTATTTAGTTATGCCAAGGTTTGTTTGAAATCTATTCATATCCACTATTAAACCATGGTTAGCCATCAAACATAACATAGAATAGACGTTTGTTAAAACCATCAAGCAGAATGTTACAGCATCTATGAATTTGAAGATTCCTTCACTCGCACTGACATTATCATACAAAAGGGCGTATTTTCCTTGAAATGCAAACAGCATCCCGAAAAAATGCAAACATGTACAACTGATCTTCGATATCAACAAATGGGTCGGATTCTTCGTTAAAATCAGAATGAAGTTGAGCAAATATGAGTCAAACTTCTGATGTTCAGAAGTTTTTTGGAGAAACATTTTGTCGTAAAGATCACCTGGTGTTGCAAAGGTTACTACTTGACTGAACCTTTTAAGCAACTAATTAGTTCAGTAGCTTAAATATCCCACAAATAGCTAATTAATCCATAACTCTGATGTAGTTTCCCTGAGGAACATCTCCATTCACTCACTGGATTAAGTGGATATTAGGGGTCCAAAATATACACTGGGGGATGATTGACGTGTTTAACTTTTATCATTCATATCAAGGAATAGTCATTACATAATATAATTCCATTAGCCCTTAACTATGCAGACACAGAGGATTTTAATTCAGGTATATCCAAGGAATAATTTGTGGTTTAAATGTAGATGTTAGTAAAAGTTCAGATTGGTATTTTAGTAATCGCATTGTAATTTATTTAGAAACTGTATAAAGTATGCGCCTAAAACGGAAAGGTACATCCAGACAAAGACAAAAAACACTAAAATGTCAGGATTTAATGCCGATTTGTACCAACAAATTATGGAAACAATTAGGAGTGAACTTTCCCAGAATTCAGATTACGAAATTTTGAACTAAAATTAACTCAGTTTAAACTACTTGTTCTGACTGACTTAAAGAACTGTTTCCTGAAGAACAGAGTTACACTTACTGGCATTCAATATGTGGATTTTATATTTTGTCTTAAGTTCTACGGGCTAAATACATTAGGCAACAATTTGTAAACAATTTTTTATCAAAACATGCTTTTTACATAATGAGAAATATTCTGTTCTATGTGTATTTGGTTACAATTCTTCTGATAATTCTAAACGGGTTTCACTTAACGAGTCTTAACAAAATCAATTCGCTAATAGCCTTAATTACTGTTATTTAGAAGGCACCAATTAAGTCCATGAGAAATTTATTGTTGAGATCAGCGTTTTGCTTGCGTTTTATAGTTGCTACGCAGGCTATATATTTTTGATACCCATCAGATCCATTAAAAGTGACATTCCGTTCGTTCAATTAATTTTTATCTTATTTAATAAATATCTAGAAACTTTACGTTAACTTGATATAAGCTTGATGAATGTTTAAATATTGTTGTGAATTAAGGCTCGATTACACCTCTGAGTTCAATCCAATAGTAGTAGTAAACATCTTTATATCTAAAAAAGGCTATCGACCTATCGGTCTTTCTGCCCTTCAATCCATTATTTGCAGTTTCTCGTTTTTTATTAAGTAATTTGTTTATATCTTTTTCTTTTCGGTAACCGTTGCGCTCATCAAAACTATGCGACGTTTCTAATAGAAAAATCGTGCCGAAAATAAATGTTATTGCAGTTGTGAAAAGCTATCAAAATGTGCATGAATCCATCCATATTTCCGAAAAATGAATACCAAGAATTTGTTCAGTTAACCACACAAGGGACGATCTACGATCAAACGGCCATCTCGGGCAAATGATGATCGAATTCGGTTTCAAAGCCTAACCAACACAACCCTCAATTTTCAACGAGCACAGTTAATGCGATTTAGGGTTGAGATGTCCCCTTTGTCCGTAATTAATGTCTCGTGCTGTCACATATTTGCCCAGAGGTTGTAAATTTACGCTGTATTGATCTCATAAATGCTAAGTCGAATTTGGCTCGTCCTCAACAAATATTTCATACTCGAATGTCCCACAGATTTGGAACCAAACCGTTCGATTTCATTGTAAGTCTCTTCTGTTCTTTAGTAAACTCAATTGTTCTTAACTGAGAAATGGAAGCTTTAAGCTGAATTATTCCTCTGGATTTGTTATTAGAACAGACCCAGACACACAGAAAAACTAAAGACAAACAAAACAGAAATATGGGTTACATTTGCGAAAATTAAACTGTTCAAAAGAAAGGAAGGCATGTAGAATTGTTTATCGAATGGTTTTTTGTAATTTTTTGGTGATATTTTAATGCTTTAATCGCTTTAAATAATAGCATCCAGTGTTCGGTTTACATAAATCCGTACAGACTCATTCGGTGGACCTTTGATAAGGATGATTGTTGTTATTTTATTGGCACAAAACAAGAATATTTCACATATTGTTATGGTAAAACTTTGGTGTCCAAATTGGCTTCAAGAATAATTTTCACATTATTCTGAGTTAGCGCTACACACACGTCCAGGTGAAGAAAACATCACTAAAGAAATTATAAGGCAATTTTAGATAATTATTTGGTGCAGTAGTAGTAAACATCTTTATTTCTAAAAAAGGCTATCGACCTATCGGTCTTTCTGCCCTTGTTTAATACATGCAGTCTTAATCTAGATAAAAAACCAATATGAAAATTCTCCTATTCTAAGTTAACAATAGTAGTAGTAAACATCTTTATTTCTAAAAAAGGCTATCGACCTATCGGTCTTTCTGCCCTTGTTTAATACATGTAGTCTTAATCTAAATAAAAAACAAATATGAAAATTCTCCTATTCTAGGTTAACAATATTATTAAATAAAATTTCAGTGGCAAGAAGAAATTATTTTATTGTCCACTAGTCAGTTGCGTTTGTAAGTGTTCGAGTAGCCTTGATGTAGGGAAACGGAAGCGGGATTGTCTGGTTGGTCTTGTAAGACAAAGGGGATTCAGTATGGTCCAGTTGTAGGGGTTGTTTGTCCATTTTGTCTGTAGCTGTATGAGTCTTTCCGAGATCTTTGTCATGTTTGTGCGTTCGTATAGTAGTTGGGTGGGGGGGTTGTGTAGTGGGTTTTGGGGGTGTCTTATTCGTGTTATTAGTCTTAGTGCAATTTGCTCTGTTGTTTGTGTATAACGTTTTGTCCTTTCTGTTCCGTTGGTCATGAGTACATGTCCAAAGTCTAGCAAGGGTCTACAAATAGCTTTATATATTTTGGTGGCGGTGTTTGTGCTAATTCCTCTGTCTTTGTAGGTTAGTGATCGGAAGTGTTTTGTTCTCTTTATTGTTTCTGCCCTGATGTTTCGTATGTGTTTAGTGAATTTAAGTTTGTGGTCGATTGTGATTCCAAGGTATTTTACGTCGTTTTTTGGTTGTGTCGTTTGGCCGTCTGCTGTTATTGTAGGGGAATCAGCGTTGAGTCTGTGGTTTGTGAGCAGAAGTTGGTTTTTTGACGCGTTTGGTGTTAGTCTCCATTTATAAAACCATGTCATTGTGTTGTTTGTTAGTGTTTGGAGTCTTTGCGCTGCTCTCTCAGTAGTTTTGTCATGTACAATAAGTGCCGTGTCGTCTGCGTATTGTAATATGTATGCCGATCTGTCGATTTGATTTTTGTCTGGTAAGTTGTAATTGTATATGTCATGGTATTTGGTGCATTTTAAAAAAGAATCTAATTTGATGCTTACCAAATAATAAAATCTATAAAATCAGAACTCCAATGACTGAAAACCAGCAATAAAAAACTGAGATAAGAATACACCTAAAAAGATAATTTCTTGTGAATAAGTCAATTTTAGAAAAGCATTTTTATACTTTCATTATTTTCAATGAAAACCTGAATTGGACATTGCGAAAAAGCAAACGAATAACATTTGCGTTTAAATATATGAAGTTTACCGGTCGTGACTGCTCTTTTATGGGGATGGTTCAAATTTATTCTCTAATTTAAAACTTTTCAGTGCAACCTCGCGCTATATTCGAGTCATAATTTACAAAATAACGGTTATAAAACTAGTTCTGACTTTTCTCATTTTTACTTTAACTATGTTTTAAATCTGCATTTTGGTCGTATTCGGGCAAATGAACTAAACCAATTAAATTAAATTAAATAATCAATCGTGAAAGTAAGTAGCATTTTTTTAACTGTGAAAATTGGTTTTTGAACAAATGGATTTCAAATGTTACTAACGAATATTAATCACCAACAAATTTGAGCAAAAGACCTGAAAAGTTCTTAAAAATTTGTTGGGAAAATATTATATTATTACGGCAATTAATCTGTACCAAGCCCGCATTTAGGAAAATTCTTAATAGTGAAGCAAGTGAAAGAAATCTGCTAATTTTATATCATAGAGCCTGCAAAATTTCCAGATCGCATATTGCTTTAATTTTTCTATCAGTCAATTTAGGAAAAACTATTTAAATTGAAATATATAAATAAAAACTTATAAGCAAATAATAAAGCAGCGAATAAAAGTGTTTTCAGAAAGTCATTTAAGCCATAACGTAATGTGGTGTAGTAGTAGTAGTAAACATCTTTATTTCTAAAAAATGCTATTGACCTATCGGTCTTTCTGCCCTTGTTTAATACATGTAGTCTTAATCTACATAAAAAACAAAGATGAAAATTCTCTTATTCTAGGTTAATAATCTTATTAAATAAACTTTCCAATTCTAATGGCAAGAAAAAATTATTTTATTGTCCAGTAGTCAGTTGCGTTTGTAAGTGTTCGAGTAGCGTTGATGTAGGGAAACGGAAGCGGGATTGTCTGGTTGGTCTGGTAAGACAAAGGGGATTCAGTATGGTCCAGTTGTAGGGGTTGTTTGTCCATTTTGTCTGTAGATGTATGAGTCTTTCCGAAATCTTTGTCATGTTTGTGCGTTCGTATAGTAGCTGGGTGGAGGGGTTGTGTAGTGGGTTTTGGGGGTGTCTTATTCGTGTTATTAGTCTTAGTGCAATTTGTTCTGTTGTTTGTATATAAAGTTTTGTCCTTTCTGTTCCGTTGGTCATGAGTATATGTCCATAGTCTAGCAAGGGTCTACAAATAGCTTTATATATTTTGGTGGCGGTGTTTGTGCTAATTCCTCTGTCTTTGTAGGTTAGTGATCGGAAGTGTTTTGTTCTCTTTATTGTTTCTGCCCTGATGTTTCGTATGTGTTTAGTGAATTTAAGTTTGTGGTCAATTGTGATTCCAAGGTATTTTACATCCTTTTTTGGTTGTGTTGTTTGGCCGTCTGCAGTTATTGTAGGGGAGTCAGCGTTGAGTGTGTGGTTTGTGAGCAAAATTTGGTTTTTTGACGCGTAAAAATGACGTAAAATGTAATGTGGATTAAAGATACTTGTTGCAAAAGGGTGTGATTATTTTGAAGGATTTTTATATTAAAAATATTTAATAAATCCATCTTTCGTTGATAAGATCCACTATCATCAATCGTCATTAATAAGATATTTTCTTTGCGAAAAAGAAAAAAAGTTTCTATAGGTTCAAACAAGTTCAGCGCTTGCTGCATCGGTGTCTCCAAACGCTCCTTGCACAATCATGTCCATATCGTCCGCTTATCACAATGTGCAAAAAAACTTAACACTTTAGAGACACCAGGGGCTGTACAATTTCAACTAATTTATCTTTAAACTCATTTTCTATCAAAATAATATTTTAAAACCGGTTTAAGCATATTGTCCAGACGATCTTAGACGCATCGTTCTGTATAAATGTGCGTTCACATATCTATATTAAGCGTCGTAGTTACTGATTTATCTGTTAGCCTCGTGGCTGCTGTTGAACAGGCTGCGTAATTTAATTTCTATTTTGGATAAAACTGATTTATTTTGTCATCATATTCTTTTATAGTTAGCTGATACAATAGCTTTTCAGTTATCGTTCGAAACGTTCAGAATGAATTATTTATGAAAATATTTATTATCAAATAATGCTTGCCAGCAAACAATGTCTTACTTGTTTCCAGTTTTATGGCTTACATGTGCCGCATATTCGCATTCATCAGACCAGGCAAGGCAAATTTTTTAATAACTGAATCAGCGGTAAATAAAAATTGATTTAAATGCACTTTGTCTGTTTGTTCAACTTTACATGGCCCAAGATTCAGGATTCAATTCCCTTCGACGCAACTTGGTTTGGAAAATAGAACACCCTGTATACATTTCTGGAGAAATATCAATTACTTACTTAAGACTAAGTTAAGTTCATATAAGAAAATGAAACTACGATTAATTTTGGCCTATAATTTTGTTTTTTTAAGTGAGTCTGATTAATTTTAAATGACTATAGAAAGGCTGTAAACTTGGATTGGAAGAAAACTTAAACTTAAGTTAAATACAGTACAATAAGACATAAATCATATTTCAGATCAATGCAATTTTACGCTTTTTGAGATGAAGACAAAATCGGGACTGTCAATTGAGCAAATGCGTCTTTAAACATTCTCAAAAATTGATTTCCTTGACAGGATTTGTAAAAAATATATTAAGCCCATCTTTACCCCCCATAGATTATTACATGCACACTAAACTCGAAAAATTTTATTAAATAACGTAGTATTGACGAAAATTATCAACTTGTTGAACCAAATAATACGCAATTTGCTTGGCTCGCCCCATATCTTGTATAACTTTAATGTAAATAAAAACAGATCGCAGTTCAAGCAATTACCTATGACATAACATATATAAGTGGAAATATAAAGAATTGGAGAACCAGTCAATCGAGATATTAGCCTGTTTTACGTGCTCAGAATGAAAGAACTTCAGTCGCTCACGTTGCAAAATATCGAGAATGTATTCCGCACTTCAAGATCGTTATCAGGTGAAGAAAAATTTGAATTGTCCAATGGAGATCATCAGCAAGATGTGGGTTTTCTTGAGGTGCAAGAAGAAGGAATTCTTCACCAGTATGTGCTAGTGAAGGTTTCTGAATGGGACAAGGCAGACCCTTTGAGCTCGTCAGTAGTCCAACCGCAATTTCTTATTGAAGATAAAAATGGGGAAAAGTTTGGAGCTTTTGAGAAAAGCTCCCTTAGTAAACTGGAGCCAGCAGATGCCAACAATTTCGCTCAATTGAAAGTGATTTTGAAGAATCTTGCTAAAATCCAAGCCAAATATTGCTCAATCAACGAAGTTGACCATGCTCACAGTGAGTACATTTTGAAGCATGTGGCTCAACAAGTCACATCATTGCACCCTTTCAAAATCATCGAACAAGCCAAAATTGATTTCGCTCTGGAAACTCTTCAGTTTGCTGCCAATAAGTTATCCAAGACACTGAATTTGGTTGTACAGAGTCAATGGTGTTCGAACAACATTTACATCAGTTCAGATAACAGCAAGGTTGTGTTCCTGCAAACCAGCTCCGGACGGTTACTTCCTCCAGCCTACGATGCAGTTTTTCTGATTTTTTCATTGAGCAATGAGAAATTTCGACAGTACCACTTTGAAGATTTGATCAAATACTATTTCCAAACACTAGCGCAAGCCCTAAAACGTGAAAGCTCAGTGCTGGCAGATAAAATAACTGAAGCATATATTGAAACGCAGACCAACGTTCTCCTGCCAATTGTGAAACTTGCTTTAATTCACACCATTCAAGATCAAAAGTCGGATCAATTTAAAGAACTCACTGCCAATTTGGAGAAATATTTAGAGTTTTCTCATATAAACCAAGAAGATATTTACCATGTCATCAAGGTGAAACTGTCCAGCAGTGACTACGATTTGCTCAACTATTCGCTGGAGCGATTGGGTGAAAGCAACGGCCATTTAGGAGATTACTTTCACGTAAAAATTGCGGTTCGATTTCAAAATAAAGAAGAAAATTTTCAGCTGTTTGCAAAAATTTTATTTGCCAATTCTGAAGCATTTACAGACCTAATTGAAGCTGGCATTGCAGAAAGAGAAACGTTCTTCTACAGCACGCTGCAAGATTTATACATAAAATTTGGCCTGCAGGAGCTAATGGAGTTTGCGCCTAAATGTTACCTGTGTGGAACCAGAGGTATCATTCTAGACGATCTGAGTAGCATGGGGTACAAATCTCTTACTCCAAACACAGTCATTAACCTCGACGGACTTGAAGTTATTTTGGACCAACTTGCTAAATTTCACGTTAGCTCTCTTATTCTAGAAGAGCGGCTATCCGAAGAAGCAGGCGAGGTTGTCAGGTTTGATCGCCAGTATCCAGGGATGTTTGATGAAACCATTTTCGTGCACACTGGATCAATAGCGGAATGGATGAAAAATCGATTCAGCTCTATCTTCATACTACTTGAAAAAATGCCCGAATTGAAAAATAGCATTGGCTTAACTGACCAGCAAATTCGAAGCAGGCTAGAGAAGATCAGAACTGGTTTATATAAGAACATTGAATCATCAAAATCGATACGGAATGTCATCAATCATGGAGACATGTACGTTGGTAACATGCTTTTTAAAATAGAAGACGACAACTCGGTATTGGATGGAAAACTCATTGACTTCCAAATACTAAGATACCTGCCTCCTGCTATGGAATCGCAATTCTTCATTAAAATTGCTTCGAATAAAGAAACCAGAGACAAACACCAGAAGGCACTACAAGACAGATACTATGACAATTTGGCTAGTCATTTGAAGAGATTCGACTTGGATCCAGAGGCAATTTATTCCAGAAAAGATTTCGATGAAAACTTAAGGAATACCAAACATTCAGCATCACTGCTGGCATTTTTCTATGGATGCTTTATCCTATCTGATCCCAAATTCAGAGAAGAAGTCATACATGATCCCGATAAGACGAACTACTACTTAGTTAACCACCAGGATGAATTTTTCGACGTAGCCCTACAAGATGAAAATTATAAAGGCCGAATTACTGGAATCCTTCAAGATCTGCTCGATTGCGTTAAAACTGACTCTTAATAATTACGTAATGGAGTAAAGTAGGTGCTCTCGGGGTGTTAAGTTTGATTAACTCTCATTAAAGTACTGAAAATGTATTATAGAAATTTCCAAAAAATATTTCTTAGGTTTACTGTTTAAGCGCAATTTCAGTGTAAGGTTTAAAGTGTAAATAAATTTTTAACTTGTTTGTTGGCCAGTTTTTTTGCCTACCTACCTGCTATCTGCAAACCTGCAGTGTATGTTTATGTAGATTTTTATGTATTGATGCAAGTTGGCATTATAGTGGCAACAAAATCGTACAATCTTTCATGGTTGTTCAGTTGCTAGCTAAACGTGATAGTTTGCTAATAAATCCTAATAAAAATAAACATTTTCAGTTCAAGAGACTGCCTTCGGCGCTTCAGCTATAAAGCTTTTCTCGGACAGAAAACAAAAACTTAGCAACCTATTGTGCGGCCAAAATGAATACTTGTAACACCCATTTTAGGCAAAAAAGTCTTATAAGCTTAAGTCCGATTTGGCATAGTTTGAAAGTTTGGTTCATTGTTGCTTAATGGGGGATGTGAATCGAGTTTTTCCAGTTTTGCCTGAAACTTACACTTCTTCGCGATAAATAAAGCTTAAGTTTTGCTAGTTCTGGAGCTACTAGTCATCAATGTGTAGGTCGAAGAAAATATCAGATAGCAAATGCAGAGAAAACAACGACAGTTAAATAAAAATGATTGCATGAAACACGAGCTAAAGTTAGTACTGCTTGTGTCTTACAATATGAAGATAGTTTTTTTGTTCTGGATCCTTTGACTTTTGAGATTTTATCTTGATTTCGACATTAATGGCTCAATTTGAAAACATTGCAATCGGTTTGTATTATGTGGATTTACTTGTCCTGGAAGAAAGGACAATTTTCCACATATTGGTAAAAAGACCCAGGGGTGTCTTTTTAATCCTTTCACAGACTAATTCCCAGTATTTTCAATGTCCAAGTTTGCCAGTCAACTACTTGAAGAGTTAAGTAAAAGACTTAACTGTAGATGGGACTTTTCAAAACCCTGATTAGCTAACTGTTTTGAACTTAAACACAAATTTATCCTAAAGATCATAAGAGTTAAAATCCAGCATGACCAACCTCACAGTTTGAATATTTATAACTCAATAAGGTTGGAGAGTGAACATATTTTGTGCTCAGATGAACCTACGGAATACGCATCTGAGATTTGGTCACAATTCCATCAAGTGACTTGTATGTCGAGATTATTTAAATTATTTATTATTTTTTTATGCATAAATGTCTTATTTTTTTACGAACAAAGCTTGTATATTTGTTGTGCGATAAGCACCGGCTCTGGACAGAATTTCCCAAATCTCATCCACGACAAATCTAGGGTTTTTTAAAGCAAATTCATTCTCGTCTTTATCTTAAGAGTTTATTATTTTGACTGGTCTAGGTTTATCAACTTTTCTACAATAATCCTGTCTGAAGGTCTGATCTGTGATCGTATCTATTGGACTTTATTTTATTGTGTTTAACCGACATTTAAAAGTTTACATTTGATAAGTTTTGTTTGCGTATTTATGCAAATAAGCATGTACTTTGAATTGTGTGAAGAGTAAAATCAGTCGAGCTAATCACACGTTACTCGATCACTTCCTTTTGGTCGATTCATCCGAGAAGCCAAGTGTGTATAAATTATTTCGTCATTAGCTCTTTCTTACACGTGTGAAAAAGAAGGCAGATCATCTGACAGTTTTAATAAAAATTGTGGATTGAACTCGACCGAATACTTTAAATTATCCAGAAGTTCAACATAAAAGTAAAGGTAAAAGTGCGTGTGAAGATTGTTTAACAGCTGAAGTTTATTTAAAAATCCATTTACTGGAATTGTGGCAATATGTTCTATTGAAAATCAAAATATCAATATGGAAACCGAGTATTTAGTAAAAGATATTACGAAACTCATTGTAGACAACTTCAAAAGCACAAGGTACTAAATGTGCTTCAATGTGCTGGCATCAAGCTACTTAAATCTGATTTTAGTGCACAAAAAATTTGCCTGGAATCGAAAGAAGGTGTACTGTAGTAAGCAGGGAGATCAAAAATCTGATGCCTCTTCAAAAGCGTAATTAATAGCTATTTTCACTATATTTTTCCATTAACAGCTGATAATCTTCAGCAAGGCATTGATAAACTTTGCTTTTCATGCTCTAATCGATGTTTTGAAATAAATCAAATAAAGCACATGCAGATAAGCACACGAAAAATCTTCTAGCACTTCCAAATGTTGCAGTAAGTAGAAAATTGTTGCAGAATAGGGAGAATATTGGTTCCTTCTTCATCCAGCACGGACAGAAAAATTTCATCTTGAACATACTTATACAGCAATTGACTTCAGGCAATTAATTCCTGCATGAGAAGTCTGAGTTAATACAGTTATCGTTCAAAAAACTATTCATTAAGAATCTATCGAAACATTAGAATTTGAAGCAAATGAATAAGTTTTCATGTTGTTCTGATATCACCAATTTATTTACTAGTTGAATATAATACATAATTTTTCCTTTCTTTTTCAATTATGCAGTGTTCTAGGCCTTTCTTGATACTCTAATTTTCGTTTGGTGTAGAAAAATCACTATAAATTAACGCTGTCTTTGAATCTTTTCTCTGCTTCTTTAATTACTTACCATTTTTGTTAGCTTTACTCTTCGTTTGTGAATGTAGCGAAATTTATTCAAAAATCAATCCTACAGAGCCGTATTTCCTATAGAACTGTGAGCCACAAATCAAACAGAATTTCTTACACCAGCAGTATAATTTTGTTAACGACAAAATAAGTACTATGTATTTATTTCAACATAATTCGCTAATCATAAACAGTGAGTAACGAAATATATACAGAGTAGTAACACTTATAGATATGGAGCTGCCTTGAAAACAATTGTTCAGACACAGGAAAAACTCTGAACAGTAAGTTTTTTACTTAATTGTTTTTTTAATTTCTTTAATTTCTTACTTGAATTCACGTTTTGAAACGAAATAAATGATACCGCTGAAATTCTAAGATATTCAACCGATGTTATACTGAACACTTTTCCACTCAAGTGCAGAGCAGAATGGTCGCGAGAAAATTCGCTAATGTGATAAAGCAGTATACATTTTGGTGCTCTTAAACCTATAAAACTTAATTAATGCACATTGAAAAAATAGGGAGATTTTTATTTAAAAAAAACGATAGTTCAGAGTTGTATAATGTTTTAAAAGTTCCCATACAGTTTGAAAAGCGCATCAGAAAACAGCAAACTTGTTTGTTGGAAACAAACAGGCTGAAAATCGCTGCCCGGTCACCTTGCACTAAGCAACATAAGGCAAGCAAAATTTTGCAATAAACATTAATTGCAAAACTGCAAGGTAGATAAATAATCCAAAAAACATGATCAGTATTTATGCATCCAGAAGTACTAGACCGCAAGATTTGCTTGGCTCACCCAATATATTGTACCGCTCGAACGTAAATAGAAAAAGATGATGTTTAAAGCAATTACCTACCACATAACATATATAAATGAAAGTGCAAAGAACTTGAAACCAGTCAATCGAGATCATAGTTCGCAGATTCGTCTCAAAATGAAAGAGATCCAAACGCTCACGTTGCAAAATATCGATAACGTTTTTTGCACTTCAAGATCGGTTTCACGGGAAGACAAATTGGAATTTTCCAGCGAAGGTGAGCAAGATGCCAGTTCCTTTGAAGTGAAAGACGAAGGAATTTTGCATCAGTATGTGCTAGTGAAAGTTCTTGACTGGGATAAGGCAGATCCTTTAAGCCCGTTAATAATCCAGCCGCAGTTTATTATTGAGGCTAAAAGTGGAGAAAAATATGGAGCGTTTGGAAAAATTCATCTCAGTAAAGTGGAACCTGCTGAACCAAACAATCTGTCTCAATTGAAGGTGATTTTGAAGAATCTTGCAAAAATACAAGCTAAATATTGCTCAATCAACGAAGTTGACAATGCTCACAGTGAGTATATTCTGAAAAACGTTGCTAAACAAGTTACATCATTGAGTCATTTCAAAGACATTGACCAAACCGAAATTGACACTGCCCTAGAAAATCTGCAACAAACCGCCGATAAGTTAGCCAAGACATTGAACTTGGTTGTACAAAGCCAATGGTTCTCGAACAATATTTACATCAGGTCAGATAACAGCAATGCTGTGTTTCTTCAAACCAGCTCCGGACAGTTACTTCCTCCAGCTTACGATGCTGTGTTCCTGATTTTTTCATTGAGCAATGAGAAATTTAGACAGCACCACTTTGAAGATTTGATCGATTACTATTTCCAGTGTCTAGCGCAAGCTCTAACACTTGAAAGCTCCGAGCTCGCAGACAAAATAACTGAAGAATACATTGAATCACAGATCAACGTTCTTCTGCCAATTGTAAAGCTGGCTTTGATTAGCAATATTCTGCACGATGAGAATTCAGAACGATTTAAGGAACTTGCTACCAATTTGAAAAAGTATTTGAAATTTTATCATTTACACCAAGAAGATATTTACCATGCCATTAAGGTGAAACTATCCAGCAGTGACTACGACTTGCTAAACTATTACCTTGAACGGTTGGGTGAAAGTAATGGCCATTTAGGAGATTATTTCAATGTGAAAATTGCAGTTCGATTCCAAAATAAAGAGGAAAATTTCCAGCTGTTTGCAAAGATTATTCTCACCGATAGTGAAGCACTGAGTGAAATTATCGATTCTGGTATAGCAGAAAAAGAAACTTTCTTCTATAGAACACTTCATGACCTAAGTCGAAAGCATGGACTTCACGAGATAATGGATTTCGCTCCTAAGTGTTACATGTGTGGGTTTAGAGGCTTAATTCTCGACGATCTAAGCAGTATGGGGTACAAAACGCTAGCTCCAAATGCTATTATAAACTTCGAGGAACTTCAAACAGTTTTAGATCAGCTCGCTAAATTTCACGCAATCAGTGTCATCCTAGAAGAGCGATTATCCGAAGAATCGGGCCAATGTGTGAGATTTGATCGCCAATTTCCAGGAATGTTCAACGAAAACATTATCATGCAGACTGGATCAATGGGTGAATGGATGAATCACAGATTTAAGTCAATTTTTGTGCTGCTCGAAAAAATGTCTGAATTCAAAAAAGATCTTGGTTTAACAGACAAAGAGATTGAAGAGCGGCTAGAAAACATCAGGACTCGCTTATTTAAAGACCTTCAATCCTCAACATCTTTACGGAATTTTATCAACCATGGAGATATGTATGTGAGCAACATGCTTTTCAAACTGGGAGACGACAGCTCAGTATTAGATGGAAAACTCATTGACTTCCAAATGCTCAGGTATCTCCCTCCTGCCCTCGAGGTGCAATTTTTCATTACAGTTGCTTCGAGTAAAGAAACCAGAGACAAATACGAGAAAGTACTGCAGGACACATACTACGAAAGTTTGTCTAAGTATTTGAAGAAATTCCACTTAGATCCCGAAGCGATCTACTCGAGAAAACACTACGAGGAAGACTTACGAAATACGAAAGCTTCAGCTTTGTTAGTTGGGTACTTTTATGGGTGTTTCGTTTCAATTGACCCAGATTTCAAAAAGGAAATTATGCATGATATTGAAAAAATTAACTATTATTTGGTGAATCATCACGATAAATATTTCGATGTAGTCTTGCAAGACGAAACGTTTAAGAGACAAATTGCTGGCATCCTCGAAGGTCTTGTAGATTGCATTAAAGGTGATTCTTTATAAGATTGTTGCTGAGTTTTAAGTTTAGTTTTTATGTAGGTAGTAATGAGATTTTGAATTAAATTAACTCACAGAAGCACATCCAAAATGTATTTCTAATATTTATTTATTACTTCCATAGTTCAAATGTAAACTTAAATGCTTAAGTTGTAAATAAATTGATAACTGTTGTATTGATTGTATTTTTTTTTATAAACAGTATCGAATATCATCACTGACTTATCTTAGTGGCTGTGTACTGAAAATATACAAGGTGTTCGATATATATACCGACACACTTTTAAGCGTAGTAGATTTGGGCAATCTTTTTTGCTTCATAAACATATACCCAAAAACAGCGTTTTCGAGATACAGAATGATGAAATTCGTTCGAATACGTTCTGGAGTCTGTATTGTTTAGGTCTCCTGTTATCACGTAAAACTTCTTAATGGTACAGCACTGAGATTTCCGTAAAGTTCTTGTGCAATTTCGAAAGTTTCTTATTTTTGTAATTTTTTTTCTTATCTGCCAACTTTGCTGAGTAATTTGCAGAAGAATTAATGGACGCTAGGTAATTTTGCAAGTATTCAAAGTACGGCAGAAGTTTGTCACTTTGCCGAAACAGCATGGTTAGACAGAAATTTAAAATAACATTTATGAAGATAAAATTTTTAATTTTAACACCCTGTATTTGGAAAAAGCTGCGTTTGCTTACAGATATTTATGGATCAAAAATGCTTGTTTTGAGGTACTCTACTACCTCTAAAAGCTTGTTGGTCAAGATATAAAACATCCTGTATATAGCTTAAGCGATAACAAAGTATGTAAACTAAAGAAGTTCTAGGCATGTTCAGAGTCTTTCGGATTAGAAATAAAGAAAAATATAGTTTCAAACTTCAGTGGAATTCTTGTTCTAGCGATGGCGAAGGCGAAAGTTTTCCTTTCTTGTTGTATGATTATTTCCAGGCCAATAGTGCAATGTTGTCAAAAAATCACACTTTTTAGAATAAAAATTTCAAGCACACATTTCGAGTTTCATGCAAAAAATTTGGAAAGTTTTTTCATGGATTTAAGTAGTTTTCTTTAAGCTTTTGAACTTTTATGATTTAAAAAGTAACAGCTTTATGATTATCCGACTATCGTAAAGCTTAACGTAACGATAACTAACCCTAAGAACAACACCTAATCAGCATGAGAAAGAGCAAGAAATAGATTGAAACAGAAGTTAAATATCCTGTTGCTCAAGCTGGTAATGGGCAGGAATAAATAAGATTTGAAAATTATATGGAATAGGTGATAAATTTTTCTATCAAAACGGCAAATGTAAACATCTGGTACATCGCTAGAATCAGGAAAAAATATGCATGTAAATGAAAAGAAAAGACGCAGATCCGTATTTAAAAAACTGGATTAAGTGTCGATATTTCATAAACTAAAACTGTGATAATAGAACGTTGAAAGAAAACAATTTTTCGACCAAATTTAGTTTTCGGTTTAGTTGCAAAAAAAGTTTTTCGGTATTATTTGTTTTTTTTTATATTTCCGAAACCAAACAAAATTTGGCAACAGTATCTCCAAATCTTAACTTGCGATCAAATTTAACAACTCTTGTCTAATTTGACTGAACTTGTATTTCTTTCGCGGTTTGGAAGACAGCAATAGTGGCCCCTAACAATACTGAAAATATCTTGGACACAAAAAATTTTCACCACAGAAGTAATACGACGGATGAAAATAGAACCAGAACTGTTAGATACCGTAAAATGTCGGAAACTTCAGTATTTCGGCCACATAATGAGGAACCCAAATAGATACGGGCTGAACGGATAGGTACTTGGAGAAGAAGAACAATTGGGCCACCCTGTACGTCTCTGCCAGAAAACATAAGAAAAGCCCGAAACATAAATAGATCTGAAAACTTTGTTTATCACTGGTTGCACCTCAAATACTTTAAATATTACCACTTTCTTTAGGTACTTTCAATCTCTTCTTTTACCTGAGACTTTGCTGTGGATTATCATAATTTTGTTGACAAAAAAGACAATTTTTTATCGGCACAAAAGACGAAAAACATACAAATATTTAACACCTTTAGCTGGAAAACCAGGACAAATAAAAATGTTGTTTCTCAGAAATGTTTCCTTTTAAATGATCTTAGAAAAAAACGAAAGTACATCGCTTGCATATTTATATAACTAAAGAGTTATTTGATTTTCTGATTTTGCAATATCATTCCAGGTCTATTCATGAACAAACTTAAACTATTTGGCAAACATCCAGTTTTCTACAATCCGCTGTATCAACAAAAAATTGCCTTTTCTGTTTGTGGCTCCTTAAAATAATCTCCAGTTAACGTTAGCACCTTAACTAATGTAAATTCGTCAATAAATAATTTATATTGAAATAGTCAAGTTTGATTTAACTTAATCTTCAATAAACTTAACAATCGTACACCGATTATTCAAGACCCTTTAACTTGTTTGGTGGCCGTAGCAAAAACGCTGAATCAGTACATTAAACAAAGACAAATATTAGTACAGAAACTACAGGCTTTGTGTATGTAAAATGGGTACATATTGAGTCGTATAAAGCTTAGAATCAGTCAAGACAAATGCATGGTTCCGTTAACTCCTCAAAATGGAAATAATCGAGTCATTCACCAAGCAAAAAATCGACGAAGTATTCCGCAATTCCTATTCCTGTTCAAAGGAAGAGCCGTTGGAATTCAACTTAAACGAGCAACAGAATATTCTTGAGGTGAAAGGGAAACGAGTAGCTGAACGGTATGTGTTGGTAAAAAGTGTAAATTTGCCTAGAGCCAACACTTTGAGCTCTTCAGTGGTTCAGCCAACGTTTGTTGTCAGTGACAAAAATGAAGAAAAATATGGTGCCTATAAAATTGAACGACTAGATAAACTGGAGCAGGTGAATGTGGACAATGTTCAACAACTGAAGTTGGTATTAAAAAAAATAGCTCACATTCAAGCCCAATGCTTCATTGGAAACGAATTGTCCAGCGAAAAGCGTGAGTATCTCCTGGAACCCATCGCCAAATCAATTTCTGGAAACCTCAGAGACATTGAAGAGCAGACAATCACACGAACTCTAGACGTGCTTCAAACAGCTCTCAACAAACAGCTTCAATCCAATCTAATGGTTCCTAGTAATTGGATGAGTACAAACAACATTTATATAGACACCAATAACAATGATGTGTTGTTTTTTCAAATTAGTCCTGGACAGCTTCTTCCTCCAGCCTATGATGCTCTTCTCTGCATATTTTCTTTAACTACTGAGAAATTTCGTCAACATCACTATGAGGGTTTGGTAAACTTCTATTTTGAGGCCCTAATCAATGCTTTTAAAAGTACCAATCAAACAATTGCAGATAATATAACTGAAGCGTATATTGAAACGCACACAAATACCTTTTTACCGGTTGTAAAAATGCTAGTAGCAAGCAAGGCGGCAGATTCGGATGATCTGCGAGATCTTCTATCCAACATCGAAAACTATTTGAAATATCCGGAAGTAAACCAGGAAGATGTTTATCATGCGATTAAAACCAAGCTCTCCAGCAGCGAATTTGATTTGGTGAATTACTCTCTAAGAAGGCTGACTCAAAACAATGGCCATTTAGGAGATTATTTCCATCTGGAGATTACAGTTAAGCATCAAGGAAATGTGGAAGTCTTCAAGTTGTTTGCAAAGATTCTCAATAACACCACAGATGCCTTTACCGATTTAATCGAAAAAGGGCTTGGCAAAAAGGAAAAGTTCTTTTACATTACTTTGTGTGGACTTTTTGCTGAATATGGACTTAACGATTTAATGGATTTTGCTCCCAAGTGCTACATGTCCGGATTGAAAGGAATAATTCTAGATGATCTTACTAGTCTAGGTTATACGCCACTGAAACCAGATATTAGTCTAAACCTCGACGGGCTTAGAATAATATTGGGAAAACTGGCAAAGTTTCATGCATGCACATTTATCATTGAAGAACTATTATCCAGGAAATTGGGCAGGAAAGTGAGGCTTGGAGAGGAATATTCCGGATATCTGGAAGAAGCTCTTATCGTTACAGACGGCTCAATAGGCGATTTTATGTATAACCGGTTCCAGTCAATTTTTATTTTGCTTGATAAAGTGCCTGAGTTGACAAAGGACGTTGATTTAACGCGAGTGGAAATACAAACGCGACTCACAAACGTTAGGCAAAGCCTATTTAAGAAAGTGCGCACATCAAAAACCATAAGGAATGTAATCAATCATGGCGACATGTATGTGTCCAACATGCTGTTCAAATTTGGAGCTGACAAATCTGTACTGGATGGGATTTTAGTCGACTTTCAAATACTGAGGTATATGCCCCCTGCTTATGAAGTCCAATTCTTCATCAACGTGTGTTCGAGCAAAGAAGATAAGGATAAATACCAGGAGCTACTTCTGAATGAATATTATGATAACATTTGCTCCCATTTGAGGAAATTTGATATAAATCCCGAGGAAATTTATTCGCAGGAAAATTATGAGATTGACCTACAAAACACTAAATCGGCCGCGATGTTAATGACATTTTGTTACGGAGTTGTACTCTGTGCTGATCCAGAGTTTAGAGAAGAAATGATGCATGTTGAAGAAAAGATGAAATTTTATTTGGAATGTCATCAGGAGGAATATTTCGATATCGCTTGGAAATGGGAGAACTATAGAAATCGACTGACGGGAATAGTTCAAGATCTTCTGGAGTGTGTGAAAACGACTAGTGACTAATTTCGTTGTCAATGTTTTTGTATGTTAAAGAAATAAAACTATTTAGGTTTTTTTGTCTTTTTTTCCGTTAACAAGAACAAAGAAAGTAATATGAAAATGAAATAATTTAGAACAAAAGTACCGAAAATGCAAAACGTTGCCGACCGAACTGCAGAGTTTATAAATCCAGCTTTAAAGAAAATTCGTCCTGTACTAATCAATTTTTATCCTAATTTTCTTCTCATATTGAATCTAGTTTCAATGTGGCTAAACATAGTACAAAAAACCAATGTAATTAAGTCCCTCGTTTAATGAAAATGACGATGGGTAACTGATCTGAAGCTGCCAAAGTACTTAACAACTCTTGTGCAATAAGTGATGGTATTATAAGTTCAGAGCCATTACAAGTTTTGTCCATTAATAATGATTTTTATTTCTATCAACCGATAATTCTATTAAAAGCAATGTGTGGTTTTGCAATACGAAAATTCTCATTTTCCCATAAATTACCGCAAATTCATTACTCTTTTTGGGATATTGCTGACGTTGGCTGTATTATCAGTTCTTCTGCATCCATACCAAGATCTGAAGAAATTTTGTAAGTTACATCTGCTAGTTCCTATGTTCATTCCATGCTGAGACGCAATAAAAGTACGGAGATTTAGGTCCAATTTTTTTGAATATACCAACTCTCTTTTCTCCGTGATTTGAAAATAACATTTTATCATAAGGTCAGGTACTGGTAATCTTGAAGAAATCACTTGACATGTTAATAGCATCCGTTTTAGATGAAACCATGACCTACTGTATCTTTTTTCGCGTCCTATAAGTGAACAAGGTACTCTGATGCGTTATTGGACGGAAAATTTATTGCCAATCAACTGTTTCTGCCAATTTGTGTTTTTGTAACAAATGCAAACTCTGTTAAATTGTGGCTCAGTTTCACGATGTTGTGCTCAACATAAGATCCTTAAAATACTTTGAATATTGAACACTTGAACTTGAACTTTCACATTCCCAGTACATCCTGAAAGCTCTAATGCTTTTATACCGTTAACTTTTTGCTAGTGCTACTTAAAAGCACAACATTAAATAAACTAAAATGATAAAATAAGTCAAATTTAAAATTGCATTTTCCGATTTCCAAATACCACAAGCAATTTAACGGCTTTTAAGACACACTTGTAAAAATCTTGTTCCAAACTTTCATTTTGTTTCATACTGTCCTGTGATTTATTAACCGTGATTATTTTACGTTAAATTCTATGTAGTTCTTTAGGAAGAATTGGAGTTTTCGTTTGACTCTTTTTAACTACCAGTCGGTAAAAAAAACCGTCATTAATGTATTAATGTGTGTTTGTATGTCGCTATAAAAATCACCAAAAGTATTATTAACATTGCAACATTGACTGATTACATTTTTTATTTACATAACATAAACTTGATAAAAAGTTCAAAATTTCATCTCAGAGCTCTGCGAAATATGTTATCTAAATTTGCACCGACTTGTAGAACATCTGAATTATAATAGCGAAGATACTTTACAATGTGTCAATTTGATAACAATTTTGTGTGTATATGGCTAAATATTAAAGCTGCGTAAGTAAAGATAATCGCGCTTTCACTGCATATTTCTTTCGCTCGTGTTCATAAGTAGGATCTTCAATAATAAAGTATTAAAGTAAAATTATATACACAGTTGATACTAAACCAAGTACACCTATTGTTTTCAACCACAGACAAAACAACGGCCTAATTCCATGTTTTCTAACGCTATTTGCGTCCAAGTTAAAATATTCGAAAAATGTGCTATAAAATGAATATTGTTTCCATTGCTGTGTGATATTATTGCAAGTTATTGCTGATTAGCAAAACCGTTGTCAGAAGAACAAACCGCGAAATGCCCTTTTTGGAAATACACTCAATAATTTGGGATATAAAATATACTTCGCAAAGTTTATTATAAAACGTAAAAAAAAACTCGAAATTTTTACTTTGGTTTTAAAACTCTGGTTAGAATTGGATTTTTCTTACAATTGTAAATAAATAAAAACGTTGTTATTGAAAATCCCCGCAATATTTAAATGTGACAAAAATTGAAGAAGAATTTAAATAGATTGATCTATTAGTATGTGACTCTATCTGTGTGAGAAACCAGTGGAAATACACATTAAAACTAATAACAAGAAGCGTTTTCCGAGCTGGAGTTATTTAGCTCTTAATTTTTATTTAGAATTTGACTGCATTAAACTCGATAATCTACCGCTAGAAGTAAGTATTTCATCTAGATTCAAAATATTATTTTAGTCTTATTTTATTTGCTTTGGCTGCAATGAAAATGAAGAATTTTACGAGCTTCAAACTTATATAAAAGATATTTTAAAATTGATGTATTTCTTGATAAACTGGTTTGCTCTTTTCACTTTTAACTCCACAATTTACAACCAGCTACCCTTGAAAACTTAGTTAAAATTACTTCAATTGCTATTTCAGCCTTGCAAGTGCTGCAGCTCAATTCTTCACTCCTCGGTTTATAACTAACCATCGATTCATCTGCAGTTAAGCATCGTAATCCACTATTAAATCCGAAATTACTTTATTTATGAGTAGCCATCATAGTCATCAATATTATCATAAAATGATCAAAGTTTTGAACGCAGATTCATCTGGATGGTAAACATGTAATTTTTCTCCTGGCTTAATGGTAATACATAACATTTAATGAACCCCTGATACGCCATAGGTTATCTAATAAGTTTAAATTAAAAATAGCGAACAGACGAAAATTATCTTATGTGTGGCGTGTCAATCTTAATGAAAGCAACAATTCTTTATTACGTCGTTCAGTATCGTTTACTTTTAACTGCCAATCTGTTTATAACAAATGACTTTGCAATTTTGCTGCTCAAGAACAATATACACAGTAAGCCAAGCATGTACTGAAAATAATGAGACGAAAATGTTTGAGATTGAAATTTGAGTTTCAAATAAGGAAATGTGTGGGTCACTAGGGTATTTTCAAAATATTCGAACCACGTTTTCCTTTTCGACATTTTGTATTGTGCTTATATTTGCATAGTATCACAAAAATCTCAACTAGACTCTGCCTGATTCAGTCAATATATACATGTTTATGTTGCTTTATCTAAATTAAATCAATTTAAATATTGCTATATCAAACACAGAATTGTACTTTGCAAGTAAATTTACACATTTGCTTGGATTCTTTAACATTTCAACCAGTATAAATAAATAATAATTTTAAACAGTCAAATTAAAACCAAAATATTTTTAATTCACTGTTTACGATTGAAATCGCAACTTTTAACAATCTGTCCAGACACGAAGGCAAAAAATGGTAGTTACTAATTTTTTTGTCGTAATTATAGTTTGATATGATTTTCGAAATCCGGGCTCGTGGCGCAAGTTTTCCAATCTTCACAATTACAAAAACATTTCGCAATTACTTTGTTTGCAATTCGATAAGATTGTCATTACGCAAGTACTGTGTTATCGAAAATTTTACTGCATGTATGTTTCATGCGGAATATATAAAGACTGTACTCATCAATTACAGTATGTTTACTCTGTATCTATATTTCGTAGGCCCGATAGGGGCTTTAGAATAACTGCCATAAACTACCGGATACTGTACTTAAACGCTACTGACAATATGTACAGTATCCTTACTTAAACCTTCTTTTATTCTTGAGCTCTCCGTGGATTTTGCACATCTTAATCTGTATGAAACTCTAAGCAATTAGAATAGTAAATTTTATTATTTTTGTCTACTATCTCACATATGACTTATGGCCTTTATTTTCATAACATTTTGTTTTGTTTAGAAAGTTTACTTAATTTTTTATTTGCAAATGACTAAAGTTCGTTCCTTAATATTTTTTTAGCTTTTGAATAGTCAAGACATTTATGTTACCTGAAATTACATGTTTATTCACATCTTAGAACACTCTTAACATTAATATTTGCAAAATAATTTTAGTCTGTCTTAAACTTTAAATTTACAGACAACTTCAAAGTATATTTTAGGTGTTTAAAAAGCTTGTTTACTTGCTATTTGTTCAAACTCCTTATATGAGCTTTCCTAACAATAAAGTTGAATAAAATAGATTCTTCAAATTTTCATTCTTCCTTGCTTAACACGAATAACATTCAAGTTATCAAACTCAACTTTAATTTGCAATAGAATGAAAAAAATAGATTCTAAGGTCGTAATGGCTTTTGTATCAAAATTATAAATAAAAAAAAAGTGTATATTTACGTTGCCTCTAAACTTGACAGATTTGCTTGTATAAACAAGATGATATTTTATACAAAAATAAAAAAAGTTAATAAAAATTAGTTTATCAAAATTTGGAGGTTCTGCACGTCAGACTTGATGTATCTTATAATAAGTTAAAAAAAAGTTATTATAGATGCTAAAAGAAATAGTAGAAGGTTGGAAAAATAGAAAGTACAGAATGCAGTTAACATTGCAGAATGCAGTTGAGTACAGAATGCAGTTGAATATTGCATATACACAATTGCATTCTAAAATATCTATAGGTGTTATTTCATTAGGAGTGCTGAAATACGAAATAAAATTTTAGAACAAAGAATTAAGAAATTAATCGAAGATGTAATTAATTCATTGGGTATATTTTCCTGACTGTGCTTCAATTTAATTTAAATGAAATTCCTGGGTTCCAGTCAATTTTATTGATTATTATTTAATTAATTACAAAAACGTTTCGGTGTCTTTTTCCACCACCATCAGTTTGTAGGGTTAGTTGTTGCTACCCTCAATTTTGGCACGAGATAAGAATTGAATCTCGTGCCAAAATTGAACTGCAGAGTTTATAAATCCAGCTTTAAACGGTAAGTAAGAATCTCAGAAAATATGACTGGTGATTATTGTGCTACCAAACGACATTCTGCTGGTTGAGTAGAAAAAAAAACTCCCGTGAAGTACCGATTAAAGCTCTAATGCAAAAGTGAACGAGAAACTTTTAGAGAGGAAAATTCGCTAAAGAAGTGAGGAATTTTAACATCTATATTGGAGCCTGATGGAAGCATTTTTCGTCTGCCATACCTGATTGTTATGAGGATATTGCAACCGGATAGAAATGCGCAATTGACGCGAATGTTCCCAAAATGAAACAACACCAATAGGAATAATTTGTAACTCCTGTAGCAACAATTCGAAAGCTCATCAGTCTGAAAATGAGGCAATAACACTTCACAGTTGACGCTTTTGGAATCTGTGGCGCCCGAGTTGAACAGATCCATATCCGAATCGCTGTGTGCGCCATGTAACGAGCTGAATTTATGGGACAACAAAGGAAACACGCCAGCAATAAATAAAAGGACGAGTGTAAAAATAACAAAGCCCTATTGGTCACATGTGACGTTTTAATCCTTCGTAATGTTGAATAAATGAAAACATGGGACGATCGCTTGCACGCATCGTCTACCACCCTGTTATTCGGACCGGCAAATATCAGTTGCGTAGCAATTAGTGAAGTTTTGCCCTTTAAATTTTGAATATTAATTAACAATAGCTTGCACGCTAATCAACTAGTTCAATTAGGTAATTCGATCAATAAAGTTGTGCAAATGTTATGAAATTACTTTAATTAATTGGAGATATCGCGATACTCAGCAACTACATGAAATCAAATCGATAAATTTAAAAGTTATTGTCTATAATTAATTATTATATTATCATTGCTAATTATTTTGCGTTTCGATTTAATAAGCTCTCTAGTTAAATATGCTGATTTGACAGTGTCTGGCATATGGGCTTACTCTACAAACTTCACAAGCTCCACACACCAACATATCTACTCCACATCATAAAAAACTTACTCGAAAACAGACTACTACAAGTACGAATTGACAACACATTTTCTTTTTCTTTTTCCCCTGGACAAGGACTCCCGGAAGGTTCCCCGCTCTCACCGTTTCTCTACAATATATACTGCCATGACATATACAATTACAACTTACCAGACAAAAATCAAATCGACAGATCGGCATACATATTACAATACGCAGACGACACGGCACTTATCGTACATGACAAAACTACTGAGAGAGCAGCTCAAAGACTCCAAACACTAACAGACAACACAATGACATGGTTTTATAAATGGAGACTAACAGCAGACCCTTCAAAAAACCAAATTCTGCTCACAAACCACAGACTCAACGCTGACTCCCCTACAATAACTGCAGACGGCCAAACGACACAACCAAAAAACGACGTAAAATACCTTGGAATCACAATTGACCACAAACTTAAATTCACTAAACACATACGAAACATCAGGGCAGAAACAATAAAGAGAACAAAACACTTCCGATCACTAACCTACAAAGGACAGAGGAATTAGCACAAACACCGCCACCAAAATATATAAAGCTATTTGTAGACCCTTGCTAGACTATGGACATATACTCATGACCAACGGAACAGAAAGGACAAAACGTTATATACAAACAACAGAACAAATTGCACTAAGACTAATAACACGAATAAGACACCCCCAAAACCCACCTACACAACCCCCTCACCCAACTACTATACGAACGCACAAACATGACAAAGATTTCGGAAAGACTCATACAGCTACAGACAAAATGGACCAACAACCCCTACAACTGGACCAAACTGAATCCCCTTTGTCTTACAAGACCAACCAGACAATCACGCTTCCGTTTCCCTACATCAACGCTACTCGAACGCTTACAATAGTAACTGACTACTGGGCAATAAATCCAAGATCTCTGTTTGCCAGAATTAAAATTATTCAATTAGTAACCTAGAATAAGATAATTTTTACCTTTATTTGTTTGTTTAGATTAAGACTGCATGTACCAAGCAAGGGCAGAAAGACCGATAGGTCGAAAGCCTTTTTTTAGAAATAAAGATGTTTACTACTACTACTATGCTGATTTGAAATTGCCAACGAATGAATACAATAGCAGTGTTCTCGGTTAAAGAAACTGCGACTTGAGGAAGAAGTGAAAGATAAACTTGAGAAGTTGAAAATATGTGCAAGATCAGTTCACTGCGAGTTGAGTTTTTACGCTCATTCTTAGAATAAGTTAAAACTAAAAAATTAGTGATGATATTTAAAACAAACTCAGAACCTATTATTATACTAAAAAAAGTGTCTGTGCCAGTCATTTTCTCGTAACTTTCCAAATAATCCAGCGTTCGTAATCTGGCGAAAATGGACAGAATCTAGTTTTTGCTTGTAGCTGTGAAACAAAAGACCATATCCAATTTTGGTTTACGCCATTAAGTTTTAAACATAAAAAAGCTCGAGAATGGGGGTTTAATTTCAACATCAAAACCACTATATATCCACTGTTTATAAGTAGAGGCTCAAAAAATCAGTGTAGTGATCTTTTTTGCAGAGGATTCAGTGTGGTGGCATCCGAACTAGTAGTGCCGGGCAAAACCACGGCTGTGTTTATAACTTTGAATAATCTATCAGGACCCAAACAACCCCTAAACGTCACCCTTCGTCTACTCAGCAATGGGCAGCTGGTTGATGACAGCAGCAGCACCGTGCTGGTTGAGGTTACTCAAGAGATAGCCGGTAAGTTTTTCAGTTTCAAATGTTGATTTTATAGCCGAAACTGCCCGGAAAACTTTCGTATACTATTTTCAAAACGTTTTTCTTGCGTATTTCGCTTCAAAATATGTGTTCTTTTGAAACGACAGAATTTTCTCACGTCTTCTATTACAGATTGATAAAGAGTTCACTTATTTCACAATAGGAAACAAATTATTTATTAAAGGGTAATCAAGAGCTATTATTTAACTAAAGAAAAACAAGATTACATGAACACAAATGTGTAAAAAATCGATCTGAGTTTTTGTTTTCTTACAAATTTGTCTGTTTTTTTATTAAATTAAAATTTAATTTACGTGTATGTTTCAATTAGTACTCAATTTTTTTCATTTCAATAAGGCAAACTAATTTTTATTTTACAATTCAATAAACTCAACTATACGTTTTTTGTGGAGTTTTCCTATGCGATTATGGAAGTGGATTATTGTGTTATTATATAATTATTATTATTATATAATTCACTTAATTAATTATTAAATCCAGATCCACTAAATATGAATCGAATTCGTAAAGATTTATGATCCCTGTTTAGCGCGCTTCAGACCCAACCAACTCGTGGGCTTTAAGCAAAAACACAAAAATTTTCTTTGCACAATTAATACCAAATATTTACTAAGAAGATTTTTGACTTTGCATGTTTTCGATTACACATAAAAACTACTACTTTTTTTTATCAAAACACAATTACAAAGTTTGCTTTAATACTAAGACCATAAAGACTGGAAAGTTTCTCTTAAGTATTTTAGTTTTCCTCTTTCGCGCTACAGCCAATTACATGCTTAAGTTCGGAAGCCAAACTTGGGTCAACCTTAACTACAAAGCGGCAGTTCTGAAAAGTTTCCACGGTTTTGCAAGGACAGTTTCCTTCTTGCCGTATGCTCAATAAAATGCAAATTGCGGTACATGAAGCACTTGGAAATTTACTCTCTATAAAATTAATCCTACATTGGAAAATGGGAAATAATGAGCGTTTTGCGAATAGTTTTATATACTTTGAGCTCATTCGAGCGCACGGCAAATTCGCACTACTTCAAAGCATTCGTTCCATTAAGTGAGCAACAATTTCGATTGCAAAATGTTTGCTGGGCACAAAACTATTTGGGCGTGGAAAATGTTAGTTGCCAATTAGCGTCAAAGCGAAAAAGCCACCGCCGTTATCCAGGAAAGCGAACTTCAAGTATTAACCATCTTAAGAAAATTGAGGCATCCAGAAATACGGGAAAACGTCTTATGAATATTCGAAATTACAAGACGAACTCAACTGATTAACTCTGGGCTTAAATATTTTACATTTAAATTTAAATTTGAAATCAAAATGAATGGTATAAACGTACATAATCAAGAGCGAAAACTCATTTCACAAAATATTTCCGAATAACCATAATCCTGACCGTAGATATTGACAAAAAAAATATATTTTTTCAAGGTGAATTAGCTTCTTTGAAGGAACCAAAAAGCCATTCGTTCATCATTTCTAATTTCGATGATGCGCAATTTTGTAGAGAATCACTAGTGTTGCAAACAATCCATAAAAAGAATACGAATATTTTAAAATCCTCCAAAGAATAATTAAGTTACATTCATGGAATCCATTTGATTTATCCTTGATACGGAATCGGCGTACAAATTATTCGATTAAAAGAAAACACAAAGGTAGACAATGAAAATCCAAAAGCAAAACTTCGCAGTCTAAACTGCTACTTGCTCTGTTGAAGATTCATATAATTAAGAATCTTCAAAATTCCGTTTCATCCACATTGTTAAAAGATAAATCCAATTTTATCGTCAAGATGCTCTCTCCATATCTTAAGAATTTCAAGATCTAGTCAACCCCGACCAGCTAATGGGACGACCTGAACAGGTATTTAGTTTGGCCCTCTTTTGTTATGTGTTTTTTATATTATTTAATGTATTATAGAAACACATTTCTAATTGCCACCTTCAACAACAAAACTATAATGCATTCGTCTGAACTGCAAAAGTCATTAGCAAACGGAAAATTGAATATTCAAACTGTGCAAATCCAGTGCTTTTAGTTAGACCATATTCTTGCATGATAGCAAACAAACAGAACCATTATTTACCGACTGAATATTCAGTGGGGGTAATTCGGGGGTTCATTATTTTGTCCTGTGCCTATAACTATGCATAAATTTAAATGCAATTATTAAAATCATTCCGGTGGGATTTCGGCTTTCGTTTGTTTGGGGATTTTGGATCATAACTAGGTCCCGCAGGTAAAGGCATAATGAATATGGTTCGATAATTAAATGGACCAAAAACTTTGAAACTTGGTAATTCCAATGAAACGAATATATTTTGCAATCGACAATAATTTTTGCCTTAAAATCGTTGTCAAAATGGCCTGTTTTATGAATTTCCACCGACTGTTTACATAATCATGTTTCGTCTAAAATTTCAATTTCAATTTCAAGTAGGTACATTTTGAAATTTGTTCCAAATTGTTAAGGCAAAACTATTTTAACTGAACAGTTTTGATAATCAGTCCCACCTTTGCTTCTTGGAAAACTTTTTAAAAAATTTTAGTTTTTGCTTTTTTTTTCGCTTAATAACTGTTCACTGCAGTGGAATGGGAATTGGACAAATTCTTTAGCCGTTGAATGGTTTTTATCTCGGAGACCGTTCTGAACTTATTGCCGACACTGCAGCCGTACATGTAGCAAACTTATTTACAGTTTTTGCGGAATCGAATCAGGATAAGCTGAAAATTAAATCTTGGTCGGTTAGTGAGCACCAGGCTGTGGCCGTCGGCTCGTTTTGCAGCCCACTGATCCGAGAAATCACGTCATTACGTGAAGCCCCCTTACCCGTAGGTGGAAACAGGGTAGAAATCGTAGCTAACCCAATTGGTTTCTGATTAGATTCAGTTGACGCAGGAAATCAGCTTTAACTAGCAAATTTGTCGAAAAACTTTTTGAAACTTCGTTATCGAATGTTCAAGTTATTGGTGTATGCTTGATTTCAGATGGCACAGGCGCAAAAGTAATTCTATCTAGATGATGAGGTTTTTTTCAAAGCCAAAGCACAGTTTGGTCAGTTAGGGCAAAAAAAAAGTTTGTAACTAATACATAAATAAAGAAACAGCATCAGGACAGGATGTTACCTCAGGACAGCCAAAATGGGAAAAATTATCGAATTAAGTTTGGAAAAAGTTGGTCAGATCGGTTTCAAAATTGATAGATTTCGTCAGCTGGGTTTAGTACGCAAACGACCGAACTTTTTATGTATTCTCAGTTCCATTTACTTTTTAATATTAATTGATTTGTTGAAAATATATTGTTGAATTAGTTGATAATTTTGAGATCCTAAAATAATTGATAATAGGACATCAACACCTGCCAAATTTTCAAAAACTTGCAGTAGCTTCTAATCGAGCTGATAAAGCTGCAATCCTTTTATGAAATTTGAGGAAAGTCTGGATAGCTGATGTGGTTTCCAAGAGGCCTGTTTTGGACACCAATGTAAAACTCACACTGTATATTTGCGCTTAAAAGTTCGACCGAAAGCTGCTCATCTGGCCAATACCATTTCTGTTTAAATATCGCAGCTACTCATATGGTTTCTTTTCCATTCCCTTGTACTATTATTACCGAAGTTTCGCCTATTGAGCAAACAAGGGTTTATATTCAGATCGGGCAAATTATTATGTATTCAAACCCGTCATTATTTGCATTTTGCATCTCGAATAGCATAATGACTGTATCACTCGGCATTTCGAATTCATGCATACGTTAGCACAAATGCCTGCCTGTTTACACGAACGTAACAAATGCCCGGTTCTGGTTTACTTTTCGGGGTGAAATTGCATAAAGGAATGAATGGTTCATGTTTCGCGAAACAGCATTTCCAAATATGAGCAGTATTGAATTTAGCAACGTTTTGCGCTTTATATTACCGCTTAGCTTGGAATTTTGCACGATTTCGTGCAATAAACCAAAACAGTTTTAGCTTCTAAAGCAATCAACACCCTAATTTATAGTTTCCAAGTCATAAACTGTCCAATTAAAGCCAATTAAAAATGGTTTTGAAAGAATTTATATTTTCCTATTTAATTATAATTTTTATACATTTTCTCGGGGTTATTTCTTACTCGCATTTGCCGATAGTTTTCAAACAGTATGCGTTTTTAAACCGATTTATCTTCAATGGTTTAATTATAATGAATATAATTTCATGATTCCGACAATACGAACACCGACAACCGAGAAACATCCCCAGCCAGATTTATATTTAAGAAAGCATTTCAAATTCAATTGAAACGGTTTTTCCGTCTTCGCAGTCCCTTTTCGACTCAATTCTTTTACTTTAAGTTAAAGTGACGAATGTTAATTAAAATTATTACCAGTTCATTGAATTGATTATTGATTTAAGTAAAATTTTGAAAAATTATGGGCTTATTTCTTAATTTAAATTAGGCAGTAAATTTTTTGTTGTGCTCATACATCATTCTTCTGGTTCTGTTCTGTGTTTTTCGATTTAATCTCATTAGATTTTTATATATTTAGTTTCGTTGTTTTTTCAATTTTTTGAATGTTAAGATCCATCGGTCTATGGCAGTCAACATTCACCAAATTTTGGAGTTTTGTTTATTCACGTAAATTGCTTGTTTGTAAAAAAAGCTTGAAATCGGCCTTCCCTTGTACTAGTAGTAAACAAATTCTCGAATTCGAAATATCCCTTACACGAGCCCTAATAAAAAATCAATCGCAAGGGCAGAAACCGTATAGAGTTATGCTGGTCCATTTCACGCAAGGTTTGAGTGATTTTTATTGGAAAGGAAAACATTCTAGGAAAAAGTTTTACGACGATATCTTTCAGCGATGGATTTTATGTCCGATTTCTATCAGGAAGACAGGATGAGATCTCGGCTATTCGGTGCGTTGTGGTCCCCCAGTTACCTAATGGGATGTATAAAGGTCAGTACAAACATCAAAGGTTTATTGGTTTGTTTTCAGGATTTTTTCCGAACTTCCTTTCCATTTGATCAAACGTCGAATCACTTTAAGGCTGGTACGAGTATTTCAAATTGAAATGTTTTACTTCTAACGCTATTAGCTGTGGTTGTGTGGTACTTGGTTTATTGAGCTTGAAACTTTCAGGGTTGTCGAACAGGGAATATAATAAAAGACATATAAATATGATAAAATATTATACAAAAAAACTATTAATTGGCATTATGGTATAGAAAGTTTTCGGTAGCTTTTGTGACAGTTCATTTGATATCGATAAAAACAGTCTTTGTGTCTAGAAAGCAAACTCGAGCAGTGGTGAAATGCAGCGTCGATTTTCAAATTTCAAAAATCTGAAAAAGGTCCGCGGCTCTCGAAAACAGGTTTCAGATAACGAAAGTTCTAAAAATCATCAATCAAAGTTGCTGCCGCACTTACCGCAAAAATTTTAATTTCTGAAATCTATTATTTTTTTTTAAACTAAAAGAAATCAGAGAATGTCTGCTTTGGAGCGCAGGTTCGGTGGATTGAAAGTTACTTAAGACGCCAAAACTACCACGGATTTAAAAAAGTCGTTTCTTAAAACCTTCCACATTCTTCACTACAAGAGACGGTAAATTAGGGGCCGAATGTAACAAATGTAAAGCTTGAAATGTAACAAAAATAGAAAAGCGCCGATTTCCGTTTTTTGTAAGTAGGTATCAGTTACCGGAATTTTCGTAACTGACCCAATTTCATTATTTCGTAAATACAACCGGATTGACCCCAGGAAAGTTTGTTTTTCGAAACTCTGGTCTCCATTTTTGGAACATACCCCGAAAGTGGATATTTGGAAACTCTCCACACTCCTCACTTGGTAGCTTAGCCAATGAGGATCCGATTTTAAAATTTTAAGCACGAAAGAAAACCGGAAGTTTTACTATTTCGAATGCAGTTTGCAGAAGACGGAAGTTTGTAAATGCACTGACACTAGGGCCGGATTATTTCGGAAAAGTTTATTTTTTAAAATACTGGAGACTCTTCGCCTCAAAAAGAGCCCAGTTAAGGTCCCATTTTAAAATTTCAGAATACTGAAGAAAGCAAAGATTTGAACTTGATTTGAAATTAGATTTTTGAACTCAATTTTATGAAAGAGGAAGTTTGTACAGAAACTGTTTTGAAACCCTCCACACTCTTCAACCTGAAACTATCCCAATTAAAGGCGGATTTTGAATTTTTAGAAATGAAAAAACGCGTAAATTTTAGCCTTTCAAACTAATGTCCAGATATCGAAAGTTCGAGAAGGTCCTGGAATTACACCGGAAAAGTTAGTTTTCGGAACTCTCCACACTTTTCACCTTAAATCAATCCCAACCAGATCCAGCCTTTAAAATTTCGAACACATTAAAAAAGCTTAAATTTAGGGCTTTTGCACGTAGTTTTTAGATACCGGAAGTTTGCAACCGTTGTGAAACTACCGCCAAATTTCACCTCAAAATTTAAAATTCGTGTCTCAAATCATCCACACTCTTGAAACTAGACTTTGAAACTAGACCAATTAAGGAGTGATTTCAAATTTCGATAAGCCGAAAAAAGCGTACATTTCAGGATTTCGAAAGCAGTTTCAGATGCGAAAAGTTTGCAAAGACGGTGGAACTATGACCAGATTTAACCGGAAACATTAGTTTTTTGCAACTCTCCACACTTTCACAGCAAAACAAGTCCAATTAAAGACTCATTTAAAAGTTTTTTTTTCAAAATTATGGACAAAGTGAATATTTCCGGCTTTCGAACGTAACTTTCGTACACTGATAGTTCGCAAACATGTTAGAACTACCGCCGAATTTAACCGCAAAAGTTCGTTTTTGCAAACCGCCACACTCTTCACTTCACGGATTGTGTCCAATTAAGGGCTGGTTTTTAAATTGCAAAAAGTCCAAAAAAAAGGCGTGGATTCTGGGCTTTCAAACACAGTATTCAGATCTCGGGATTTGGAAAACGCACTGAAATTACGGCCGGATTTACCCGGAAATGTTTAATTTTTTGAAACCTTCCACCCTTTTCACTGCAAAACAAGTCCAATTAATGGCTCATTTTAAAGTGTCAAACGCATGAAAAAGCGGATTTTTCGGGTTTTCAAACGTAGTTTTCAGACACCGGAAGTTAGCAAATATTCTGGAAATACTGCCGAATTTAACCGTAAAAGTTTCTTTCTGCAACCGCTACAATCTAGACTTCGTACAGTGCCCAATTAAGGGCTGGTTTTAAAATTTTAAAAAACTATAGAAAGAGCTAGATTTTGGGTTTTCAAGCGCTGTTTTTAAATCTCAGAATTTTGGGAAATTCGGGTGAAATTACGGCCGTATGTAACCGGAAACGGTGGGGCTTTCAAACGCAGGTTCGGATATCGGAAGATAACCTCAATAAAACTTTTCTTTTAGAAAGAATTAAGCAATTTGTTCAAGCTGTTCTCAACATTAAACTTTGAGAAATCTACCTAGAAAAAGGAGGAACAAATTTGGGAATAACGCATAAACAAAAAGTACAAAAGATTTATAACTTTACATTGTTGCAGATTAAGAAATCACGAATGCAATTTGGAACGCGTTTTTCATGTGTTGGACTTTTGTAGATGAAAATGTCGATTTTTTATTAAAGCTGCTTTTAACTGAAATTCCTTGCAAATGTCCTACAATCAAAAATTGTAGTTCACTGTATGTCGTTAATTCGTATTGCTCGAAAATAACATTGTCCCATTAAGTGGTTGTTGTGGAATGGCATTGTCGTTAACCCATATAATAATGTCCTCTAACCAGCGAGAATGGGAACAGAAAACCAGCTTCCTTGAATTAACGGCCATTAATTTTCGTTAAAAGGTGCAAATTAAAGTAAATGTCCATTGCAAAGCAAATAATTTAGCTCGTGCTATTTAGTAGTGCCCGGTTGGAATTTCATTAAAACTTTCAGAATGTTTACGTTTAAATGTTTAATGAAATAAAATAATCAGAAAGAATGAACGTACCAACCAACGTATCAAAGAAATCAGGAATTAATTTTCAGATTCATTTATGCAATTTGAATTTTTATTCGTAGGTTTTGTCGCTAGTTCTCGCGTTAAATTTCATTAACAACCAGGAATTTCATTTTTGGCATGCAGCAATTTTTTCAGGACATGTGGGCTTTTCAAAGAAACGCCGTTTGTAGTTTACTTTTTGTTCAATAATTTTTCAAAATGTACATTTATCCTACTAAAAATGTGCTGGTGTAATTCATTTAAGTGTGTAGTTTTTTGTAATGTGGTTAATTTTGATAAATTTTTATATAATTCCAAAGACTGTTACATTTTTCATTAACATAAATAAGATGAGAAACAACGTAACATTTCTCAAAGTTAACTTTATTATAAAAAGTTCTGTTTTTTAATTATGTAATTATTCAATGAGCATTCCACCTGACAATTATATTTCAGCTTGCCTATTAGAAATAGTTTTACTAAGAATGCAAAAACCAGTAAAAATGGCTTTTATGGTCGATCAACTGCAGATTCCAAACCAAAAACCGCCTGTACCAAATGCGTTCAAAAAAATTAAGTTAATAAAAAAAATTGTGCTTGTGGAACGATTGGCTTTGATGCACTAGACACATAGCGCCTAACATGCACTCAGCATTTAATTCCGGCTTTATTCACTAATGCTTCAATTCATCTAAAACTCGGGCCCAAAAGGTTCTTTATACTTACACATACATTATTCTCCTTTCAACATCGTTCGGAAAAGTTCGCAATTTAATTTAGTTATGAAGAATGGCGAATCAAGGGAACTGGTTAATGAAATTAAAAAGGCGAAAGTGTGACGAACTTTTATTCCAGACTTAATATAAATGCTAGAAGAGTGAAGGGCTTTTTTTCGTTTAAGCATAAAAGGGTTTTTAAATTACCAGACTTGAAAGAAATTCAAGCTTAGTCACTTGGAAGTAGAAAAGTTTGTTTTTAATTTATGAGTTTTCATTTGTGTTCAACAGTTTTAAAATGATATTGAATCATGGATAAAATGGGTCGAAATAATATTCACTTCTTTTTGATTGTCCAGAAATGTTGTAAATTGCAACGGGAGCAAGTGAGTTAAGCAAGACGAGACTCTTCAAGTCCAGGCAGTAAAACCGAGACATCAACCACCGGACCATGGGAAATATTTTAACTGCAAATTGCTTTCCAGTTTAATTAATAATTTTCAAGCCTACTTAACTCTCGACAATGTTTTAGTCTTTAGTCGTAAAATATGACGCCACAAATGTATCTTCTCTCGTTGTTGGTAATTAAGTAAGTAATAACGTAAGTTGGTAATTATTATGTACTTTTCAAACTTCCATCGTCTTTGTTTTATCTCTCTGTTTTTCGTTTTATTAGCAATGTAGTTTTTCCGTCAAGCTATAGACAGGGATATTAAATTCATAATTCATAAAGAGCATTCAATTAGATATAGAATATTTTAAATAGACAATTTCACTGCAAGTATTTCAGCGAAATATCAGAAGGGAAATAATTGAAATTTTCGTAAATATTTTCCGGCAATTTAATGGTATTTCCGATTGCCTTAAAAATTTTCTAAATTGATTCCAGTAAATAAGTCCATGCCATTACCGGTCCCGTATTTAATTCCGTTCTAAATTAACAAAACGATCCAAAATTCCATTAGATTTAAAATCGGAACGAAGAGATAAAGATAATTGAAATTGGAGAGCGAAATGAAACGATTAAAACATCAAAGCGCATTTCATGAATAAAATACAAATGGGTAAAAGTCAAGCTGTTTGATAATAAGGGGACTCGGTCCAGAAACTTTTCGTTTCGTTAGAACATTGCCAACAAACTCAATCAACATATTAGGAGTAACTTAGAACCGGAAAGCTCATTATGAGATTTATAATGATTTTTTGAGGGCCAGGATTTTAAGCTGTAAGTACATTATTTTTGTGTAATTTTTCATACGCACAATCGTTTTGCTTGATTTTTTCTTGTAGAACTTTTATGTGTGTCTTTTTAATGTGTCTTTACTGGCCGCTTTTTGCTCCGGCATTTTTGACCATTGACTTTTGTTTTAAATCGTAGTTTTTGGTATTAACTAACTAATTTATGTTTTTTTCACTACAAAACCAAGCGAGTTAGAATTGTGCAGCCCATCCTTGAAACCGCTGAGTTTTTTGAAATCATATCATTGCTCATTCTGCCAGACGTTTTCCTTACATAGGCGCTAAACATTCTCAATTGCGATACTGCTGAGCAGACAGTGCTTGCCTTTGTGGGTCAACTTAAATGGTATACAAATAAAAAAATTTTGGCTGATTGTCCAGCATGTTTTATGAAGCTAGCAGAGGTATAACTGACCAGAATTTAGACAGCAGCATAAAGAACCTTAGAGAAACGCCTGATAACAATACTAATAATACACGACTCTTAACTCTTAGAGCAAATTCGCATATAAAGTATCCTGTTGATGCTCCGCATTGAAAGCATTCTTTATGTGAATGAAGTAAGTGCATCAAGTTATTTATCGCACGCAAACAAAAGTAAGTTTGATATGCAGTCATAATAATTAGAATTTATATGGTCTGCGAGCAGAATTCAGCATGAGCCAAGCCGTTCCAACATCAAACTGCTGGCTCATAAAAGTTCACGGGGCCCGTTAAATTGGCTCTATATTTCAGAATTTTTACTCTCGCGGCCTTGTTTATGCGCTGGCTGGAAGCGTAAAAGCCTTCTGCATTTTACAGCGTACGGCGGCGGGACATAAGATTGACTATTACCACACACGGGCTCTATATTCTGCTTTATAATGCCTATAAAGGCGAACGGTTGGTGTTTTAAAACTGGCGTAGGCTTTCATAATTAAAATCTCCTGCTGGCTAAACAAACATGTTGTCGACAAATGGCAGGCAAGAGGAACGATCGTGTTTTTTCCCATTTGAATTGTTTATATAACATCGAATGTGGCCTTAATGGGTACAAAATTAAATGACTGCGGTTGATTTAACTTTAGATAGCCTTAGTGAACATATGAATCCTAAAAATGTGCAATTTTGATAAAAAAGTGAGTTTTTTGAAGAAACCTTAATAGTCTTCAATGGACAATCGAAACCATGCTTGGCATAAATTAGAGTTCGTTTTAATTCCAGAGTCATTGTTATCATTCTCTTATGGCAAATATTGCAAGTCTAGATAAAACATTTTTTGTGAACGACACTTTTTTCGACACTTTACCATTTTTATACCTTTTTTATTGATTTCAATTGAGTTTTGCTAATTCCTGCTGTAACCGACTGTATTCTAACCATATGAGACAGTTTTAACACATTTAAAACAAAACGAGACACAATATGTGAAATTTTGAATGTTTTGCGACGTCGCGTGCACATTTCACTGTCACATATTGCCGAGATAATCACGTCTATATAACGTTATAAAATGTGGAGACTGATTATAAATTTGCTCGTCGTTTTACGTGATTATCACGGTCAGTGCTGGCAGTGTAAAAGTGTAATGTAGTAGTTGTAAAATCGCTGCGTTTCCAAATTACTAAATAATTGGAAACGCCTAAGTTTTGAGCAAGATGAACCCTAACAGAACTCACAATTATTTTTACTGTAGACATATAGGTAGCAAAAGAAAATACAGATAATTCACTTTAAAGAATCGAAACTTTGGTTTAAACTGTGTAATTGGGGTATCATGTAAATTGCAAAAATATTACCTTTTTTGCCATTGTCGATGCCTAAAATAACATTTTTTGTAAACGAAACAATTCAGCTGCAATTTTTCGTGTCGTATAGCGTGAATTTGGATACATCTAATGGACATTTGATGTTGCAAAAACTATGCCCTATAAACGTATAAAAAAATTCAACTGTGCTGTTTTTAATCAACATTTGCGCTTCTATTACAAACCTTAAGTCACTTAATTCCACTTACACTGATTGATAATTATTAATTTTCGTGGTTGATTGCCGCCCGAACATTTCCTTCTTCCAAGTTCGCTTCCACTTCCGCTTTATTAGTGCGGTTATTAGCCAAATTGCTGTTCCAGTAAACAAAGTATACTAATGAAATAATTTACTGGGCGTTAAACCAGTTAATTAGCGAGCAGACATAATTATGAAAATAATGATGTCCGCTGGGGCCGTCCAGATTAAAATTTATGAGGTTCCCTTTCCATATTTTACCACAACATTACGTTTGAGCATCGAGGTGCAGTAATAATTTCCACAGTGCTTTGTCCGGTTATAATCACACTCATCACAGGATGTCGGCAAAATACACTAAATTTGCGAAAATGAATGACAATCATCCACCCCTTTACACGCAAATAAATCACTCACTTTTCGAATAAACAATATCATCTGGTTTGGTGAGATTTAGTTAATACTCTCAGAACAGAATATTTACTTCTTACTTCCTTATTAGAAGAACAATCTTGTGTTTATACATGATATTTCTATTTTTTTTTGGTTCTTTACAACCAAGTCCTCAGCTACGTAAAAAAAACATAAATTGTTTAGCAAAACGTAAAACGTTATGTTCAGAAATCCATATTGCATGTGCAAATGTTACCACAGAGCAACTGTGAACAGTAATAATAAAAATAAGAAAATTGTATGATAAGTGAATTGAAATAAACAGAAGATTAGTGTAATCAAGCACAATTTGTTTATCTTTCGGGCTTCAGTTTGTTTAAATATTGCTCCGAAGAAAAGGAGGTTTTATCAGACAAAGCAAAAAATAGTGATAAGTGGAAATATTTGTAAATAAAATTTGATTAACATCTATTTTAAAAGGGCTTAATTCAGCAGTAAATTCTGATTTTTACAGAAAAGCTAATAGATTCCCTATTTTTTATTTCCTATTGTTTTGTAACAAAGTTGTGGCACTTTTTGTTGTGTTTTGTAACAAAGTTGTGTTTTGTTTTTTTTATTACTTCTGCCCATTTTTCTTATTAAACTTTTTATGAGGACTATATTTTTCAAGCGTGATTTTTTTCTTTTAAAGAGACTAATGAAATATGTGGGTTTTTCGGGTTTTTAGGCCTTCGTTCGGTAGAATTTCTTCTTTTCAACAAGAAGAAATTCTACCGAACGACGGCCTAAAACCCGAAAAACCCACTTGTTTCAAGGAATGGCCTCGAAAGTCTATCTCTTTTGATAGACTAATGAAATATCTAAAAATGTCTGGTTCTAAGCTCCTAATGACATATTTCGGAAATTTTTCAACTTTGTCATCTTGCAAAATTGAATATCAAGGAAAAGTAAATTTGAAATAAAAAGAGCATTTTATTATGAAGCGAACAAAAGAGCTGATGTGTATATATATCACAGAAGAATACAACGACTAATTATTATGAACAAAAAAAATCGTTCTTTCATCGGTGAATTTATTATGGCAGCGGCATTTTGCAAAAGAAACATTTTTCAACCCTATAGTATCGCAACACGCTTCCGTTCACATCGTATTTCTTTTCTAACCGAGCGCCATTAATTTAAAGGGCTCTAATTGCACCAGCTTTCAGATAATAAAGTATTCTATGAGAAATTAACGTTCAAAATCACAACGAATCCCCCCGAAACGAGAACGAATGATGTATGAGGCGCTCAACGGATACAAATTCCATTTGTGAGCTCTGTTTCCTGGTTTATCTTTTACTGATCGTTCATTTGGGTTGGACGTGATTTTCCCAGTTAATTAAAGTTCTCTTCAGCACCGATTGGCTGCTCTCTTGGCTTGTGTCGATTTTACATCGCTCAATGTCAGCACGGTACTGTTCAGCCAATTGATGATGATATTTTCAAAGGATTAATCATACTGTTGGCCTTAATCAGTCAAAGGCTCATTTTCAAATTCAGTCCCGAATTAAATGTGTCCTTTATAAAAAGAAGATCTTCTAGAAATTCTACTCAAATATTTCTTCAAGTTTCTCTATTAACGTTTTCCCTTGTTTTTCGAATTGTCTTCTAAATGGTCGATTCATCTCTGAATAATCCAGTTCCATTGAATTGCTTTTAATAGTTCTGTAATAAAGTTGTCATTATCTTTTAGTCAAATTCTACATTCCTGTCTTGGTTTTATAGATTTTTTCTTATAAGGTGGGTAAAGTGGGTTTCCTTATAAGGTGAAATATTTTCATTGCGTTGTATATGGCGAAACAAAGTAGAATTTAAAAGAGCTTTATTTAGTTGATTTCTTCTTAAATATTTTTAACATTTTCTCTTGCAGAAAGTGGGAAAAACGTTATGAGGAAAACTTAACAGTTCCCGATTTGTTATGTTTCCAATGTCTATAATTTTATTTTTAAGACTCAACATATTCTGTTCCTGTTGTGTGAAAACAGGAAATAAAAATACGCAAATAAAATTAAATAGATTACCGACAATTTAACAATTTTTTAGATTTTGAACTTGGCTCTAAAATTCCTAAAAACTTGAAAACAGTTACTTTCAAAAAAAGTTTTAATTGCGGTTCATGAAAGTCTAAAGTATGCACAGTTCGATGCGATAGATGTTAATTACGCTCCTTACGGAGGATTTGCGTATCGATAAATGCCTTTCTACCAAAACCAATAAGTATATTTCAGGCGAAATGCCGGCGACGAAGATGCAAAATACCTTAAGCTCTTTCAAATGGCGGTTTGAAGCTATTGTTTCAGATTTCTCCGGTATTAAGAGATGCACTAATGCCGTACACGTTCTGAATTATGCATGGGATAAAACTATTTACTAGAGGGTTTTCCCTCCTCCATCCTTCGATCGCAGGTTAACACGGGTTAAATGTGATTAAAGCCGAGATAAGAACAATAATTAATAGTCTAGAGAAAGTTTTAAATTAATTAGTGACTAGTTTAATTTTAAGGTAGGAGTAATTTTGAAAAACCATATCTTAAAAATTCCATTGAGAACAATGATAAAGGCGCATTGCAAAACTCATCAGTAAAAGAATAAACACGTTAGGAATGTGAAAAGTTCGGAAGCCAGCAATACACTCTAACGATCATAAATATTACTACTGAATTAGTTTGGAGTGACAATGTTCTCCTTGTTTAAAAAAAAATTATATTATGTATTTTATATTTTTTTTATCAACGTTTTCGCGTTTTCAAGTTTGCATGATTTTTCAATTCTTTCGATTCTTCTCACTAGAATGATAATGTTCATAAGAGTGTTTAATGGACTTAAATAAATCGAATAGTTTAATAAAAAAAAGATCTTCGATTTCAGTAAAAGCAGCAAAATTTGCCAACGTCAGTATTATATTTATATTTATTTTATTGTCGCTATTTAAATTAAATTCTTAGTGTTGGTTTGCTAATCCCATCACAAAAATGGGTTCAAAAAATCAACAAAAAATTGAAGATTCAATGATAATTTCAATCATGCCACCTTTAAGTGTAAAGTTTCCAGTTCCTACATGAAGAAGAACATCTGCAAATAAATATTTTATCTTCTATGTCTTCTTTCTAGGTCATGGCATTTTACCGCTTAAAGTGCCATCCAGTGCATCAGGGACTTGCATTCTTCAAACGTTGATAAACTGCACCACTAAAGATGGTACTTCAAGCAATGAACAAGAGGACCATTGCGATCTGAAGAGTTCATCTGAAATGCGAATAGTTGGTCCAGTTCGTGAAGTGATAATTCGACCAGCCAAACGCGCCTATCGACCAGAGGAAACAGGTACGGAATAAATTTTAATTTTCAATTATTTATTTGAAATACGTAAATGGATATGAGATAAATTAATGATAGTAAAATTGTTCGGAGTTGACTGTGAAATTGCAAACATGCGTCCAAAAAGCCGCATCTGAATCCCATTTATTTATTTGAAAAGTTTTACATTGTAACCCTTACAAGCTTTTCTAGAATGTAATTCAGGAGACAATTTACCTTCGGATTAATTCACCCTATATTTTTTAGAGGGCTGCAAGGCATCGTAAAAGCCAATAAACTGTACTTCTTTATTCCTTAATTTGAAACGTTAACGTTAAGCAATTTAAATTTTAACAGCTTCTTAAGGTGCTTTCGCACCCTGTCTTCCTGTTTCATTTTTCATTCAAACCAATATATTTTTAAACTCAATCGTTTGAAATTATTATTGATTTAATGTTCAAGATGTTTCACTGACATGAACATAAATAGTTCCTTGTTTTCGTATATATTTTCATTTAATTTCTTTGAACAAACAATCGAACAAAAAACACACCTCCAGACATAAAACCTGGAATAACAGCTTTTACCAACTGAATTACTTTTTATAGTACTTTTCTAATGCTGTCCTTTCAAGTGGGTTTTAAGCTCAAGTTACTTAACGGGGGTACAATATGAGATACTGCAAACATTCGGATGTTTAACTTTCAGTAACTTGACCACGGTTTAAAATGAAAACCGAACAAACAGCCACTAATGGACCGGAACATGAAAGGCAAAACATGCAAGAAAAATAGACATTTTTTTCGGATGGCGGATGGAAATTTTGATAAAACCGACAATAAAAAAACTGAATTATTAATTACCTGAAGCAATAAGATATTCATTGCCTTTTTGCCAATATTGGCAGCAAAATTACATTATTGAAAAGGTATAATTAACTCCCGGATTCAGTAGAGGAAACCAAACATGAAATACAATTTCGAAAGCGAAGCAACAAAGTAAATAGCAGCACTTGATTTCCGATTACCCTTACAAGTTTTACGTTGCAAAACAAAACATATTATTTTTAGATATTAATTTTTGCAACAAAGCTCGATCGCATACAGTTCGACAAAGGTTCATTTCGATGAAAAATAAATGTCGCTTTTGCAGGAAGTAATTGGATTTTCAAATTGAAAACCGAGAATTTATGAAAGACATTTGCCATGTAAATTTGTTGATGTTAGTTAGGAAGTAAAAAATTATATTGGAAACACTGATAAAAGAAAATTTACACTAGGAGTATTTAAAGGACATTAAACATACATCAACAATTTTTATTATTTTCAGTTTTTTACAATCTATTTTTGTGGTATTTGCAGAGCAAAGGATAAAAAGCTATAGAGACCAATTGACACATTGATTGCTAAAAGAATATTAATTGAAGACAGACCACAAATTGACATACTAGTGATCAACATTTTGAACTAAAATCAAAGCATTTTTTATTTGAATTTTAATTAAGTGTTTGAATTTAGGCTTTTCAACAGCATTGTCTTTTTTAAGAAGTTTACCATGGATTTGACAATTTAATAAAAAATTTAATTTTTGCAGGAAAAAAAATGTTTTTTTTTATATTATACTCAACCCCTGTTTTGCTTTTATGGTCTTTTCTTAAGAATTTCCAAAGACAATGTGGTATAGTATAATATATTCTAAATATAGACTATTATTACAATAGCTTTTTTATCATTAAATAAAAAGAAGAACTTACTTGTGTATTTGCTTTAAAAGTTTGATCTAGTAAGTGATGTCTTCTTAAATGTTTCCATATCAAATAAATTATTAATTTATTTAAAAGAAAGTATGTATATATAAAAAATACTATAATTCGACCACATTATTAAGATTAGAGTTTATAGTTTTATGAAAATAACATGTTATATTGAATCTAATTTTTTTTAAACGAATTCATTTCATTATTTGCTTGTTAATTGATTTAATTTTGAAAATTGTTCGCCACAAGTTTTTGCGGCCCAAAATAATGCGATATTATTTTCTCTAACTTGCAAATCTCTTGTTTCTGTTTGGCCATTTCCAAAAAAACATGAATATTTAAAAAATCTGCTTACAAAAGAAAAATCAACTATTAATTCCATGTTTTGTCTCCATTATTTGAGCTTCTCGTGCATTGAAAATCAATAAATGTATTTGTTTCATAGCAAATTGTTTGTTTCCTTTTTCAGTCTCATTCTGGATACTGGCACTGGATCACGATTTGCAAATTGCATCTGGCACCATTGGAACTATTAGCGTGAAAGATCCGCAAGGAACCAAAGTCGCTATATGGGATCAGGTGTCTTTTGATGGAGGTAATTTAAGAAATTGTGCTCAAGATTAAGCCATTATTATACATTTTTTAAGTTTAACATTTTTATTTTTTAAATTAACAGAAATTGTGCACCTGTGCACAATTTTATCTACTGCTGAAGCGTTCAAACGTTTGCAGTTGTTGTCTAAAGCGTTGGCTTAAAAATTGGACCAATAAATATATTATTTGGCTTTTTTCTAATGTTGGTGGATCGAATTCAATGAAAGCTATTTAGACATCTTTTTGTTTTTGATTAAAACAGCACAAAAAGCGAACGTTACGACTAACGTCCTCTTTTTGCAGATACAAAAACCCAAATTGCCTCTCGTAGTTGTGGCTCACGAATGTGTTTCCACACCAAATTTTATTACCTTTTCCCACATGTTTTAAACATACTAATGCATTTTCTTCCCTCGGGCTTGAACATAAAAAACCGTGCCCTAATGTAATGCTTTTCTCGCTTCGATTGTCGTCTTTTCATTATACCGCCGTTTTGCACATTAAGAGTTTACTCATTGCTTGCTTTTGATTATTCCAAATGTTCACTTAAAGCTTATGATTTTCCACTCACATACGAAGTCAATTTTAACAGATCCCATCACTTTAAAGACCTATTTGGCTCTGAATAATATCGATATCAACCCTAATGTTAACACATGCATGAGCAGCAATTACAGCAACAATTATAACTGAACGGTTTAATTTGGGAACACATAAATGTGATTGTAGCTCGATAAATACTAAATAAATTCGCCATTTCGATTTTAACGAACGCAAACAATAGTTCACCAAATAATCCACCCGATTGGTCTGACGGGTTGCTTCTATTTTAATCGCTTAATAAATGCCCGGGATTATAAGTATTATTTGTTTCTTTTATGAGAGCCAATTCTGGACTATACAGTGTTGTTTCGGTTTTGCATTGGATTTTACTTTAAAGAGCCAAACAAAAGACTGAATGATAGTTTTTGTTGAAACTCTTTTTTTATAATCAAATTGTGAATGTAATATTTATGAAGTAATAAATAATAATACAGAAACCACAGACTCAACTCTTACTCCCCTACAATAACTGCAGACGGCCAAACGACACAACCAAAAAACGACGTAAAATACCTTGGAATCACAATTGACCACAAACTTAAATTCACTAAACACGTACGAAACATCAGGGCAGAAACAATAAAGAGAACAAAACACTTCCGATCACTAACCTACAAAGACAGAGGAATTAGCACAAACACCGCCACCAAAAGATAAAAAGCTATTTGTAGACCCTTGCTAGACTATGGACATATACTCATGACCAACGGAATAGAAAGGACAAAACGTTATATACAAACAACAGAACAAATTGCACTAAGACTAATAACACGAATAAGACACCCCCAAAACCCCACTACACAACCCCTCCACCCAGCTACTATACGAACGCACAAACATGACAAAGATTTCGGAAAGACTCATACATCTACACACAAAATGGACAAACAACCCCTACAACTGGACCATACTGAATCCCCTTTGTCTTACAAGACCAACCAGACAATCCCGCTTCCGTTTCCCTACATCAACGCTACTCGAACACTTACAAACGCAACTGACTACTGGACAATAAAATAATTTTTTCTTGTCATTAGAATTGGAAAGTTTATTTAATAAGATTATTAACCTAGAATAAGAGAATTTTTATCTTTGTTTTTTATTTAGATTAAGACTACATGTATTAAACAAGGGCAGAAAGACCGATAGGTCGATAGCCTTTTTTAGAAATAAAGATGTTTACTACTTTACTACTACTAAATAATAATAATAAGTTATACTTGTTACTTTCTTTTCAATGTATTTTTTTATATGATATTCCAGGTGTTTTAGCTTATACGCTTCCTTTAAGCCCTTACGCCCTGACTGGAAGATGGACAATTACTGTGGAAGTTGAGCAATCGCAATTTTTCTGCACATATGAAGTGGCACCAGGCATCGGTATTGGTCAGCCAGACATCTCTGTAGCTGAAGAACACTACGTTGAATTGAAATTTGGAACAGAAATGCGTAGAAGATATAAACCAGGACTTCCCTTTTCAGGAAAAGTAAGCATTAAAAAAATTCTATAATTAATTAAAAGTAGATACTTTAATCGTCTACTGTTGATTGATTTGAGGACAAACAAGTATTCAGATCTTGGAAAATGTGTGATTTATAGGCAAAACCCGAACAGATTGATACAGTGCAAGATTGAGGATAAACAATGAAAAGTGAGATCTACAGATGTCACAAAATATCAAGGGAATATATGCACATTCAAATAGTGAAGTGACACTATTAAAGTACAAACAGTAAAGGGTAAAAGTGAAATTAATTAATTGATTTCCGCATTCTTAATATTTTCTTCTTAGAAATTATTTGCATGCTTTCATCTTCTCATTTGATATTTGAATTATTCCTCAACTTCTTTATTTTACTGCCTCGTCGTACTGCTGACAAAATATTTCTCCTGGTTTGCTGAATGATAATTTTCTATGTGGATTTAAATTTATCATCATGACCTATTGTTATCGGCTCTCTATTTGTTTCGATGCCAAGATGATGATGGCCCTTCCAATGATTCCTTAAATATTCGATCAGAATAGATATTCAACAGCAAAGATGATAGTATGTCTTGCTCTTCATTGTCAATATTCAATCTTGCTCTTCATTTCAATATTGTCTGTCCTGATATTGTCTTTTTTTATTTGCTTTATTCCAGTAAAGACTTTTGATTATTTGGATATCCTTAACACATATCCTAGTTGTGTGTAGTATTTTAAGGTTGATCGAGTCGAATTCTTTCAAAGGTTTTCTCATTTTTTTATATATGAAAACTGTCATTTTCACAGTTAATAATGTTCGTCTTAATACTGAAATTTAATAGCAAAGTCATTTCTTGTGGAATGTAAGTTCCTAAAAAGGAAAATTTTTTCTAATAAGCTGCAGGTAATTTTTTAAACTGCAGAAAGTCTGGATTGGAGTTTATGGAGTTAAACCTCTTACATTTTGCATGTACCAGGCAAATTTCACTACTTAATACAATAATTTATTAAACGATTAAATTCAAACAAATTTCCTTCTTGGAACAAAACTAATGAGAAAATCGATCACTTGCTGTGTAGTTCACTTTAATTTGATAGACAAATAAATTGAAGAATCGTGGCGATAACTTAAAGACAAAAACGCCGGTTTTACTAGGTTGAATAACCAAAGAAGTTTCTTGGAAGAATCCAAGGGCTCCATTTCGAGCAATAAAAACTTATTATTAGGGTAAAAGGCCATAAATTTTTGAACTTCTTGTCCATGAATCTTTTAAATTGGTTTCCAAGCAGTAACTGTTGCATTTTGGGACTTTTCGGCAAAATAAATGGCGAAGTGTGCATTATCTTAAGCGAGTATAATTCAAGTTTAGTAGCGATTTATATTTCAGCGTCAAGGTGATTTATATCACTCCTGAGGAAAAAAATATCGAACACTTTTTGCGGTAGATAAAAACCGGTGTATCTAATGCAAATAAATTGTTACTTTCTCTTCATAGAACGAGACATAATTCCGCACAATCTCCGCACACTAAAGCGAAATAAACATCCGAGACATTCGGAAAATAAATTTCCATTCCAAAGGGAGAGAACTGTCGTGCCGACGATATTGAGAAATAAATGTAATAAAAGATGGAAAAGACATTGTTACTTTCTGAGCTTTGTTTGTGATATCCGTGCAGGGCTTTCAATTCAGTTGACACACTTCAATAAGCTAAGCCATATGGTAACCATAGAATGCCAGTGATTTATACGTCTGTTAAGGCTGGAACGGGTTTATAATCTTCATCGATTTATCAAGGAGATATTTATGAAGATACTTATTTATTACTTTTGATAAATTAAGTGTTTAGTTAATGAATTTCAGTTGATCTCAAAGGAAATTAGATGAATTGAAGCTGAGCGGATGCAAATTTAATTATGTCTGATATAAACCAACCAAAGATTATACTTACATACATTTATACAACATATAGTTAAATCCATAAAACGAGAAAGTTTTGATGAACTACAAAAATCACGTCTTTCTACCTAATTTCTGATTTTGAGATTTTTTTCTCGTAAAATCAATCAGGTAGAGATTTGGCAAATTTTACAGTTGATAGAGCAAACTCGCATCTCTAAGGTTAGGAAGTTTCAATTTCCGACGAAAGCCAAGATGCATGTAGGAAATTTTCTAACTAAACTTATAACGACTCGGAAGAAAGTCAAGCAGACAAATTTCTGCTCCTTGAAATAATTTATGGTGAAATTATCCAGCCACAGACGTAGATAATTGAGCCACAGATATAGTTAGGGCTAAGCGGCGCAAAATTAACTGCTCTGCTCATGCTCTTTACAAAAAAATTGTATTTGTGATTTAACGCGTTTCGAAAAGAAAATAAATTTATAGAGAATGATTTTAAAAAGTCCACAATTACAATCAGGAAATTTTAATCACATAAAAAACGGATCTGGTTGTGCTTTAGAAATTTTCTTTTCAATAGTAACAAGTAGAAATGATAATAATATTGAATAAATTTGTAGAGGAAACGCCAATATTTTATTTCATAATTTTTTTCAAAAATTGAAAATTTTGCATTGTTTGGTGTTACAACTATAATTCTTGGCATTGTGAGAAGGCACTTACTTCCCAGTTTTAAAGTACTACTTTTGTATTTAGGCAAAGAATTTACTACTACGAAAATAGCACTTAAAAATAATTTCTTCCTGCTTTTTGGTTAAAAATGAGTCCAAAAAATTCTAATTTTTACGTTGTGCATTTATTTGATATTCATGCTTCCATGAAATAAACTCCTTTCGTAATTGAACTGTCAATATTGATACGAAATCTCAAACGGCAAGAAAATTGCCTCTCAGTAGAGCATAAAAGAGTCGTAATACATACAAAGTATGAAAATTGCATCGTATTTGCGTTATTGACAAAATAAGGAAAGTTAAGGCAAACGTTTCGAGACGTTAGCTGCTCGACTTGATATTCTCTCAGCTTATTCGATAGTCAATTTGCAGTTGAAATGTAATAAAAAGAAAAGTTCGCTGCAGAATTCAATGGTACGTTACAAAGCCGTTTTGCATGTGATCAAGGCAAGAACAAAGACTTTTAAAATGAAACTAAAACAAAAAACGAGCAATGAGAAAGGTGTTGGCTACTGATACGTCTGATAAATATTTAAATTAACTGTGTGGAAATGTGCAATAAGGAATTTTTGAAAGGTTTTTGAAGACACTGGAATATGTAATTTGCAGGTGGAAGCTATGAGCACTGAAAAATCCGTACGAGTTCGAGTCAAGGTTTACGATAATACCACATCAATCTACTCTCAGGACATTGAAATCTCCAATGGTGAGGGCACTTTTCTGGTGCCAGCTATCATGGCCGATAGTGACGTTATTCATTTACAAGTAAGTAAATTAGCTATGTAAAAATATTTTTAAAATTACAACAAAAATTGAAACTTTTCTCCAATAGCCATTGAATTAGTTTGTCGATTTTACTATTTACTTCGACTTTCCGAGTTCGAATAGTCATCCAGCTCCATCATCCATCTCAAACTTCGCCTCTTCTAGCGTTAATTCCGGTAATTCTTCCCAGTCACTGTTCATTACTATCGCCGATATTCAATGTATTCCTTCGATCTGACTGATTTTCTCCTATTTTACCTCGCAGTATGAACGTCTCACTTTCTAGAGGCTTTTTCGATTCGCACCTCATATGTTCATGTTTTTAAGCACAAACATTATAATTTTGAATAATTGTTGATACGTTTTACTAGTTTTCTTCTGATCCCTACGGAGATTAATTTTTAGTAGTGAGAGTGAATTATTTAACTGGAAAATATGTCTTTATCGTCCAATGTTTTACAGTTTTGCCTATTCACAAAAATTTGATACCCACATAACTGTTCTTTCAGTTAAGATTTGCTGAATTCTTCTTTTGCTTGATCATTATCTGTAATAGTTATTTTTTGAAATCGTCTTTTGAAAGTTGTGTTTGCTCGAAACAATCCGTAATCACTTTCAGTTGGAAAGGACATTTAAAACCGTAACAGAATTAAGGAAAATGTGTGCAAGCAATCTTCATGTAAAGAAATCTTTCAAGGTGCCATGTTTACGTTTTTACTCTACAGCTTCTAGAGCGTAAGAGATATTTATATGACTTTTTTACTAAGGACTAGTACAAACAAAAAGAAAAAGATCAACAAAGTCCAGATAAAACTTTAGCAGGATCAAACTACAAATATTTCGTTCCTTTGCAGATTTTTAAATAAATATGTACAAATGTTATCGCCTCTTTTTTCAAACATTGTTCTTAATTCCTTAGCTGCATCAACCGGGCCTGCTATAAGCAAGATCCTAAAATGATGAACACCAGTGTTATGTTGCTTAGCTAATCCTACACTGTTTTGCGAGAAAATAACATTAATGCCCTTAGCCCAACATCTAAGCATGGGGCCTGGAACAAAGGAAAATTTAATAGATTGATCATGTTTAGGCGGTAGCATGATAATAGGAGAATTATGTTGAGAAGCTAACAAACGGAAATATCAACGAATGGAAGACAGCTAATAAAAACTGTGTCGTTTCCAATGGAGTACCTTCCTGCATTAATAACCGAAATTTTTGACCAAAGCATTTCTGCATCGATCCCACACCAAACGCCATAAATTCCTTTACTGCCCATTACTCTTAACAGAACAACTATAAATCAGGGAAAAATATTATTGGGATTACGTTATCGTGCTCTTACGATTTCCTTGCAGGACAAGTTGCAGGAATAAATGGCCGCTATAAAAGCTGATGGTAACGTCCCGGTTTTATATCATGTGTAGAGAACGGTTTGACACAATATTATAGGGTATGACACACACATTACTTTGCGGCTTATAGTTTATTATGGTGTTTAATGTAACGAGCCCACTTTGAAGGTGTATAGTTACGAGCACCTAGCTTTAAGAAATATAGATTTATTTAGAAATAGAGTGAGGAACTTAGCAAAAAGTTTTGGATCGGACTTTAAGTGTAAGAAATACGGATTTATTGTTTTCCTTGACCAATAATGAACAAAACACCGAGCCATTTTCTCTAACAGTTTTTTAAACGCTCTGATCCCTGCTGTTTTATTAAAACCATAATCTAGCAATTTTTGTGAAACTGCGTCTTCTTATAAACGTTTGCTTTTTTTCCAGCCCAGTTTCCAAACGATTGACTACAGTTTGATTTGAGGACAGGGTGTTTTAAAAAATATATAAAGGGTGTAAATCGATGATTTATCCATTACTTATAATGGAAAATGAATAATCGAGAATAATCGCCAAATAATTAAGCTACAAATTGCAAAAAAATATATCGAAATTGATTAATTAGTATAAAAGTTAGAAGAATTTGATTTTTAGCAAAATTGGGACTGAGTAAAAATTGGTGAATTGTACAGAAGAAGCATTAAACATCCATATAGTTTGAAAACCTTTCAATCAAAACAACTCAGATCCTTTGATAAAACCCTGTAATCTTGATTTTTATATGATATATATATTTTTTTCATTTTATAAAGTTATATTATTCGCAAAAATTATTATATTATTCCATCCAAGCTAGAATGTGCCACTGTTTGTTCGCATGTAGTTAAAGAGAACTTCAGAAAATTTGTTTTACACTGTACGTACGTACATAAACAAACGCGACTTTCCACGTGAGTAAATAGAAAAGTATTTTTGCATATTATCCAGTAAATATTCAGAATTTTACGAAATACAATTGTGCGGCTGCAAAAATTGATGCTTAAAATGGGATCTATATACTATTTAAATCCATCCATTTTTAAGCACTTTTCTTATAAAAAGTACAAATGTATGAGTACAAAAATTGGTGAAAATACATTTTAAATGTTTAAAAGAAAGTTTATTAAATGTTTGTCGGTTACAAAGTTTGGAAGTAAATTTACAATCTTTGCCTTTAAAGAAAACCATTAGATAATAAGAGGTAATGAAAATACAAAATCTAAATGTAGGTTGAATTTAATGAAATAAAATTGTGCAGCTGCAAAAATTGATATTTAAAATGGGATTTATTTACTGTTAAAATCCAGCACATTTTAAACACTTTGTGGTAGAAGTACTGTCGAACGTCCTAATGTTGCGTTGTATAGCCTTAGTTGTAAAATATGGCAAAATGAGTATATTCCAGCCGCTAGAATTAAATTAGTAGCTCATGTACGATCTCAAATTGGCATTTAAATTCACTTTTTTCAATAATTTTCAATGTGTGCACTTTCTTCTTCTATTACAGTAGATTAGTTATTTTCTAACAGTCCAACTTGTGTTTTTATTTTCCAACATTAAGCCTCTGCTCAGTTATTTATTTTCATTCCGCCGACAAAGTTCCGACAATGAAGTCGAAAATAACCAAATCGATTGTGTCCCCGTCGCGCCTTACTTTTTGCCTTCTTTCCAAAATTCCAGTTTCGTTCTAATCCTATTAGCGCATAAATCTTGCACGCAGCAAACAACAACAATAACTTTTGCGGGTGGCAGTCATAAATTTGAGAAATATCCAGGAGTAGCGAAGTTCCTTTTTCTCTGTATTTACATTGCCACGTGATAGGGATGGCTGATGGAAATTTGAGGTTTTGCAACGATGATGTTGGATAATGTAGCGACATTTTTGGAACAACACTTTTAAGAGGTTTATAAATTGAGTGACATAAATACTTTTGCTCCTTGCTAAGAGCCTAACTCTGCAAGAGCCTGCCGAATATATATGGAACTGAAACAGTGAAATATTTGGCGAAGCAATCATCCAATAACCATACTTCAGGTCCCCTGGCATTTTACAAATTCACAGCCATGTCAAGCCTATAAATTGGCCAAATAAAAAGTTTGGCAGACCGCAAACATGTCGACGTAACAAATAAAATATTTCTACCAACTTCGCTTTTATCTTTGCGGAACATCAGGAATTCTAAGACGGTTCTCTATTTTGTTGCAGGCGGAATTGGTCTCGGTGGAAAGCAAAGAGATCGAGAGCCATTACGTTTTGGCAAGGGAACCAATTCGCAAATGGAATTCCTCATCGGACTGCTATTTGTTAATCGAAGGTGTGGAACACACTCTACAGGTAAGGAAAATTTGTGTTAACCACTTGAAATTTGTGTCCATACTTCTTAAGGAGTTTCTGCGGCTTACTTGAACAGTATTCGAAATAAGTGCTTGTAAAAAGCTCAATTTTCTTCTCACCTTTCAGATATTAGTTCGTAATGAAGCAAGTTTTGCTGTTCAAATTCATGCTGATGTTGAGAAAGTTATGATACTGAGAATAGGACGCAAACAGGCCAATGTGCAAGAGTCTGTCAAAAAAGTTAATTTTTTTGGGGGCCTACAAACGTTTCTGTGGTAAATTACTGACAAACATTCAACATAAACACAAACCCAAACCAGTTAACGTACCGGTTTTATATCATGTGTAAAGAACGGTTTTCCACAATCGTCTAGGGTATGACACACACATTACTTTGCGGCGTATATTTTATTATGGTGTTTAATGTAACTAGTCCACTTTGAAGGTGTATAGTTACGAGCACTTAATTTTAAGACAAATAGTTTTATTCATAAATAGAATGAAGAAATACACTCAGTTCCCAAAAAGGGGCGCATCAGATTTTTTTGGAAAATAAAGTTCAAAGGATTCTAATATCAATTAACTTTTCTTAGCATAACTTTTCGGGTGTGATTTTACGTTTAAAAATTCATCGATAATTTAGAATTTTCAAAAAAGTGAATTATGAAAGGATTAAAAATTAGTAAAGAATCAAATAAGAACTGCCCTTGTTAAAGTTTCTTGTTTAAAATACTTAATGTATTGTACTGGAATTTATCAGCATTTAAATTTGCGCGATGTAAATACTTATTATATTCTTCTGAATGTTAAGACAACACCTGTTCCAGTCCCTCTAAATTTCAAAAATTGCCATTTCAACACAACTTCATACGACTTACATTATACGAACGAAAAACCATCCGAATTTTACTACTTTTTTGGGTGATATATTCGTTCTTGAAAACGATTTCAAATTTCTATAAGTGAAAATATCCTAAACACTCTAAAATACAATGTTTCATGGACATTTTGCACCATTATTGATTAGAACTATAACTAATTATGCAACATTTGGAAGGTTTGGTTTTAAGCGAACATAATTTGGAAACTTATAGCAAAAGTTATACGAGAATTGTTAAAATTTTTGGCTCTAGTTTCTGTAGCTCTAGTATGTGTGTTAGTCCTTCATTGAAGTGTGATTAAGACATATCTTTAAAATACAGGACAAGTTTTTAAGGTTGCAGATCTGAGAACAAAATAGCAACCGCAAAATCCTGTTACTCATAAAAACATTGACCAACTCCAAAATAGTATCACCATAAAAACCGGAATTTTCCCAAATTCATTTGGACTCAACAGTATTCGAGACCGATGTATTGTAGCTAGAGCTAAAACTAAACAAAGACCTACTCCATTATTCAATGTCCCACAGCCATCAGGCGCAGACTTGTTATCCCATGTCTTCTCCGATTTCTTTACCTCCCGTCAGAAAAACCATATACGTAATGATGTTGTTCACATGTCCGCACAGGAAGCATTCCCTTTAAAAGAAAACGGGATCTTGTTAAAGCAGATGAGTAATTATGTATTGCTCAGCGGGCATTCTTGGTGTATTATATAAATGGAACAAATTTTCTAGTTATAATCAGAGTTCTAAATAACATTGTAATAAAATGTTAAAATTAATCAGGCACTATATTAATTTGTTGTAGCGAAATCGTAAAATAATGTTCTCATTATTTATGTTTTGCTATTTGAACAGTGCACAAATATCATCGTAATTTTGCTGTGCTTTACAACTTTCGACTCGGCAGTGCCGGATCACAGCTAGTTTAAAAATCCAATCTGCTTGATTGATGATAAATTGATAATAACTAATGGTTAAGCAGAAGTTTGATTTTAAGTAAACAGTCTGGTTTATATGTACTTACATTATACTGAGTGAATTTACGAATGTTTTTAATACTTTTGTTATATCGTGTTTACTTTAGAGTACTTTAATTTTGCGTTCTTTGGTTTTAGTTTTAGAACTTATTTTATCTTAATTGTATTGTGTTTATTGTTATTGTGTTATTAATTCCGCAATTTGTTCAAATATCACACAAGTAGTTTCTATTTCATATTTTGCTTTTATTACTCGAGGCGCAAATTTCACATTAAAGATTTATTATTTCCCTTTTGATTGATTTACATGCGGCATTTTAAAACCAATTTGAATTAATTTGCTTGAAATACGTTTTGACGGATATTGTGCGTTTATGCCGTCATTATTGTTCTATGAGATTTTGTTAGTACACAGCATTTTTTCATTTATTGAAGTTTGGTGTTTTTCAAACAGTTTTATAACCTTTGCTTTGACTTTTTCTTCCACAATTCCGTCTTTCTGTCTTCCTTTTCAAACGGCGTGACAATAAAATGGGGTCAAGGGGAAGCCATTATTACGATTTGATATTTAACATAAATAAAGAAAAAATTGCCTTAAATTCACTTCGAAAATAAAATATTGTAAAAAAATTTTATGGTGAAATAACCGTGGTAAGTCCATTGGGGATTATATTTTTTTGTTCTGATTGACCAAAATCTCACCTTAATACAACTGATAATTAAAAGTTTAAGCACTTAAGTCACTTTATCATACTTTTACTTAAAAAATTACTTAATATCCAGGATTAAAAACGCGGCCAGAAAATGAAATAAATAAATCGCGTAATGTTTTATGTTTCTGTAACTATTAGCGTGATACCGTGGCAAATAAATCTGCATGAACTATGTAAAAAATCGACATCATCCATCATTGTAACATTATCTTTGTCGGCAGCCCGAAGAGGAAGCGTACGTGACCATTCTGTCCACATGTCCGTGTGAAAGGGACGTGCATTATGTCATAACAACGGATGGACGGATAACCGATTGGGCTCCAAGGGGACATGAACAGATAGTGCCACTGGACAGACCGTCAATGGAGCCTGGACCGACTTGCAAGCTGCATTTTAGGTAAGAAATTCACTGAAACCCACTGATTTTTCGATAGATGCCAGTGAAGTCACTAGGTTTTTCTAATGCATTGTGAAATAAAAGATTTATTTCTGCCAAAGAGACCCAAAGGGATCAAAATGAAAGTACATGATAATTTTAAGTGCATTAAGACTTGGTGTTGGGTCTACTGTTTCCTTATTTATTTTAAGCCGGAAAATAACATTTTGAATTTGAGAAGGAGTTTTTTATGTCCCAGAAATGTTGTTTTATTTAGCGGTACTAAAGTTACAACGTGATCTAAATGTAAGCGTTGTTTTGTGCAATTTGTATGTGGGGTAAAGCAGCAGAAAAATATATAATAAAAATAGCTGCGGGAGTGCTGGGTCTAAATATTAATCAGCTATGGAAATTTAATAATCTCCCAAAATATGACTTATTTTTAATTATTTAAATTATATTATTATTAATTATTATTTATAGAAGATAAAGAAATAAGAATTAACTTTTTCAACTAATCTGAGAAGAAATTCCATCGAAGTTTACACGAGCCAGAAAGCTCAGCAATGTCAAGTCCCCGAAGTTGTAGAAGAAGTTTTTAAAGTACACAACAATTTTTGATTATATTAGTTCGGTCAGGTCTAGAAAAGCTTTTACTTTAAAAGCCCCGTTTAAATGAAAATGACTTGGAAAAATGTATAAAATTCATTATCGAACATCAGGAGTTCATTGCAATTACTGTCTGATAACTGGGAATTTCCATATGTAATTTGTTGATGAAATGGCAAAAAAGAATCGTTCTCTTAAGACGTTCGATTTATTTACCAGCTACGCTCAAAACCTTCAATCGACTTTAGCAGCTTTTCAAAACTCCGCCAATTCAGCTTTTATTCTAGATTTCAAATCAGTCTCGATCTGGAGCTTTACCATTATTCATTCGTATCTTAGTTTTTACTTTTTTATTTAAGATATTTATTTGACCCAGTTCCACTTGGATTACTGAATGTTTGACCTATAGATAGTTAATAATCGCTGGAAATGATTCTTCTTCTTGCGGTTGATTTTTTGCTTTTTTTCTTGTCTTGTATTCAAACCTAAAACTTTCTGAACGCAATATTAAACTACATAACAGTCATAATAAAAACCCTGAAATATGTTATTTTCTCTGGAAATTTATTAATTTTATCAATCATTCAGTGAGTTTTTCTATTATTTGAAATTTTCTATATCTATTTCTATTTCTAATTCAATAATATATTTACGTGCAAACATAGCCGCGTTTCATTTTTCTTATTTTACATCTTACATGAATATTTTTTCGTACATGTCGTTTGCATCCATGTTTAACTGTTATTATTCATAAATTATTTCCTTTTTCTGTGTGCATGCTGTTGGTCCAACATTAGTCTCAAAGATTCAATCAACAAGTTATTTTCGTTATGTTTCCTTCAACAACTTCTTTTTTGCTTTGCTACCTATTGTAACTTGCCACAAAAAACAATTATTCAAGTTTTTTTCAAAGAATTTTTCTTTCAATCTGACGAAGGATTAGTGAATTATTTTTCATTTTTTGTTACTTTAATAACAGTACCTTGCCTGTTTAAGCTAAAATACATCAAGCATCACATAAAATATAATTTGTGTTGGTGAAATGTAAGAATTATCGTTCAAACGAAAACACAAAAGAATAAATTGCAAATTACTCTTTACATTGTTACAGAATTTGTTAGTGATGCTGCAAAACTCTGTTTATTTCCTTCTAAATAACAAAACGCAGCATAACCCTCAGTGGTCAAATCCTCTAAAATAAATTCTCTGATAGTCAATAATCCTTCTAATCCCAAGACCGCCGGATGCAACCAAGATCCATTAAAACACACGTTTGGTACCAATGGCGCAATAGTCCCTATAATCTCTTTCAAAGGAAATAAAATAGGGGATAATCTGGGTAAACGATAAGACTAATAGAGAAAGCTTTTAAAGCTAAGCACTTATACTTAGCCAGCATTTGCTCGCATTACTGAAGAGTTCTTAGACGAGCTCTATGGAACAGTCCAGTCGCTTTCCGATTGAACCGCAAACATTTAATTTTGCTCAAATGGAAAACGCAGGTTGGTAAATTATTCAAACCAATCGATATTTCATTAGAGTTGAAGATGGTAACTTGAAGCCTGAGGCCAAAAGTATTAAGATCACCAAAAAAATAGATATTAGAACGTAAAATTTGGAAATAAACGCAATACCTAGAAAATCTAGAGCTAAATTTACAACATGTGTTCATGGCAATACAAATGAGGTAGAAGTTTTCATATTTTCATGGAATAAAATTGAATAGCATGTTAGGCTAAATACGCTAATAATGGCTAATATACAAATACAGTCAGTAAATATTTTGAAACCTATCAGTTCTGCTATTACCTAGAAAACGCACACTCATTTTCCTTTCTGACCTTTAAGTAAAAAACCGATGTACAAATATAACATTTACTAGTAGAAATAGTATTCAGTTCATGATAAAGAGCATTGTTAAAACTGGAAATGGCCTGTCCAGTTCGACAAGCCATATTCTGAGCTTACACTCAAAGAGATCCCAATGGAGAGCAGGATAAACGATAAACGCTAACCAACTATTCCTGCAGTTGGGCATTGTTTACATCAGACAGATTTCGCAAAGCCGCTTGGAGACAATGAGAGCATTTCTAGGCTTCTGTTGGAGCCATTTAACTTGCTCTTCACTATCTGCATATAGACAATTGGTCGCTGTGTTCAAAGCCCCACTTTGATGGTTGGTTTCTGCGTTATCAACCAATAGAAAGGAGTTTTTATTGCTAACTAAACTACATTGAGCAATTGTAAAATAGAAGTTTTAAAAACTCGGCATTAAACTTGAAGGAAACAATAAGGTTTTAATGAAAAGTAGAAAAATGAAAAACAGGAAATGATTGGAAGTTTTCTGGTCGTTGGGAAAACGGCGTTTTCTTCAGCTTTGCATTCTAATGGCTAATGGAGTTTTTCAAAGTTGGTCAAATAGGAAAACCTGCCAAAGAAATTCGAGATTATCAATATCGTCCAGCTCCGGTTTAAACAGCGGTTTCGAAGGCTAATTATTTTAACAAACCTTTAATGACTCGCCGATTTCTCACGTTTTGACTTCCAATTGTTTACAGGCAAGGCACGTTCGCATCTGGAAAATTATTGGAGAATATCATGGCAAAATATTTTCGAATATGCTTTGAAAAGTCGCCTTAAATCCTTTACATTTCCAATTTTAAAATAAATTTCAACATTTTGTCTTATATTGTGGAAGAGTTCGAGGAAATTTTAAGAAGTTTGTTTACTAAAACATAACTTTTAAGAGGGCCAATACAAAGAACTTTACCTTATCAAAAACTTAGGAGGATTTATGCATTTTTTTGGAGTTGAGAGACGCCAGTAACTTCTTCTTAAAACGCATAGACAAATATTTGTAAGAGTTGTTCTCGGTCAGGTAATGATTAATTAATTAAACATACAAAATTTAAAGGCACCAGAAAACACTCTAAAGCTCTGTAGAGATGTAGAAACATCTATTTCTTTTCAAACTAATTGTAAAAAATTTTAATTTAATCATAAAATAAAGCTCCAATTCTGAAGTAGAGACTTAAAAAGCTCCTTCTCTTTTATGTAAACTAATGATAAGAACTAATCCAAAATCGTTCACAATAGAGAGTTTTAAAATTTTCCCAAATTACATCATTCTTTGTTATACCATAATTTCCTTCAATTCTTCCTCTTTAAATTATGTTTTTCCTGGTTAATTTTTCATAGCTCGTAATTGGCATAAAACAAACATGGCTTTGTAAAAAATGAATTGCATCAGGACGTGTCGCCTGTAAAAGCTGATTTAATGGAAACCATGAACATGAAAAAACGCCGAAACGAAGCGGTCAATAATAAATATTACAAGCAGTGAGTTGGAAGAGAAAAATAACAAAACAACAGAGGCAAATTTGTTTTGTCGGTGGAATCGCGTGCCTTGTGATTACGGCATAATGAATGAATAATAAAACACTAGCAAAATTAAATTTTCTTTGTCGAACTGATCTTCATTAGTTTTCTAAACAGTTCATTTTTGTATTATTATTTTTGAAAGTTTTTATTTTTAGATGTTTTGCTGTGTTTTCGCTTATATCGAATTACACAGAACTGTAGGACTAGTCCAATTTTACCCGGAGAAATTTTTGACCGAGCCGGTAAATAAAAACTTCAGATGAAGAGAAAGAGAAGAGAAATTTTTGTTAAAACAAACTTCTCTCAAATGCATTTTCAACAATTTCGTAATCTATTGCTCTGTGGGTATTAGCTTTTATTTTTACCTTCTCGTCCGGAATTGGTTTTGTGATTTTATGTTTTCCTATTATTTCTTGCAACCTGTTTTTAAATGTGTTCAAACAGTTTGCTCAGAACCGGTAATAAAATAATGTAGTTTTGTATTTGTGTGTTGTTGAATCCTTTGTTATCTCTTTTTTATTGCGGTTCTTCCTTGTCTTTAAGGCTTTGGTGCCTTTTTGCAAATATTCAAAACCATTAAAAACAGTTGCAACCAATTCCATGTTGACAAAATGTTCTTTGTGTCCAAGCTCTAGTTTTATATTTCAATGAGAAAAGTAGGTTTCATCAAGCGCAGCACTTTCACAAAAATGTAAGTCAAACTTAGTGGAAAACTCTGAAAAGTATTATAATTCCTAATATTAAAATAAAAAAGATATTTCCCCGCATTTCCGGAAGCCTCAATTTACTTAAGATGGTTAAAAGTTGAACTAGTCGCTTTCGTGAATAACGTGCGGTGGCTTTTTCGCTTTGACGCTAATTGGCAACTAACATTTTCCATGCCCAAAGAAGTCGTAATTGCGACAAAATTCTCTGCACAGTGTTACACCTATTTCCGCAAATTTTGTGCCAAGCAAACATTTGCCAATCGAAATAGTTGCTCACTTAATGAACGAATGCTTTGAAGTAGTGCGAATTCCCCGTGCGCTCGAATGAGCTCAAAGTATATAAAACTATTCGCAAAACGCTCATTATTTCCCATTTTCCAATGTAGGATTAATTTTATAGAGAGTAAATTTCCAAGTGCTTCATGTACCGCAATTTGCATTTTATTGAGCATACGGCAAGAAGGAAACTGTCCTTGCAAAACCGGGGAAACTTTTCAGAACTGCCGCTTTGTAGTTAAGGTTGACCCAAGTTTGGCTTCCGAACTTAAGCATGTAATTGGCTGTAGCGCGAAAGAGGAAAACTAAAATACTTAAGAGAAACTTTCCAGTCTTTATGGTCTTAGTATTAAATCAAACTTTATAATTGTGTTTTGATAAAAAAAACGTAGTCGTTTTTATGTGTAATCGAAAACATGCAAAGTCAAAAATCTTCTTGCTAAATATTTGGTATTAATTGTGAAAATAAATAGTTTTAGTTAAAAGAATTTTTGGTTTTAGCGAATCTGGATTTAATAATCAATTAATCGATGATTCACTTGAATAATTGTTATTCTAAAAATGTGTAGTTCAGTTTAGTGAATTCTAAGTTTAACCTTTGCTAGTACAAAACAAATTCAAGAATCGAGAGATGTGAAAAAATGAAGAAAGCAAAGAAAATCTAAAGGATATACAAGCAATATGATAATACAATTGCTATCGTTTATCATTCTTTCTTCTTCACTGTTGCCCGACATTTTTGAAAAAAATATTTTTAAGAAAAGTAAAATTCCAATTCTTCCATAAATTTTCGAAATTGTGAAAAATGCTAAAGCCCGATGTAAATAATATAATAAAAAAACACATTCTCAAAACTAATTATTTATTTAAACTTTTAATGAGAACTAATAAAACATCAGTAAAATTAATTATAAGAATTATTTTAATGTATGAATTACTTTGATGATAGCTTTTAACCTTATTGCAATTACATTACATTTGATCAAAGTAATGTGTTTTCCTTAAATTTTATTGTTATTTTCGCTTATTCTGATTCTTTTTTAAGTTCATTTTTTACATTGAAAACACTTTAATTCAACTTTTCAACAAAACCAAACGAACCAGATGTGTTTTTCCCCACAGGACGTACAAATATTAATGTAATCCTTGCGAAGTTTTATTTGTTTGGACTTAAATTATAGCTGGATCTCAGCTAATTAAATGTCTTAAATAGTTAAACAAGTTTCGCGCTACTTGGCAACAAACTATGCAACGCCCTTTTAACTCAAATAGTAATGTAAATATGCTGGTTTTCTGAAAGTTTCCAGTTGCTGCATGCCGAAAGTTTGATGTTGCTGAACTTTTCCCACGCCGACTTTACTTTAAATTCTCGAGTACATTGAGCGAGCAGATGGATGCTTTACTAAAAAAAAACTCTATTGCTAATATAAATATTAATTTTTCTTCCAGCTTTCCAGTGCAGTCCGTCATGGCTCCAGTTAGTCAACTGTTGGTCTACTATGTCACTCCACAAGGAGAACCAATAAGCGACGTTATCAGTTTTGGAGTAAAACTGTTTGATAAAGGAGTAAGTGCATTATTTGTTCAACTATTATTTTTTAATTTCTTGTAGAAAAAAATCACTAAGTACCAGAAAATGTGTTTAATTTTTTTTATTATACTTTGTCAGCTTTAATACAGAGACCATTAAAATTTTATTAATTTAAAATGTAGGTGTCCGTCCATATAGAAAATCGCGAATGGTGGTTACCATATCAATCAGTCGATCTTGAAGTGATTGCAGAACCTTCTTCACTAGTCTGCTTATTAGGAGGACGATCAGAAGCAACCAGTGATTTACGATTCGATCCTAGAATTAGGTAAGTGAACAGACGACATTCAATGAAAAATCGACAAAAAGTGAGATCATCTGCCCTAAAATTCAACTACTATTTCAACTCTTATTCAAATCGATTTCATTTAAAGATTTTTGATGCATTTGAAATGGAAACATTATTTATTTTTTAAATCTACAACAAGTAAGAGATTTCCTAAAATCGCAAAAATTTATCAAACGAAAACATTATGTTAAATTTTTCAACTCAGTAAAAGGAACGTGAGCTTAAAGAAAGCAGTTAATTTTAACTGGTTGTATTTAAAAAAAAAACACCCTTTCCAGTAATCAAGAATAAACCAGTGGCAATCAGCTAAAAGCAGAATTTCTGTTTCTATTGATAATACACAATTAGGCGTAATCAAACTTCCAGACAAAAGCAATTTAAGGCGATTCGAAATTTATGAGAGGATTTCAACGGCAGATCCGGCCGGGGCTTTAGTCTGTCCCGTATTATTTCTACAAAGTGGAATTGGAAAGTAATGAATTTATCGTTAGTCCTAATCCGAAGAACGATTTAATTTAAAAATTAGATTTTCCGATTGCGAGATGTTCATTACGACCGTATAATGCTCAAGTTTACGAACCGGAATTATATAATCTCTTGAGACGAAATCTTACTGGCAAATGGATTTACTGTCAGTTCTTCGTTATATTAAGCCGAAACGGCGTTCCTATTGAAAGCGCTGAAGCACTGACGATAATTAAATTCAATCGGCAAACAAACCCTCCTGAGTAACATTTAAAGGACGTTTTCTTCGGGCATGCTTATATATTGTAATCATTTGCAGAAGCTCCTCATAAAAAAATTAACTTGGAAAACTCCGCGAAACTTGACAAAACAGACCACAAAAACTTCCGGATCCTTAATTTAAATTTCAGTTAATTAAAATGAATGTAATTAGATACCGCGGCGGGGCAGAAGCGATTTTTTCTCGAGACCACCGAATAGCAAGCAGAAGAGGGTCAGGAATTGAAATGTTTGGACTGAAATTAGATCGGAACTAATTAAGAATTTAAATGACGAGAAAGGCTAAATTAAATTAGGCTCAAAATGACAGTAGAGTGGAGAATCGATTTAAATATGAAAAAAATATGCTGAAAAGTTGCTGAATTTGAAAGATAAACATACTCTTTCTTCCCACCTTAAATTTGTTCTTGTTGAAAACTGCTTTGAATGGAGATTTATATTTGAATGAACATTTACAAGTCCTACATTTCTTTATTTGTTTAGCTTCTTTTATATTATTGAATAATTTTAATTAATTGTGGGACAAAGAACGATTTTTACCGTCCGTTTGTTTGTCTGTGGAAAAATTTGATAATTTGATGGCTTTCTTCGAAGAAAACCCCAGTAGTTTCATATAATTTCCTATTGCTGCAGTGAGGAACCGACTCCCTCGCCCATAACAGAAGAAGTCGACTTTCTAGAGGCCGGAGTTTCATATTTTCAAAGAGAGTGTTCAAGAAGAGGCGATTCCGGAATGTCGGCTATTTCCTACAGGCAAAGAGGATCAGGAGCTGGACCGTCCGGTCAAAAACGTAGGCCTCCAGAAAGCTTAGTTGGAGGCTCCCCATATGATCACTTATGGATGTGGACATGTTTTAATTATTCGTAAGTAATTCACACATTTATTCAATATAATTAATATACTTGAAGGACAAGAAGCGCGCGGTATAAAAAAGTTTGTGTTAACAATGAGTCATACTACTAGGCGCCTCAGGATATAAACGTAATCGGTATGTAATAGCTTACTTCTCGACCTAGGTATATAATGTACTATTTCTCATGGTTTTAAGTTGTTTACGTGATTTCTTGTGGTTCAAGGGCTTAAAGCTGAAATCTTAATTTATTGATAGTTTTGATTGCTTTATTTTATTACTTTTGTGAATTTCATAACTTCTGTCCCTCGTCCACTCTAATCTTCATGCATACAGTTTTGAATTGAGCATAAAGAACCAAGTTTTCATAAAATGGCAGTGCCTTATGAAAATCAAAATTTCTCAAGTCAAAGACATCAAATTTTTATTAACGTTTCAAATGGAAAAACTTTATACAAGTCGAATGAAATCGGACTTTGGTCTCTAGCACAAACAAATTTTCTATGAAAGTAAACCCAATAATATTTCCTTTGCTTATTGTCTGAGGTCACACAAGACATAAACTGGAAAATTTTTAATCAAGCTTTATGAGTTAAAATATAGAGAAAACTTACTGATCATATGTGGCTGACCTATTTCAGTTAAAGCAATTTCCTCTATTTGCCTTCATAATAAATGCAAACGCCTTTATGTTTTCATTCGCTTAATGCCTTTGTTGGTATATGATAAACAACTGGAAATGGAGCAAAGTTTCTCCAGAAGTTCGGTTAGGAAAGGATATATTAGAGTAGTGTGCAAGTCGAAAGTGTCCCTTTCGGTTAGTGCGAATTAACAGTCCGCCAGCAAACAAATAACTTTGGAAAGTAAATTGTCTTGACAAGATAAATTATGAACGTTTCCCCATGCGATGGAGCATTACTCAGTAGTAGTAGACTGTCCTGATTTATTTCACTTCCATATTACCCTATTTATAACCGTCTGGCTTTATTTGATACTTAATTGTGTTTCTCTGACTTTTCGTTATGACCGATACTCGTTAACTTCAAATGAGAAATCAATACTTAACGCTACTATTCATTTGGTTGAAAATCCAGCAGAGTTGCTCTTTGGGGTGAAAAACATGAAATGAACCATGCCGTTTGGAAAGAATCAACAAGAATAAGCTGTTATATTATGCAAGCAAACGGAAATGAAATTCAACTTCGACAACGGCGTTTTGTTTAATGAGGCAGGTTCAAAATGAGCATTTTTATGCAGGCAAAAAGCTTTGCAAATTTAGAAATTCAAACTTCAAATTAATTTATCCTTTGGAACTAATTTCTTATTGTCCCGGTGCTATATTTTCAGCAAAAGTTTAAATTTTCTTATGTCGACATTGCCCAAGTAAGTAAACAGGGCAAAATGTGAGCCATTTTTTTTAAAAAATTGAGTTTAGGACAGAAACTTTATTTTTTACATCGTGGTTTATTTGATCGCTGTAAATTTTACATGAGATTTGCATGCAATTTTTTTTCTTTATTTGCTCATAATCTTTTTAAAAGTAAGAAAAATTCAAAATTTGTAACATTGGTGAAGCTTCAGTAAACGTTACTTGTATTTGCAGCATTAAAAGCCTGGAACAGTTTTCGTTGAAAAAATTATTCTAAAATCCTGGATATACTGTCATAAGTGTAGAGAAAGTGATTAAAGTTTAAACAAATAGGCATTTTATACAGTTTCTTAAAAAATACTAAAAATATAGGTACAGTTTTAGTTGCAAAATCCAGTCAGATGTTTGTCTTTAACTATTAAATTATAAACTAAAAAAAGGAAATCGAGGGTTTAATGCATTGTGTACCTTAATGTAACCTTTAATAGACCTTCTATATATTTCAATTTTATTTATTTATACATGTAAATTATTCTAACTAAGTAAACTCATCACAATTGCCGAGCTCATATTATTTTAGCAGATTAATTTAATAATTTTAAAGTTAATTATTGCCTTTAGAGCACTCCGGCTTCCACATTATTTTATAATTAGTTACAACCGGCTTACCTAATTATATCGAAATGTATGGCTTTGTCCACATGTACTGCTGGTTATAAATAATGAATTATTGTTATTAATACACTCTAATTATTTAATTATTTTGGCTTAACATCATTGAAAGCTATATTGTATTACTCGACATTGAGCTTTGTCCAGCACATGTATCGCTTCTAAAGCCAGAAGAACAATGACGAAAGTGCACATTTGTTTTTAGTTAATGATAGCACTAAAAAATATCATTAATTTTGTTTAAAATTCAATATTTTGTGAGAGCAAGTGTGCTTGAAAGTTGATCCTTTGAATAGATCAACAGTGGTTATAAAATAAAGTCGAAAATCTAAGCCAAAAGCCGTTAAAGTTCAGCAAAGCTTGAATCATTTTCTATTTGAAAAATAAGAAATACAAGCGGGTGAAACTTAAAAAAAAAAAAACTCTTCTGACGCTTTGGACAAGATCCGACATGAATCCTTCATCAGTCCATCTACAAAGAACATCAGGATTATTAAAGAAAACACGAACCAACCAGGAATATTGTAATGTGGAATGTGTAATTTTTCAACTTCCTCAGCTTTAAGGAACAAAATTTTAACTCCTACATAAGCTACCCCGAAAACTGTTGATTAAAGCCACACTGGAACCACTTACGGCACTTAAAGAGAAGACCTTTTATTTCTTATTATCTATTTCACACTTTCGATCGTCCAGAAAGGATGAACTATTTGTTCAACTGGAACATTCCATTACTAATTTCTCAGTTCGTGCCTCCCGGGGTAAGTTTAGGTGAACGATTGCAGTAAATGGAGGGCCGTACAAGTTTTGAGCCAGAGACTAGTCCTTGGGGGAATTACGAAGAAACTTACGAGAAAATTACTTCGACTTGTGTACGGGTCTTGCATCGGATATGAGGGATTCTTGAAAAATCTACGAAGGGCGCTTTGTGTGCACGGAATATATAAAATTCGGGGCGCAGTAAAATGTTTTCAACTAGAGAGCTATTTGATACAGCTACAAATAAAACCTTTTGATTAGAAGTTCACCAAGAAATATGTTGCCAAGAAAATCGTACTTAGTACCTTAAGGTGCCTTACAGGGTGTTAAAATTTAAATAAAGTTTTGTTCAATAAATTCGTGTCGGAAAGCAATTATTAGCTCACACCGCATTATTTGTTACTTTTCGTTACAATTTTCATTAGAATCTGAAGCCGATTTAGTGAGAAATTCCAATGTTAAATAGAAGCTGTTTAAAGATTCACAAAGATCACAAAAAGATCACAAAATTCACCTGAGAATGAGACATGACACCTTTGTTAAATAAAAAAATATTTTGCTTTGGCTTTGGGCACTTTAAAATGTAAATTTTCGGGTGAGTGTAAATGTAGATATTAGTAACATGTGACTTTTCAACAATGTATTATATCAAACTGAATTTTTTTCGAGCTTTTAGGCCATTATTAGTTAGAAAGTAATTATTTTCCACTAGATACTAAAAGCTCGAAAACCTCACAAGTTTCAAGCAATGAAAGTGAAAGTCTAGTTCTTTGGGTAAAGTTTTATATGTTTGGAGTTTTATTTTCAGATCAAACAGTTCGTCTACAGAACTTTCAATTAACACCCCGAAAGAAGCAGGAAAATGGTCGATTTGGGCTTTAACTGTTTCAAAGGCTGGATTGAGGTTTTCCGCGCCCGTTAAACTAGAAGTATTCAGGTAAAAAAACTTCTTAAGAAGTCGATAGTTGAATTACTTGCAATATTAAAAATTTGCTTTAGTGATTGCATTTACCGAAAGATTTTTTCAATTTGATTAAAAATTGATTTTACTGAATTTATATTAGATCAGCAAAGACTCAAATTTACTACTGAAGATTTTCTTTGAATATCAAAACATGTTTTTTTCAGACCACTAACTGTTGACTTCCATCTTCCTCCCAGTTTAAAAGTGCGTGAAATACTCGAAGTGGATATCAAAATCGGCAACAACATAAAATCCTGCGTTGATGTAAGTTTTCGGAAATCCTATTTAATTTTCAATCAGTGAAATTGTCTTCTTAAAATATAGTATAGTATAGAAAAGTAGTTTAAAACAGCGACAAATTCCCTAGAAATACAAAAACAACTTGAAAATTCTATTGGATCTTTTATAAAGGTTTTAGATTTTCAGATTTGCATAAAAATGCAAAAGATGCAAATGGAGAAAGACACCGAAACGTATTTGTAAAGATTTTAAATAATAAACACTAATATTGACTGGAACCCAGGAATTTCTTTTGGATTAAAAAGATGCAAATAATTAAGACGAAAGTTCTAATAGTAGAAGTGAATTTCTTAATAAATTTTTCATCTTTGTGAGATCTAAAACTTAAATATAACGGGCAATAAATCGTACTTCTCGCCTGTAAAAACTAGTGGTTATATCAGTACATTTTCTAATATATCATCCGATTTCCACTTGTCAACGCTGAAGAAGCCAAATATTGCAGTTTCAAACTCTTTATTCGAAAATCCCAACGCAATTGTAGTTGTTTTGAAATAACAAATCGTCTTTCAAGTGGAATTAGATTGACTTTGCAGCTGCAAAGTTTTTGTTCGTCTTCGCCATATTTAACTTTCCGATGTCGTTTTCCCCGATTGAGTCGAGATAAAAGGAAACTTTTCGTCGTATGGTTCGGCATGAACCAAAAGTTTAATCCGTTCCGTTTGGGCTGACCTGAAAATCGTCAAACACTAACGCGACCTTATTGAAAAGTGCTACACGGTCAATAAGCGCTAAGCTGGGATTTCGAAACTGTTGAAAGTTGCTGGTCTCAAGAACAACAGCTCACTTGAGTGAAGTATTTGCCAAGTTTAAGTTCTTATGAAAATTTTATTCGAAATCGATAATTTGAAGTTTTATTCTCAATTTGGTTCTGATGGAAAATAGTAGTCAAACTAGTTTATACCAAAAAACTATTTCATTTGTTGACAAACAACATTAGCAAAATTTTTTTCTTAAATAAAACCGAAATTAATCAAAAGTAATTGAAAAACGATCACATACACATCAGACAAACAATTTAGCTTGATTGCAACAAGAAAAGTTTACGAATTAACTTAAAGCAAGGTTTTGATTGGCTAGAACAGAGTTAAATTAATATTTTAGCGTAATAATCAAATTATTAAGTCGTTTAATTTCAAATATCTAAATAAAAATCAGCCACGATTTGTTTAAACTATTTCCAAACATAACAAGCGTCATCATGTACCAATGTATAAGTAGTTTGAACAGAAATATCAAATACATATTTTAGTGAGTAAATTTTTAATTTTTGAACTTTTTTATGATCACTTAATTTGCTTTATTATAATTTTAATCCAGTTCCTATTGAATTTTTAATAACAATTTTTGTGTTACCTGCTGGTGCAGTTAGATAGGTATTAATTTTGTTTCCTTGCCGTAATAAGATGATGGAAAAATATATCACAACTGCATAAAGAAAGCGTAAAAAATAGATTGGAAGTGAAATGAAATTGGTACCTTCAAAAAGTGGCACAAAAATCAAAGTAAAATAGCAAGTATAAAGTATAAAACACAAGGTGTATATTATATTTCAGGTAACAGCACTTTTAGCTTTAAGCGAGGGAGCTCAATTTGTAAGCAATGGACTTTTATATGTTACTGAAAAATTGAGACTGGGTCCTCTAGGTGCCACTTCCTTAGTAGTGAAGATTCTGTCCGTTGTTCCAGGAGCAAAAAATCTAACTGGTAAGAGCTACTTTATTAAATTATATGATTTTTCAAGTTTTACGTTCAACTTTGTGGATTCAGTTTCTTTCTCTTGTCAGTAAAGAAATACAGGCCGAAATGCGATTTACAACATTGTGTTTTGTAACACAATGTAATAAATTATTACTATTGTTGTTATTATTATTATTATTGTTATTCTTGCAATACTAATCAGATTTACAATTTCTTCCCAACTTTTTCCGAGGCGAATTTGATTGTTTTCAGTTGAGGTAAATGGATATGCGAGCTCCACGTGTGAAGGTCGGGAAAACATCAGTAATTCGACACTGTCTGGAGCAGTAATTCATTCGGCAACTGTGGAAGTTTTCCCCGAAGGATGTGAAAAGATCCACACAGAGAGTTCGTACTTTTGTGCAAACGGTAAGTTATGTCTTTCCAGATGATTATGCTCCGCATCTTAACAAAGACAAACCATTTATGTTGTCATTTGTGGTTTCTTTCTTTTCCGTTTCTTTGCTAATTTTTTTCAGGATTTTCCAAGGAATTTTAGTAAACTTAAAAGGAAAATTTTCTAACAAAATAATGATAAATCATCGAAAACGGAAAGAGGATCTGGGCTTTGCTCGCTAATATATTAAGTGAAATATAAATTAAGTATGTTCTATGGTTCTATTTAGAACACCTGATGTTTTCCACAAGAGACAACTACAACTACCAATGGATGCAGGCGCCGAAACGTCGGGAAAGCATGATTGTTGAAGTGAAAGTATCCAGATCGAAAAGTCTGGGTCCAATTCATATCGCTTTGGCTGAATGCAAGACGCAACCGGATAAAGTGTATACAATTACTATTGGCGACGCCGATAATACCTTGAGCCACATTGGAAGAGGAAATCGACGTAAGTTTTTTCAGGACGAAATGAAGAATAAAACAAGATTCGCTCACAGAAACGTAATAGAACGCAAACAAAAAAGAAACCAAACGGATTTTTAGTTTACTAATCGCTAAATTGCAATTCAGCAAATTTAATAGAGAATGTTTTGGAAACAGAAATTACCTCTTATCTAAAGCTTTCTGAAGTTCTTAAATCATCGGGAAAAACGGAGTAAAACATTATAAACCCTCCATTATTAATAAATGAGTTAATTTGTCACAAGGATTTTAAATTATGAAGAAAATTTCGTTCTTTTTCCTTTTGAGATGAATTGAGACTGACTAGAACGTTATTCAGATTTAGGAGTTCAACTCACTTCCAGCGAGACTCCGGATATTTTAGGGGAAGACACATGGAAGCTCTATTGGATCACGTGGAGCAACAATGTTATTTCATTCGGTGCCGGATCGTCTCCGTCCAACAAAACGTTGCTAAAATGGAAAATGGATAAAAAGGTGAAAGTCGTCGAAATCGGTTTCGCTTCAGCTTGGGGCGCATTAGCCGGGTTCAGGTAAGACACTGAATAGAAAGATAGAAGTCATAAATATTAATAGCATTCAGGTTCGCTTAGTCGCCCAAAAAAAATCCCATGAGAATATAGGCTTTTATGGCCAGTGTTTCATGAATAAATCAAGTTTTTGCAATAATGAAATGTAGTATTGAATCACATGTGAGACTGGTTGGCGTAGGTGTAGCCGAAACGTCAGCTGGAAATACTTAAAGGAAAAAAGTACACATTTATGAGTGTCTTATGCAGATAAATAAGAGGATGTCATATTCCAAGTGCTGCCTCCAAATGCACTTAAATATCAAAAGCATGCAAATATCGGTGAGCTAGTAAGAAAAACTCGTATGGAACAAACCGCTAACACCATCAATCTGCCACAATGACGAAGCCTACAATATCTGATGGATAAGTTAATGCGAAAGGGGATATGAATAATTGAATCCATTTTTCACGAAAATAGGCAGAAGTAACGAGACGTGTAGAAATGATTTTTTATGGTGATAAATCTTTGTGTTGGCGGCAACTTCACAATGTAGCTTTTTGCTGTTATTTTTCTACCCAATGTAGATCATTTTTTGATGGATTTTCGATTCCTGGAGTCAAGAGGCCCTTTAATGTAAAGTTTGCTTATGCAATTATTAATCATTAAAATGCGGCTCAATTTTTTTTCTGTTATTAATTATTATTTTAACTGAATCTTTTGAGTAGTTGAGGAAGTAGAAAATCTACATTTGAATGCATTTTTTCCCGATCAACTAGTAATTTGAAAGAAGGAATGCATACTTTTTCTGTTTATATTTTTTGTTAATATTGATTCCGACTTCAGTTAGGGGCAATTAATTTTTATTGACCTGTAAGTTTCAAACGCAACTTCAGTAGTTTTTGGATCATTTGGAATTAATCCATTACTGTTATACCACGATTTTTTCCGAGATTAAAAAACTTCATTGATTTTAATATGTAGTTGGTGAAGATTCAATGCAATCTGCATCCTGCATATAAATCAGCAGGTAGATAAATAACTTAAAAAAAAACTCAATAATATAGTAAATAAACATAAAATCGTTCAGCCTTTAGTTGAGAAAATGAAAGAGCTTTCTATTAATTCTTCATCTTTTTGTTCCTTTCTTTTTTGTAATTTTGCATCATTCCTCTTTTGTTCTCTAATTTTGATAATGATGATTTATGTTACCTTATATTTTTTAGTTCATAATTTTCATTTTGAAGCGAATTGTATAAATAACATTTTTCTGCTGTAAAGTTCTGTGCGTCTGTTTCTAATTGTATTTTGTTTATGTTTTGTGTTTTGTTGTTATTTTATTTTTAATAAAATCATTCCGGACAATCTTACTCAAACTTGCAAAATTAATTTCATTAAAAATATCTATCAAATTAATGTCTCTCAAGTTGCTCAACGCTTCAACAATTCCGAAAAGTACAAAGAATTTTTATTGAAAGAACCTGAAGGCAACTGTAAAAGTTTTCATTTCAGCATACAAATGGGCAACTTAACTAAACATTAACGGATTCCCGTCGTTTCGATTGGCTCCAGCACATAAATATAAATGTGCTAATTTGCTTCAAAGTGGAATAGAGAAGCAGAACAATGCGGGAGTTTTATTTTAGGAGCGATATCTTCCGGGAGACAAGTTCAAATTAAACACAGAGGCGATTGGTTTCCGGGCTGAAGTTATCATTAAATTAGAAATTCCGAAAGGAAAATGCGCTAAATTTAAATAAGCAAAAGGTGGACGCAATGGAGTGAATTAATTTCAAACGCCCGAATTTCTATCGAATCGTGACTGGAGCGAATTTGTCGATTTGGTTCAAAGTAACTTTACGAATTTGATGTATCGGAAATCAAGTTTTTGCATTACCAGCTTCTTTTTGCCCGAGTTTTTCGCGGAAGTTATGAAATATAAGATTTGGGAAATGTTTGTTTTTCTTTCGCGGGACCCTAACTTTGCCAAATTAGAACATGAGTCGAAAGGAAAACTTGATGATTGGTAGTTATCAGAAAATGGAAAATTACGCGCTTGTAACAGTGCAAGCAGGAATTTTTATATTGTCAACATATTTTTTTCTGTTTTCAGAGTGTGGAGCTTTGATGAAAAAGATGGTACGAGTGAAATCCTCGATCTCGACCGAATAAAAGATGCAGTAACCGACTCTCAAAGAGGCGATTTGACGTTCGTTGGAGGTTTAGCAATTCCCAGAACAAGCAAGTCCGACGGAGGAGGTTTAGTTGGGGCTTTGGCCTCCTTAACACCTCTACTCACTGTGGGGCATATGGAAGTTACAGAACCGAATGATCGTCTAAGGCTGGATGTTGTTCGAGTGCTTCCTGAGACCGTAAGTTCTAAATAAAGAGCAATGAGAGTTTTAACTTTTGAAACTAGTGAAACTACAGCATCCAAGGTGATTGACCACTGTAAAGTAATTTTATTGAAATCAAATTAATTCGCAAAATAATAAAAATTAGACACTTCAATTACGAGAAATATAAAATTATTAAAACGTAGCTAAAAATACCATAAAACTCGAATCGTGTCGAAACGACAAGTGAAAATAGCATGAAAACTTGCCCTATCAAATAGTTTCACTAATATCTGAAGAGTTTCACCGGTTAGTTACTTCGTTCAGTGAAAAGAATAAAATAAAATACTAACTTTGTTTGCCCAAACAGTAAAGCTCTTCATTTCAGCAAAAGTCTTTTCGTGTATGGTTTTTGTCAAGTAATTATTAGGAGTCGGAAAATGTTTTTCTAATTTTTTCATGTGTTTTTTTTTTGCAGATTCAAACCATTCTTTCATTCAAAAAACAGGACGATTCCTTCAGCGAACACCCAATGTTGGGCAGTCATAGAGTTACCGTATCAGTGTTGGAAGCTTTGTCGAAAATTCAACTTTACTTCAATATTGATCCAGATTTAATTCAAGCTGTTAAAAGATGGGTTCAGCTGCGGCAAGAAGATGATGGTCGTTTTACTCCTTTGGATGGAGATGTTAAACTCATTGACACAAACAGGTATGAATTATTCGCGATTATTCTTCAGTTGCCAAAAGTAATTTTAGATAGAAAAAAACGGTTTTTATGTTAAACATTTATTTCCTCCTGGCCTTTGTGAATTGGAAAATGTTTTAAAATCCTCAGTTATCGGAAGAAATTAAAACAGAAATTCTACCCTCAATTACAGAAAGGAATAATTATTTTATTTAGAGTCGCAATAAACCAGAGTAAAAATTGAAGTAGGAATGAATTCTATGAATAATAAATGGCCCTACAGGCTAATTTTATCTATTATTTCACTGAATTTCTGGTGATTTTTAAAGTTTCATGATTCAGTTTTTCCTTTTAGATCTGACTCTCAACTCTGAAAATGTTATTTTGAAACACAATTGAGTGATCACTTTTTCCACTCCATTTTCCGCATCGATTTTCCTCCCATTATTTACTGTATTTTTTAAACTGATTCCAAAAAGTGGTGAACTAAATAAATGACAATTTTACCATAATTTTAAGCCGACGTTTGTATCAGTTATTTCATAATTTTCAAACTAAGGCAAATGACATTTTTAATGTGGAATAATTCATTGAATAAATCCGCTTTAAAGAAAAGCTAGAAAGGAATGCATTTAAACCTTACTTGCCTAAATTCCTCAAAAATGTGTTGCCCAAAAAAGCAGGAATGTACAAGTAAATATTAAAAATGCGTAATATTGCCAAAAAATTGCATCCTTCAAATTTAGACCTATTAATATCATAATCGCTTTCTAAAACTCCCACAACTATATTGATTTGGTTAAAACTAAGTAATTATCCAACCAAAAACTTTCTAAATCTTCTTGTTTGCCTTTCTGGAAAATGAGCAACTATAAAGTTCCCAATTTAAATATGTAAATACAATTACCTACATTTTAATTAAAGGCAAATACATTTTTTTCTAGTTCAAAGGGAGCAGTGAGGAGAAACTTGAGTGCCGAAGTCTTCCATTTCGAAAACATCGTGGAGATTACTGCCGAAACAGTAATCGCTCTCTACGAGATTGGAATAGAGACCGATGCCGATTCAGGTAAATTGCGGTTCAATATTTGAGCTAGAACTCGAAAAGGTCCACGGATAATCCTCAAAGATGTAATGGAAACCGGTGTTATTATCTCTTGAAAAATTCACTTCGGAAAATATTTTCTTTAGGGCATTGACTATATGACTCTTCTCTAACTGAAGTGTACAGTTGACAAAGAAGGGACGAATTTGTTCTGGAACGTTTAGTGGCTATCAAGTTAAAAAGCAAAAAAGTTGATGAAATTGTACTTCTCTATTAAAGAATTCAGAAATTATGTGGATACTAAAACGGTGTTTTAAAGATATAAATTCAGAAAAAGCAAGATACAAAAGTTTTTCCATTTTTTTTATTTCAGATACTCTACAAAAAGCGAAAATTTTCTTGGAAAACAGCTTGCCCAATGTGGAATCCCCTGAAACCATTGCTGCAGTAGCTTTCGCTCTAGTTTTGGTAATAATTTTGATTTCTCTTAAATTCCAGTGTTTTATTTTCTATTGTAACGTTTTAATAGATAAAAAATGTTCTTGCTAATCCACAATTTTATTAATAATACAGGTCAGAAGTGCAACAGCAGCTTGGGCTGTGGAAAAGCTTCGAAATGCATCCACCACCGAAGATGGCGAGTTTGGATGGCCTAACTTTACCCCCAAAAGAGACGCTGCTGATTGGCTGTATGAATCGGAATCTCAGAATGCATTTGGGCCAGTACCTTGTGTTGGTAAGAGTTCACACACAATTTTTAGTTTGTAAGTTCTTGCTAAAAAAAATTGAAACTAATTACATTTTTTTAGCTACAGTCGAACAATACCGAGCATCTCTATACGCTCTATCCACATTCTGCCTGATCTGCGACCTGAAGAGCGCTCAAAGTGTGGCAACGTTTTTAATCAATCGCTCCGAAATACTGGATAATCACTACGAACTGCTCTATCCTGCAGTAACAGCATTCTCAGAATATAATTCAATGGCCAACGATCAGCACAGGTTTTTACCGAATTACATTTTTAAACTTAATCAATAATTGGAAGTTGTCCTTATTAGGGAGCTGATTATTGCGCTGGCAACTTCCGGAATGGAATTTTCGGAAACTTTGCACTTCAACAACCATGACTCCTTTTACAAGGTGGACTTGCCCAGTTTGCCCACGAAAGTTCTGCTTTACGCCACTGGAGCAGGATGTGCCACAATTCAGGTATTTTATAGCACTAGTGCTCTAAGCGATACGTAATTAAACTTAAATTGTTTTTAGGGCAGAGCTTTCTATTCCACTTATGTGGTTAACGACAAAACTAATCTGCTGGAAATCAGGTCGGGAATAGTGGAAGAAATATTGCCAGATCGCAGTTCGATTGAGGAGATCGAAGGAAAATTGCCGGCTATCAAAATAGAGACTTGTTTTAAGTGAGTAGAGAGGTTTTGAAGGGCTTTATTCTAAGCATTCAAAGGCTGAAAGTTTTCCAAATTTGCCAACAGAAGAAAATTATGTCTTCCTAAGCGGAACATATTCCTCGAACGACGAAAATTTTATTTTGTGTTTTGTATATTGCAATTTAAGAGTTTAAGAAGCAAAAGGAACTGGTGAAAGGAATAAAAGGATAAACTCGTCAGATTTAATCGGCTGAGCAGAACTAAAGACAACATTAACGAAAATATGAGAGATACATATAAAAAGAATGAGACACATTTCCGTAAAATAAATTAAATTAGATTTTTAAATTTCGACATTTTTTGCAGGCTTTTCTTCACAATAAAAAGATTTTTCAGTTTAGAAGGGATAATTTTCCAAAATGCTTCGGGCCCAAAGCAAAGCTGTTGTAAGATATATTTTAGGTCATTTTACCTGCGAGAAAACTCGCATATATAAATGGTGAAAATTGTTATTTTCTTCTGTATTAGGTCGCAAATTACACCTATCTAACCTGATGAAGAAAATTTTAATTTGTAAATATTGCAAAGTCGTCAGAATTAAACGGTTTAGTAGAATTGAGGGCGAGGAAATTAACTAAAATATAGTGAGGCACATTTCCACAAAAATCAGTTATTTTACTTTCAATTTTCAGATGGAAAGGAGATCATCCATCTCCAGTACTGCGTTTAGAAGTCACTCTATTCTCCGGGTTCGAAGTAACACCGAACCCGCCTCAACTACTCAATGCACCTCAACAAATGGCCGAAATGCAACACGGAAGTCGAGGCAATAAACTCTGGTTCGTATTTGCCAACATTTCAACACCTTGTCCAGTCTGCGTCCAGTACAATGCACGAAGTACATTCGTAATTTCGGCAATTCGGCCTGCTTATGCGAAAGTATACCCTGTGAGTCGCGAAGATCTGGCTGCTGATGTGTTCTTCCATGCAAAAGGAGCGAGTGCTTTACTAAATTCCGTTGGAAGTGAGGATATGAACATATGGTTTGGTGCCAACATTGGCTTGTATGAACGTTTTGAAGTGCCAGCAGCATGTGAAAAGAAGGAACTGGCCACATCAGCTAAGAACATTCCAGGGGAATTACCGGTAAATTCCAAAGAAGTCAAGCTGGTGAGTTTGATGGCGTACACGATAAATGCCGAGAGTGAATCAACAATGCCAGCAGGCACAACTCAAAAAACAGACCCTACGACGGAATATTCAAACTCTGTTCAATCTAACTCATCTACCACTACCCAACCTGAACAGCCATCGACCATAGAGCCGGTAAAGTTTTACAAAGCAAAGAAAGTCGTTGGTCCGAAGTTTAGGAAAGTGCTAATAGGACAGGTGCAAACGGGAAAAGCATCGACTACAAACATGAAGTTTGACTCAAAAATATCCAAGCAAATTTCAAAGGAAAAGCCGAAACTTGCTCAAAACATTTCCGCAGCAACTGAACTTCCAAAAGTGACTTCACCAACACCAGCAGCTGAGCTAAGGACGCACCAAACGATACCAGTTTCCACCACAAAGTCCTCTAAAGTGAAAGGGAAGTTGTCTGGAAAAAAGTCGAGTCGTCCCAATGTGATACCTCACGTCAACACCGAACAGATTCACGAAATTCCTCAGAAGCTGGTCAAAGTCAAAGTAGATGATGAGTACAATGGCATTGCGGACCATGCGGATAGTCAGTACGTTCTGCTCAATAAAGATTCCCTATGGGACATGCTGAAAGAAGCTGTGAGCGACGACGTGAAAAGAAAGGAGTTAACAAATATATTGCGGGAAAAGGAGAAGTAATCTGTATGGTCAGCAACATCGGTTACTGTTGAAGAGTTTTACTGCCGTAATAATCCATCCTTCTTCCTCTAGATCTCTAACTCAATGGGCAATCTTTGCAATAGACGCCGGTGCATTATTCAGATTCATTCATTTAGAGAAAGCTTCTAGATAACAGTAGAAGCTGCTATTAAGTGTAGTTAAATCAATAAAAATGTAATTAACGAAGAGATGGTCGAAGTATTGCAAACATTGCCCTTATAGAAGGCAAAAAGAATTTTCCCAACTCAATTTTTTAAGATAAATGTGGCTTTGAGGTTTTGGCATTAGTTAAAAAAACATAATCATGTTTCAAAGTTGGATTGTTTTATGCTATTGCGAGAAATGACGACAAAAAATTGCATGGCGCAACACAACTCACATACTATTTTTGTCTCTGAATACAACTGAAATGTTTATAAAATTTCGAAAAATCTTCTATTAATTACATAAAAAATGTTAAATGTTTTTTAATCAACATTTTGAGTTTGAGCATGAAGAATTCCGAGAAAGTTCGCTGTTCTTGTTTTAGTTTGTCCTGTACCTACTTAATAACGTCTATATTTTTCGTTTTTGAATTAATTCGACAATCTCGTAGATTTTTGAGCGAAGCTAAAAGGGTTCTGCCAAAAATCGCAATAAGATTTGTCGATTTAAAATAAAAATAGTAAAGTTTCAAACTAAAAGTTTTAAAGTATATTCTGGGAAGATCTTGAGAGATAAATAGAGCACATAAATTCTACTAACATCCATAGTAAAGTCACCATGAAGTTCTTCAACAACACAATTTTCGACATATTTTTGCTTGTATTGAATTAAATTAGGGTAAAACTGGATACAAATGCAAAATTTTTGTCATCTAATGCACTCCAATATGCAAATTGTCTCTTTTTATAACACGCATTTTTGGCTTTTAAATCTAACAACATTGTTTTTGGAGTTACTGTACTTTATAAACCAAGAAAAAATACCGGCTTTTAAGAAAGCCAAGCTAAATTGAAAGCACAGATGTACAGGGGGGACTAAATTCGATTGAATGTGTCTTTCGCGTTTCGCAAGCCATAAAGCTATTAAAACATTGAGACATTCGTTCAAATTTTTCGAGACAAAACTCTTGGAAAAAAAAATTGGCACCCCTAAATATTCGCTTTCCGTTTTAAATTCTGTCCATAATTCGACTACTTGGACGGTTAGAATAAAGTAATTTGTTATCTTTAAATCAGTTTTTCGGTTGCAAGAAAACTTGCTTGCCATATTTTTAATATTTGTATATTTTTTTGAGATTTTATCTCAACTTATTTGCTTTGAATGTAAAAAGGAGCTATATTTTTTTGTTTCGCAAAAATGGCGAAAATTTGAACTCGTGGTGCGTTTAGTTAAATTTACGCTCTAAATCTACTTTCCCATAAAGTGTGACTGCTATTTTATAGTTTTCAAACAACTTGTAAAAAATTATGCACAGAATCAGGCCTTTTATACAGTTAATTCGACTCAAAACACACACACATAACGCACATATCGATAATTAAAATAAACTCTCCTTTCAGAAAATAGTAAGGCTAAATTACAGTCACTAATCCACAATCGCATATTGTAATCACACGAAAAACGAGTGATCGGAAAGAACCGAATTTCAAATAGTGCTGAGCAATAAGTGTGTCTTGAAATGTTACTACTATAAGTAAACTACATACTGATTAAACCTAGAGTATTCAGTATTACATTGAAACTAAGTCACTATTTCGATACTTGAGTGCCAAAACTACTTCGAAAGAATACTCCCTATGCAGGATAGAGAAAAAAATTAGTTTGTGCCAAACAGTATGATCGTTTCGTACGTTAAAATGCTCAAAAGTATATAGTATATGTATGACACCGTCAATTCGTATGTTAATTTAAAAGGTATGTTTTCTTGGTGAAAACAGAAATTGTAAAAAAGCCGTTATTTAACCACAGATTCGTGGTTAGAGCAAATAGTAGCACAATCTGTACTAATATTAAACAAACTAATGTATGCTGCCTTGACGCTCCAATCACTAGAACTGTTAAGTGTGAATTTTCTACTTGTAAAACTATACTGTTTTCTCGTTAGTTATTAGATATAGATGTTGAATAGCTATGTGGTCATATTTTTAGTTAATTATTTCTTGTTTGTAGAAATACTGAGGAAATTATGGCTATATATATTTTCTCACTACTCTTAATGCTGCAATACTCAATATTTATAGGAATTTACTGGTTGTGATCAGAGTGGCGTAAAGTGTTTTTGTTTTAAAGCCTATAATACTTTTTTTTGCTTCCTTCCGTTGTCTACAGCGTGAATTTACCCAAAATTGCTTCTATGTGTTAAAAAATCCACCTGCTATAGACATGGAAAGTTAACCAAAAGATTGGAGTTTTGAAAATGTCGGTCATAATTTCGCATCCAGGAAAAGGTTGATACAAATCCCATATAAACTCGCAAAAGTTCAATATAAGTTAGGCAGAAATAATGAGAAACATTAAGCTTACTTTAGGGGACCGAATGAAACATGTTGCAAGACAGCTGAGTAAACCCCATGGCAAAGAATAATATATAGAGGAAACAACTAGCCTCAAGTATGTCGCTAAGTACAACAAGAAAATTGCAGAAAACAATTTAATAAAAAATCAAGGCAGATAGATAAAAAACTCTGATACTGAAAGAATATTTCAAAAAGGGTCGGGAGTGATTTCTGAGAAAACAAAGACAGATCATCTTAGATAAATAGAAAAAAGCGCTGAAAGAACTAGCTCAAACTAAGTAACTAGTTGGTAGAAAAAAGTCAGTAAAAGTCGCTAAAACCATGAGTTAAAAAAAATCTTATTCACACAAATTGGAATGATACAATTTTAAGAATGCAATTTTCTTGAGCATTTTCCAGTGTATGTAGTTTGAAAAAGATGCAGTTTTAAATCCCTTTGTTTTCTTTTCCTGCAAAAATAGTTTGGTTTTTTGCCTTGTTTTCAGCTCAAACTTACACTCTAAATAAAATATTTGCCCTGAATTTTTTGATTGAAACCGGCTGAAAAACATGTTTCATTATTATATAATACTTGGTTACAGAGTTTTTATTTGCGAAAAACTCTAAAAATAATTGATCAATATAAAGAAATAATTTTATTATGGAAAATAGGTAGATGTACAAATATCCCAATAAGTGTCAGTTAAGACTAATTAAAGAATTAACAGGAAAAAACTTGAACAAAATATCTAGAGTTCATGTTTATCTATTGTTGTCCTCACGCAACAAATTACCTTTTGATGTTTGACGAAATAAGATTTATATGAAAATAAATAAATATTTATAAATGTTCTACATTTTAAATTCTAAAAATTAATAACACTTAAAGTTGCACTTTAACAAAGTTATCAAAAACTTGATTCGTATATTTTTGCAGCTCCTTATCTTTGAAAACACTCTATACGATCCTTAAATTGTTTCAAACTGATTTCAAACAATTTTATTGCAGAATTAAGATCCACATACGCTTAAAGTTTCATATAATCGTAATTGTAGAAAATACAGAATGTTTCATTGTTTATTTTCATACCTTAAGGTGTAATCAAACTGAATGTTGTACATATAATTACAAAGATATCCGCCCATTTACCTGTAATTTTAAGTAAATGTATCGGTTGTACTGGTATGTAGTACAACAAATTCTAATCCAGTGCACCAAAGCTATGGTAAAACAAAAATGGGACGTTGATAAATGGTATTCTATATGAAATAAACAAATGGGAAAATCGGCGAAAAACTCTTGATGCACTGGAATATTTTATTCAAATTAATTTGATATTATTCTCCTCTTCCCAAGCACCTTATCTCAATTTGTCCATCTTGCTCTTTACTATAAGATTCTAATACTATAAGTGTAATGTTATTGCAATTAAATACATTAAGTAAATTTCCTTTGCTAAAAAGCACGTTAGTTTGTAAATCAGCCTTAAATGTATCATAGTGTTTAACCATGTATTCAATGTTGAATCTAACAATTCAAGCGCAAAAATTGATAATATCAATCAAGAATCAACGGTTTGGTTTGTTCGTGTAACGTTGAATGTATGGTTTCATGTTACATAATATTTGATGTAAAATAAATGTTATATTTATATATAGGAAAAGCGTGCCAAATAGTCGGCACACAAGTTGACATTTTATGCGAGATTGTATTTTGTCCTTTCAATAAGAATATTATCCAAACACGTTTGTTTTTAGAACGCACATAATATTACAAATTAACTAAGTATATAAATACTAAAACATTTTATCTGCAATTCTATTTAATTAATGCGGAATTTCGTTAAGAAAACTGGTCAATTGGACGTTGGACATTATGAAGCCGCACTGAGAACAATTTCCAAACAAATCAAACTTGAGCTGAAAATGCTTGTTGAATTAGTAGTAAATCCAGCTCAGTAAAAGGTTCCTCAGTGTAGCTCTTATAATTGAATAAACATATGATTTTGTATATTGCTAACGCTTGCGTTTTATTTAAACCCTAGATATTAAAAAAAATATATTTTGCAAAAAACTCGTTGAAGTATTTGATGAATTATAATAAATTGAATAGAAAAAAAACAATTTATTTAACTTATATAAAATTACAAAAGATGAAATCAGTATAAAAGTCGAACATTTTTTAAAAGTTACGGATTACATATTACTAACACAAAATAACGAAAACTCAAGCAAAAATTGCAAATTTAAATTTTACTAATTTTAATTTCACCTTAGAAAATGGGATTTAAAAAACATGAAAAATCCACTAACCTGTCTGTCTTGTTATAACACAATATTCTTTCCAAAATAAAAATAAAGTTTTTGTTCTTTTATTCGTTGTCTCAAATAATAAAAATCCAACTTTCTGTACCTCTGCATTGGTAAGTTTTTCTGCAGGGTCTTCGGCACACTTATGAATTGATTTTCCCGTTGCTTCCTTTGTAGGTAGTTTCTTCGGTTTGCTCTTCATCGGAATCGGTTTCCATATAAGCGAAAAATCGTCTTTCCCGATAACTTAATAATTTCGGGTTTTGAAAAACCTACACTAGATTTATTTAGAATTTAAGAATTAAATTTAATGTATTTGTTTTCCGTTGGTTTTTGGGTGGCAATTATATGCATTTTGAATCGATTACTTGCATTTCAGATGTGATATACAATTACATATAGAATTATCTCTTTTAAATGTGTTCTGAATGTTTGAGATAAAAATTTCAAACTTTCCAGTTCAGCATATGGTGTGAAAATCCCACTTTCAGAACAGAACGAGCGCATATCCATGAAATATATTATCTAACATGTGTGAGCGGTAATTTACGAAATTTTAATTGGCCAATGCCACTGACATCAATTTTACGATTGTGGGGAATTTCGCAGTTTTAGTTATAAACATTTGAGCGGATTTTTTTGCACAGCAAGGCAAACTAATGTTCAGTTGTGTTAAACCTCTAGTTTCATAGAACACTTTGAAGTGAACAGTTTGTGAGTTTATATTCTAAAAATTGAAAATAATATACAAAAGTAACAGTGGTTCAAGTTAAGAAATTTTCATAGCTTTGTTAATGCATTGCGGCTAAATAATTTCTAGTCTGTATACGCTGTTTCAAATTCAACTTAATCCTGCAGGTATTTTTTTTATATTATTGTTATTATTCAAACGCGTCAACTCTCATAAGATAATCAGATGGTAAACTAGCAAAGACAGTGTTAAAAAATGTATAAAAACAAATAAAATTATGTTTATTCATTCAATGAAATGATAGATTTTCTGAGCCTCGAATACTCTATCAACACCAGAAGATATTTAATGAGGAAATGAATGAGGCCATGAACACATGCTGATAAATTAGAATGTTTTCCATAAAGTGCTATCAAATATTCACTAAATGACAATATAAATATCCGTATTCCATATAAGCTCTTATTTCATGAATTTGTCTGTCTTTTTTTTGTAATTATTTGTATTTGAATGACCATTTTTCAAAGTAACCTGTTTGCTTCTTTTAAGCATATGTTCTCTTACTTCCCGCATTTCCTAGATTAATATGACCCAAAAATGCATTTAGAATGATTCATCACTCCCGCTCTTATTATTCTTAAAAAATATGTAAAAACTACATTTTGACTGGTTTATTTTAAGCTAATTTTCAATAACTAAGGCGAAATATATTTAACTAAATAAAGTATAGAGTAATAAGTAACAAAAGCTTCTATATTTGTATCATATTTTGAGCTCCAATGCCCCTTCAAAAAATCACTCCGTATGACGAACAACAAAATTTTGTTATTTAGTCCGTCACCTTTGTGTGTCGAAAGTAATTGAAAATAACACATATATAAAATAATAAAATCAAAGAAAAAAATTATAAATAAAAAATAAGCTTTTAGCTTGCTATTATAAACAGTGATAAGTGAATTCAATATTTGATTAAAGATGTGGTTTTGCAAATCTTGGATCTCTAATGGATTTTTTTGTTTCATTAAATAAATTTTGTCTAATTGAACCGTTTAAATGGAACCTTTTAAAGAGCTTTTCTAGAGCGAACATTCTGCAGTTAATAATTGTTTCTCTAATTTAAATATAAATCAACAATCTTTCCAAATGCATCTAAAAGGACTTTGAAAAAACTATGATTTTGTACAGACAAAGTTACCGTTAGTCAACTGAATGTGTTTTTCAAATTTGGCAATTTTTCAATTGGAATACAACCGTGTAAATATATTTTGGTCTACAGATAAACACAAAAAGTAATGTTTTTTCTCAGATTTCCTGATTACTTTCGCTATTTTGTTTAGGCATAATTTATTTTTAAAGCGATTTTTACTTTGAAAATAGCTTGTTAGCTAGTTATTTAATAGTAAATGCATGCTTCAAGCACAGGCTCTGCCACGAGCAAAAACGCTCAAAACCAGTTTCAAACCTACTAGCTTGCAAATGACAAAACAGTAGAAAGATCTGTATTTTAAAAGAAAGAATCTGTATTTCAAGGAACGGAACATTAAGAAACGGACCATACAGTTTAATTGCGAGTTAATGCCAACTGATGAGATCAAATAGGTTCAAAACCGGTCCTAGCAGTGCTTGTGACGCTGGACATATGCGCTTCAAAGGTTTAAAAAAGTAAAATTTGTTGATCGGCTTTAGAAAGACGCTCTTAGAAAAATCGGAATGGCAAAAAAGCCTTCTAAATTTTAAAAAATCATGCCATTTAACTGAGTCTGTCACCTTTGAGAAAAAGTTAATTCCAATCGAATTTGGATGTTGTCATAAAGCATTAAAGTGAACGGTAAAATTATAATATTATTTTTGTTTTTTATAAGTTCGATTTGTGAGTCGTTCCAAATGCTCTATTATTTCTTTGAAAATTATAGGGTCCAGATTCCAACAGGAACTAGTTTTTGCACTCAAAGCAACTACTGCCCTTCTCGTTGTTCCTGTTTTTTTCGAACACGCTGATTTTTAGTTTCAAATAAAAGCTCTTTGTAGGAAGGAAATGATTATTCCTCGTAGTGCCGATCTTTTTGCAACTCTGCAACTTGAAACGTACGTCATCAACTGCAGAGTTTATAAATCAAGCTTTTCCTCGAACTGCGGCAACTGCAAACGACGAACGGCACCAACTGCAGAGTTTATAAATCAAGCTTTTTTCGAACTGCGGCAACTGCAAACGACGAACGGCACCAACTGCAGAGTTCATAAATCAAGCTTTTCTCGCGAACTGTGGCAACTGCAAACGACGAACGGCACCAACTGCAGAGTTTATAAATCCAACTTAAAGGTTGAAATTCCTGCTAAATCTTAATGATTCGTGATGAAATGTTCGATCAAGAAGTTATTTTAAACCGTTGCCGAAATATAATCAAAAAAATACATAAATAAAAAATGCAAAAGGATACATTTTTAGACAATCGTAGAAAAAGTTTAACTATTTAATTAACACACGACTTAATATACCAGTTAATTTTCAGTGAGTACCAGATGTACGGTCTAAATATAATAAGAATAAGAATGTATAAGACTAGAAATAACATAGCCAGATGCAATGCATAATTAACAAACTTGTGAAGTAACACAAAAGAAAATTTCATTAAGGTCCTAACTTAAATTTAGAAGAAAAACAGGCGCTCAGCCAGCACTTGAAGCATAAGGAGAATGAATATTCCAATATCATGTTTGACTTTGCTGCTGATGCTTGAAAATCCAATCAACCAGAGCTGGATGCGAAGTACCAAGTGAAACTACCACCAGTGGAACCGTTACGAAACCATCACATAAACTTTGCTCTGGAGATTTAATTTTCGAAGATCAATTCGACTATTTCGATCTTAATAAGTGGCAACATGAAATTACACTGTCTGGCTGTGGAAATGGCGAATTCCAGTATTATCGCAACAGCAGATCAAACAGCTACACCCTAGATGGGAAACTTCACATTAAACCCACCTATTTAGTTGATGATTATGGCCAAGACTTTCTATGTTCTGGAACATTAAACATTACTGCTGAGTGTACGAATCCAGACAATAATGGCTGCTTACGAACTGGAACAAGTGACGATATCCTAAACCCAATAGAAAGTGCTAGAATTCGCACATTGGAATCATTTTCATTCAAATATGGAACAATAGTAGCCAGAGCAAAAATACCCGCAGGTGATTGGCTTTGGCCAGCCATTTGGCTACTACCGACTGATTGGAAATATGGAAGCTGGCCAATATCAGGCGAAATAGATGTTATGGAAAGTCGTGGCAATCGGAACTTAACTGACTCTTCTGGGCGTAATTTGGGATCTCAGCTAGCATTTAACACCCTCCACTGGGGCCCATCGCCAACTGAAAACAAATTCAGCCAAACCCATTGGGAAAAAAACAATTCCTCAGGGTTTAACAATGATTTTTCACATCTACAAAGTTGTCTGGAACCCTGAAGGTTTCCTGTTCTATATTGACGAAGAGTTGATTGGCACACTTAATCCACATTAGGAGGCTTCTGGAAGTTGGGAAACTTTGAACATAGCACAAAGACTAGTCCATGGAGTGCTGGAACGAAAATGGCCCCGTTTGATCAACAGTTTCATATAATTATCAATTTAGCCATTGGCTCAACTAGTTATTTTCCAGATGAAGCCCAGAATCCTGGGGGCAAACCCTGGAAAAACCATTCACCTTATCCTATGACCGATTTTTGGAAGGGTAGAAACCAATGGGAGCCCACTTGGAATCTCGACACTGATGATTATCACTTTATTGTGGATTATATTCAAGTTTTTGCGATTTGACTTGTTTTTGTATTTTGGCATGTTAATAATTAATCATTTCGTTTCAATTATTGCTGTGTTTTATATTTACGCAAAAATTAAACAGCGTGTAGGAATTGGAATTGGAACAGTTCAAGTTGCGACTGAAGCTGACGTTCTTTTGGGTCAATAAAATCCCTACACGAATTTTTGCTAGTTCCGATTTGTGCTGCCTCGACGGCTAAAAGCTGAAGTTTATTTAGAATTTTTCGTAAACAGGTGATTTATATCCATGAAAGGGCTCCGCCTCATTTCTTCCCAATATTACATAAAATCGATCGATTGGAGTAGGTGGAGCAATGGCTGGGCCACCTCTATCACCTGACCTGAAGATTCCGGATTATTTTGCGCGGATTACTTTCGACTTTTGCCTTGTGGGCGGAACAAAAGGGAGGAGTTATTTTTGAGACCTACACGAATAAAATCCCTACACGAATTTTTGCAAGTTCCAATTTGTGCTGCCACGACGGCTAAAAGCTGAAATTTATTTGGAATTTTTGGTAAACAGGTTATTTCTATCCATGAACGGGCTCCGCCTCATTTCTTCCCAATATTACACAAAATCGATCATTGGCGAATCAAGGATTTTGATCTGAGAGGGTTGAGTCATGAAAAAAGGTACATCATTGTATCGACGTATCGAAGATTCCAAGTTCTTCTGGAAGGAATTAACATGTTTTTGAAATATTTTATTTAAAAATTGAATTGGATTCGCCACTGTATACGGTATATTCGGTAGTATGGGCGATAGACAACAGCCTTGTTTTAGACCTTTAGTCACCCTGAAACCGATGGATATTTTTTCCTTATTTTTATTCTAGTTGTTGTTGTATAACTTCTACTATTGTTATGCTTGTATAACTCTTTCATAGCGACGATTAGTGTGTTGTTCATGCTGGTTTTTTTCAATACTTCCCAAAGTTTACTTGCTGGCACAGTATCGTACGCTTTTGAAAGGTCGACAAACAGAATATGTACTTCCTGAGACCTCACTATTATTTTCTCTATAAATCGTGTTAGACAGAAGATAGATACTATCAATTGTTGATCGTTTTGCTAGAAAGCCGTTTTGATCTTCCGATTCAAAAGGGCGGTATTTTTCGCACAAACTTTCTTTTACAACTCGTCCGTAAGTCTGCTAAGTGTAGCTACTACAGTTATGCCCCGATAGTTATTGCAGTCTTCTTTGCTTCCGTTACCTTATATATGGACGATATCCACCCAATTTAAACAGCATAATTCAATTGTTCCATTTTTTATTAGTTTCTGCGTATATTCCCTTTGGACCTGGGGCGGGATCATTTTTTAATAGTTTTATGGCCTTTTTAATATTTTCTAAGGAAATTATTACTGACTCCCTTTGAATCAGCACTTCGTGTTGATGGATTGTATTTTATTCAGGTCTTTTTCCAACTAGTAATTCTTTATAGGTAAGTGGTGTTTTTCCAATTTTTGCTTTGCTGCAGGATTCTTTTGATTTTCGTCCACCAATATACACTTGCGTGCATAGAAATCGGCCCACAGTAAACTTTTGACTTTAACTATATATTTTTTAAAACTATTCATCAGATCAAAAAAAGAAATATGCTGTTTGAAAGACAATGTAATATGCTTTAATGTGAGTATAAATTATTTGAGTATCCTATGTTTAACATAGTGAAATTAATGCATTAAGCAAATTAAGCTTTTTTATTATTAACATAGATAGGGTTATTGACAATTTAACACTTAACACTTAATGTTTTAATAATGGGTATGGCCTCCTCTTTCCCTAATAACTTCTCTCATACGATTAGGCATAGATCTAATCAAGTTTGCTATTGTTTCTTGAGGGATGTTAAACCACTCTTGTTCTACTTCAACAATAAGCTCTGGGGTCGAGTTTGGGGTATGAAGTCTAGCTCGAATTCTCCGTTTTAGCTCATCCCATAAGTGTTCGATCGGATTAAGGTCAGGACTGTATGCTGGCCACTCCATAACCCGAAAAACCGCCTTCTGCAATGTAATCTTGCACGATTCTTGCGGTGTGCGGCCTGGCATTGTCATGCATAAAGGTAAATTCGCCTCCAATGTAATCGTCGTAAGGTACCACATGAATTGCTAAAATCTCCTCGGTATATCTAAAAGCCGTTAAACCTCTTCTTCGTGAACACGATCGCCCCTACGAATGAACTGAGAGTCGGTTCGTGCTCCTATAGAAATAAAATCCCAAATCATAAAGGAACCAACTCCATAAGCACTTCGCTCTTCAAAGCAGCAATCTGCAAATCGCTCTCTTGGTCTTCGGTACACTTTCCTTCTTCGGTCGCTACCATGGAGGCATATTCTGGTCTCATCTGAGAATAGAACGATCCCCATTGTTCCAACGTCCAATTCAGATGATCCTGTGCAAAATGCAGGCGTGCTTGCCGATGAGCTGAAGTAAGTTTTGGACCAATCGCAGGTGTTTTAGGGGTCAGGTTATTTTCCTGCAGCCTTCGTCTTACTTTCCACTAACTAATAACCACTCCTCGCACCTCACGGAGTTGTAGTTGCACTTGAACGGCATTAAGATGACGATTTCTTAATGTTGTTGACACAATAAAGCGGTCATCACTAGCGGTTGTAAATCGCCTTCTGCCTATTCCAGGTCCCCTATGAAAGGATCCAGTCTCCTCATAACGTTTGCACACTCTTCGAACCGCTGTGCGTGTAATACCCAATTGTCTAGCAACAGCTCGCTGACTAAGTCCATTTTCGATTAAAGCAATAACTTGGCCGGCTTTTTGTGGTGTAGTATGCATTAAACTAACACACTTAATTATACGGAATTCTTCCTGTTGTCCTGAAAAGTTTTGAGATGCTTCTTCTATACAAGAAATGAAATTTTCATACAATACAAGCAAATCTTCTTCTATACAAGCAAATCGCTCTATTGGTTATTGGTAAATTTATACTCGCATTAAAGTATATTAAATTGTCTCGCAAACAGCATTTCTTTTTTGATCTGATGAATAGTTTTTCAAAAAATATATAGTTAAGTCAAAAGTTTATAGTGGGCCGATTTCTATGCACGCAAGTTTATGTAACTAGTTCCTGGCATTTATTTTCCCAGCTTTGGCTTTTTGCTTCCATTGCCGAATATTTAAATTTGGTTATTATATCTCTATTTTCTCTTTTGTGTTTGTGTCTCTCTTGTTCTTTCGTATTCAACCATCTGTGATATAACTGTTGCTTTCGTTTTTTTCATTTCTTGCAGCTCATCGTTCCACCAACAATTCTTCTCGATGGGTCTTCTTTCTTTTATACCTAAAACTTATAAACATTAACAATATTTGAAGCTACTTTAGCTTTAGAATACCTCTTCATCTGGATCGTAAATGAAGCAATGGAACAGACGCTGGTAGCGAATATATCTTCAATTTGCCAATTTTCCTCTTTACGCGACTTCAAGGCCTGTAAATTTGCAAATAATTCGGCAGAGGACAATGCGGTTCTGTACCCTCCCCAATTCATCTGTCTTTGTTAGGGGACCGGCAGGTGAATTTTCCATAACAATCATTCGCAGTGTGCTGATTTATAGAGATTTCCCGTCATTTACGACGTTTTGTAACAGAATGAAACTGCTGACATTTTTGGAACGAGCAAAAGATGTGGATTTTATCGTTAAAACAGCCAGTAAGTGTCCATAGACGTTAAAATTGTTTAAAATGTATAATTGTTAGTCACTCATCGGCTTAAGCCGGAGCTGTCTGACGCCCAAGCAGTGAGGTTAGGTAATAGTAAAATGTCATCAACGTAAACTAAATATGTAATAAATTTCCTTTATTTTCAATTTGTTTCATTAACAATGAGCTCAGGTAAGGTAAAGAACAATCAGATTTACTAGTACTTTTTGATCGTTGAGCTTTCTGCTTGAATGGCAGCGGGAGATTGTCTTGCGTAGTCAGTTTTCTCACAGCCCTAAACATTGATCAATACCTGCCTAGATTTCAATTAATTCAATCTTTTGTACCTAATTATTAAAAGCATGAGGATTTTGATCTGTTGAAAAGCCATTTTTATGAAATGCACTGTAAGTTGACAATTGCTTTTAACTTTTCACTTGATTCCAATATACCTAGATTGTTTTATTTGCATGTACAATGATCCAGCTTTATGGAATAAATAGTTTAATTGCAGAAAAATTTATCATAACTTTCCTTACGGGGTGCAACCACTTTGAAATACAGTAGAAACATTTATTTTATAGCAATTTCATGAGCCCCCATCTAATCAGTTCCCAATTTTTGGGTAAAATAAGTGTATTTTAAATGAAAATATTAAATAACTAGAATTTTGGAAGTTGCATACAACACAAATTAGTATTTCTGCTTTCAGTTGATATACAGTTATGAAGTTGTCGTTACAATACATCTATTGCGTATTTTATGAACATATCTATCAGTCTTGAAGTATAAAAAACTACAGTAAAAACCCTGCAAAAAAAAACATTTTTTCTTAATTTTAAACCTTTATATTTTATTTATAATTTACATTTACATAATTAAGCTTTTGCGCAAAATTTACAAAACTTCAGAATTCTTGTTCTTCTTAAAGTTTCTCGATCAGGGTTGGAAGTAAGGTAATTTTTGCACTATTAAAAATTGTTGTGTATATTTTCCTGACTGTACTTCAATTTATTTCAACAAATTTTCCTGGGTTTCAGTCAATTTTATTGTTTATTATTTAAAATGTTACAAATACGTTTCGGTGTCTTTCTCCACCATCATCAGTTTGTCTAAAATATATATTTTTACATTCACAATTATCCTCAATTTAAATAGAAAATTTTCACAAAATACATATATCAAAATACCAATCACACACATATTAAAAGTACATCAAGAACATTGGTTTTCAGGTGATGAGTCAGGACAAATATCTGGGAAAAGACTAGAATCTATTGTTTAGGGATTTAAATTTAATTTTAACTAACGCGTATAGTTGTTTCTACCTTAACATTTAACTGGTCACTGAATTTTCGATATTTTACTCGATATCAAGCGAGCGAAACAAAAAAAACTGTTTATCTTTCACCTTTTCTTTGCATTCTAGGAACTGGTTGGCTATTCCTCAATATCAGATGTTTACATTTCATTTACCTGGTCCAATCAGTTCATGCATGCGATCATCTAATTAGTGTATGATACACAGAGCTAAAATTGTCTGTGTCTGATCTGAAATTCATTGCATTCTGATGTTTTTTAATCTGTATCATTTCATGGATTCTTCTCTTATTATAGTTGTTTTCATTGATTAATATTTGTGTGTTATCGAAATCAAAATCTTGCAGCTTTTGTTGTGCATGTTGTGCTAATGCTGTTCCATTTTCGTTAACCTTTCTTAAGCTATACTTATGTTCGTATATTCTTTTCTTTAAATATTGCCCTGTTTGACCTATGTATGCGTTGTCACAGTTCAAACAGTCAATCTTGTATATTACGTTAGGTGTGTCCAACTCATCGCTTCTAGGTTTAAATTTTGTAAAACATTCTTTTGCCAAGCTGTTTTTAGTTTTTTTCCGCTATAGTAATATTATGTGGTTTTAAAACATTTTTTATTTTTGTGTTGATTTCTGGTATGTACGGTAATGATACATACTTGATTTCACCTTCTTTTTTCTTATTTATATTATTTATGTTGTTCCATTTATTTGAATTGTAAATTTTATTAATTCTTTGTTTTATAATTGGTTCGAAGAAAGCTTTGGGATAGTTGTTCATTATTAGTATCTGTTTTATTTTTTCAAGATTTTTTGTTCTGTATCTATAATGTGCCAATTTAATCGCTCTATCAATAAGAGCTGTTACAACACTTTTTTTATATTGTATAGGTGCATATGATTGGTAATTCAAGCATCTACCAGACCACACATCCTTTGTGTACCAGTTTGTTTTTATTTCCTAATTATCGTCATATATAACCGTCTTATCCAAAAAGTTTAATGATCTGTTTTTGTCTTCCTCAATGGTGAATTTTTGATAACAATGAATAACTATTAAAAATGCCTAAAAAACTAACATGCCCTAATTTTTTCCTCTTGTTCTTTTCTGTTTTTTATTTTTTTCATATTCAGATTCAGAATATATTCATATTTTTTCATTATTACTTAGTTGTGTTTAAATGAAATACAGATTTCTGGATACTGTTTGGGCTCAATTGATTAGTTTTCGTAGACAGAGACAATGCCAAAGATAAAATAAACCTAATTTTGCAAAGCAAATTTTGAATTTTTTTTGCTAAATATTGAGGCAATTGCAATATTAGTCCGATGGAAACAGATACCAATTCCTCGATCTGAGTAAAAAGTCGAAAAGAAGATTTGCTTTCGATATATTTATTTATTTACAAGTCTTTATTTCAGGTGGTACAAGCATGTGAATCTACATTAAATAAGGATTAAGACTAGCAAAAACAGTTACAAAATAGCATTAAACATTCAATTTCATTAAGATCTATTTAACATTTAATTAGAAATTTCTGAAATTCTGTAATTTGTTGAACAATTTTATACATATGTTAAGGTAAAGGTTTTCTGTTATTGATCCATGAGCAGGAAAGTTTATATTGTTACTAACACACTAACAAGTCAGTTCTTGAATTCTTGTCATTCTCTAAGAAAAAGTGTTTATGCTTTTATAGAAACACTTTTTTGTCCTTAAAAAATTTTATATACAGGTGACAGTTCCAAGTTTATAGAAAAGAGTATATTCTATAAACTTGGATCTAAAACTTTCTACAAACCGTAGTTTAGAATTTATTCGAACGACTCGCTTTTGCATTAATGAAAAATATGTTTTATTATAATTAAAATGATATAGAAGTGTTAACAAAATGTCTTCTTTTTATATTGGAGTAGTTGGATTGATTAGTCTTTTTGTTTAGATCGTTCCACGAGATTTTTTTGTACATAATTTTGGCTAAGTTTAAGCTTAAAAAATCGATTTTTCGGGCAAACGATACATTTGCAATAAAAAAGCATGTCGTATGATAATGTTTTTGTGTAGAATCATTCTGTACAACATTTTTCAGCTCATTTTCGCTATTGTATCAAAACCTTTTTGTTAGGTATCTATAAAATAAAAAAAGCGTTGAAAAATGTTTTACAGAACCAACGGAACAGAAAGGACAAAACGTTATATACAAACAACAGAACAAATTGCACTAAGACTAATAACACGAATAAGACACCCCCAAAACCCACTACACAACCCCTCCACCCAACTACTATACGAACGCACAAACATGACAACGATCTCGGAAAGACTCATACAGCTACAGACAAAATGGACAAACAACCCCTACAACTGGACCATACTGAATCCCCTTTGTCTTACAAGACCAACCAGACAATCCCGTTTCCGTTTCCCTACATCAAGGCTACTCGAACAGTTACAAACGCAACTGACTACTGGACAATAAAATAATTTTTTCTTGTCATTAGAATTGGAAAGTTTATTTAATAAGATTATTAACCTAGAATAAGAGAATGTTCATCTTTGTTTTCTATTTAGATTAAGACTACATGTATTAAACAAGGGCAGAAAGACCGATAGGTCGATAGCCATTTTTAGAAATAAAGATGTTTACTACTACTGTTTTGCAGAACGATGCTACACAAAAACAATTATCATGCCACAAGCTTTTTTTTGACAAATGTAACGTTTTTCCGAAAAATCCGAATTTTTTAAATTTTTTTCGAACATTTTTATCTTAAAAAAGACAGAGTTTTTCTCACGTCTTTTATTATTGATTTGACAAAAGTGCTCTTATTTCACAATAAAGAACAAATTCTTTATCAAAAGCTCACGCTATAAGAGAAAATTCCAATTAATAAAAAAATTAATTTACAAAAGTTACTTTAACGTTTCGAAAGCAAGTCTGCTATCATTATCAAAAAATACCAAAAAAGAGTCTACTAGTAAATTGTTAAATAAGGATAATTGAACATAAATCTGTAAAAATTCGCCCTGAGTATTGTGCTTTTTTACAAATTGTATTTTTTTTACTTATTTTTCTTATTTCTTTTACTGGGAAATTTGACGAATTGAGCAAGACAGAATGAATCCGCCTCAACCATATAGAGCTTTTGATTTCCTCTATGCATGTGCGGAGAATTTGTTAAATTCTGTTGTGCTGTGAGAGGCATGTTGATTCGTAAACTTTCGCTGAAAAAAAAGCTCAAGATAACATTCGAATAAATAATTATCGACCTGAATGTTTGAATAACTGAAACCAGATTTTCAGTTATTCAAAAAGAAATTATATTGGTTTTTTTCTGATTTCAATGCACGATTGTTTTCCAGTTGAACGCGATCCCAACAAAAGACGGGTCAAACCTGTTGAACAAGCATGTGTTTTGGACTTCGATGAAGAAAGTAGTGATGACTTCCGACTTTCGAATTGAAGATCATCCTGAAATTTCGGACGATGATGCCGATTCAATGGATAGTGGTGGAGGAGATAATGGTAATAAAAGCGAATCTGTGAATTTGGATAATCGCAACTTTAACTGTTACGGGTTTCACAAAACAGACAACGAAACCAGTGAAGATGAAACTGATGATTCCGAATTGGATAAATTGGACGAGTTAAGAAACCTGAATTCACCCAACGCTAACGGCTTCTCTTCGGTTGGAAATATTATCGAGGAAGCACGACTGCATTCCAAACTCAATGTAAGTGATGAGTGTATTGTTGAACATGCCATAATATAAAGACACCGATTTGAATAGTTCAATGAAAAAGATGCACAACTTCTCATATGTTGCGGATGTTTGGGTGATCACAGCGATGGAGTAAACGAAATTGTTGAATGTGATAGTTGTGGAGTTACAGTCCATGAGGCTTGTTATGGAATATCAGATTCAAATAGCTTAGCCAGGTTGCCCAAAAAACCCTGTAATTGAATTAGAATGAATACATTGCTTGTTCTTTTTAGTACCAATTCACTGTCTCCGACGGCCCCTTGGTTCTGCGAAACGTGCAGAGCAGGAGTTATGGAACCAGTTTGTGAACTTTGCCCTAATTCCGGGGGAATTTTTAAGGAAACAGACGTCGGCAAATGGGTCCATCTTATTTGCGCTTTATATGCTCCAGGTAAATTAATAAAAAATTTGTTAAATATTCTACAGTTTGTGATGTCTTTAATTCAGGTGTTGCATTTGGAGAAGTGGATAAACTAACAAGCGTTACACTGTTCGAAATGCCATATAGTAAATGGGGAGCGAAAACTTGCAGTTTATGTACTGATGATAGATGTGCTCGAACTGGCGTCTGTATTGGATGCGACGCTGGGATGTGTAGAACCTATTTTCATGTAACCTGGTAAGGCTGAAACAAGCGCACAGTTTTACAACTTGCATCTGTAATGAAGCTTCTTATTGACGCAAACCTTTTTGAATGATTAAATTGTTGTTGGTTTAGTGCACAAAGGGAAGGGTTTCTATCAGAAGCGCATTGCGAAGAAGTAGATCAAGCCGATCCTTTTTATGCGCATTGTAAGCTGCACTCGGATAAAACTCTTGTGAAGAAACGAAGACGGAACTACTTGGCTTTACAGCTGCGGATGCAATATCGTAAAATTCAGTTCGAGAAAGAGGGCCATATGGATTTACCCGAGCAAGTACGCATACAAAGAAAGTTGGAGAAGCAAAAACGACATTATTTGGAGTATAAGAGAAGAAAACTTGCTCCTTGGGGTAAACTGCTGAACAATAATTATTTCTCAGTTTTATTACAATGTTGATGGCATTTCAGTTCCTACTCAGAAAATGCCGCGCCTTATCACAACCAGTGCTTCAGCGTGTCGTAAACTGTTGAGGAAAGCGGGACTAATGGGCATTGATACATCAGCCCTGGAAATGCACGATGCTCAGATAACAGCTCTGGCTGATATCCGGAAAAAGTGGCACATACCGCCCGCTTTTACTGTTGAGTTTATTGCCTATTACATAGACAGGAACGAGCGATTAAAGGAAATGAAATCAACTCTTGAAACCTTAATGGCGGATAATAAAGCACTATTAGCGCAGCAGCCGGAATTAAGGGCAGAGTATGATAAGGTAAGTCCACAAGTATTTTTATTAATATTAGAAGGTTCAAGAGCGACAATTAATTCAGAAAAGCCGAAATTGAAGTTAACCTTTATAAATCAATAAGTGATTAAAATTGGGATTTTAAACTAGGTATCGAAACCACTTGTCAGAAAACATCACCTTTATGGCTGGCAGTGTTTTGATTCCGTCTTAACTTTTCAGTTTATGAACGACTGTGATTTCTTGCAATGCTACAAAAGTTTAAAAGTTGTTGATTTACCTACTGTATAAAATAGTTTATGATAATAATTTTTAATCTAAAATATAGTAGTGTGTTAAAGGATTTACAGTTACAAGTTTATAACAGGAATACTTTTAAAGAGTAATTCAAATTTGATATTCTTCATGACACAAGTACTTAATTAAATTTTTTGTACAAATAGCATTATAATTTTTACTATATAATTCTGTAAAATTTGGTCATTGAGAATAAGTCATCTAATGTATAGGGCTACATTTCCAACTGAATATTTACCATTTAAGCTGCTTAACAAAAGTGAAGAGATGAGCGTCCAGAATACGAATCTTAAGGCAATCATCCAAAAATATCACTCTGCCATTCTAAGTGCCTCTCCAACGAAAAGTATGCCCAATATTGACGATATTGGAAAGCCACCAGTTCAGCGGACTGTACAACCGCCCATGATGGTTCCTACAGCGGCGGCACTTAAAATGGGAGTTGGTTTCCCTTTGAAGAATATTCCGAATTGCCGGGGCGATCGGATTTTAAGTAGCCACGCAAAACCAGCCGGTGAGAAATAATCGAAAAAGGATCTGCTTATCAATAACTGGGCTGAATGTTTCAGAACCGCTGCAGCTAAACGAATGCGGTATATGTAGACAAAGGAGAGATCAGCATCTTCTAGCAAAGTGCGACACTTGCCATTTATACTATCACATGGATTGTTTGAATCCGCCTCTATCAAGACTGCCTAAAAAATCAAAGTTGTATGGCTGGCAATGCTCGGAGTGCGATAAAAGTTCCGAATCGGAAGTTGAAGAAGTGAAGGCAAGTTACGGTAACATGGCAAATAACTTTTCTTAAATGTACGTCCGAGAAATTTATAAAGGCTTTGGAAAATGTCTCTAATTGCTTCCTCAATTTGAACCGAAGCAAGTGCGGAATTATTGAAGTGCTACATCGCCTTCTTATTTATGGTCTAAATTGGTTCAATTTGTCAAGGTTGCAATTTCGAATGCCTTTTTTGAGGACAACTTGTTACATGATTGGTCCGTTCGAGGTTTCAACTTTTCGATTTCGTGAAAACCGCCTTTATTCGCATAGTTTTACAAAGTGTCCTTTTAGACGCCACGAAGAAGTCGCAGCGTCTACAGTCGCGATCGTATGGAAGTGGAAATCGCTCCTTTAGCGCCAAAGCTTAAAATTAAAGCTGTAACTGCAGAAGAAGACGTTTTGTTTGAAAGTAGCCCACAGAAAGCGGAAAAGGAGAGACGACATTCTTCCGTCAGCGATAATGCGAAACAATACGAAGACATTCATATAGGTAATATATTTAACTGGTGTCAAAGATAAATTTTTGTCTAAGGTAATAATTCGATTGGTTCTCAATTCAACGACCCTTTAGAAGAACCCTTTAATTAAAAAATAATCCATATTCAACTATACCATTTAACGAAGAAAATGTTCAGTTTAAGACTATAAAGACTATATTAATATGTGCATATATACTTTGTCAGGTGTGGAAGAAAATGCTGTGCCCGACAATACCGAAGGAGCTCTAACCACCAAAGATCTCTTAGTTGAATTGAGCAGCAATAACGATATGGAAATTTTGGATACTGATCATCCAGAAAATTACGAAGGCCACAAGTCTTCAAAAAAGCGACGCAGAGAGAAACATAGAAACAGGTAAGATGTATTTTATTTCGTTTTAAACCTACTGTAATCATGAATTCACAAAAAATCTGTTGTGTTTGTTAAAAACTATTTATTTTATGGGAAGGTTTCAGCTCTTTATTAGCTTTTTGAAAGCTCAAAAAACGTGTTAAAATACTAGTAAATTGTTAAAATAATGATAATAATAGAAACGGGTGTTTCCAGATACAGTCCAGAATTGGGAACTTCTAGTAAAGAGCACAAAAGAAAGCGCAAGAAGAAGAGCTTAGAGATTGAAGAAACTCTGCCCCATCCGCGAATTAAGATCAAGGTAACTTTCCCAGTTTAAACTGAACTTTTAACTCAATGTTTCTGTTTTTAAATAGATTAAATCCATACCGCTACCAGCTGGCGAAGTGGCGTCTGAATCAAACCCACAATGCTTTTACGTTAGAAATGAAGTTGACGACAACCCTCCGCCGCCAATTCTTCTTAAACTCAATGATCACCCTTCGACATGTCGAAGAATTTCCACTGAGTTAAAGGCTTCAAAACGAAATCGAAGTCCAAGGTAAATAAAAGTATTCATATTTATTATCTTCGGACTTGGCACAGCAATTATTTGCCTGATATATTCACTGTGAATATTTCTCGTCTGTTACAGGGCTTCTCTTTCGGATAATTCTGCCAAGGATCCGCTGGCTATAACTCTAAAAGATCCTCTGGAAATTGCTCCACTCACAATCAGATCAAATAGAAGCAGTGTTGGCCGGAATTCTACACTTCCTAAGCAAGTTAATACTGTTGGAACATGCAATAGTAACTGCGATGTTTGTCAGCAAGAAGGTACAGCAGCTAACAGTGTAAAGTAAGTGGGAAAACCATCATTGTATAGTAAAACGTCTAAGTAGTAAATAAAAAAAATTGTATAATGTGTATAAAGGAATATAGTAATTTAAAATCGTCATCGATCTTCTTAGGAACATTGAAAATGTATATTTAATTTTTCAGATGTGATGAGTGTCAGAAACTTTATCATTTCTCATGTTTGGAACCTCCATTAAAATCTTCTCCAAAAAAGCGAGGCTATTCTTGGCATTGTGCTGATTGCGATCCAACTGTAAGTAATTCTGATTTTACCATTTAAAACCCTTGTTTTTACGTGTTCAACTCTTTGTATGAATTGTTTTTTACATTATTGCCAAACGTTAATGGCTGAATTACGATGTGTATATTATAAGTTGGGCTTTTCCATTTTTTCTGTGGGTATTCCAACTGAAAATCACTCAACATCCAAGCGGCCTTTTGTAACGAAATTACTTAAATAATTTATCCTTGGTTTAAAAGAGCATTCGGGCTGCTCAAACATTTTCCGGCTCTCAAAGTTCCTGTAAATTGAACGTTATTGCCTCTGAAATGTAATTTAGTAGCACAAAGTTCCTACTACAATTTTCTGGAATGAGTGTACCCTCACAGTCGAAATTTGGACTATCAATTGGATAATCAAAAAGTTTATCTGGGAAACTGTAAAAACGCTCTTCTTAAATTGTTACTAATTAATCAATGTTTTTTTTGCAGTCGTCTGAGTGAGCAGTTTGCAAACCACAACAAATGTGTGTTTTCAGTGTTTTGAGGGTTTCTTTTGGAGTTAAAGTTGATGGTATTTGAAAATTAATAAATGTATATATGTTTTAAATCTGCTCTTTTTGGAGCATTCTATTTCAGTAATTAGGTTACTTATCTGAATAAAAAAGGCAAAAAGTATTAAGGACTTTATTATCGAACTTTCAGCTAAAAGTCTGAAAAATGAAGCACAGAAACATCAGTGCTAAAATATAAAATATCCTTGTGAGCTTCTGGAATGACGAGATCTTCCTCTGGAGTCATTGTGGTTTTGGCGAGGTAAACCTTAGCGGGATGATCCTTGAAATCGTTCAGTAACTCTTGTAATTTGTTTATTTGATGTCTGTTGTACTTAGAGACTAAAATCGCGAGGAAAATAATGTCGCAGTTGCGTTTCAGCAATTTTTCCAGAGGCCACAGCTGCGTGGAGTGTTCATAATCACATTTCACTACAATTCGTTGCAGTTTTGATGGTATCACCTTGTTTAAAGCTGAGAACAAACGATCTAAATCGATGTGAACGTTTTCAAACCTGGAAGTTAATAGTTTTGCGTTGCATTGAAGGGGTTACAAAATTTAATACTTACCTAAATTCCTTCAGCTTTTGAGCGTAGTTCAGGTGTGAGTATAAAACTGAATTCAAATCTTCATTTGTATCTTCGCTTAGGATCTGCAGGCTTTGAAGGTCGGAGCATTTAAGGAACACCTTAATAAAAATGAATTACTTGTGATTTTATTTGAGGAAAGTTTTTGCATTCAGCTTAAATGGATTTCGTCTCACTTACATCTTTGAGGAAGTTGCCGTTTAAATACGATGGAACTTCCAACCGCAGTCGCCTCAGATGCCGCAGATTGCTAATAAGTTCATATGCGCCAATAATGGCCGAACTATAGCTGAAATATACATAAAAGTTACGAATTCTGCAGGTTTTTCTGCATGAATGATACTTACCATGGCACTTTGACATACTCCTCGTTCAAATCAACAGGTTCCATACTAGAAAGTACTTCAATATGAATAAAAACAAAATTGTAACTATTTAAAGACTTATACGTACTTGGTGCACGAAACAATCTCCAAATCTGTCAAATATCGACAGTTATTGATAATATGCCTAAATACATTTTGTTTCTCAGTTTGTTCTACATTCCCTTCTAAAATATTAAACTTTCTAAATATGAGACTGTTAATAAGGCGGATTTCTATGTTACCCTGGAGTATACAGAACGTTAAGCAAAGTTTTTTTAAACTCTTAGAACACTTTGATAATAAAATGTCGATTACAGAATTAATAAACGTCGAATTACAAGTTCTCGAATGAAAGAATGAGAGCTCTCTAAATTCTACGTTCTTTATTGTCTTGATTTCGCGTATGTCCTAAAAAAGAGACAAAAATTAATTGGATGGTGAAATTAAATGAAATAATTTGTTAATAATAAGCGATATTTCCAGGTTTTATTAAACCACCCGGAATATTTAATGATAGTTTAACATCGATTTATTAATTTGCTTACCCACTGGGTAAGCAAACGGGTGAAAGTCGTCTTTTTTTTAAATAAATTTATCGCTAGTTTTAAAGCACTCCTTAAATGAAGTGGATGATGTTTTGAAAAGCAATTTACAAAATATCCTTACTTGAGCTGTCTCAAAGCTGCATGGAGTTTCAATAAGAAAGGACCGAATTATACTCCATGATTTTTCCGTTCTGCTTTCAAATACTTCTGATAATGAACGTTTTCGTAGCGTTATTATTTGAGGAATATCATATTTCACTGAAATAAATGTATATTATTAATGCAATTAATTAAATATTAATAAGAAACATTAATGCAAAGGAGTAAATCTCGACAAAATTGTAATAAAAGTCCAGATAAAAGTTAAAGATTAATTATTGTTGTGTATATTTTCTGTCTGTGTAATGTATGTAATGTATGGTCTGGTAGATACTTAAATTACCAATCATATGCACCTATACAATATAAAAAAGTGTTGTAACAGCTCTTACTGATAGAGCGATTAAATTGGCACATTATGGATATAGAACAAAGAAACTTGAAAAAATAAAAAAGATACTAATAATGAACAACTATCTTAAAGCTTTCTTCGAACCAATTATAAAACAAAGAATTAATAAAATCTACAATTCAAATAAATGGAACAACATAAATAATATAAATAAGAAAAAAGAAGGTGAAATCAAGTATGTATCATTACCGTATATTCCAGAAATCAACACGAAAATAAAAAATGTTTTAAAACCAAATAATATTACTATAGCGGAAAAAAACTAAAAACAACTTGGCAAAGGAATGTTTCACAAAATTTAAACCTAAAAGTGATAAGTTGGACACACCTAACGTAATATACAAGATTGACTGTTTGAACTGTGACAACACATACATAGGTCAAACAGGACAATATTTAAAGAAAAGAATATACGAACATAAATATAGCTTAAGAAAGGTTAACGAAAATGGAACAGCATTAGCACAACAAAAGTTACATAGTTTTGATTTTGATAACACAAAAATATTAATCAATGAAAACAATTATAATAAGAGAAGAATCCATGAAATAATACAGATTAAAAAACATCAGAATGCAATGAATTTTAGATCAGACACAGACAATCTCTTAGCTCTGTGTATCACATACTAATTAAATGAGCGCATGCATACACTGATTGACCAAGTAAATGAAATATAAACACCTGATATTGAGGAATTGCAGAGCAATTCCTAGAATGAAAAGAAAAGCGAAAATAAACAGTTTTTTTTTGTTCTCTCGCTCGATATCGAATAAAATATGGAATTCAGTAGCCAGTCAAATGTGAAGGTAGAAACCACTATACACGTAAGTTAAATTTAAATCTCTAAACAATAGATTCTAGTCTTTTCCCAGACATGTTTGTCCTGACTCATTACCTGAAAACCAATGTTCTTAATGTACTTTTTAATGTGTGTGATTTGTATTTTAATATGTGAATTTTGATGAAAATTTTTTATTTAAATTGATGATAACTGTAAATGTATATTTTAGACAAACTGATGATGGTGGAGAAAGACACCGAAACGTATTTGTAACATTTTAAATAATAAACAATAAAATTGACTGAAACCCAGGAATTTTTTTTGAAATAAATTAAAGATTAATAACAAATATTTGTTATGCCAAAAAAAATACGCAGAAGATAATTCTTGATGCATAATAGTTTCCTAAATATTAATGAAATAATCGGCAGTCGAAACAGGTTAACATTTAGATATTACAAAACATATGACTTGCCATAACAAATTGTGGAATTATTCCTTCTCCTCCGCTCATATATCTTTAGCAATCCAAAGGGCGTGTAATCCAGCAACGTTAAATTGGTCTTTGACTTGATTACCAGCTTCCTTAAAGATCGCAAGTTGCAAACAATATAGTCATATCTTAACATTTGCATCTCCAGATCGTCCGCGTCATATATCTAAGAGAAACAATACATTGCGTTTTGTTTTAATCGTGCCTATTGTGCGCTTTAACACACAATTAAATATTTACCCAAAGTTCATCCAGCTTTCGCAGCTCGTTAAAAAACATATAGTAAACTCGTCTAAAATCCGCTCTGTATTTGGAAACGAATTTTATACAGAGCGATTTTAAATGGGAGAAACATTCCCTGTAAACTTCACGGGTTGATGTGAACTGGTCCATTTCAACTGAGATCGCCAACTTTTTGAGCTGCAAAACGTTCTACGTGTTTTAAGTGGCATTTACTTAGTGGCTTAAAAACTCTTTAGAAATAAATACACCATTGTCGACTATGTAGAGTTGCGTATGTAGTAAAATCGGGCATAATTACCTTTTTATATAGAACCACGTCATCGTTCCTCATGCCTAAGATCGTATCTAAAGCACGTAGTTCTTCTAGATGAGGTAACAATCTAACTATATCCCTTATTTCCTCCAATCCGATCCAATAGATTTTGTTTATATTTAGACTTCTTATGTGCTCGTATCCCACATCCTGGTAGAAGTTTTGGTACAACTCCTCTTTGTAAATATCGAAACATCCTCCGAGATCAAAATTTCTAAAAAGCAAACGTCTCGAGTGTTTAAATGTTGTATTTTTCATTAGAAAAAATAGCTTACATCACAACGTTTTTGTCCCTCAGCAAATACAACAGGGCGTCAGATGATTTGCAGAAATTGATCAGGTCAAAGGCTGGCAATTTTCTCACTACTTCTTCCCAGATTTCACACGGGAAAATGTCCATGTTTTGCCGTTAACCTAATCTAACTCAATCGAAGCTTGTTTAATGAAATGCTCAAGTGCGTTTACTAAATTCCCTGTTGCTATTTTCGTATAGATTATTTTTGAACAGCCTTTACATTTCAAGATCGCGTTCGCCTACGCTATTTTATAAGCATAGTACTAGGACTAGGGAATATAGTATTTGTGACTGTATTTTACAGATTTCCATTTATTAATGAAAATGATTTACTTGGTTTGGAAATGAACAAACTAATGTTTAATCATCTTTTAATTTAAACATACAAACATTTCAAAAATTGCTTTAAAATGTTATTTAATGAACATATTACCGGTTTTTTTACTGATTATATTTTGCTAGTATTATTTAGCTAATAGGAAATTCAATTTTCTTTTCAAAAAGGATTTCAAGAACATGCTCCAGTGAGTACGAAAGGAAAAATCGAAAGAGCCCATATAATTATTAATAATATAACAAAAAAGTCACTAATATTATCAGTAGATGTATTGATCTATGAATAAAAATATTTCAAAAAATATTTCAATTTTTTTTAAATGAAAAATAAAACGGCGGAGTAGGTACATATAAACACTAATACATAGTATTTATAAATATAAGATGTTGGTAAAAAATTCAAAATGTGCGGGCAAAACCCTCCATTGGGTCACTTAGTAAAAGATGGCAGTGTCTTCATAAAATGTACTTTTAAACATAAAACAATATTGCATCTTGAATAGGAAAAGGTGTATTTCTACTATCTGAAGCTGTAAAAATCAACAGTAGAAACTTCCGTGTCCCACTTAAACAAATCTTCGTTTGTCTCATAAAGGGAATAATTGTTTAAAAAAAATCGCATGTCGTTCTTGGCATAAAACCGCTTCGCAGAATCCGTTGGACGAAACTGATCCATAATGTATTGAAGTGTTTTCAAATATTTTTTTGGCTTGAACGTTATGACTAAAGCCAGCAACACTAGTTGCGGATTAGTCTCCAAAAAGCTTTTGAGAGTATTTGTTGAAGTTGCCGCTGTATCCTCACAACATATAAACACGCGACGCAATTTTCGGCTGGTTGAAAAGCATCCAAACAGAACCGGTATATTAATTGCTCTGTTCTCGAAGCTAGAAAATAAACTCAGTGTTTTTAAAACGAATTAGCGGTCTTTGATGTCGGTAGGAGTATAATATCCTCATTAGAACAAAATGTTCGAGAATTGTTTGAAATTTCCAGTGAAACTTGCTCTCCTAGCAAATACGTAAATTGCAAATAACATTCTTGATAGTAAAATAGATTTTAAATCTACTCCTCTTTTCTCTTCTGTTGTTTCCTTTTATTGTCTTTAACTCTGCCACAAAAAAAATCAAAACTTACCTAAAGTCCTGTAATTGATTTGCATGTGGTAAGGCTCTATACACGCTTCTGTTCAGATTTTCATTAGAATAATTACTTGTTATTCGAAGGAACTTCAGATTGGTACACGTTTTCGTGAGCTAAAACAGAATATTATTATTTAGAAGAAATAAATAACTAAATTCTGAAAATAAGAAGAAAATCGAAGTCAAAATATATACAATCTGTTACTTGATGATTGGCTGTAATTCCAAGGGAGCCTTTTGACATTTCCCAGTTTAGTAAAGTCTCAAAAGGACACCTTTATTCATCTGCAATCTCTTTTTTACAAATTTGAATTTTCAAGCTAAAGCCAGCAGCAATCCGAAATTTTCAACATCGTTCCGAGACACACCGAAACACAGACTCTACAGATGCTGAAAGTTTCATAACAATCGCCCACAATTCTGATTTTTTCCACTAGTAAATATCGGTCTCAAAAGGACTCATCTGCGCTCTCTTCTTTAAAAATTCGAGCAACCCTAAATTTTCACCTTCTTTCCAACCCACTGTCTATTTTTATTGGGTTTTTATTGATATCTCAAACATTATTTGTTGGATTTTGTTTATTGACTTTGAAATTTTTTTTTGGGATTAATTATTAAAAAATACCACTTTTTATCTGTCGATGTTATTACGTGTTTAGTTCGTTTTTTGGAGAAAAACATGTTTTTATTGAATATCAATTTAAATCCTAGGTAATTTTGCTCGTTGCACAATATAAAAATATTACAACTTGAAAACGGACAAATTGTAAACTTTGACCATTAAGCCTTAACTCGTTTTCCTTCTGAAACTATTGTTGGCATTCAAAACTGCAATTTTTCACTCCCAAATGCTCAATTGAACACTGCCTAAATAGCGAGTAAAATCAATTTGTTAAACTAGTTTCTATAGAAATTCATTCAAAGAGAGAGTACAAAAAGTAGAAGTTCATAGAAAAGAATATTAACAAACAGCTAGAATTTAGTATTTCAACTTACATCTATAAAAAAAGTTCCATTTAAGTATCCTGGCACGTCTAGCATAACTCTTTCCAAATATTTCCAGTTGCATATTAACGGATAGGCATCAACGATTGATATGTTACATCTAAAATAAACAATTAAATATTATCAATTGCAATTTAACTTATTAAATGAAATATTACAATTAAATCCCTTCTACCTCATTCCCATAATCAAAGCTACAAAAATAACATCATATCAAACTACAACAACTTATTTAGAATGTCTTACTGGGAACAATGCAACAATTCTAAAGTAGTGACTTTGGGACAATGTTCGATTATCTCCTCTAATGGATACACTCGTTCTAATCTATCAAGGGTGTCTCCCTTCCTCACTGGGCGGCCTGAAAATTTTTATTAAATATTCAAATGACTTGGCGCAAGCAATATGAACCACTTACGTTGTAAAACACAGGACTGAATGCTAAGTTTCCTCAAATCTTTGCTGTTATCTGATTTTAAAAATTCCCAGCTTGCATTCACGTAGTCCTTTGTGCAAAAGCATTTATTGTGGATGAAGTTCAGCTCTTGGAAATTGACGTTGGTTAATCTGTTAGTTAGGTAAATTTCCTAAAAGACCAAATAATTAGTAGAGACTGGGAAAATGCAAAATTTTCTTTTTCTAACAACAACATAATCAGGAAATTCGTAATATTTACTCTATGTGCCTTGTGATCGTACGGCATCTCGGATTTGTATTTCCGGAAGACGTTCCAGGCCATTTCCAATTTGGTGACCAGTGGTTCAAAAATCGAAACATTCTTAAATGGAACCACTTCATCCACTGGGAGAGTTTCTAAATAAAAATGAGGATATTGTACATCTCTTTGAAAACCTAATTACTACTAGTACCATAATTCATAGCGATAGACTCAAATCGCCTAGTCTGAAAGTACTTGGCCAGCCCGAAGAGTTTATAATCCAATAGAGGTATGTATATTTTGGATTTGATAACCAACTTTTTTAGAAATTTCATTTGAGACACTATGGTATCGAATTTTAGTGGCTGAGAATTGCTATCGTCTGAGTCAAATATCTAAAATATTTTAACGCATTAAGCAAACCATCGTTGGAACCTCGAACACCATCCATAAACCTTTGATAGCAAGCATGGAAGTGTGATTTAAAATGGGAGTTTTATATATGGTACTTACCCATAACTCATTTAATGCGAAAAGCTCATTGAAAAGCATATGCATTCCCATAAGACCTTTGGGATTTTTACGGGTTACATGAAAGCATAGTTTTCTCAGTAAGTACAGATTGTTTCTATATATTATAGGATCCACATAATTGGTAAAGTGGTTTCCTTCCACAGATAATGCGAGGGTTTTCAACTGCAACAAAAACCTTTTATTAAATAATGAATTATTGGTAGGGATTATAAAACTGAATGTTTTAATTTAACGAATTAATCCAATTGGTATGTCTTCAGTACATTATGGCTAAGAAACGCTTTTTCTTGAGAAAGCTACTTTGGGATGAATCATTCCATTGCTATATTCTTCATAAACATGCAACTGTTATAATAGACTCTAAATTGTAACTGCCATACTTTCTAGCAGACTGGAAATGAAATGTAAACCTTCTAGACTAAAAGCTGAAGGAATTGCTCCTCCGTCAGCATTCGCAGCTTCGATACTTTCTAGTTAAAAAGTCAGGGTCGAGATGGTGCGGCAATATCTTTCTTACTCGGGAACTTTATAAGAAAGGTTGAAATACAAAAAAAAAATCGCTTCGGAAATCGATCCTTTCACGGTCAAATTGGAGGTGATGAACGGGGAACATCAGAACTTTTTCTGAAGTCTGCACCCATTTGTTACGACTTTTGGCAGACCATCCCTACCTGATCCATTTAACGTGAGAAACCAAGGATCCACCATCATTTTTATCATTTACAAAGAAAAGATTTAGAAATTATATTTGTAGGAATGTTTGTGTTAATATTTTTTATCGAACGTGATAACTGTTGTAAGCCGATTAATGTTTAATTCAAAAGAGCTTGCACTATTTTTCCACGCATTTGTTTTCTAATTTATACTTATTTTTTTACATTTTTCATACACACATGGGATTCATTGTTTCCTGGCAATGAATTGACGATTGATTGAAATTTAATACATTCATTTCAGAAATAGAATCGAAAGCTCTTGTTTTATTTGCTCATTATTTTCGTTGGCTTTTAAAAAGCGCAAATCTCTTAGAATTGGTAGAATATTCCTACGTCCTTTGGAAATCACTCTTAGTGTTTAGAAACCATTTATTCCAATATATTTGTAATTGTTTTTAGTCTGTTTACAGTTCTTGTATCAGAATATTTATTCTCAACTTCTTAACAATTCATATTAGAAAATACATCTAAATGATAATATAAACGTAAAGATTGCAAAATTACCAATTAGCAACAATAAATAAACGTACCTTTCCATATAATAATACATCTTTGGGTCGGAAACTTAGTGCAGTATTCAAAGCCAATAGTTCCTCTAAATTCGGCAGAATTTTCAGAAGCTGTCTCAGAACTTCAAGTTTCACCCAGTACAACTTGTTAATGTTCAGAACTTTAATGTATTCATAAGAGACATTTTTCTTTATGTAGGTGTAAATGTTCGTGTTGAGAAAATCGTAATTTCCACTAACATTAAAGTTCCTGAAATCAAAAGGTTTACAAAAAGTTACAAGCATTTACATGTTTACGGTAGTTAGTTTTAACAGTTCATTGCATTTTATATTAGATTAAATTTTTTTTAAACTTTTTACCACTAAACGTAAAATGTAAGGAAACGGATGAAAAAATTGAAAAACTTTTACTTGCCGAACTATAGGCGCTTCTCCTAGAAGTTGAGCATATTCATTAGATGTTTTGCAGAAGTTGATCACGTCTGATGTGGTCAAGTATCCAAAAATGTGATACCACACTTCCTGTGGTAGTCTAACGCCTGCTATATGAGCCATTGTAAGTAGTGGTTCTATTTCCTATTCGCAACATGTGAAGATCTAGAATGACGAATTGAAGATTTTTCATCACAATAATTGATATGATTATAACTTGCGTGCATAGAAATCAGCCCACTGTAAACTTTTGACTTTAACTATTTAGTTTTTTAACTATTCATCAGATCAAAAAAAGAAATATGCTGTTTGAAAGACAATTTAATATGCTTTAATGTGAGTATAAATTTATTAAGGCTTGTCGTTCATATGCGTAGCAAACGGTAAACAAATGAAACGTGTTTATGTGGTGATTGTAACGAAAATAAAAAAATTATCAAATATTAAAATTATTGCGTTTGCAACTGAAATTTGCAATTAATTCGTTTTTCATAATCTCAATAGTGTTTAAGTGTGTTAGTTCAATGCATACTACACCACAAAAAGCCGGCCAAGTTATTGCTTTAATCGATTAGCCAGTGGACAGTAAGACGAAGACCCCTAAAACACCTGCGATTGGTCCAAAACTTACTCCAGCTCATCGGCAAGCACGCCTGCGTTTTGCACGGGATCATCTGAATATGACGTTGGAACAATGGGGATCTCTTCTGTTCTCAGATGAGACCAGAATATGCCTCCATGGTAGCGACCGAAGAAGGAAAGTGTACCGAAGACCAAGAGAGTGATTTGCAGATTGCTGCTTTGAAGAGCGGAGTGCTTATGGAGGTGGTTCCTGTATGATCTGGGGTGCAATTTCTATAGGAGCACGAACCGACTCTCAGTTCATTCGTAGGGGCGACCGTGTTCACGAAGAAGAAGTTTAACGGCTGTTAGATATACCGAGGAGATTTTAGCAATTCATGTGGTACCTTACGTCGACTACATTGGAGACGAATTTACCTTTATGCATGACAATGCCAGGCCGCACACCGCAAGAATCGTGCAAGATTACATTGCAGAAGTCGGTTTTCGGGTTACGGAGTGGCCAGCATACAGTCCTGACCTAAATCCGATCGAATACTTATGGGATGAGCTTAAACGAAGAATTCGAGCAAGACTTCATACCCCAAACTCGATCCCAGAGCTTATTGTTGCAGTAGAAGAAGAGTGGTTTAACATCCCTCAAGAAACAATAGCAAACTTGATTAGATCTATGCCTAATCGTATGAGAGAAGTTATTAGGGAAAGAGGAGGTCATACCCATTATTAAAAAATTAAGTATTAAATTGTCAATAACCCTATTTATGTTAATAATACAAAAGCTTAATTTGCTTAATGCATTAATTTCACTATGTTAAATATAGGATACTCAAAATAAGTTATACTCACATTAAAGCATATTAAATTGTCTTTTAAACAGCATATTTCTTTTTTTGATCTGATGAATAGTTAAAAAAATATATATAGTTAAAGTAAAAAGTTTACTGTGGACCGATTTCTATGCACGCAAGTGTATTTACAATTTTATGCCTTTTTTAGAACACAAATTCGAATTGAAATGTAGATTATTTGGTATAAATTAGTTGCTTAAAATTGCCTATTTAACAGACATTTTTACAAAAATTAATGAACTTAATTTAGTTCTTCAGGGCAAACATGTAAATGTATTTGCTACTCACGGGAAGCTTCTCGCTTTTAAGGAAAAGGTAGAATTTTGAAATTGTGTGAGCTCCAGTGACTGATTGCTTTCCAACAATAATGAACTTTTTAGAAGAAGAAAACGTTAATCATAAATATATCTGCGAAAATTGTATAAAAATTAAAACTCGAAATATCGATTTTAATCTATAAAAACAATAGTCGATGGTCGATGATTTCCCCGAAAATAGTTGAAATTTCAACTATCGAGTTAAGCGAGTTTTTGGGAAATTTTTACCACTTTTATCGATACTTCGAGGTTTACACAACTAATTATAATAATTTTAAATGAAGCGCAGGTAAATTAAAATGAAAGGGACTTTTAGCGGCTTAAACGAACAAATAATTTTTTGGAATGGGGAAAAATGATTTGTCCGCTTAAGCCGCTAAAAATCCCTTTCATTACCATTAATTATGTTTCTGTGTAGAAGCCAGCAGAAGTCCAGAAAAAGCCTCCCGATTAGGAAGCAGAAAAATGAAAATAAAGTACAACACCGCCAAAAAAAAGCTGCAGCAGCTGAATCTGAAAAAATACATATCAATAAATATATATCTTCGTACTTTATGAATCTTCGTTGCTCAATGACTGGTTGATCCCAACCGAAACAGCCGACGTTATGTGAAAAATCAACATGTTTGATCAATCATTAGTGGGATTACAAGTTGCAACATGTAATTGCAACAACAACACTAGAGGTTATTTAAAACACACAACAATCAGTGCATTTGTTTGTTTTGTTGTTTTTAAACGCAAATATCTCGAAAGCGCCTAGATATCGAAGAGAATCAACTAGAACTTTTTTATCTATAAATGACTGCTCTTTCATATTAACAGGAAAAAAAACATAAAAATGTGGAAAATTCGATTGGATTAATTTTAAAAAATAGTCATATTTAGCTGTAAACTGATTGACATTCGCCATTATATCACCTAAATACTATTGCAAAAATGAGAATTTAACAATCGCCCTTTTAGGCCGATCTTTTTTAAACTGATAATTGAGCCTTCTTTAAGTACCAAACTAGAATAATTGTGTATTAATTAAGTAGAAGAAGCGGAAAAGCTAACGGAAACTTGATTCACGAGTTAATTGTGTACAATTAAGTGGACATTTTAGAAAAACCATCAGCAGGGGGATGAAAATTTGGCAGATGCAAAACCATTACTGCAAATTGAGGGTAAAAGGTGCAACTAGAGATTTTCGTAAAGGTATTTATTAAAACACGCACCAAAAGCAATAGAAGTATTCAACATTAGAGCAGAAGACTTTTTAAATCAAAAACTAACTATTCAACTTAACAATTTGAAGAGTTCATGCATTAGTAAGTAATTTGAGGAGCAAATAGGCGCTAGATATGGTGTCATAACAGCCAAAAATACACATGGATGGAACACAGGTGTACACAATGGTCATTTTTAGCCATGACCCAATTAACAAACACTGAAATGACATTCCAAATGTCGAAAAAAATAAAAGAGCCCACTTACCACCTCAGGAATCAAAGAAATCAACCCTTCGCACCCTTGCACCAGCAGGGCAGAAACCCACTGAAAAAATTAATGGTCACAATAACAAAAGAGTCTGGTATGTTGTCAACATCAGCTGTCAGCAAGGAATTTACGAATGAATCAAATATCAATAAAACGATGCCAGACTGTGAATTTTTGCAGCGGGACTCAGCTTTTTCTCGAGTAAAGTTTATCGATCTTCTCCGTTTCGAGCGTTTGCCATCACGCCGCGCCAGTAAATATTAGGCGGACACTAGAAAATTGCTTTTATGACTGTTGAGTACTAACGAAGTGTTTCCAAATTAGGACAACAATTTCCACTCTTTAATTTTACAATGGTGTTTTCCTCAAACAGACGTGCTACCATATTTATTTGCTGTCAGCCAATCCAAATGGTTCCTGTATATCACATGACGTGATGACAATTGCACGTCTAATGTCTGTGTCTGTGACGATCGTCGTGAAGGTATCCTGTTTGTCTTCGTGATCTTCTAATTTCTGGACTCGATTTTCCTGCTTTTTCATGACATTTTGGTAAGCTGCTGTGAATTGTTAGACATTCTGGAAATTTACCGCATCTGCCTGCTGAAACACAAACCTTAGATGTTTCGTAATTTCACTTCTAAATGCTGTTTGGTGGCGCCATTGTGAATGACTTGAACTTATGTTGATAAGTTTCTTTACAACTGCATATAATTTCTGAATTATTCCTATAAATCGCTTCATTTATGTTGCGTTTTAAAGTGTTTACAGTTTTTAGGTGTTGTTGGGGCGTTTTGGTCCAAAGCCCCAATTTGTATCAATGCAATTGAGGAAGCCATTTAAATATTGAAGTATTTATTATCTGTCATGCTTCTAAATGAGTTAAAACTACCTGGTTTAGGCAACAATAAATTTGATTTTTACACATTAGTTTGCATATTTTACATATTCAGTACGCATTCGTATGTAAAATGCAAATATATCCGGAAAAATCTTTGTCTCCTAAAATCTTGCGAAATCACATATACATAGTGTTTGTTCAGCAGATTCCCGAGGTGAACACACATGAGGATTTATTCTAATTTGCTGAACCCAAAGTGGAAGGTTTTAGAAAACGTAGATTTAAGAACTGGAAAAAAACACACATTAGTTTGCATATTTATCCTTGGGCATTTGTATGTAAACTGCAAATATATCTAGAAAAACCCTTGTTGCCTAAAATCTGAGGAAATCACATATACAGGGTGTTTATTCAACAGATTCAGGAGGTGAAAACACATGAGGGTTTACTCTAATTTGCCTAAACCCAACGTGGACGGTTGTTTAAATGCACTGTATTTAGAAAACGTAGATTTACGAAATGGAAAAAAAAACACATTAGTTTGCATATTTATTCTTTGGCATTTGTATAATATATAAAATGCAATCTAGAAAAATCCTTGTCGCCTAAAATATTCGGCGTCGATATCACATATAGAGGGTGTTTTCGGTGGTGAAAACCAAGAACCCGGACCGAAACGAAATATCTGTTCCGTTGCAAAATTAAAAATTTCGGTTGCGGTTCCAGTTTAGAAAATAATTTCCAATTCGGTTCCGTTCCGGTTCCAGTTTTTTTTCGATTCCAAAATCTATAAATAACAACAAACGAGGACAAAGATAAAGGCTACTCTAATTAGAAATCTCACGACCTTTTTCCTTGCTTGTTCTATTTTACAAGAGAAAAGATGAGCAAACGATCCAGTGCTTCATACGGTACTTCCGCTGGTTGTATGGTAGGGGGTAGGAGGACTAGCAACCCCAGACAATATTAGATACAAAAAATTAATTTAATCGTATTTTCAAAAGTAATTTGTTAATGAATTTTCTGGCTTTAGCGCGTTCTTCTTTCACTCTTATTTCCGTTTAAAGATTGTTCTTCCTGGTTCATGTCTTCACACTCTTTATCATCTTTTGAGGAGTTGCTTTTGTCCAAAATTCCAATTTCAAATGTTTCGTTGTTGATAATCGAAGAACTAAAACAATTCAACTTAAAAATAATTAAAAAATAGTGTATAAACGTACGGTGTTTGTTCTTTGCGAATGAAAAGTCGTTTGGTCCTCACAAATAATTGTTCCTCTAAAATGTTTTCTTTAATATTTGACCTCGAAGGCGGCTACAAAAATTTGAGTCCTGCGAATAACTTCTCAACACTAACTTGAGTTGCCGGTACGCTTAACAATACGTGAGCAAGCATGTATAACTCGGGATTAAGTTCATTCTTTTTCTTCCAGAATTAAAAAATCGTTTCATTTTTCGGTTAGCGTATGCGGCTTTGTTCCACCTGATAGGAATTTAAAATATTTTCAATTTTGTTAAGGGCTACAAATGAACCTTGTGAAGAAAATTCGTGCTGATTAATTCCTTTTAAAAATTTTTGCTCTGAATCTGTCTCCAAAAGGCTTCCATTTCATCCATTGATGAAGAACTAGATGATTCGGTTTCCATATCATGTTGGTCAGGGTCAGATTTAGAATTAGAAGAATTGCACTCTTTTAAGAACATCAGTCGCAAGTCCATAACGACTTTAAATGTGATTTTGCTCTTTCTACTTGATTGTCGTCTAAAACTACTTTATTCCAAAAAATTGGTATTTTATGATTTATACAAGATCTTGTCATTTGGGACAACTAGCTGCAAAGAATAGCCCTTATATTTTCTCCCTTTGTGGGCGTCGCGGCGCCGACTATTAAAACGATTGCAGGAACTAACTAAAAGAAGTGCCGACCCTTTGTCGGCACATTAACACTGACTGCGGCTCCCAGAACATATAAACGTATTTTTATATTGATTTGCAGGAGGGTAAATGATTATTTTCATTTGTTTGTAAAATTTACAGTAATTTCTTTCAAACGTTACAAGCAGAACCTAAAAAAAACCGAAATATTCTATTTCGTTTCCGGTTCAGCACCGAACAACGTCTTAATATAAAATATGGGTTCTGTTTCGGTTCCAGTCCAAAAAAAGAAACAGTTCCGTTCTGGTTTTGGATCCATATCGGTTCCGGTCCGGGTCCCTGGTGAAAACACATGAGGATTTATTCTAATTTGCCTAAACCCAACGGAGGGTTTTTTAAATACACTGTATTTATAAAACGAAGCACACGATATAAAAACTGAAAAAAATGGGTTTTAATTCTACTATTTGAACGAACGTAAAAACACGTAAAATTTGTTTAAAACATTTTTTTTTATTCACGACAGCTATAAACGACAAAATTTTATTTTCATGTCGCTCATGACTTACCGGAATGTTTGGTAAAATCTGCTAACTTACCTCTCTTGAAGAACTATCCTTTACCAGTCAGTATTCGTCAATTATTCGAAGCCTCTAACGAGATTTTCTAACTTGAGGGCGTGCTCAAAGTGAAATCTCCGAAACGGTTCCAGATAGTCGAACACTCGTCAGGATCTTTTCGATAGCCCTCCTCAAGAACTTTTACTACCGTTTTGTCATAAATTCCGAACGTGGAACGAAGTGGACGCAAAAATATGAAGACAGAAAACTTAAAACAGCAGGTTGTTTTAAATAATCTTAAGCAGATGTTTCCCCCATAAGGGGGTTGTGTTTTTGTTATGTTTATTGTTATATTGTGTTTTTTGCGCGTGCAGCATCGGTATGGTGAAAAGTGTGCAAACTAAGATGACGGTCTTAGCTATCTTATGGCAAAGCATTTCGCATTTCCATAAAATACAGCTCTATGAGAAGCCAAAAAATTACCACACTTTTTCCTAGAGTGATTATTATGCTACATTTTGCGACGTTTAATACGCTGTACTAAAAATCTAAACGATTTTACAGACATATTCGGCTTTAAAAATGCGTTGTTAAGTAGACCTAATCAGATCAGACCACCCGTTTAATAAGATTGACCTTATTCTTCTACCCAGTACCTTCAAGTTAATTTTCTAGTATTTTTAACGCAAATTTTCATTGCACTGGAACTAATTTGAATTAGAGATTTTTTTAAGCAGCCGAGAGGCATTGAAAATGGATAAACATTCAACTTAAAATAGAATTAGTCTTGTTTTTCTCGAACATTTTTATCGGCTAAGTATCCTTTATTTTTGAACATAATCGGGCGTTTTACAAACTTGATGCCGCAGTTTTTACTGCCATTTTCGTTGTTAATGTGATTTTTTATTTTGTTTTAGGTTGCCGATGATTGATGGCCCATGTGGTAAGTACTTTTCACTCTCAGCTCTAGTCTAAGAACGTTTGCCCAAACAAACAGCATTCGACAATGTTGAACTTGAGTAAAGTTTCCATGTAATGCGGTCATATGAACTAGAAGTTTATCAGTGCGACAACATCTTGGTAGCCCATGTATGGCTTTAATACAGACAGCCTTGCAAGGTTTTTGGTGTCTATTGTCGTAATTCCATTAGTAGAGTTGCCTCATCCGAAGCAGGCATCGCTGTTAAAACCACATTTTGCAATTACTCCATGGCCGGTGACCTATATGAATAATAAAACGTTTATTGATCATATCTTACTAAATATTTTGCCTCTTTACCGCCGAGGTTGTGGATTTCCGAAGTCGAAAGCTGTTATTGCAAAATCCGGTTTTGGAATCTTTGCCCGCTTGGCTATTGCAGGAATTATTCTGATCAGTATTGACCATAATTAATTGCCGCTTTTCAGGGCATGCGGGTAATGAATTTAAATGAACCAATAGTTGTTTTGAACTTCAAGCTGCTTGATTTTTAAATTCTGCAGTTTTGTGCCGTTCGTCGTTCACAGTTGGTCGTTCGCAGTTGGTCGATCGCAGTTGGTCGTTCGCCGTTTGTCATTCGTAGTTGGTCGTTTGCAGTTGCCGCAGTTCAAGAAATAAACATACGGTCGCGCACATATGAATTTATAAACCCGGCGTTGCGTGTAGTTCGTCATTTCCATTACGTTGCATGCCGTTGGTAATTAAAAAAATATATTCACCTGCGACTGTCGTTCGTGCAGTTGGAGATTTAACCAATGAGAGAAAGAGTTTCATATCACGTGAGTGACTGACAGTGTCATTTGTCAAAACGAGGCCGTGTTTTGTTTACGTTTTTGGCAAAAAATCTCGAAAATTCGACGCTTTCATTATACTGCAAAAAATACATGAATAATTCAAAAAGGGTCAGTTTTTTTAAGAAAACACTTTATAATATATTTTTTTGAATTCTTCAACGAGTCAAAATTTACAATACCATGCAGGGAATCCTGTAATCCGGACCAGCATGAAAATGCACTCGTGTGATCAACTGCATCCGCTGCAGTAAAAAAGCAAAAGGTTTGTTGCTTGGTTCTTATATACCCCTCAATCAAATTTCTCGAGAGACACCCTGTATATGCAGCAGATAAATGTAATAAAACCCAAACTGAAGATGCATAAGAATTGATCGAGCATTCAATTCAATTCAATTCATTACCTTTGTGCCGCTGCAATATCGAATACTTAGTTAATTTTCCAACAGCAACCACACATATATTTCCTCAATAATCCTCATGAATGAATGTTGCATGATGAGCTGTGGATGTACCTTGACTAACGTACACTAATTAAGCTAACAATATCTCTGCAATCAATTGTTAATTGAGACTCACCAGCAAAGCTGGCCAATTAAACATTGGACTTTCAACTGATTAAAATTTCTCGCTATTACCAACAGTTGCAACCTTGGCAAAAAGATCCGAATCCAAGCAAAGATGGATTTTTTTGGCGAAAATTTTGACACAAATGCCGTGAAATGCGTGAAAAGTATCCGAGCTGCACCACTGATTTTTCTGTCGTCACTTTTAATCCCGACAAGACTGAAAACGTCCTTGGTGGCCGCAGTCTACTGAACCAGGAAGTCGTGTGTTTTTTATTGTCTGATCTGACTGACGGGTTTAGCCATCCCGAAATAACCGCCTTTGTTTCAATTTTCCTCCTTCGGAAATTCTGCTTTTCATGCTCTTGAAGCGACGGCAATTCGTAGTAACGCCTATACAAAGACTATGTCCACACGCAGCATTTATATTTGCAAAAAGGAAACACAAAGCCAGGAACTTTTATCGAGTTGTGGGTTAGAGTCAATGTCTTGTTTAGTGTTATTAGCAGAATTGTTTTGGGTGAAGAAACAATGACAAAAGGTTGAAATTCAATTAATCTGCTCCAAATGTGTTTGGACGTAGAAATCAATTGTTTTGGGTCTATTGTGCTTATTACTACCTACCTGAAAATTAAACCAACTTAATTTTGAGAAAGTTTTCCAATTATAGTTTTTATTTGTCGTTGCTCAAAGTTTATTTCGTATTCTTTAATACATTTCAGTTCAGGTAAATTTCGCTTGTTTGTGCATTCCAAATTGACACTTGTTTGTTTTTTATTATTAAATGTACAGTACTTCCAGTTCCTTTACTAAAATTCTTGTAGCGTCCCATTGAATTTGTGATCTGTGTAATTCTTTGTTTTTTATGTATGATTGGTGTTCTTTATTTTTTTTTATTTAATGGCATTGAAGTTTCCTTTAGATAAAAACTTTGCAAAATTGGTTTTTTCTATTTTTCTTTTTGAAATTTTGCTTCGAATTGTAATTTCAGCTTTGAAGATAGTTTTCAACATAATTTTTTGATGTGGATTGTTCTAGATTATTAATACAAAAATACAATAGAATGTAGGTTTAGCTTTTCATTTTAAAGATATGCAGTTGTAACGCAAATCAAGCCCACATCAATCGATTTTTTGCGACTGAATCGAAGTCAGTGTCAATCAATAAACCACGGAATCGGTTTTACAAGTTGAAAATAAGCACGCCTTTAATCCCAAGCTTACCTAACTTGTATCGTAATTTTTTAAAACTTGTAAGTAAAACGATAATTTTCTACGATCTAAGCGCTGTTGTATTTATCCTTGATCAGTTAAACAGGATTGCTTTTAGCCGTTTTTTTTGTTTCTTTGTGTTATTATTTTAAAACATGTTCATATTTTTTACTATTTTCGGAAAATTAAATAACAATGCAAATTCACCACCAAAGAAGTTTCAAATATTTCCCACTGGTGTATACAATACAGTAAGCTGTTAATGACTGTGATCCTATCTCTCTAATCTTTTTATCTTTTTTAAGATCAATTAATTTTAAATCGCAAAAACGAATTTCATTGAAATATGCTTCATCCAGGGCAATAATAAAATTCATTTCTGGGAAATAAATAGCGTTTGGCAAACGTTCAGCTCAACTGATGGGGCCATTGTAAATACGAGTTTAATGTCATTGTCATTGATGGTCGAAAATTGACCATAAAATGTGATATAAGTTTGTTTCTCTTGGCCATTTCAAAGCTTTTGTCTTTGCGGCTCTAAGACCGCAAAAGTTAAGTAAGCCAACATAAAATTGAAGACTAAAGGTGCAAATAGGCAAAAGTTTCAAGTCTCAACATATTTCCCCCCGCGGTTTCAATAAAAGCAATCAAGTTTTCCCAATTTTTGGATACAATCAACAAACTATTCTTGTTTACCACATTTTTTTCCGAAAATAATCAACAGACATCAGCTGATCGATCCCATACTTTGCAAGTCAAAGTCCTTTGGAATCTCGCCAATCTGAAAATGTGTTTATAATTCAATGCATACAAATAGGTGAAGATTGTTCATCTTGAACACCTATGAGAGCGTCCACTGCGACTCTAATATGAAAGTCTATAGACTCAGCTGATGTTAAATATTTATGCGACTTGTACACTACACGTTTGTAGCTTGACGCAGTCGCACGTGAGCCTTGAGCAAACAAAGCATTTATAAAAACAAAATTAAGATCGGATGAAACGTTTTCTGGGCTTATAAGCACTGGTCTATTGGAATTGCTTCTTGACGTTTCGGTCACATCAGCGGTGAACATTATCAAATGCGATGAGGAAGCACTATTACGCTCGTAACAGATTTAGTACTAAACACAATTGTTTATTACCATGGAGCGCCGCTCAGCAATCTATTACGTTTTTCTGGAATGCCTATATTAAATTAAATAAATGAAAAACAGGACAAAAACCCATGTACAAGGGGATTTGGTTTACGAGGTTGTTTTTGCAGGCCGGAATTTGCCAGTTATTTAATCGGGAACTAACCTGAGAGAGCCGCTTTTGTATGTATTATGTCAGGCAAAGTCTGTTTCATAGAGGTCAAAATTTCTGATTTTTAGCGATCATCAGGTAATTTTCAAAATTGCATCTGGTTTTTGTTGTGGTTTTTGCAGGTCGATGTTTAGCATTGATTTCCTCTGTAAATTGTGAAGTCATAAAGTCAATTTTGGTTGCATTTTGTAGGACAAAGTTTTGATTTTAGTCTTCATCAATCAGTTTTTGACAATTTTCCAAAATTGCGCATGGTTTACGAGGTTGTTTTTGCAGGCCGAAGTTTGGCATTTATTTACTCAGGAACTTATGAAGTGAGATAATGGCCTTAGTCTTTGTTTTCTAAGGCAACGTCTGTTCTAAAAAATTGAAAAGTTTTGATTTTCAGTCATCATCAGACAATTTTCACGAATTTTCAAAATTGCGCCTGGTTTTCGTCCTGGTTTTTGATTTGCATTGAGCATTGATTTGCTTTGTAAATTCCTGAGTCGGGAAGTGAATTTTGGATGCATTTTGTACGGCAAAGTATCTTCTATAAGTCGACACAGTTTCGATTTTCAGTCATCATCAGGCAATTTACAAGAATTTTTCAAAATGCCGTCTGGTTTTCGTGATGGTTTTTGCAGGCCGGAGTTTGGCATTGATTTGTTTTGTAAATTTCCAAGTCGGAAAGTCAATTTTGGATGCATTTTGTACGGCAAAGTATCTTCTATAAGTCGACACAGTTTCGATTTTCAGTCATCATCAGGCAATTTACAAGAATTTTTCAAAATGCCGTCTGGTTTTCGTGATGGTTTTTGCAGGCCGGAGTTTGGCATTGATTTGTTTTGTAAATTTCCAAGTAGGAAAGTCAATTTTGGATGCATTTTGTGCTGCAAAGTCTCTTCTATAAGTGGACAAAGTTTTGATTTTCAGTCATCATCAAATAATTTTCAAGAATTTTGTAAAATTACCTGTGGTTTTTGCAGAGATTTAAGCGGGTCGAAGTTTGACATTTATTTTTTTGCTGAAAATTGTAATAGTTTAAATATGGCGTTATATTTCCAAGACTCCAAATTTATCGATTTCAGGTTTTTGACACGAAAAGCTACATTCGCTCCTATTACTGAATGAAAGTCGTTCAAAATCAGGAAACCTCCTATTAATCGATTTCACTTATGTAAAATAATACGTTTTTTATCAACTGAAAAACACAAAGAATAAAATCGCTAACCGTCAATTACTGTTTGAATGTTTAATAACACGCTACAATGAACGCGAAGGTGTTAAGCTCACTTTATGATATCACACCTCGCAAAGTCTCTGGTTAAAGAGCCATGAGCTAATCCTTCTGCATCAGTTTGCCAGTCTTTACCAACATAACAGAATCAATAAAAATATTATCATCTTTGTTATGAGGAGCGTTATTGAAAATGTCTGGGTTGTTTTGGGCATTCAGATGTAGGAAATCAGTAGAACGCGAAATATATCGGTTCTATTTCCAGGGTATTCTAAATTTAAGAATTCAGGAACTGCTGCCTATTGCCAGACAGGAAAGTGCTATCACAAGTTAGCATTTTTTTTTCTCAGCTGACCTCAATTTTAAACGTTTCTCTCAGTATGTCCATTCTGATAATTTTATTCATTGAACTGTTTTTTTTTGCATTCTCTGGGAATTCTTCAAGTGGATCCGGAAATGCTTTGCAAAGAAACTCGCAAGGTCACCTTGTTAGGCAAGCACGTGCCAGCAGACAGTTACCTTTTGTTACACCACTGTGAAACTGTTTAGGAAAGTGCATTGACGTTTAACGCTTTTACTCTTTATCAGCCATTTGCTCAAGGTCGTTTGCTCAATGTGCGTAAAACGTATAATTTAGGTATTCATTTTTTTTTGTTCACAAGGAGAAGGCCGAGGGTATTTCAAGGTAACAAATTGCGCGTTTTGATAAATATTATGTGTCGCTCGATATTCACGAATGGCAATTCGTCATTGGTTTAAACTACTTCAGCATCTTCTTGCTTCATCGGGTTCGGGATTCTTCATATCGGATTTGCTTCATATCATAAGCATTGACAATATTACAATCAATGCTTTGTTAATATGAGCATGATATTTATTTTCCCAAGTGACCAAGTGAGTAAACATGTTTATGTTGATGGAAACCCCCATGATATAGTTAACGGCGCAATATCGGCATGACATTAGAAATTAAATGTGGGTTGAGGTTATTGATAATTTTATTATTTAGTTGTTGTAGCGTGGTTAAAAATCATCAGTTCATGACTAACGTGTCTTCAAACCAGGATTTTTATTCCGCTTTGCTTCGTTCTTCTTCTGAATTCCAACGATTTGTTCTGATAAAATCTTGTAAATTGTTTTGGGTTTTAAAGGTAATTTAGGCTTTTTTTTGTTTTAAAATAAACAAACTGTAAAAAAGTTAAATATAAAAAGTCCAGCCCGAAAGCTATATGTATTTTGATGTTCTTATTTTAATTTCACACAAAGTAGCGCCAAAAGTTATGCATTGAAAGCTGAATATTTTGAACTAAGACCACTCGACACATACAGGGTGTCCCGACACATTAAAAGTTTATGTTAAAATTAGCTAGTAAGTTATATTAAAATATAGCTTTGTAGGCCCACATCTCTTGCTTTAATTCATATTTGAAATAGTTAAAGAGTAGTATAAATTAGGTGGAGCACCCTGTAACCATATTTCAATGTGTAGTGTAAACAGTTTTATATTTCATTGGGTGGAGTTGGTAGGCCAATGATTTTTCTTTTTTTTTAACAATTTATTATACAAAGTGAATTCGAAAGCGTTAAGACATACTTACTTTTGGGATAAAATATCAAGGGTTTTAAAGGTCTCTAGGCTTTATTTGCTTGTGTTATCCTACTTTTATTATGAAGTAAACAAAATATTAAAGTCTGGCAATTAAGGCCAGTGACAATGTTTGGTAATAAATAAAATGCGTTTCAATAGACTGAGTGAATTCGAAATATTATGCAACCCTTCCTAAGATTATCAGACAGATTAAACTTATTGGGCTATTGAATATTACAAAAATCGAAACACGCCTATTGAAAATGTTAGCATGATACATTTCACGATGTTGATTGTAGATTATCATTTTTGTAAGTTTATTTTAGTAGTAGTAAACATCTTTATTTCTAAAAAAGGCTATCGACCTATCGGTCTTTCTGCCCCTGTTTAGTACATATAGACTCAATAAAAAAATAAAATATAAATAAAAAAACAAAGATAAAAATTATCTTATTCTGGGTTAATAATTTAATTCTATAAACTTTCTAATGACAAGAAAAAATTATTTTATTGTCCAGTAGTCAGTTGCGTTTGTAAGTGTTCGTGTAGCGTTGATGTAGGGAAACGGAAACGGGATTGTCTGGTTGGTCTTGTAAGGCAGAGGGGATTCAATATCGTCCAGTTGTGGGGATTGTTTGTCCATTTTGTCTGAAGATGTATGAGTCTTTCCGAAATCTTTGTCATGTTTGTGCGTTCGTATAGTAGTTGGGTGGAGGGGTTGTGTAGTGGGTTTTGGGGGTGTCTTATTCGTGTTATTAGTCTTAGTGCAATTTGTTCTGTTGTTTGTATATAACGTTTTGTCCTTTCTGTTCCGTTGGTCATGAGTATATGTCCATAGTCTAGCAAGGGTCTACAAATAGCTTTATATATTTTGGTGGCGGTATTTGTGCTAATTCCTCTGTCTTTGTAGGTTAGTGATCGGAAGTGTTTTGTTCTCTTTATTGTTTCTGTCCTGATGTTTCGTATGTGTTTAGTGAATTTAAGTTTGTGGTCAATTGTGATATTTTATTGACGAGTTATCTTTAAAATATTACGCTGTATCTGCAGGTTGAATATTGAGAAGCTCTTGACTTCACTCTGAAAGAATATCAAAAGTTATTTACACACTTCAATGTTCAATAACTTCGACCGACAAACAAGCCGCAAAAATCGTTCACGCGCATTTTATTGCTATTATCAATATTATCTCAAATCAGGTCGCTTACAACTTTTCCAATCAATTATAATATTCGTACAATGTTTCGTTACATAACCGCTTAATATTTCTGCTTGCGTTCTACTTCATTAATTCAATTGGTCGAGATTACATTTTGTAAAATGTTGTAATTTCACTTTGACGTCAAAACGATCTCCCGAATTAAGGTGGACCGGACCATTGCTTTTAAATCGTTTCGAAATGAATTACAAGGTATTTAGATAAAATGAAAGAGCGCTGGTTAATTACTGGAAATACTAACAGCCCACGAAACTATCCTGAATAAGAAGTATATTAATGGTTCCACAGTGCAAATGCAGTAGCCCACACAACATTTAGTTCTAGTTTTTTTAGTCGACTGGGAGGAACATTCAAGAAATAAAATAGCCAACTAACTAGAATAACGACAGTGTTTAAAACTAATTAAGTTCAATGTAAGTTTGTAACTGTAAAAAGTTCGTGGTATCACAAGAGAAGTTCAATGAAAAACAGATTTTTCAGTTTAACTGAGATTTTTACATTGGAAGCCCTTCCTCTTAACGCAACCGATGTACTCCTACATACTATTTGATCATTGCCGACCTACCAGAAATTGCGTCACATTTATTATGGTAACCTTATGTATGGCAAGTTGTAAACCTCTTCATTTTAGTGGCGTAATGACGTGGGAATTTGAGAATTCGTTTAATTAGGATTCAGTTATACTTTCATGACGTTATCGCAGTCGCCAGTAAAATGAGCTTGACTGTGAGTTTTGCGTCCAGCTTCTAACAAATTCAGCAGGTTAACTATAATCAGTCACAGGAAATTATAGGGTTTTCCTGTTTGGTAAATCGGATATATTCCGTCGTTACAACTCAGACTTACAATTAGTTACAACTGCAGATAATAGTTAAGGTCAACCCCGAAATTTTTCGAGGATGGAACATTATCCGAGATGTAACTAAAATGTCTCTCAAAATGACTCAAATTCTACATCATTTTGGTCTCAAAGAAGCGAGAAATTCAACTAATTCATTGAAGAACATGCTAGAAACTTTAGATCCGAATTAACCGACATTTTCTGTTCATTTTGAATCGTTTTTGAACGGCCACGATCTGTAACCGACAAAATATTTCTTATCATAGACAACATTTTATATATGGATATGGAGGAGTTTCTCAGGTCGAAAACAATCCAATAAGCTCTAAAAACACGCATGTGAAAATTTCACTTTCATCACCAGGAAGCATGAAATGCAACGAACTCATTCCGGTAAAAATACGCCAGAAGCTTTAGATCCGAAATATTCGAATTTTTTTTGCTTATTTTAAGCGGTTTTTCAGCTTTCACGATCTTTAACCGACGATTTATTTGTTAAAACTGCCACTTCAAAAAAGTCAGAGTCATTGTAAAAAACTTTGGCAAATAACAAAATACATCATGTAAGAAATGACACCCATTTTGAATCATCCTGTATAAAGAAATAGTAGTAGTAATAGTAAATTGGCTCCTCGTTTATATTTACAATCTTTATCCTCAACTACTGAAAGGAAAATTGGTATATTGTATATAAATAAAAATTTGTAATGTCTTCAATATATTTTATTTTTTCGAAAAATAATAAAAATTGTGCATGATTTTAAAAAAGTTACTAACTTGGTTCAATGGAAAATTTCAGGAATTACAATTTCATAACCACATCCAGCTTTGTAAGCAAATATCGAATGGGACAATGACGTACACTTTTTTTTGTTATTTGAATTTAAAATTGTATTCAAATAGGTACTTACGTATACTAAATAAAATATGTGGTTTTTTATGTGACGCTCCTCTCGAAAACATTGTTTTAGGAAAGATTATTAAGCAACAATTGTTTGTAGTACAATTCCAGGGACATTTTTATTACAAAGTATAATAATAATAACATTGCTTAAACAAATTCACAGTTGGTTGAAAATTTGGAAGAACATTTTCAAAATGTACACCTGTTTTTTAAAGCAAAATTACCGTTCGCTCGTGATATTTTCACGATTAAAATATAATTGCATTCTTTGCTTTACGACTGTGTTTCGTTAATTTCGCTAAAATGATTTTCAAGTATACAGGGTGTCCCATAAAAGCACTACAGACATCAACTTACATTTTTTTACGAGGACTTTTGGAGGAAAAAAATGGGATATATTTTTCTTACTTTAAAGTTTCACTAACTGTTTAGGTGCTTTTTCTGCAAATTACAAATATTTCAATTGACTAAGACTGATTTTTTAAGGGAAGCGATAATTTGAAAGGCGAATTTGAAGGCGGTGAAAGACAGTTAAAAATGTTGGTTTCCATTTTTAAAAAATTGTTTTAGCCAATTGAAATTTGTAATTGAATTTTGATAATTTGTCCATAAAAAGGAAAGTCCATTTCTCCTTCTAAAGGTCGATAAAAAAAAGGTCTCTTATCGTTTACGAGAAATTAAATGCGAAAATATAAATTGCAACGGATGTTTTTTCCGCTCTGAATTCGCTGCTCTAAATTTAAAGAAAAATCGCCTAAAAGTCAAGCAAAAAAATAGGGCCACGGCTTTAGTTTTTTGGGTTTCAACTAAGAAAAATGGAAACCAACACATTAATTTATTATTCCCAAGACTAACAAAGCGTTGTGAAAGAGAGCTAGTGAATGACAAAGGTTTAACTAAATCCACAATTTTCCTATAAAAGCTCTATCATCATTGAATTATTGAAGACGGCCATAAACACAATAATCTTCTTAATATTAATTACCTTTATCTATCGTGTTTTCATGATAGTTCCCGTACATTATTTATCAAGTTTATCGTTGTCGTTGACATTGCTCACGCTCTTAATGCGCGTTAAATGATCCAATTTAGTAAACACTTGAGGGTAAATAATCTGGAAGTGTGCATGTTTTTTGCGTTTCAGTGATATCGTGTTTAAGGAAGTTTCAACTGCGTCAACGTTTCAAAAAAAGTTTTTCCTGGATGCAAGCCATCTGAGCGCGTTTATTTATGTGGGGCTAACGTGACAATGCGATTCATTCTTGGAGTACAATCATGACATGGGAAATTTTTCGATTATTTTGTGGTTTTGCGGAATGTCCTTGTTTTGATGCTGAGAATACTTGGTAGTGATTGGCGTTTATTGATCCTTGTTTTCGACGGAATTGGGAGAAAAAGTGGAGTTGCAGGAATTAATATAATAAGGTATTTAATTAAAAATATAGCACGTTTTTCAATACTCTGCACAATTTTTTTGGATGAAGATCAGTCTTTGTTTCATATAATCTTAAGTCTAAGAATGGAAAGAAAACAAATAATAATTTGAAAAATGTGGATGATTTCCTTTCTTTTAGTTTTTTTGCCCTTCTTGTCACAACTTTTTAAATTCAATCAGGACAGGATATTTACTTGATTTGTGGTTTAAAATTAAAAGTGGATAGGTTTAATCGAGTTTTTAGTTTTCAAAATGGAAAATAACCGTATCCAGTTTCAATATCTGGCTTCATTTATGGTTTGGCTGATGGTAATGCGTTTAAAGTTTGTCAATTTTTTCTTTTTACTGTCTGTCGGAATTTCCACTTACCAACTATAAAAATTTTCACTACTCATTGAAAATTTATAATTTGAATTTCTTGAGTTGGCTTAATGTTTGAACTTTTTTTTCGATTGGTTTGATCGATTTCTATTGCAAACCCGGACGTCGAATAATTAGGGCGGATCGAGAAGGTCGTCGTGACGCGAGGCCGCCCCCAGTTTTCGTTTGGTCGATGAACATGCTTTTCACGTTTCACCTGGAATGTCATTACACGATGAGTAAACCTTGTGTGACGAAATCGCAAAATAATATGACGTAGGATGGAGGCAAGATCACGGTCATTTCCAAGAAATCGATTGTTTAGGTGAAGGTTTCATTATTTAGGGCATTTCTTGTTGAAGGGGTGGAAATCGTGTGTGGATGGGTGCAAGAACTAAAGATTAATACCAGCAAATTCTGTAATTTTTTAGAGTTTGTCGGTTTCTTGAGTTTTTCCTGCTAAAATTACCGCATTAATATCCATGTGCTTTTATTTAAAATAACAGGAAACTTTACTGGTTTAGTAAATAATATTGCCTGCAAAACGTTAAAGTTCAATTGATCCTTATTGCAAGTTATTGGAAAGGCAACAAAATCAACGAACAGTTTGTCGAACGAACAATAAAAAGTTTTTTTAAAATGAGAATAAAACAAGAAATTGTCATAAAAACAGTTCTACAACTAAAACCAATTTTTATGTAATCGCTTTTCACAAAAATGCAAGTATGAAATTAAATAGTAAATTAATGAATTGCATCAAGGAAGAAACAATTCAGTTAAAGCAAAAATTTGAAAAAATTGGATCTGAAAATGTGCAAAAGTTAGCACTTTTGAAAGTTCTAGTAACGTTTTATATATTTTATTAGGCTGTTTATACACGATTTTTAGAGAATCTTGTGTATTTTTATTCGTTAGTATTTCCAAAACTTGTAGAAATTGTCGAGAATCTGCTCAATTTCGTTCGCTTTGAAATGATGCAATGTTTTCAATTTTGGAACCTTTAAAATTCTTTGGGATTAATCTATATAAAATAAATATTATGTTCATTGTGGTAAATATTTACCGAATTAATAAGAAAAACCAATAATTCCAACAGTACCGTAAGAGCCCCAAGTGATTTTCCATCCATTCTCCAAATTTCTGTTGCTTTACGATCACAAGAATCATTTTGATGTAATTGGTATTTTCCCAAAAAAAAACACCTTTTTTGAGAGTCATAAAACGAAAAGCGCCTGTCAAAAATGGTGTGCTTACGATGCAAATAAGTAATTTTTTGTGCAGCAGAAGAGGAGGAAGTACATTGCGCAGAAATAGAGCACAATTGCTTGAAAAAGGATAAAAATTTCACATTTAAACCGCTTTATGTGGAAATGTCTCCTGTTGAATGAACGCTCCTAAACTAACCATCCGGTGCCCTTAATCCTCTCATTTCGTGTTTTTGATTGATGAATCATTGTTTAATGATTTTTTCTGTATGTTTAAACAACCACGTTGTAATATTTCTCACTCTCCAAGTAACAACATTCATTAAAAAGCCAATTAACGGCGTTCTCATTTAAAAAAGAAACCTCATATTGAATGAACAATATTAGTGTAATTGAAAAACCATCGTTTTATTAACTGTTTTTGAAATTAGTGCGTTTCGTGTTTTTGATTAATGAATCATTGTTTAATGATTTTTTCTGTATGTTTAAACAACCACGTTGTAATATTTCTCACTGTCCAAGTAACAAGATTCATTAAAAAGCCAATTAACGGCGTTCTCATTTAAAAAGAAACCTCATATTGAATGAACAATATTAGTGTAATTCAAAAAACCATGGTTTTATTCACTGTTTTTGAAATTAGTGCGTATATTTTATGCATACAATTTCGGTACATTTCAACCCACTAATTTAGTTGCTCCGCAGTGTTAGCAAAATTGATTAGTTTTCTGTTATCTGCGCCTGACTGAATTAAGTGTGGCGTTTGTGCTAAATAGTAACCTTCAATGTGAACATACAGGTCGAGACTGATTACACGCATTTAACAGCTGATTGGCTGGCTGGCTACAATTTTTCCTGGCAAAGCTTTTCAATTCAACTTCAACCTTTTTGCGCCCCATTTCAATAAATAGTTTTATCAATGTATTAACGACGTAGCCTTATTTTATAACCATCGCATTATTGATCCTGTTACAAAGGCTGTTGGAATTTTATCATTTGTTTGATATTGTTCCAAGTAAATTGTTGTTTGAATAAAAGATAAAAAGTCTAGAAGTAAGTAATTCAAAGAATAGTAGGTACACATGTGGTATGGTACATGGAAAGGTAGTGTTTAGGGGGAGTACAGATGAAATAGTTTCAAAAAATAATTGTCACTGAAAGTTGAGTAACTTGCAAAAATCTAAATTATAAATTAGGCAACAAAGATTTGATGCGCGCCTGCCATGGACGTATTTCTCATTAACGTTACATTAAGGCCTGTTGCTTCGTGTCTAAATCAACATAGATAAAAAAGTAGAACACAGGGAAAAAGTATTTAAAATGTTCTTCACTGCTGAGTTTAGAGAAAGAGAATAGGAACTCAATATCTAGTATTACAATGTGAACACTCATTGCATGAGTTTTACCCACGTTTAAAGTATGAGACTTTATAGAAGCACTGTTCGAGTGCTGCAAAAGTTCCACTTTTTCTACTAAGACACTCAAGAATTTAACATTTGCTTAAAGTCGATAGACGCCGAAGCTTCGTCGAAATATGAGTTTTATGCAGGAACCAATCTACAGCAGGTTTCATTAAAATCGATTGTAACATTCCCCCGATACTACAAGAAACATAATTTTTTTGATGAATTTTGACCATCCAAAGCAGAAGATCCAGACATTTATCCTTAATAAAAGTTAGGTCAGAGAGTCTTCTTTTTTATGGGACACCATGTATTGACTAGTTTGCGTCTTTTAAATTTTAATTCTTATTACCTTTTCTTTTGTTTGTGAATATATCAAACGAAAAGACAGACAATTCTAAGAGCGTTCGGTTGAAGAAAGTCACAAAAGTCTAGAAAGCAACTATTGTCAAAGCAAAAGCCGAAAAATCCAATGGAAGCCATGCCAAAGAAGATCGATAATTGAATAAAGACAACTTAAAATTAATAGGAAAGCAAACAAAAAGTCATTTTCAGTTCACAGCTTTTGAGTCAGTTTAATATTACTACTGTTTACAAGTATTAAAGTTTGGATTTGGTGCGTCTTTTGTCTTAAAGGAACAGTTTTAAGCAAAAAGGAACTTAGTCATTCCCCAGCAGTTCAAGAAAAATATCCGAGATCCGAAACCTCAAAAGGATTTTGAGAAAACTGAAGTTGTTTCGTATGCTTATTGGAATTACTTCAGCAGTTTGGTTGCGGGACATAATTTTCAGTACACCAACAAGAATCAACTTTTTATCTTGTAGCTGACGACTTATTTGCAGTCTCCCGAAAAAAACCTTGATGGTCTTTCGACATTTTTTATAAATACGAAGTTGACATTGTACAGCACAAAATAAGCACAGATTATTAAAAAAACATACAAGTTTTAGTTTTTTGCAGTAACAAATACACATCGCTAAAGTAGAATTATTATAAAAAACACTTAAATAGTAAGTAACCATGCCACAAAAAAAATACATAATGCTTGTGGCAATAAACTTAAAGCGTTGGCGCCATATGATGTCGTAAAGTGAATGTAGTAATCTATTTTTTTTTTATGTCACACATGCAAATTGAAGTGAGATTTACTAAAAATATCGCCAATATTTGTCAGAGTTGTTTGATTCTCTGAAAATAAAAATAATTTGCATTTAATGGGACTTATATTTAGAATTTGTGGAAGTTTACCTACGCAGCCACACGGGTGTGCATGTATATTGACGACTTTACACATGGTGAGAGAAGCTCACCGAAATTGTCATGTGGCCATGCTCGAGGCCATCAATTATTCCATTTTACCGATAAGATAACGTTGGATGTTTAATAATATTTCATATAAACGACTCGTGTCTGTTCGAAGTTGCCCTGGATTATCCCAGAAATAGGTACTGTGAGGTAAAGAATCTATACAACGTTTAGAGTTAAGGGTATTCAGTTGGATTCCAATAATCAACTAGGAAGCAGATGTAGCCAGATCGCTTAGAAAAAATATATATAATTTCACATACATTCACACTGTTTTAAACTTCAATATTTGGTACTGTGAAAACTTTGAGGAGTAGCTGGTTTTCAGGGTTTAGAATAGTTGAGGTATTCAGGTTCTAAGTATATAATAATAATAAAGGACTTGGTTCGTATTTATATTGACATCATTCAGAATACTGCAAAAGCTGAAATACTTCGTAATACAAAAAGGCGAGGTTCAGAACTTCAGATCAAAATATCTGAAGTCTGTTCAACTAACCCACAACTAAAACTAAAGGCTAAAACTAAAAAAACCAATGAATATAAAACTGTTAAAAGAAATGCAAGTTGAGGTCCCATCAACAAAATTTTAACATAAACTATTATTGGATAATAAACTAATAACTAAAAATAATAACAAAAAAAAAACCTTTTATATCCAAAATTCTTAATATTGCTGCATCTGTATCTGGCGTTTAAGTTAATAAAGGCGTTTGAATCGATCCGGAGACATCGCTCTAATGGTACCAGAAATACTGTTAAATTTTCCTACTTATTTTCATATAAAAATATTTATGTCAAAAATTATCTGTGTCTGTATGTAAATAGCGATTAAATAAGCAGAAGCTACGGGTCTTGTCTGTCTTGTCGTTTAACATTTCAAAGGTCAACTGGGCAATCTAGGAAGTGATAACATGTGTTTAATCGACGCATGCAGGTCAATTGGCAAGACTATATCACAAAAAAGAACGCATATTTTGCCAATAGTTCTGTGATAAGTTACGAATAAACAGGGACAAAATTCATGTAATGAGTGCATGACTTGGGACATTTGTATCATGGCACGTGATCACGTGGAAGATCACAGTCTCGTGAGGGAGACAAATTGCTGATCAAACAAAACTTAAAGCCAATCGTTATTTTGAACCTGCTTTTCTTGTTGCTAATAAAAGCAGTCAGGGAACTAAACTCTCCATTTAATCCTAATTATAGTGTTCATTCGAAAAGTTTTTTGCAATACGGCCAAAAATATTTTTTCAAGTGTCCGTTTCTTTTTTTGTTTGTTCACGTGAGTAAATTCGAATGTTCTGTCAAGTAAACTGACCACATCTTTAGTAGGTTGTTTTGAGCATATTTCGTTAGCTTCTAAATATTTTGGTAAAAACTTATCGCGTTCCAATCGAGTAATTTTTTCAATATAATTCAAAGCAAATTGGGCTTCACAGAGTGTTTTCATATTAATATTAGACTCAATGTTCCGAACTTGCAATAACACCACTTTAGTTAAAGCGAGTTTTATTTGCAAAATATTCAAACAGTAGATTATTTATTGTTGATCTTGTAAAATAAGCAAAGCAATTAATTAGCTGCGCATGTTTTGAATCTGTAGGCTTCCAGATAAACAGCATGTCTAATAGTAACTAACTCGAATAAAATAAGAAGTAATCGAAAGTAATACGAAAAGCTCAGTTATAGCAGGTTGTAGATGAACGTTGGCTAGTCGGGCAAGCAAAGCTGGAATTTTTGTAAAAAGGTATTTTTAAATTAGGCAACAGTGCAACTTTTGCACCTGGCCGAAAGGTCAACATCTCCTAACCATATGCCAATATTATGGGCTAGTTAGGTCAAACCACAAAACTTGCTAACTATTACCCTTTGAAAGGAAACTTAAATATTATTTAGTATTCCAGAAACCCCTTTAAATTCGTATAGGAATCACTAAGCAAAAATAATATAAGGCCTATATAATTGTGCAATAATATACAGGGTTTCTCATTTAAAATATCGAAGTTATAGGTACTTTTCGATATCAGTGGCAATAGCGCATCGCTGAAAATATTTTGATTTTTGATGAGGTAAAAAAACTCACTCCTATTTTGAATGCGGTGTTAGAAAAACGCTAATGTTGAATAGCCCTGTATATCAGAATATTATATTCGGTAGTTATGTGATTCGTTCTGAACCAGCACCAACATTCCTAATTGCAATAATTTCAAGCCCATTACACCCAAGTATAATTAAATTGTTGTGTTCCTTAGAAAGTACTTTAAAGAACTTTATTTCCAAATAGAAATCGCTTTAATAATTATTTAAAATAAAATAACTTTGTCTAATAAAAGTAAAATAACACAACACGGTGGTTTCTATTTGCAAATGGGTTTATAAGAGTGCAAGCAGAAATGTTATGGTGGTTCAGAATGGAAGAGATATTTCTAATTGGAAGGAAAGTTTACTAAAAGACTATCCAAAGGCCATTCATTCAATTGCAATGAGCAAATCATGCTTTCATTATTAACAAATTAGCCAGGGTTGAACGACAAGGGTGTCGTTGCACAAGAAAAATTGTTGCAGTGTTTCAGCATTTTATCATTTTGGAACCGTTGCCGATGAACCCTGATGATGAGGATGCAGTACATTTTAGTTCATTTTTAAACTAAATCCTGTTTACTCCTATATTCCGTGTACCAAAAGCAAACTTGTAGTTTTATCAGATAGACAGACGCGTCTGAAGCTCAAAGAATTGGCATGTCGCGATGTGCTTCCAATAGAGAACAAAAGTTCATTAGTTATGCAGAGACAGCGAAAGTATTTCGGCGAAAACAAATCAAATCCGATCTGGGCATCCACCCCCAGGCACCAGTGGCGTCAGTGTTAGTTAAATTCCGGTCGACGACCCCATTTAGAGCCCGCTTGGGCCACCAGCATGTTAAATTGAACCCCAGCCAAGGGGGCAAACTGATGGATACCCCGATCCTTGAAGCGGCAAGCCAGCTCGTTTTTTACATTGTTTCTGTTGAGTACACCCAAATGAGGGGAGGTTGGGTTCAATTTACTTGGATGAAGATAGTGGGAAATTTTTATTTTTCGGCTGTTTAATGTATTTTGCTCCGATGCTTGAACATTTGTATTGCAATTGTTTGTTAATGAGTTAAAATTGACGCCAATGTTGAAAGCACTCGCGTCCCAACTTTTCATTTTTCGCATTTCACTACTAACTTTCCCGCGATTTATTGGCCAAAAAGTCATCGGCTTTAGTCTTGGATATTGCTGTCACAATAAATTGGTGCAATTTTATTAAAACCAACATAAATTTCAATACTTTAGTTCTGTTGTCTTGTGTTGGTAACGATGTGTAGGTCATAGCACATTAGTCAAGAGCCAAACTTTTTGCGTGTGTCTCCGAAGAAGCGACACAGCACACTTCTTGCATACAACACAACATACAACATCTGAAAAACGATAAAAAAAAGCTATTGCTGCCAACATCGTCATTGCACAGTTAGCAAACAACAAATAAACCCTAAAATTCCCGGAAAATTTTCACAATCTGCAATCATTTCCAACATGCTCTAAGTCCCCAATAAATCGTACGATTTATCGATTGAAACCTGATTCCGCACTTTACGCTGATGTGTGGTTACCTCAAATAATTGGCCCAATTTACTGGAAAATAAATCGGGGAAAAATGCATGATTAGTGGATCAAATACGTCATATCTTAATTTGATTCTTGTTCTCTTGTTTTTTCTTCTAGATTCTTATTTGCTTTTTACTATTCTATTCCTAGTAGAGATAGTGGTGAAATTTATTTAGTAATGTCATTAGGGTTAGCGAAAAAGTATGTTTTAAACATATTAATCGAAGAATTCCGATATACCCAACAAATGATTAAGGTGCAGTAACTAATAAAGTCCCCACATTAAAGTTAAATTGTCCTCTTGGTGGCCTTCTAATGGTAATATACTTTGGTTTGCATAAGTCAATGTGGACTTTCTATAGATATCTGCCAGCAATATTTAATTTCATACTGAACACTTAAGAAGCAGGTGTGTAGTGGGATCATTTTCATGTATCCCAAAATCTAGTTGTTTTTCACTATCGTATTCTGCACGTTAGACAAAAGCAAGAACCAACATATTTCAGTCAAAAGTCACACTATCTGAAAAACGTGTGATTTCCCTTTTTAAAATTATATTGAAATTTATAGAAAGTCAATTTGACTGTTTTTACCTATTTTTGGTCAGCACAACCTCTTTTATTGGACTAGGCAAAATAACCCCTAACACAACACACTTCATGCCAAGAAAAATCTCCAATTCCTACCCAGTGCCTAGTGAAAATGGTCAATTCCCACTACAAAACTAGTTTGGATTTCCACCAGGACAAACACTATCGGATACATCTTAAAAAACGATGTTTTTTTTTAGAAAATCAATTTAAAATATTTTGTTTTAAGTTATTTGTGCTTTTATTTAAATGACTGGTTATTCGACTAGGCATTCTAATTTTTTGTCATATAACTTAGGAGAATTTAGATTATCCTATCCTATTATATGATTATTTACAATTAGAGAGATTATCCTAACGAAAATTCCAGATAAATTGCAAGATAATTAGTGCAGTTAAGCTTTTTTGGGAACTTAAAATAGTGTTTTCGATGAGACAGTTAAATAAAATCGAAAGTTGCTGAAATGAACACATAATATATCGGCAAATCTCAGGAAAAAATACATATAATATATTGTATTTAATTATATTTACATTTATATTTTTGAAACTAGATACGAACGGTATATCCGATGGAGCAATAATTTGCGTATGTTCTATTTAAATAAATTAAACTTGACGGGGTAACTGTTAAATTCGAAAACCCGTGACATTTTTAAGATCAAATTTTGAATCCTCAATTAATTGCTTTTATGGTCACGTTTTTTAAATTTTGCATAACCTATAAAGTCATCAACAAAACGCCGCTTCAATTGTCTAAATAATGGTTCCTTTTAAGAGCAGGTATCGATTGTAGAGTATCCGGTATTTTGATCCAAGTTTGATACAATTGACAAAACAACTGTCCTATTTCCTACTGCGAAATGTATTTTCTCTACGGGGGATTTACAAATAATAGTTGCTTTATAGACTAAAATGCTTCTTGTATATAACATTCATGTGTGCTATTTTATGTCGAAAATTCTAAGGAAAATAGACATAAATATCAGTTGAAACCGAATTTTTAAATGTTTCTTAGAGACATTTTAATCGGTTAAATTTGGTATTAAAGCCTCCCTTTGGACATTTTTGCGCATTGTTTTCTTCCTGAGCCTTGCTAGTAAATGAGTGTTTTTTTGTTTCAAGTTTAGATCGTTTCAATTTCCCTCAGATCCCGGAAGAAAAATCCAGGCGTGATTTCGTAACACTTCATTTTATATACATGCTTTCTTATCTACTGGTGGAGTTTACCCATAAACTTAAATTCCCTGTAGGTCAAGGATAACAGCGCACTTTCTTTTCGTTTCAAGGCTTCTTTTATAGTTATTTCTTCTTGGTTTTTTGCTTAATGATGCAAAACTGGCTAACTTTTCGTACGGTCATTATAATATAGGTCTGAGTTTCCACTTTATTGCATTATTGTCTGTTGATTTTAGCTACCCAGCTAAACAGATATTGAACTTTTACATTCATTTTAGTTTTACACGATTTACATAGTTTGCATTAAAGAAAATATAGTTGTATGCAATCATCTTTCATTTTAATTGGCGATAGAAGAATACGCTTTTCGGGTTCAGTGATTAAAAGCGATGGTTTTAATTATAAGTTGGCGTTGTTTTATAATGTCTGCATGTATAGTTAAATTGAAACATGCTCTGTTATAACTAATTTTCTTTTACAGGCCCCTATCATTTAATGGTACGAGTCCACTAGATGGCAAATACGGGCACAATCAATTGACCAACATGTTCAGGTGAGAATTGAGTAATTTTCTGAAAAATCATATCGTTTTGGTTTTTGAATTGAGCAATCGGAAAACTGTATGATTAGGAAACAAATTTTCAATTTTTGTCTTTCAAATTTTGCGTGCTAATGGCTTAAGTATAAATTACATTGTTGAGATGAATAATCGGCTGCAACAGTAAGGTAACATCAATCAGAGTGATTTCAAAGGCATTTTTGTTGTACAATGTTGCTTCTTCTCATGCTTCATGAGAATCGCACTAGTTAAATAATACATTGTATCCAAAAGTGTTGTGTGTATTCTTTCCCAATACATTCACCGGCTTTAAGAGAACTTCAAGGAATTCTTTGTCTACTTCCCAAAATGGACTTCTACCAAGGGCAGCTGGTAGAATTCACAAAATATCCTAACGATCGCTAGAATACGTGCTGTGTTTTTATTGATGGACCTTTTGTGCAAACTCGCCGTATAGTCATTAACCTGTAACTTCTTTGGTCCACTACTTCTTTAGCTTAGTTCCGGCTTTGAAATGGACCTGAGAATTCCGGAAACATTTAAGTGATTGATGATTGAGAATTGTTTATTATAGCTGTTTTTAACATGTGAACAAAAGTAACTTGTTCCCAAGTAACAGTAATTGATTATTGATTTATTTATTTAGGACTTTAGAGTAAAAAGTTTGGTTTGGATATAGGAATTGACAATTTAAAATCTTGAAACACGAGCAAGATTCATTGAGAAATATCCAAGTGCAACTCATTGTTAAATTTAATTGCTGAATATTTACCGGTGAAAAAAGATAAAACATTACATAATTTTTTTTTCCATGAATTATGTGGCATCTTTAGCGATAATTAAATCAAACAAAGCAATGTAGTTATATAAAGTTGCACGTGTTTGTAAAGAAAAACTACGTGGTCGATTGGTAGAAAATGTATTTCTTTTGCTAAAATGTAGCATAATTGAAAACACAAATCGTTTCACATAGTGTTTTGTTTTTTTTTTGTTTATCTGTTGGAATGTTTGCATAAATGTTGCGATTTTCCACTGAACTCACCAATATCAAATTGAATTAACTTGGTTCTCTATCATTTTCATTTTATGTACATTTTTATTTGTTTTTAATTTAATTGATTTTTCTGTACGTAAAAATATACAAATACAACAAATATTTTGTACAACAGGAAATAAAGACAATGAATCGTACTATTTGATCATATTAATGATTTGTCGACGCCACTGAACTCCAAGGCGACTTTCTACCTTTGGCAGCAGCCGCCATGTTGATTACTGTACAATTTTAGCATTTGCCTTTGTCTGTCACGTGAACGAATGCCTCGAATCTCTTTGTTTAGCATTCGTGCGCATGCGCCGTTGCCAGTTTCGAGCAGATTCGTATCCTCGACCCAACCCGAAATCAAATCTAAACGTCAGTCAGTTGAGGGAGACGTCGTAGCGGGGACGTCCGCCTCGCAGGGTATTTTCGATTTTATTCATTTTTCTTGCAGTTATCAGTTCAATTTTAACTTTGTCTTTGCTTAGTAACAACAGACAACTTCTCAGAGTTGGTTTGGATTATCAGTGATCAGTTTTCTAGTGTTTTTTCGAATGCGCATTAATCGAGGTGGGCTGTGAATTTGACTGTCGTCCAATGGCGTAGGTAGTCAGTCACTTGCTGCTTTGAGTGCTGGAAAAACTGATTATTCTGAAGCTCAGAAAGCAACAAACCTCTGGAATTGTGCGTGTACTAATTAAAATCAATCGTTATCTTTCCGATAGCTCAGTGGATTCTGAGGAAAATTAACTTTGGCCTTTGTTGGACGTCCTTCAGACCAATCAACTACGCATTGATTAGAAACAAAGCGTAAGTACGGATTTCTTTGTTTTTGTCCAACATTTATTGTTTTGTAAATCTCGTGCCATTTGCCCCCTTATATTACGTCGTCCTTGTCTAAAATACGCAATTAAGACGTCATCCTACGCCGTAATCATTAGCAGGAAGTTTCATCATCATCCTGATCGATGGTCATGTTTGCAGGTGATTTTTTTAAATTAGCATCGATTTGGGCAAAGGTTTCAAAGAAAAAAGTTGCCAGCATTACTCATAAAACATTGCGCATTTCCAAATAGAGATTAGGTATGTTGAAGCGAGCTTTTTCTGATAAAATGTGTCAAATCAGGTGCTTGAATCAAGCTTTATTGTATGTGTTACCTTGATAGAATAGAATATTCCAGGGTAATTGTTCAGAACATGATCTGTTTTCTCTTGAAGACTGCCGCTTTGCCGATTAAGACTATGTTAACCTTTTAGAAAATCTCATAACAAACAACCTATTCCACATTCAAGCAACGCCAACAATTGTGAATTTCTCATTGCTGTCTTTGCCAAGGTTTTAGTTTTTTACCAAGAAACCAAAAGAAAAAACAGAGGGATAAACTTGAATAACATTATCACCCTGTATCTGGGAAACGAATCGTTGGCAGACATCTGTCTATAACAGCTTTTCTACCTTTGTGAGTCCTACTGGTAGTGAAAATACGTTTTCACTACCACAAGTTGCAAAATGAACAGGAAAGAATTATGTAAAAGAACGCACTATGGTTTACACACGAAACTGGTAATTTAAGCTAGTAAATGATGTTTTCTGTAGTAGCAATTTAGTACTCAAAATGTACATCTATCCCATTACAATTCCCCATTTGTTTGAGTATTGAAATGCGTTTTTGGACTCGAAATTTATCAATGAATACTTTCTCACAGGAACAAAATTTGGGGTCGAACAGTAGCAAATCTTTTTGGTTTGTAACATGAGGTTGTAAAATTGCATGCTACTTTTGTACAAAGAGTGCGAATTTCACAAGTTTGCACCGTTTCTCTTAATGACTAGGGTTGGGTTTTAGGGTTCCTTCGAACTACCTAGGTAGGCTTTGGTTTTTTTTCGTGTTTTGTCTGTTCCAAGATCAGTATGTATCTGTATGAAACAGTTCAACAAAGTTTGTTGAAACAAAAACAAGTTTGAACAAAAAGTTGAAAGTCCACTTTCAATTGAAAATCCGTTTTATTTCTGCGATATTTGCTAGCCATATTATTGCAAGCCACACAAGCATTCAGTACTTGAAAAATAATACCTGTTGCAACCTTTTTCTACCAACCAGGTAAACTGGAGAACAATCCAACAAGGAAACCCCTTTCCTTTATACTCCTTTCTTTGATTTTATTTCGTGAAAACCAACTCAACTTCAATCAATTGCAAGGATTATTTATGGTAGTTTTCAGTTCACTTTCTGAGTGCTTTTTCCCCATGTAGTGGTGGACAGATCGCATCCTTTGTTTTTTTTTGGCAGATTTGGGTATGCAACCAATCTACTACAAATTGGAAATTTATTTTTCGATATAATTACATCTTTTAATTACAGGAAAAAATGTGCCTTTCTTGTTAACATGTCTTGAGTTAATGTCTAAACTTCTGCCTTAACCCCATAGGAAAAAGTCAATTGGTGTTATGTCAGGTGCTCTAAGTGGCCATTCAATTGCCCCACCGCGTCCAATCCAACCATTTCCAGTAAGTAATTTCCTACATTCTTCTCATAGTGCAGTGCATTGATATTACAATCTTTTGCATCCGATTTACGCAGAAACTTGTGACTCATGGTGTTGAGAATTTAGAATTTTGTGAAAGCTGGTTGATAGACCTTCAAGGTAGCATAATAATATACGGGATGTTCCATTTAAGAAAATTAAGTTAGTAAACTTTATGGAAAAAAAGAGTCATGCTATGTTTCTATACCCCCAAATAAATGGTATTTAGATTAGCGGACAAGCTCGATTTTTCAATATTTTTTACACACGTTGTACAGTGCTGTTCCAAATGTGACCCTGTTTTCAACTTTAGGTGTCTATATCTGGTAAACTTTTTAATTAACCGCAGACCCAATAAAACTTGTTTCAAAGTTATCCTTATTTGTAGGAGAACCAATTGCTGTGTTCCATTTAAAACAAACGTAGGTTTTGAAACGCCCTGTGTAACAAAAATTATTTTAATGGATGGCCACTATTGATGTCAAAATCACATAAAAAATAAACTCAAAATTCCACTCCAGTTAGCCATAATCTTATTGATTGCAGCACCCTGTATATATCGATAAACGACCTCTTCAATTACAAAGCCTGCTTCAAGGCAAGACTAAAAAAAATTGATGAACGTTACTGATCAAGAGAACTTGAAAGAGCTCAAATTCCTTCTAGAAAAGACCTTCTACATTCATAAGTGCGAATAAGACTCCACCTTATACTCTAACTAATAGTACTTTTACAATATTTCCTTTTCCCGTCGTTACGTACAATTTATGCGTATTTGCAGAATGTTTTTGGAATTTGTCAGTTTAGTATCAATTGATATGATTAGGTACCTATGAAGGTGATTCATTTATCATATTCTGCATGATTCATTTATATAAGTGAACATTTCATATGATTCATTCCGTTAATTCACCTTTAGAAAAAATGAAGCTTCTGGTCTGATAAGTTTATTTGCCCTAGATGCCCTTAGTGTACCAATGCTTCTACAATAATCTAATCTAATCTACACACTGAACAATACTTATATCTCGTTAGAAGGATTTCAATATCCGTTCTCATTAAACTCATTGTCTGGGAAGAAATCGATTAGGCCTACGTGGGTTTGGAGGAAACGTCGACTTCTGTGAAAATAATGGGTTTGACCAGTGCAGATGTGTGCCAACAGGTTTTCCGAATTTCAATGCTTTCACCATGGTTGGCGATTGTACTACGGTTCCGTTATGTTTGGCGTTGGAAGTGGTTTGAGATTGAATTCATTTAAAGTTTCTTGGGCAGTTCTATTCCGAATATGGAATGAGGCGACCTTGTAAAGGATTTAGATGTGTTTAGAACCAGATGCAACATTTTTGTTATTTTAATCAGTTTCTTTTAAAAATGCGTGTTTTAACGGCGAATGATTTAAATTTTGCCTTAAGTGATTTTGAGAGTTTTCAGTTTAGTCGACAGATTGGAAATGGGAACAAGGAATCGGTGATATTTTGCATTTGTGTTTATTTGAAGTGTCTGATTTTTTAAATTAATTTAGGACCAAAGTCTATTATTATTCCAAAATCTTAACTCGCAAAAAACTGGCAGCCACTGTACATTTCGTACTTTTATCAATTTTATCAGACTGGTAAATATGTATGTCAACGTTATTTCTACATATCGCAAATAAGGAAATCGGGAGAAGCCCGAAAATCTATTGAGCCAAGCAATAGAAAAAAAGTAGGCACAATTTCTTTCTTGAAGAGTTGAATTTAAATAATGTTCTTAGTGGGTGAAAGAACCCTTAAGTTTTTAACAGATGTTTAGGTGTCAGACGGACGTTTTCACTTTCTAATTGTTGTGACCGGAAAGGGTCCTTTGACTGACTATAAAAACCGCAAACGTGTGTGTTGAGTTCAACGGATGATATTACCGTTTGTTCTTTTTCTTGCAACGGAAACCACCGAAGACCCAGTCAAGGTTAAGCGACCTGTTGTTTTACCTGGTTAAGGGCATTCAACTCATTCAACAGTTCATTCTTGTTTGCCCTGAATGTTTTTTCGTAGTATCTTGCGAAGTGAGAGAGTTCAGTTTTATAAAAGCTGTTTATGTAAACAAAGGCCTTTCGTGGTTGCATGTAAATATCCATCTGCCGCTTCACATTTTCCAACCACCTGCGGATGAAGGCAATGAGGTGGCTTTTTTGTGTATTCGGTTACTTCAATACAGATGTTCTCAGGATTTATTAACCAATTTATTGAAGGTTATCTTCACTGGCCGTGCATGACTTTATTTTCGCAATGAATCAAGTCCATATGTTCAAAGTTTCGGCTATATATAAGCCATCCTCGGAGCTCTAGAAGGTGATAAAACCGTCCGAGGAAAAAGTACGATCCCAAATATTTTCCACTTTTTAATTCAAGGTTTTAGACATTTAAGTGCGGTCAAAACTACCATTCGAACTTTAAATAGTAGTCGTACTTAACATTTATTTGGTGAATGTAGAATTTAAAGTATTTTATTCGAACTCACATTAATGTATTCAGTTAACTTATTTACATTTAATATCTGCATCGGAATGTTGAATATCGTTTTCAAATATGGTATACCGTTATTTGCTTGCATTTTCAGTTCGGTTTGTCTTTGGGTCTGTGTTTTAAGGTGAAATATAATAAGCATTAATAACATAAGCAATATTGACTGTGAGATATTTGATTGGCTCACGCATTTCAACACTTGCATAAATCAACTTGCTTTCCTAGTAAAACCTGTGTTTTTATTATATTATTCCAAGAAGGGTATTTTTTTTTGAAAAAATACCATCTCAAGTCTTTTTTATGCAACAGCACCCAGTTGAACATTCTAAGTCCGGTTTAAACATTGTGAGAACGTTAAGAATCAGTTTTCTCAGTGATGTGTTTTTGTGTTAGACAATTTCAAAAATCAATGGTTTTATTATATCAATGATTCATTCACCGTGGCCATAAAGCGTTCAAACAGTTTTCCACTACAACTCCAAGAAAAAATTGGTTAAAACGATGAACCGTTGCGAAACAGTCAGTCAGTTTCACGTAAACTTTTATTTGTATGCCTCGATTTATCGATTAAAACCGTAAAGTAGGTTAATAGGTTGAATTACGAAATCATTCAGTACAGTCCAAGTTCCGTTGCACTTGTTTCATTAACAAAGAAAGTGATTGCATTTCAGTGTGTGCTTCCTAGATTTTTGCATAAATGAATTGCATTGAAGGTCGGTGGAAGATTGTATTTGAATTCGTTTCATTTCATCATTGTTGTCTGCTGTGGTGGCAACTGTTCACTACGGGATGGGATTTTACTTGAGCCAGCCAACAGGCGTTTTGAAAGGCCGTTTTCTCGTAACGGATTGTTGCACGTTCTTGCAAGCAAGTAGGTCGCAGCATCGCTTGTAGAATTCCGGATTAGCGAAACTAGGTCGCGCATGATGTCAGTAGGGGCGTCTGTGCGATTCTGATAAATAGGGTAAAGGGAGCATAGGGAGAGAATGAAGGGCCATTAAGGGGAAAACTTGAGCTTCCCTCATTCGCAATGTATTTTGTATGTTTTGTTTGTGTTGCATCAAATGTTTTTTATCGTCGTTAAATATAAGGGTCAAAATTGTCTTTTCGAAGTGAGAAAGAAAGGAGGATGATCATTTTGTCTCGCATCATCCCTGATTAGTAGTTTATACCCTCGAAAAATGTGGGGCTTTTGACATCTTTAATTAAATGATTGTGGAGAAAACTGTATGTTTTTGCCCAAACTTCTATCTAAATGATGCTTTAAGACAAAAAAATTATGAACTATTTCTTACTGCCCCCCAAAATTAATTCAATTGATTCTGGAATGTATAGGAATTCGGAATATATCATAATTACATAATTCCTTGTGATTACCAGTAGACTGTTCATAAGCCATGTGTCATTTAGACATATGGATGTAAACATTTAGAAAAATTACTTGTTATTTATCATTAACAGTTTCGCTTGTGCTTGTATTAGTCGTCATTCCATTCCAAATAATGTAGCAAAGAAGGAAATGTGGTTTGTTTTGTTGCAGCATTTAGAACGCAAGTTAAACCCCACAAAATTAACTGGGTAGTTGAACAAGAACCAATTAATTTCAATTCATCTTTTGTGAACGGGTCGGTTTGGAGATGGAGCGTGAATCAAACCCTATGCAGGCTCTATGTCGGTCTGGATGTGGATTTTATGGGAGCCCTGCCACTGATGGACTCTGCTCGATTTGTTATAAAGTAAGTGCATTATACGGTTTTATTTTTACAAGGATATAATTTGTATATTTGTTATTAGGAACAGCTGAAGAAAAAGCAACAACTTCCTACCAACACACCAGCTAGTCTTAGTTCCTATCGGGAAACTTCCACAGCTCAACCAACCATTAGCCATCTTCCATCCCAAACTGTCTCTGAATTGACTACAGAGGTAAGTTTTAAATAAATCCGTAATGCAATTTGTTAGTTAAAATTGAATTATATTCTTGGAATAATCTGAGCTGATTTCGAAGATTTTTCATGATCTTCCATGAAACGGGACATTTGTTATGAATAGGGAAAGTTGATTGTTGCTACTTGGGCTTGATTGTAATGTAGTATGATGTAAATGATTACGGTACTTTGATTACTGTATTATAAAGGTCTATAGCGATCACCTTAACTATTGAGATAATTAAACTCTGTTTAACTTAACGATGGAATAACGTGCATGTATGCATAAATAAGGACCTAGTTAGCATACAATATGTGATGATTAATAATAATGTAATAAGTTGTTCTTGTCATGGAGCATTCTACACCCATTTATTTTTTTTAAACGAATCATTGTTAACTCCAATACTGAAAGCGCGAAGACGCGCACTAATCTCGAATCAAAATACTTAGTGGCCATATTCCTAATACCTACAAATAATTTCGCTTCCGCGTGGGCCACGACACCTACTCAAAGGACATTCGTAATCAAAGTTATCTGTAATTACTTTGCCTTCCACTCGACATTCCTTGCTGATGGTCGCTTTGATTACTAGAGTAACGAATGATCTTTTTTTATTTCTTTGAATGTTCGCCTCTAAATTGGTTTGATTATTGTCGCGAATTAAACGAGCATCTTGGACTGAATGGACTAAGCAGGCCCCCAACTCAAAGCTACCAGCATCGTAAATGACATTAGTCCAATTTGTTATTGGTCGAACTTATGTGTGTGGAGTTTTGTTGAATAGAAATTTTAGTGTCCTTCCCATCTAATATCAACATTTCACGTGGTGGAAATGGGAATTTTCATTCAGGACGCTTATGCTTCAAATACTTTTGTTCAGTTAAACCAGGATTATGTCCAGGTATAACTCGTTCTTATTAGCATTAATCAGTTTGTGGTTCCATGGTTTGAAATGGTAACAGTCTGTTAACACCTTTGATCATGTGAAATTCGCGCACCTTCAGCGTCAATCATTGCCAAAATTTCCAAGTAGTATGTCAAAAGATAACTTGCAAAAGTCATCCTCAAAAACCTCGAACACGAGCAAGAAATCGGTATCGAATGACAGTTTTTCCACAACAGTTAAGTTTGCTGATTCCAAAAGCTTTGTCCCATCCTTTATAATCGAGGATTTAGAGAAAATCTATCAGACTGCAACACAGGTTGTTAATATTAGTCCTTTGCGTCCTACTCGTAGATATATTAGAGTAGTTGTTTTTTCAGAGTGCTGAAGAATCACAGTCACCTTCACATCAATCCTCCGTGGCGGCTGCCGCAGTGGCAGCTGTCGTCATTCCTGCTGATGAAGCTCCTTCGCCCGATCCAGGGTCTCCATCCGGCTCTTCGGACACCACGACGTCCGGTCTCGACGAAAAAGACAGCGACAAGGATGCAAAGAAGAAAAAGAACAGATGTGCAACGTGTCGTAAGAAGGTTGGATTAACTGGTAAGCATTATAATCAGTTTTTTCATTGGGTTTCCATATCAACTCTGGGTTATGCAACAGTTCGATTTCTTGTCTAAAATACAGTACAAAAATGTAAACTAAATAAATTGCATCGACGGACCAAATTAGGCAGAGTAATCCAGTTTTGATAAGACCGTTACTGTGGTTCCGTTTATTTGAAAATTTATTATAAACTGATTCATTAGTTCGGTAAAAGAATCGTATGAGTTTGAGGAAGAATTATGTAATTCCAATTGAAGTTTTCTATAAACGGAAATTTACTATAATCGTATTATTAGGCCTACTCCACTTCTAGTGTTCATACATAATTCTTAAAATCGCGCCCAGTAACTTCATGACGCTATTGATAAGGCTAAGAAATAATCTCAACTGAAACAATCGTCCATCAACCCCAAAAGTAATCGGATTGGATAAAATGAAAGAATGCAATTTGTCAACGAATAATAATTCGACGTATTTCTTTCAGGTTTTGAATGCCGCTGTGGAGGTCTTTTTTGTGCCGTTCACCGATACAGCGATAAGCACGACTGCAGTTTTAACTACAGGGAAATGGGAGCTCAAGAAATTAGACGTAACAACCCCGTTGTGGTTGGTGAAAAGATACAGAAGATCTGAGCCCCGCCACACGGACCACAGCCGTCTGAGTATCTCAACTTAGTGGGTGTGTCTAAAATCAAATTCGCGTTACTATCTATTAATTACGGACTGACTTAGTGAAACCGAGGCGTGTTTCGTGGTCGGTGCGATCTTAATTGATAGTTCTGGATAATATTAGCAAAATTACGTGCCTCTCGCGCTTAGGACGAACAATTCGAGTGCTTCAGGTGGACAATGCGTTGTGTCCGGGCCAATATGGTAGATCGTCGGTTCCAGCTACGGTTTTTCGTACGAAGGTTAAGGGGTTTTAATTAGATTTCAATATTTTTCTGATGTGAACCCTTTGTACCAAAGTACTGACTGTTGTGTCAGGGTAGATTGTGCCGGACACTGAATACTTACTCTGCGGCAGCATGTTGATTTCGAACGTAGATATTTGGAAGAGCATTTTAAAACAAACAGTTGCGCGCACAATTAAAATTCTCTTCCAAAGCTGACCAACTGCCATTGTGTAAATTAGAAGACTTGTCTGTTCGATTACCATTACCTTATTATTGCCACTCAAATTATACTTCCGACGTTTAGTTTTTATTTAATGAATAAAAATTATTTGCTATGTATTTGTCATTTTAGCTTCTTTGTTATGTATATAGCCAATCTTGTTTAAATGTTTTTCGGGCCTGCCAAAGAAGGGTTTGTTGCAAATGCAGGAGATATTTTCGGGTTTATAATGGTGGTCCCAACTGCTCATTGACACCAGTTTTTTAAGCCGGCTACTTCTATAAATTTATATAATCAAATCTATTTCAATTATATCAGAAAAGCTTCAACATATATCAATGAAAGTAAAATTGTCACCTATTCAATATATTGAGTTGTTTCTACGTATGCTTAGATTATCTAGGACTTTTAACAAACGGATTGCTCTTAGATTGGTCGAAATTTTCAAGTGCAATAACGAGTGTACTGTAAAATACAACTGAAAACATTCTGGGCCACCTGAACTTCATGAAATATTTCTTGCAAAGTTGTTAGAACTGTTAATACCAACCAGCCTTTCTCATAGATTTGCAATGTTTACTGGTTAGCTACTTTCCTGTTATATTATACTTGTGAGTTGGATAGTTCCAGATGTAACGTTACTCTTCACAAATTAAGGATTCTCTATATGAAAATATTGGCTTTTTTATTCACGTTCCAAGGAAACACCTTAATGTTACCATATCAGATTTGCCCACAACTGTTTCCTAAGATTTTCAATTCGATTAACACACAAGCTTATCGATTTGCTTACCCGAAAAAGACCATCTACTGAATTTGTCCATTTGTTTTAATTTAGAGAATGTTCGATTTTAGTTTCATATCCTCATTCTTTAATGTGCAAGTAGTATTTGTTAGGATTTGTTTAGGTTTATTAAACTGCGTTATTAATTTGTTTTTTTTTTTGTTTGGAACATTATCGAGCCTTGGCAATAACAGAAGCTGAATGAAGCAGTTTTTTAATTGGAATACCTGATTAGTGGATACAGCTTAAAAAACTCCCTTTATTTGATCATAGATTCTAGTCAGCTTTAGCATATCTCACAGGTGACCAAATTGCTTATGTGTAACAAGATTACAGTCCTTAACTAGTTCAAATATGTTGAAACAATAGGCGGGTTTTCAAATGATTTTTCTTGCTTAGAATTTATTCTGGGTGGGTGGGTAACGAGTTAACGGTTATTTCTTATTAACTTATTTTGAGAGAGGAGTTAATAAAATTAGTGATATTATTTTTAAGATGTGTTACTAGCGCCCAGTACATTCTAAAGGTAGTCCAGGCTTTACATTCAGCGTTCTTACTGTTGGTTGACTATATCGAAAAAAACCTCAGGCAAGCTTCTCTAAAGCACAACGTAATTAAATCGACGCTGTTTACTATTCGTTCTCTGAGATTTTTGCTACTAGAATAACAGGTTGCACTAATTTTTGGACTATTTGTTATTAGACAACGTGGTTTGTGTTAATCATATTACGGTTTTTTTTTAAATTACCACATTATTTTTCTGTGTATCTATAGTTTGAGCCATATATATCGTGCAACAAAAAATTAGTAAATGCCAAAAAAAGTTTGTTTTCCTTATCATTTATCAAACTACAAACTGTTTACATATTATTATTATTCTATTACTAAGTAAAGCCTTGTGTGGCAATGTCTAATAAATCTATTATACAAATGTTCGGAATTTTACTTCTCCTTTTCCTCACGCAATCCCCCTAAGTTTTAAAGCCCTTTAAAACAAAGCTGCGAGGTTTTAAAACTTCTAAGACTTCTATACTCGGGAATTCGTTAAAATCTCAAAAACATTCATATGATTTATTATAATGTACCGGAGGGGTAGTACATTTTGGATTATTGTACGGGCATAAAAGAGTAATAAATTTTGAAATATTACTGAATGAAATTTGTTGGTCTAATCCAATTATGCTCAAAACATTAGACTCACCTGCTCATAATGTTCAGATCCAGATATCATCCAAAGCTACTCTTTAGTTGAAAAACAATATGAACCACATAGTACAAATAAATGTATAATCAAGTATAAAAACAACATTTCCGAGAACAACAATTATAATAAAAAAAAGTATCATACACGAAAATAAATTAAAAATGTTTAACAGATAAAATAAATAACTCATACTAGTCACATAGTATACATTAATAAAGCTGATCAAACACACTCGCATTGAACAACGTGAATGCGGATGACGAATACTGAACGTTAATAAATAAAACTAATCCTCGATGGTCAGTAACTTAATAGTTTTACAGGGTGAAATTTTATATAAAATATATGTATATTAAAAATATATTACTTAACTTAAATAAAACTCTTCTGTACTATACGAACGCTCACACATGACAAATATTTCAACGAGCAAAATTAAAAAAAAAATAACAGACTGAAACTACATAACTTGAAATTCAATCACGTCTTGGGTCTGGCATCAATAACCAATTATTGGCCCAATTTTGACATCACAGATATACAAGGTGATTCAAAAGACGCGACATCCTTTTAAGGGGTTATAGGGGATCACTTGGAGAGTAAAAAATGTTTTCAATATTTTTCTCGAAAATTTCTAGAAGATATTAACAATTGAAAACAATCCTCGCTGCGAATCTTTCGGGTACAAATGCTAAAACATTTTTGTTTTATTTATTTTTACACCCTGTATTTGAGACTTGATAAACAAAAAAATAATTTCGTGCTATTTGTATCCCCCTGTGATGTCTAGCAAATGCATACAACTTATATGGTAACTAAAACAAAATTTACATTCTTATTAATACGAAAAAAATAGCTTTATCTTTGGATATTCACGATGGGTTTTGCTGTATTTGAGTGTAAAGTTGATTCGAACACACTTGATGATTTCTGCTAGTTATAACGGCGCTATGCCCAGCTTACATAGCGGCTCAAAGTTCGACATTCTGAAAGATGGCATTTGGTATATTCGAAACTATTCACTTAATGATCTCTACAGACAGAAGATCTGATCAGTTTTGGAATAAAAATTCTCCAGTCTTAAAATTCTTAACAAAACCGATAAAATTCTAGTGAAGTAATAGAGAAAAATCAGCAATATGAAGTTAGCGTGGTTTTGAAACGGAAATATTTTTAAATAATACACTTACCTTTTCATATATACACATCAGTTCAGTGGATTTGTATTGACTACGAATACAGCAGCCCCTTTTTACTAGTACAAGTCCCAGGACCAAGACAATCACTAGGGAAATACATCCTATTACACCTGAAAATTAATTTTGAATTAAAACGAAAATTCTATATTCGTATATTCTAAAAAATTCATTGTTGTGTATATTTTCCTGACTGTACTTCAATTTATTTCAAAATTTCCTGGGTTTCAGTCAATTTTATTGTTTATTATTTAAAATGTTACAAATACGTTTCGGTGTCTTTCTCCACCATCATCAGTTTGTATGTCTAGATGTTTCTACCTTCACATTTGATTGGACATTCTGTCCAATCTCAAATGTCCAATCAAATGTGAAGGTAGAAACATCTAGACATACAAACTGATGATGGTGGAGAAAGGCACCGAAACGTATTTGTAACATTTTAAATAATAAACAATAAAATTGACTGAAACCCAGGAAATTTTGAAATAAATTCTAAAAAATGTCTGTTATCAATATACGTATATTATATAATCATCAAAAGCCATTTGTGAAAAAATTTCACAAATGTCACTGTAAAAGATAGAATTTAGCTCAATTAATCTGAAAAACTCAATTTTCAATTATTTCCACTCTCAATATTTTGAAGATTTCAATAATAACTACGCCACAGATGATTTTTTAAAACTGTACTTACTTCCGGGAACTAATAAACTAGACTTTGCCGTGTCTGGCTTGAAAAAGTTGCAATACTCAGGTTTTGTATAGTTAGAAGGCAACAAACATGTGTTATGCTGAAATTAAAAAAAAAATTAGTAAACAGTAAGTACAGAAAAAATTCAAAAGTAAAAGATGTATATGACTCACTGTTAAGGCAGGTTCTATGGTATTTGTACATAAAAGGTAAATTTCATAGGACATATCTAAAACAAAAGCAAAGAAATTATTTCGAAATATTACAAATTAAAAAACCTTTACAAATTACAAACAAAAAATTAACAAAAATTACTAACGATATCACTAATAATGCAAACTAATTTTTGTATTTCTTTGGAGCCATGTGTTTTTTTGTCATTGCAATTAGTTAGAATTTGTTGAAGTTGTCAATTTCCCAATTTACAGAGTGCTTTCGAAAAGGTTACAATATTCATTATTTTTTAATTAACTCTAAACCTTTAGAGAACGGGTTTTCAATATCTTTTGTGGCATCTTCTGCATCTGTGTTAACTTCGCCCAAAATAACTACCATTAAATCTTAATTTTGTTAATTTTAATTATTTATCTTGACCGAACATAAACATGTTATACATGGCTGAAGAGCATATTTAAAGGGGAATTTAAAAATGCAGAAATTCAATATGGCGCCCATAAGAAAAACAAAAGTTGACTTCGGCCTCATTGAACATAGTGGGCCCAGATTATTTTTTACTTTATTTTCAAATTCACGCTCATTTCTTACCACCACCCTGAAAATTTCGTTATTGTATTTTTTATAAAAAACACGTTATAAAGGATTTTATAAAACGCACTTTTTTCTTTTTTTCCCTGTATATCCGTTGCTATTCAGAGTTCAAAGAGGTTGATGACAGATTATTTATAGGCACTTGATTGCGCAACTTTTTCCCCATTTGGTCCACCCTGTAACTCTAACGGTTTCCAATATCCCCATGTACATCATTTTATACTGGACACACTGTATAGATAAAAACTTAACAGCAATAAGAGAATAATGAGAAAAACTACTTGCAAATGAAGTTGAACAACAGAAGTTAACAAAGATCTTTAAAATTTTACTTAAGTAGCGGCTTGAAATATAAAATTAATAATAAAGTTTTATAGTTCAATACAATGACCGAAATTGGGATGTGCTTTATAATTGCCTTATTTTGCACAATAGATAATAATTGATGCCAAAACCGTTTCGGGAATTATGCAAAAGTTTAGTCAGTAAAAAAAACTGATATTGCAACCTTTTCTGAAGCACCCTATATATTTGGTAATTGAAACCTTAAAGAAAAAAAAAAGAGTAATTGCAAAACCAACTAGTCTCATCTATATGCCTCCACTCAAAAACACGCGGTTCCAAAGAAATACAAAAATATTCAATATTTCTATTCATTTTTGAATAGTTTATTTTTTAGATAATATTTTTCACCAGTAAAATTCAAAAAAGGTCAATATTTTAAAAAAATCTGCTTTCCAATGACGATCCATTACAGAAAAATTTGCCCTTAACGAGCTGTTTCTTATATACTTATATTATATATATTAAGTACTTATAAACAGATTTTATAAACAAATGTGCGTTTTACAAATAATTTGAGTTCTTCAGGATTGCTGGGAATAGTAACATTTAGTAGTCACATCTTGGATGCACAAAACTACTTATACTGTACTACAGTTGAGTTTCTCATTATCATTATAAGGAATTGTTAAACCAAGTAAAAAAAACAACTTACTTTGACCCATTTTACATGGTTGGCTTGAATTGTAAATTAATTTCACAAAACGGTACGTATCATTGAATATCGCGACTGGACAATATTTCTTCAATGATTCCTAAAACAGAAAAATTGTATAAAGTTTGTTTAATTTAATAACAGACATATTTAAAATCTACATGAAAAACTTATAATAACAAGTTTTAGTTTAAAAAGGATAATATGATTGAGCTTAGGATATTGGTTTTTGCATCACCCAATGTATACAGAATAATAAAAGTTGAACAGAAACTCAAATAGCACGATTAAAGAAATTTTAAAAAGTTTTGAAATTTAGTCATCAAAAAACAAGTAAAAACATTATGTATAGAAAATATTAAATAAAGAGCATGTTAAGAATAAGAGATGCCCAGTTTTTTAGATCGATATGCACTGAGGAGATACAGTGCATGTAAGTTATATTCACCTTATCACCTGGATGTGTATCTCTCGATCCTCATCTTGTATTCTCTCGAATAAAGACGTTTTTTTAAAAACATGTCCAAAAATCGGAATTTTATACGAACTTACGTGAGGTCGACGCGAAAGAACAATTCGAGCAGACCAGAATCCACGACCAAGAGACGAAACAAGCATCGTCCACAATCCCAATTGGTACGGAGAAAGGGACAAACATCGTCCCTAATTCATAGATTATTTAGATAGAACAGCCAGGGTAAGAACTTCAATGAAGACAGGAACAATTCTAGTATCGCAGTCCTTTCATTCCTTTTATTAACAGTTCTGTTATCCATCAATAAGTTTAACAGTCCTAATTTCAATAGTCCAATTTTTCAAAATAATTTGAGAAGCGCCCCTGAACCAATGGAATGGACAAGCAGCTCCAATGCAAAATTTCATTATCCAACCCCATCAATCCAAAAGCATATGCCCAGACAACCACCTCAGAGAAATTGAATATCCGAAGAATTATTCAACCAATTTGTAAATTCTCTTGAACCCACCACATTCACAGACAACTCACAAAATAATTATTTCTATGAAGCCGAGTATGATTCAAATTTCTACGACTCAACTACACACCTTAACTTCCACGGCTCGATTCGAATAATTTCTCACATTCACATTTCACATAACATTTCTCAGTAAAAACTGCATATGTACGTTCATAGTTGCACAAACAAGTTTGTTTGAGGCACTCTAGTAACTTGAATTTTTTAATTTTCCTGTCAAAAAAGACTAGAAATATGTTAAAATAATTTTTAAATTCAAATACTTACATTATTGGTAAGATTGTAAGCATTTAACAGCTGGTCAGTAAATGGGCTTTTAAAAAGACATTTGGTCCGCTGATTTTTTAAACTAGGATTGATCGTTTTTTCAATCCGATCTAAATTTCTCTCAATTTTGTCTGCTGGGTATAACGTGGCCGATTCTGTAGGTACACTATTATTCTGAAATTATTAAAAATTATATGTAAACAGTACAAAAATAATCACAAAACTTGTCCTCACCTGAAAACGGCATACATAACTAGTGTAATAATCAAGAATTAAATTGCAACCGCTTCGTCTGATTGGACCGAAGTGTTCGTTATATATGATATCCTCGCAAATGAAATTGAAAGTAACTTTATTAAAGTCAGCAGCTTTTTCACACGGAATATCCATAAATATGTCTAAAGCAGTCATATTGCTCAAAAACCTTGGTCTAATATCGTCAAACTTAACATCAGTGCAATCTAAAACGAATAAAATATACGAATTTGCACATTAATAATAATAACAATAATGCATTTGTTGCAATTAGAAATAAGCTACAAACGGCGAAGTCGAATCCTTCCTCGTATAATCAAAAATATTAATAACCTAATTAACAAAAAAAATATGAAAGTAATACAAAAGTTAACTAATTTATAATATTGATGATGAATAAAAAATTCAAGACAGAAATGAGCCAGATATAGGTCGGGAAAAGGTGCAATAATCAAAGCCCAGTAGGTAGAAGTTTCATAATTTTGTATTTGAATTTAATATCTTGCAACATTAAAGCTAAATTAATTAGATAATCTCCTTTTTACGAGATTTTTATTGCACATTTTGTGTGATGACTTTTTCTAGTCGAAGTCATACGTTCGTATGAAAGTTTAAAAAATATTTTTCAAGCATTTAATGTTCATGGAATGAGATGCTTGGGAACAAAAGCAAGATAAGTCAGATGGATGGAGAAGAATTAAGACGGACATATGGGAGATTGCATGCAAAACTGACAAACTGATGATGGTGGAGAAAGACACCGAAACGTATTTGTAACATTTTAAATAATAAACAATAAAATTGACTGAAACCCAGGAAATTTTGAAATAAATTAAAAATATTCACATACAAAATCGGCAAGTTGTATATAGTGTGTCCGGAAACTCAACTGACAAACGAAGACTTTATAAAGATAATTTGATATCGATTTGATCTAAAAATGTCTCCTAAGAGAAATGAATGAGAATGGCTCATTGAAGACGAATAAGCTAAGATGAACCAAATAAACAAGCTTCTAGATAATCAGAATCAACCACTTGAAAAAACCCAAAACAAAGGTCGGTCTTTGATCTCTACTCCTGATTTTTTACTTCTCTTAGGAAACATTTTTGGATCAGATGGTTTAGATCAGAATAGGAGAATGAAAAATGTAAATAATCAAATAAATTGATAGAAACTTACTCGTGTCCGAGGCGCACAAGGAATAAAAACGATCACAAACATGAAATTCCGCGGTATAGGATCCGCCTACCAATTTTATGGGCTGCACACGTTGCAAATGAATCCTGAAACATTTTAATTCATTGTTATTTCGGCACCTACGTTAAGAGGCATGATTTTTAATACCTTATATTACTACGTGGATCCGTAAACATGCAATGATAATATGGACAGGCATGTGGTGTTCTCCAACGAAATTCATAATTGCATCGGTTTCTTTGGGGTAAAAGAATGGGATTTTCCTACGACAAATTTTTTTGCTTAAAAGAATGGCAACAAATCAATTAAATGTCGTATCAACTTACCTCAACTAGCGCACATTCTAAAATAATGGAACTGTGATAATCAGTTGGACCACAAAAGCTGCCGGTAATAAATGAAAGCTTTAAGTTACCATCTACCTCCGTATAGTCGTAGTATTTTCCAAGCGATTTAAATCTAAAACAATTAAATGTTAATGTTTATTTCTGGCGTTTATTATGGCGCACCTAATTTTTTGGTAAAGTTTAAAGACTTGTACTTTTTATACTAATTTACAAATTTTAATGTATATTTTTTTTATTTGGAGCTCAATTCTTTCGCTATTATCTCAAGGGTGAGGAATTGTTCGTTCTTCACTTGCCATCACCAATAATGGAGAAAAAACCAACGAGCGAAAACTTTGGCCTTTTTCATCAATCATTACTTTGTTTTAAAAATTAACAAAATTACAGCATGACTGTATTGACATTGTATTTAATTTTGCTTTTTTTATAAAGTTAAAATATCTCATACTTGCTGATATCTGATAATGCAATTTATTGTGTGTGTGTTTTTTTGAGCAAATCGTTAAATTTTTAAGATAAAACAATAATCAAGAGAAGCCAATGTTCACAAAATGACGCATTATCAAAAGGATTTACTAAATTTTGATTTCAAGTAAACCCATAATACACAAAGTGTTGCACAAAACTGATAAAAAAAACATGACCCGGTGATTTCCTCCTATTTGCCATGGAAAATAAGGAATCAACATTTCTAACGCTTGAAATAATATACAAATAATTAAGCTATCAACTAAAAAAGAATAATTAAAGCTGGAAAATTCGTATTAAAGTTGTAAATTGGTATTAAAAGGTTGGCACTTTTATTAAAGATTGTGTCAATTGTACATACTTTTTCCGAATATCAATTTCACTATTGTTTATCATAGCCACCGAGACTGTTGTCGTGCAGGGAACGTCTTTATCAATTACAGCACCACATACATTAAATTTGAACTCCATGTTTTCAGCTTTTAAAGTGTGCGTTTTAGCTAGAGAAGATAAATTAAAATATTTATTTCCATCGCTGAATGTACAAGAGGAATGTTGAGGTCTTATATAGGGACATTGCGACGCATCCTGCAAGAGAGCTATAAGTAATGCTGCAAAATAAATCGAACAGATTACTCACGTATTTTGGACAAGCGTTGGGTGTTTTCCAGAGGAAATACGTGCAACACGAACCGGTTTCTACGAACTTTGGTCCGTGCTCTTTTTCATCACAACTGAAATTTATTTGGGTTTTCCAATACGGGAACGGCGTATAACTTGAATTCACACATTTCGATTTTCCTGAATGGGGAAAAATAGGCATTACCAGGAATTAATATTTTTTTAAAGTCAGGGAAAGATTGCCAGTCTCCAGCTATCCCCTTTGAAGTTTTGAGAATAAATACGCACATTTAAATGTGAAACAAGGGATTTAATTAAAAGTTGGTAAAACACACACATTTTTCAGCAATTTAATGTTTTATGGCATTGGACAGAACTGAAGATCTCCATTTCTTTTGAATTTTTATAAATCTTTGGTAAGAAACTTTATTTTACCTAACGGATCATCTTTATTATTTAGATCTACAACTCCGCCTTAAGAAAAAACCATTGTTGAATGTCCAAAAAATCACTCGAATTGCAGCTAATGTCCTTAAATTTCACTGACACTGTTAAAATGCAATGCAACGAAAACAAATATGTTTTTTTGTAATGAGGAGAATGCTACGATAGATTGTAATGCTACTTGCTGTGGTTTTGTGCCTGAGGAATGTGCCTGAGTCACAGTGCTATTTTGATCATGTGCTTTCAGAATACCTTGCATGTCCATCCTTATACAGGGTGATTCATTGGGAAGTGTACATAATTTACCTACGTTTACCGATGTTTTAGGCATACCATTTTAAGCCCATTAGTTTAGTCCGGACTTGAATTTTCAATTCGTGCAATTTAAACATTCGTATAGCTGACTACTTGAAAAGCAAACACCAAATTTTGATTTTTTTATACTAAGGAATACTCTGTTAATGAATTCCTCACGCACATTTTGGTAAACTTGTTTAAAATGTTGAAATCACAATAGGAAATGAATTTCTCAATAAAAACTTACCTATAATTGTAACATCGACAAAGCCCTCTTTTGTTATTCCCGAACTAATCATGGAGGTTCCTTTGTTTATATCTATCCCATTTAGAGTTTCTGTTATTTCCGAGCGGGGCTCTACAAAAAATAAGGCTCTGCCTTTAATTCTCACAAACTATTTTCATGGTTTGAAATTTGTTTTCAATTCATATGGCCAAAAGTTGTTATATCAAACTAAGAAAGATCTTTCTGAAAAAAAATAATAAGAAAGTGTCTTTCTTATTATTAATCGTTATTTACATATGTATGTTTGTTTGTATTTAAGTTTTTCGAGAGCAAAAATGTCACTGTTGCTTGTAAGAACGAAAAACGAGTTTTCGCCCTCGTAAAAAACATTGTTTTTTATTCGCGTGTAAGAAATAACACGAAAAATAGCCCCCAATTTGCATGCGTGCATTTTCTTCTGCCAATTCGCATTTATTTTCTAAGGCTGTTAAAATATACACTGTCAAGTGTATAAAATATGAGATTATTAGGATAATTTTTCAACTTGCAGATTTTAAAAGATTGCGGCATGATATTTTTAAGGTATTGGGAAATTTATCAAAGGGATTTATATTGAACTTTGTCGCCTGATAAGCACATTATAAAATAATCCACAAAACATTTTCAAAATATAAATTTATAATTTAAATTAGTTGATATGCTCTTTTTAAACTCTGATTAAGGAAACTTTATTTTCGACAATGATTTTCCCCCTTTTCTGGCTTTTAGAGATTATACAAAAAATTTAAGCATGCTGTATGCAATGCTCTGATTCTTTTAAGAATAGTACGTAGAAATGTAAAAAATTGTTGGCGCATTTATACTAGTTTCAATTATTGTAATGTCATGGTTTAATATAACCCATAGGGAGTTAACAGTTGCGAAAAATATCAAAAGAATTAATCAACTACTTACTTGGTAGATATCCTGGACCACAAAAATGTATATAATAACTGCTTTCATTTCTGCGCGGCAAATCATCAACAGTTGATATATCTCGGCTCTCGAAGCATACATTTGAAACATTGAAGATCAAATGGTTTTGCTGAATCTTAAAATAACCATGTATTAATAACCTGAATACAGACTGATTCAGAAGAAAGTTAAAGTCTAGGAAGTCAAAATAAGATCATATGTTCAAGTCCCATTTTTATTTGTTTTGTTATTAGAGTTAAATTGTTTTTTTTTTCATTGTTACAGCTTGATTTCTGTTGTTATTTTTGTTTTAATGTGCGTAATGAGTTCCACGAAACAATTCTTTATGGAATTTATTCAGAATTGTAGGAGTTTTATCAATGTTTGTGGAAAATAAAATCGTTTCAACACCACGACAGAGAGATAAAAAACAAAGCGTATAATGAATTAATTGAAAGATATATGGGCATTAACAAACTTGACTCTATACTCTATCTATTTTTTTGTTAGTTTGTAATTTAAAACTAATAAAAGTATCTCTAAACCGAATATCGGAGTTGAATGTACGAGCTTATTTTACTTATTTCGACTTTCGAAAAGATTTTTATTTCCAACTGAATCACCAAACTGAATAAATCAAACAAATTAGGTGAACACATTTAATTATTGCGAATAGAAGGCAGTTGACCTCGAATATTACTGTAACATATATTTATAGGTGTATTCGTAAGATGTGTATAGCAGAGAGTATCAGACAGTTATTAAATCAACTATGAAGCTAATTTCCTTATTTGTGATATGGTGTTAGATTCAAATATCGACTAAATACATTTTAAACAATTATTGACTTTAACTAATTAAAAAATTAGCCATATCAATTATCTACGTAAACTCAATTTAAAAGACGTGGTTCTGATCAAAAGTTGAATGTATATTGTTGAACAATTTACATGTGCAGTATATGTATACTTACCACCCAATTAACGCTGTGCGAAATACACCCTAATGCCGTCTCCAACTTGAACCAATATTTTTTTCCTTGCATTGGTTGTGGGACAAAAGTAAGATCACTATTTTGCACGTCAGCCTTATCCCAGTTGCAAACTAAGTCAATTTGAATCCTTTTTTCAGCTAAAAAATTAATTAACTTGCTTTCGGAAATTGTTCAAAAATACAATGTATTTAGAAACTGCAAGTTTTCATAAATCGTACGAAAATCAATTAACTAAAACTTAAATGGGTAAACAGGGGCTGCTTATCTACCAATGATAACATTTCATGCATTCAAGAGCTGCAAATGGTTTGTATAACTAAGGATTAAATGTAAATAAATAGTATAAATATTATGTCATGTATTCAAATAAGGTTCGATATAGTTCACATAACTCTATCGATTGACGATTGATAAATGAAAATGAAAAAATTGGGGCAAAGTTGGAATTTTGTACGATGACGATATTAAAAAGTTCCCAATACACAGGAAAAAATGACTTCTACTACGGGAAATTATGTAGCAAAATAGTATATTTTGAAAATTTTATAAAATAAAGTTTTTAAAAAATCAGTCCCGTTTAGATTTGGTACACCCTCGTACTTCCGGGCTAACCATAAGGGCTGTTAATATTCCAAATTTAATGTAATATACTATAAAAGAAAAAAGTTACGAAGAATTTATTATCTTAATTGTCTGAGGTTGATGCTTATCATCAATATACCTTTCTTAAAATTTTCCGAATATCTTCCGGAAAAATACACCAAGTTTTTCTCTCCGTTATACATAACGAAAAAATGTGAATTTTGTGACAAAGGTATTGGACCATCTGCTTGTAGTTCACAAGCATTAACGTCTTCAATTGCTAGTCGTTTGTTCTGGCACGACGGTTCTGTTCGACCAATGTTAACACTGAAATTTCTTGTCGGTGTTTGAATTCGATAAGATCTTGCTAAAGGGGTTAAGTCAATGAATTTGCCATATATCATGATTCCTCTGTTGGCCGAAGGTTCTCGCATGTCTATATGAAATTTACATTGGCCATCAACTTTTGATAAAATTGGTTTTTCCTGAAAACAAAAATAAAATTATTTGACTTTTATTTGAGGACATTTATATAATTACTCTTACTATACACGTATAAAAGCATTCTTACTATACAAGGTGTCCCGTAAGGACATGATCAAAATGGTACTGCGACATTTCTTGGCTCAAAAGAAGATTATCCGACCTAGCTTATAGTAAGATAAAAATATCTGGCTCCTCTGCTATAGGTAGAGAAGACAGAAATATTTTGTTGCGCCAAAACTATGAATGCTTCCAGATTTTACAGACCCCAAAAATGTCACAAAATGATTAGTACATCAACTCAACAAAAGGAGTTGATTCCAACGACGAAATAAAAAGTTCTGGTATTTTTTGTACCAAGACACTCAAGAATTTATCACTTTATCACAAAGCGGATGAACTCGGTTGCTTCCTTAAAATATGGGTCTTATATAAGAACAAATTCACAGCAAGTTTTATTAAAATCCATCGTATGAATTTCAAAAAAAAATTCTTTCTTAAGAACTTTGACCATCAATGCAGAGAAGCCACATATTTTTTAGTCAGAGAGTAAGATCGTGTTATTTTGAACGAAAAATATCGCAGTATCCTTTCGGACATGTGCTTACGGAACACTCTGTATATTTTTTTCCGGTCATTCAATGAGTAAGAGATGGATTATTTTTTATACAACTTTAAACGCTTCTATAATGTACAAAAAAATATCAGTCATCATCACTCAAGTCACACTTTTTTTTAATCGCAAAAAAAAAAGTTGGAAAAAAGGCTGTGGAAACATCATTTTGTTACAAATTGTTTACTTTGTCACTCTCTATGTTCTGTCGATTAAGTTGTTAAAGCTTTGGTTTTTCTAAGGATAAATTATTTTTGTATTATTTTCTGTATTGGAGTCAGGCCTCCTTTTAACTCCTCAAACTTTTCTGAAGTACGCCACTGAACTCAAAAACAGTTTCGTAAATTCCTTGCTCAATTTTTACACTTTTTGGCCTTCCATTTCTGTCGTAAATGCCAATGATTGCGAGTTATTTTCAAGACAACGATGGCAGGATTTTCTCGCTTAGCTCAAATAAAATAAAGTTTCATTTTTATATCATTGATGCCATTAACTGCCGAAAGACAACGGTTAGAGCAAAAAACGACACATTTTTAAAATTTTTACACGTTTTCACGCATGTTTATGAAGGAAGGAAAAATGCTGTTTTGATGTCCTCTACCATCCCGAAAAGTTTGTCGGTATATCTACTATCGGGTGAAGGTTCGGATATTAAAAAACATAAACGTTTTTTTATAATGTAAGGTAAGTTGGGGTGCCGCTGATAGAAGTGCAGAGAATATAAACGTAAAGAAATTTTTTTTCAGGACTGCCCACTTGTACCTCTAAAAAGGCAAATTTAGGGCGTGCGAATTACTCTTCTATTTCGTCATTGCCCGGAACTACGATGTTTGTGGGGCAAGATTGGATAAAGTAACTTTTTGTCGGATTTTTTTCTAAGAAACTCTTGGACGTCTAAACTTTTCTAGGACTAAAAATACAAACAGGGTTTTCCAACTTAGACAAGGCAGATTTGTTATAAATAATAAAACCTAAATCAGATTTTGTATATTTCTTTATTAAGTTTTTCATTTCCTTCATCCCGCGATGTTTCGAAGAAAAATCGATCACTATCACTGCTTTCATAATTCGAAGAACGAAGTAAATGTATTTTCATATTATTAGACCAAATATCAATAAATTATGAATAAAAATCGCTTATGTTCGTAAGATTTTCCCGGATCTCTCTGTATACATAAGTTTGCAAAAAAAACAAGTAAAAAACAAACAATTTTTGAGACAAAACTAATATATATAATAAACTTACCACTGATTCATTAAAATGTACTACCAAAGAATATTGTTCTTTCGCTGTGCACGGACTGCTGTTAATTGATATAGCTGTACCGTTTTCTGAAAACAGATAAACAATCCCTTACATAAATATAATAAGATTTTCACAAATGAGTATATTTTCCAACACATCCCAAAGTATCAGAGTAACTTACTGGTAGTTGTGAACCCCGTTCCTAAGGAAAATGCTCTGTTTGTGTTAAGATTCATTAAACATGCAGCACTGTCCATTTTACAGCCACCATCATTTATATTCAATCTTTTACAAAGATCGAAAATGATTCGATGGTTACCACTTGTCACATTTATAAAACTGAAACAAATTTTATCAAGTTAGTACACATTAAAGTAGATAGAATTCATAATACATGGTAGAACCATTTCGGTACGTTTAAAGGTCATCAGGCTTTGGCTTGCTCCGTTAAAAATGTACTCACTATTTTTTGACCTTGCACTTTGCAAAATTTTAGAGCATTCATAGTTTTGCGCAAAGAAATTGTCTGCTTTTTGCCAATTAAAAATTTTAGACATTTATTGCAGTAGTAGTAGTAAACATCTTTATTTCTAAAAAAGGCTATCGACCTATCGGTCTTTCTGCCCTTGTTTAATACATGTAGTCTTAATCTAAACAAAAAACAAAGATGAAAATTCTCTTATTCTGGGTTAATAATCTGATTAAATAAACTTTCCAATTCTAATGACAAGAAAAAATTATTTTATTGTCCAGTAGTCAGTTGTAAGTGTTCGAGTAGCGTTGATGTAGGGAAACGGAAGCGGGATTGTCTGGTTGGTCTTGTAAGACAAAGGGGATTCAGTATGGTCCAGTTGTAGGGGTTGTTTGTCCATTTTGTCTGTAGATGTATGAGTCTTTCCGAAATATTTGTCATGTTTGTGCGTTCGTATAGTAGTTGGGTGGAGGGGTTGTGTAGTGGCTTTTGGGGGTGTCTTATTCGTGTTATTAGTCTTAGTGCAATTTGTTCTGTTGTTTGTATATAACGTTTTGTCCTTTCTGTTCCGTTGGTCATGAGTATATGTCCATAGTCTAGTAAGGGTCTACAAATAGCTTTATATATTTTGGTGGCGGTGTTTGTGCTAATTCCTCTGTCTTTGTAGGTTAGTGATCGGAAGTGTTTTGTTCTCTTTATTGTTTCTGCCCTGATGTTTCGTATGTGTTTAGTGAATTTAAGTTTGTGGTCAATTGTGATTCCAAGGTATTTTACGTCGTTTTTTGGTTGTGTCGTTTGGCCGTCTGCAGTTATTGTAGGGGAGTCAGCGTTGAGTCTGTGGTTTGTGAGCAGAAGTTGGTTTTTTGACTCGTTTGGTGTTCTCCATTTATAAAACCATGTCATTGTGTTGTTTGTTAGTGTTTGGAGTCTTTGCGCTGCTCTCTCAGTAGTTTTGTCATGTACAATAAGTGCCGTGTCGTCTGCGTATTGTAATATGTATGCCGATCTGTCGATTTGATTTTTGTCTGGTAAGTTGTAATTGTATATGTCATGGCAGTATATATTGTAGAGAAACGGTGAGAGCGGGGATCTTTGAGGAAGCCCTTGTTCAGGGGAAAAAGAAAATGACAGTGTTTTGTCAATTCGAACTTGTAGTTGTCTGTTTTCTAGTAAGTTCTTTATGGTGTGTAGTAGATATGTTGGTGTGTGCATTTATTGCATTATTCGACATTCTATATTTCGGTCAATTAGTACTATTGATAGATCGAGAAAATGTTAGATGAAGGAATTATCAGATCTTCCAGTAGCCCATGGTCATCACGAATTTGGCTTGTTCCCAAGAAAATCGACGCTTCAGAACAACAAAAATGGTATTCCTGATATTGATTGATGATTTCTAGACTGTTTCTAATATTTGATCTCGATCGACCTCCTGACAATGTATCTCAAATCATTAATTATTTCAGGGACGATTGCATCATCTCAATTTCATTTTTCTAAATATTGCATATATGCAATATTTGATTAAATTTGTTACAAAGTTCTTATTTCATACAGGGCTCAACGCTTGTTATGATATCTCATTTCACGTACAGTTTGATATCTTATTTCACGTACTCAGCGTAAGGAAGTATCTAATTACTCTTACGTTATAAATATTGTTCTGTAGTTTCACTGATGGTATGTAACACCTCAGCACTTAAATAATATAAATTCGAACAAATCTGTAATAAACAGGCAGTTGTATCTTGAAGCTGAATCCATATCAATCGAAAGTAAAATAAATTTGTTTTAATAACTCCCTTTCCAAGGTAGCGATTCTAACTGGCGCAGTCGGTAGGATTTGTCAACGAAAAGTCGTAAGAAATTCTTCGAAACGATCGTCGTGTGAGTATCAAAAAAGATCATCGTGTAAGCATCGTGGAAGAACTTTCAAAACGGTCATCCCGCATCGAGCGTGATAAATTCGGTTCGTTTCAACGATTTGTGACAAACCCGAACATTTCATTGATTGGCAGCGACAGGGCAACTCAAGGCCAGAACGTGAGGAACAAGCATCGTCCGATCAACTTTGGTGCGAGAAGAAGGGAACAAGCATCGTCCCACCTCTCATAGATTAGCCAGGGAAGAGACAAGCATCGCCCTTCCTATTGGACCCTAGCAACTAAGGAAGAAACAAGAATCAAAGAAATGAAAATAACATTGGTACTTCTATCACTGTAAGTCCACTTTTCCAATTTCCATTTTTTTGAACAATTCGAATATTGCGAATTTTTCCGCTTTTGTTTGCACAAGCAGCAAAACATTCTTTCGCTCAACATAATTTTAAGTTTTAATTTAAGAAAAAAAAAAATAAAAATAAAAATATAAGACAATGGCACACCCTAATTTTGCTTTGATCAAATATCAAGCAGATAACATTCCCCCATTAGACGACATAATAATTTTCTCTACCTCTTTACAAGAACATATCGAGAGACTAAAATCTGTTTTTGAAAGGTTAAGACAGTCAAATTTCAAAATCCAACTTGACAAAAGTGAATTCTTACACCATGAAGTTGCTTACTTAGGTCACAAAATAACAAATAAAGGAGTTAGTCCTAATCCAGATAAAACTAATGCAGTAAAACACTTTCCAATACCCCAAACACAGAAAGAAATAAAATCATTTTTAGGTTTAGCTGGTTACTACCGCAAATTTATTAAAGACTTTGCAAAAATCACCAAACCGTTAACAATTTGTCTCAAGAAAGGAGCTAAAGTCACACATTCACCCGAATTTCTAAAATCATTCAATCATTTGAAGAATCTTTTAATTAATGCCCCAATAATAAATTCAGAAATGTTCCAAGACCGCAAATGCAAAACTCCAGTAATTTTGCGAGATCTCAAATGAATAGTAATATTTTCAACCGCAACCCGAATCAAGACGAACAGATTGACTACCCCGTTAACCAATTGATATCAACTCTCAATAAATAACAAATCTAGAAAACTTAATAAAAGTTAAAAGTTTCATAAAGGAATTTGAAGTAATTTTTATTTTAGAACTTCCATTAGTCGAGGCGGAAACATACCAATATTACAAATTGTTTCCTTCTCAAATTCCCAAAAACAATTCCTTTCTAGTCAACAAACCCTTCAAACCATACCTGGCCCTAAGTGAGAAAAAGTGCTCATTTGACAATGAAAAATGTCTAGAAATACAAACTAATGAATTTCTTTGCAAACGAACAGTCAGCCAGATTATAGAAAATCATCCACCTTGCAGTGTCCAACTGATCAAATTGCAATCAAATGTCACAACTTGGCACCCATTCGAAGTTAAACTTGAAGAAATCCAATCGACCAAAGTAGCCGATGGGAAATGGTTAATCACAGCATCTGAAGAAGTGATTGGCAAATCAAACTGCCAAGGCCGTCAAGACGCCATTCATTAATATTTGCAAATTTTGAGTTAAAGCAACTACAATTTCAAGAAATCAACCTACCCAATCTGACCTGGACCTCTACCAGAGCATGTCAAGCAGTATTCAATCCACCTACCCTTAAATTGAATACCATGAACCAGAAATCAGCAGAAGACATCCAAGCTCAGTTAAAGAGCCAAGCAGTCCAACTCCAAGGGATGCAGACACCCCTATATGTTAACCGTACTAGCTATGGACCAAACTATTATACATCGTCCTATTTGCATTTATATGCTATATAATATATAAATTGATTTGTAAGAAACTTAAGAACAAGCAAAAAAAAAAAAAACGAAATTATCGAAACTTCAATTTTCAAATGAAATTACATTACCTTGAGGATATAATTTCATCTAAGGCCGGAGGTGTTATGATATCTCATTTCACGTACAGTTTGATATTTTATTTCACGTACTCAGCGTAAGGAAGTATCTAATTACTCTTACGTTATAAATATTGTTCTGTAGTTTCACTGATGGTATGTAACACCTCAGCACTTAAATAATATAAATTCGAACAAATCTGTAATAAACAGGCAGTTGTATCTTGAAGCTGAATCCATATCAATCGAAAGTAAAATAAATTTGTTATAAAAACTCCCTTTCCAAGGTAGCGATTCTAACTCGCTACATTTTTTGAGTGTGTTTAGTTCAAAAATATCCCATTAGGAAATGAAAAACATATTTCCATGCGATTATGGCATAGCCTCTCATGTGTATCCGATAACAATAACAACATGAGAGCAGTACATTTGCTGTGCAAGGAAATGCTTAGAGATTAAATATGTCGCGGATTGCAATTTTCGACTAAAAAGTCGGTATAAATATTTAGAAAAAAGATAGCATAAATGACTGAGTGTACGTGCTCAACAAGCAGTTACCCAAAATAGTTTAGATAAAACATCATATCTGCTTTTCAGTTAAGGCTGTTAAGGTTCTGACAATATTATGTTTGCAGTTATACACATTTTGTGTTTTATTTTTATTTTCAATCGCTTGTAAACCAACTGCCAAAACATCATAGCGTTGGTGAAAAATGTCTTGTCTTGTATGTATAAGATTGTAATGGACCACTTCTGAAGCCATACAGGGTGAAATAGAATGAAGCAAGTAACTTAGAAACATTGTTTAGTACATTTAAATTTCAGTTCAGAGCTAAACAACAATCTGACTAATAATAATTCCTTACTGCTAAAATAGCCCTTAGCTATACCAGCTATGGCTATACTGTGATAAGGGGGATCTTGACAGGGTTAACGTATTAATGTACGGCTGTTTGGAAATATAGGTACTCGGATATTGTTTATTTATTCAGGGTATCTTAATCCTCTCTTGTCGGTGCGAAGGCAAATGTTTTGCAAACAAAGTACTTAAAGGTGTTTTCGGATATTAAGATGATAGTGGGATAGTTACTGCTAATACAAATATATAATATATACTTTGTTTAAATTGAAATAATTTGGACTAATACATCATGCGAAATGACTAATATATTCTAAATAAAAAAATATATTAAAAAAAGGATTCTAAATAGTTTATAATTCGGCCACAAATGATGAACACTTTCATTGTACTTAATTTAAAGAATTTGAAATGTGCAATTAAATGTTTACAGCTCGTATATAGCTTCCTCCGGTTTTGCGCAAAATATGAAAACTTTTCGACAAATAGCGTTTTCCAGAAAAACAATTTGCGAAATTTATGTAAAAGTTGATGAAAATGTGAACAGTTTATGGGTTAGATTAGAGAAAGTTCTATGTCAATAGCGTTAAAACTTATGATGGAATTTAATTCATTTTAAGTGTTCTCGGAACCCGCCTTTCAATACCTACTTAATTAGGAAAAGATAAGTAACTAATTTTGGTAAATGTTTCAAGATGACGTAACAGGGGAGCACTATTTAATCCATTTTGAGTGTTCCGGAAGCCGCTTTCCAAGACTATCATATATTTAAAAATTAGGAAAAGTTAAGTAACCAATTTTGATAAATTTTACAAGATGAGAGAAGATTTCAAAATTTGCAGTAATAATAAAGAAATTTGAATTCTTTCTTCGAACCAATCATAAAACGAAGAATAAATAAAATCTACAATTCCAATAAATGGAACAAAATAAATAATAATAATAATGAACAACTATCCCAAATCATTCTTCGAACCAATCATAAAACGAAGAATAAATAAAATCTACAATTGCAATAAATTTCCATTTATTGGATTTTTGTTCCCAACATAAATAATAACAATAATAAAAAAGAAGGTGAGATCACCTTCTTCAAAGAAAAATCAAATTACCGTATATACCAGAAATCAACACAAAAATAAAAAATATTTTAAAACCGAATAATATTACGATAGCAGAAAAAACTAAAAACAACTTAGCAAAGGAATGTTTCACAAAATTTAAGCCAAAAAGTGATAGGTTAAACACACCTAATGTAATATACAAGATTGACTGTTTGAACTGTGACAACGCATACATAGGTCAAACAGGGCAATATTTAAAGAAAAGAATATACGAACATAAGAATAGCTTAAGAAAGGTTAACGAAAATGCAACAGCATTAGCACAACATGCACAACAAAAGTTACATAGTTTTGATTTTGATAACACAAAAATATTAATCAATGAAGACAATTATAATAAGAGAAGAATCCATAAAATGATACAAATTAAAAAACATCAGAATGCAATGAATTTTAAATCAGACACAGACAATCTTAGCTTTGTATATCATACACTAATTAAATGAACACCTACATACACTAAACCAACTATATAAAATACAAACAGCTGATATATTGAAGAAATGCAGAGCAATTGATATCCTTAGAATGCAAAGAAAAATGCCAACTATTATAAACAGTTTTTTTTTTAATTCTCTAGTTCGATATTGAACAAAGTAAAGATTTTTTAATAGTTGGCCAAATGTGAAATGTGAAGGTGGAAACAGGCATACATGTAAGTAAAATTTAAATCTCTAAACAATAAATTCTAGTCTTTTCCCGAACATTTGTATCCTTGTATTTTAGTATGTATATTTTAGCAGAGCTTTTGTTTTAAATTAATGACGACTGTGAATGTGTATTTTAGACAAACTGACGATGGTGGAGAAAGACACCGAAACGTATTTGTAAAGATTTTAAATAATAAACACTAATATTTACTGGAATCCAGGAATTTCTTTTGAATTAAATTGAAATACAGTCAGGAAAGTTTAGACAGTAACATTAAAAACATTTCGTTAATCCGAACAATTCGAAAATCTTAGTTTGCTCTTGCAATAATTAGTTCGTTAGTGATACTGTACGTGGTTTTGGGAAACTGATTTTCAAAAGTGATTTATAGAGAAATTTATGGACAATCCAAGATTTTTTCCTTACTGAAACTACCTAATTTAAGTATACTATAAGTTAAAACAACCGAAAACTTAGTTTTCGGGGTTCCTCAAACGACAAGTTCACCGTGAAGTAAATGGTGAAACGCCACTAAGAAAACTTGTTAGCAAAGGGATTATCTATAAGATGAGTAGACAGTGTGTCTAATTAAGTTTATAAGCACACCGTATGCGAAGCTTTTTTATTATTAATTTTACGAAAAAGTTATTCTTCAAAACAAGTGCTGCTTGGTCCAAAACCTAAAATGGAAAAAAAACCATATAAGATTCCATACCTTGGCATTAAATTTGTCGGCCTAAAATCTATGCAGTAGTTCTTTAAATCCACACTGGCCCCGATTTCCATCACGGTAAAAATACAAAACATAACCTTTACTCGACACATTTTGTCATCGGCTTCTAGGAAACTGGGGTATTGAAAATAATATATTTAACCGACTAGTTGACTCATAGGGCTTCCAAATTGCACTGCTACACTATCGAAGAGCATAATGCAAGTTAACACACCAATATTATCACTGTTTACATACCCGGCGTTAACCGGCACGTTAGATGGAGAAACGATAGCGATATCTCGGTTTATGTGAAGTACGGATACACGAAACCTTTATAGATTTGGCTTGAGGCCGCTAATCAGATCTGAGATGAGGAAATTCTGTGAATTGAATGAAATTTGCGGGGTTCGAACTCTGTCATCTGTGCTTGTACTACGGAGCAGCTTTTAGACAATTTATCGGTAACTGTTCAGAACAAGGTCTTCTTTTAAGACTACAGCGTTGCCGATTAAAAATATGCTCACCTTATAGAAAATCTCATAACAAACAACATTTTTCCTATAGATTTTTCGAGAAAATGCCGTTTTCCACCACTTTTCACCCTCTGAAATACACCAATTTCCAAAACAAAACAAAGGTCGCCATGTTGGTCCGCGCTTTGCGACGGCGTACCAGGCGAAATTTTTCGCGCAGTTGCCAGTACCTACTACCACTACCTTAAACACGGGGTCGTCACCCACGCGTTCTGTTTTCCAGAGACAACCAAACTGAAATAATCGATTTTTAAAGTTTCAAGTTTCGTTTGGGTTAACCCTTCTTCTCTCTCTTCATTGCGTTAACAAATTTCCGGCTGAACTAATTTATGTTGCTAGAGAAATCGAACGTGGGAAAAATGGTTAAGCTCAACCGAAATATACCCATAAATTTTAGAAAACACGTTCCTATGATAATATAATAGTTTCTTCGGTGTTTTGGGATATTGCTTTCCTTCACTGACACTGCGCTACTATTTCCTCTAAGGACGTACTTCTGGAAAGTTGTTAATTTTGAATTTGTTACATTTTTGGTCTGATTGAGATTTTGTATTTTGGTGGCAGTTCGGCAACGCGGCTGAGCAGCCTCGATTTTTCGGCATCGCGTAGGCCACTACTGCACCGAAAAAAAGCCCTTGTTCTGAACAATTACCAATTTATCTGTTAGTATGCAATCAGTTATATCATAAAGTGTGCGGGACCACCGCTGGTTTGTCCTATTCCTGCAGAAAATCTGACACCACCGTAATATTTGCGGACCGACAGCGGACAATTTCAAAAAATCAATGTTAACACCTGTCAAATAAATGTTTGAAATCGAATTCTAATTATGCAAATTTTAAGAAAGAATTGAACTTGTAATTTCTAATATTATAATCAGAAATGAAGATAACAACTAATCGATATACTGCCATACTAACATTACAAACATTCTTGCTGACGATAGACTGGATTATGAATATTGTGGGTCTTGTTGCCACACAAACCAATGCTTCGATGGTCACTCTACTAATGTAAGTATTTTCCATTAAACAGTACTTTCTAGAAAAAATATTGAAAGAATAACTCAATAAACAAGTTGCATTCAGTTGGGGTAAAATTAAATGTGAAATTCGTAGCATATGCAGGACGTGTGTTAATTTTAATATGCCAGACTTTAAGGAACATGTTTTACACCCAAAGGCTGTTACGGAAATATCAGATACACTATGATATAAAAATGTCCACTAGTGGACGTAATGGCAGCTTTTAAAAGTGCCCTCCGCAAAAATATAAATACTTGTTTAGTTTTTTACTACTAGCCTGAGAAATCACCATTGTTTACTTCACCCCTAATGAGGAGTCATATTTTTCTCCCTAGGTAAATAATAATAATGAAAAAAGTTCACTGCAATACAAAAAAAGGTATGCGTCACGGGCCGCTCGACAGAAGTGATAACTTCATATTATTTATACAGGGTTATTTACTCTTTACGGCACGGAAGTTTGCGGGTAAACCGTCTGATTTTTACAAAGTATTATTTGATGAATCCACAGACGCCTACCGGGCGCACATTTAAAAAATATTTTTGTAATGTACAGGGTGTCCCAAAAGCCTTAAAAGTATCTAAGATGTGTTTTTTTTTTATAAAATACCCTATATATTATTGCATTTTTAGATTCTCTGAGCAAAATAAGTGTTTGTTTTAATAAGGTTTATAATACCTAAATCTTACGGTTTTTTAAATAATCCGAATTTTATCAAAATCTAATATAATTTTCATGTGTCAAATACTTTAGAATTATTTTAGTTATGTAAGCGTAATTTGTAGTGAAGTGTAACAAGAAATCATATTTTATATCCCAATGATAAAAAACTTACCATGTTATACAGGGTGTCCACAAATTTAAACTAATCAAGTAAGAACTTTAAGTGGCTATAACTTGATTAATTTAAATGCAACCCCATATTTTTTAACTTACCAGGAAATGCAATTTTTAATTACCTATCGAATGGTATTAGGATATTAACAGCTAAGTTTTTGCCTTTTTATGTTGATTTATGAACGATTATTTGGCGTATTTTATAAAAAGGCAAAAACTTAGCCGTTAATATCCTAATACCATTCGATAGGTAATTAAAAATTGTATTTACTGGTAAGTTAAAAAATATGGGGTTGCATTTAAATTAATCAAGTTATAGCCACTTAAAGTTATTATTTGATTAGTTTAAATTTGTGGACACCCTGTATAACATGGTAAGTTTTTTATCATTGGGATATAAAATATGATTTCTTGTTGCACTTCACTACAAATTACGCTTACATAACTAAAATAATTCTAAAGTATTTGACACATGAAAATTATATTAGATTTTGAAAAAATTCGGATTATTTAAAAAACCGTAAGATTTAGGTATTATAAACCTTATTAAAACAAACACTTATTTTGCTCAGAGAATCTAAAAATGCAATAATATATAGGGTATTTCATTAAAAAAAAACACAACTTAGATACGTTTAAGGCTTTTGGGACACCCTGTACATTACAAAAATATTTTTTAAATGTGCGCCCGGTAGGCGTCTGTGGATTCATCAAATAATACTTTGTAAAAATCAAACGGTTCAGCTGCAAACAACTGTAGAAACCATAAAATATCGAACTTGTTTAACGCATGACGGCAATACCAATTTATAATTTCAATATTCTTGTTACTGTTACTAGTTGTGTTAGGTAAAATGTAATTTAATTTCCTTTTGAACGTACAATTTATATTTTATTTACAACATTTAACATTCCTCAATGGTTGCAGTGGACTCGCTGGTATTTACGTTGTCATTATCTAATCATACAAAAGTGACAATTGGTTTATGATAACTGTAATAAGAAACGAATTGTGACACTCGATTTTATCTTGCTCGTTTGTAGCTTGTTCTGCACAACTTGTTTGTAGCTTGTTCTTGTAGCAGTAAATTTTGCGCCCTCCGAAGTGAAATCATTCGTCCGATTTCTGACGAACACAGTTCGCACGAAAACGCATTCAAAGGACATCAGCCCACAGACTACACGCTATTATATACACACGAACGACCCACAGACTACACACTACTGGCCTAAGGTTCGCGGGCGGCTGTGTGCGTGCGAGAGAACTGCGTAGCAACTTGTCTTTATCTATCCCATATATAACGGCGCCGTAACGCATTCCATTCAACACACCGTGCCATAAGAAGTTGTCACTTCGCCCTTAGAGTAAATAGAATCTAGTAGTAAATAGTACATACTATTTACTCTGAGGTCGAGCCTGATCCGCGGCAAATTTCCTTGATATTTGGTCAAAACACCGACAGAAAATCGATCTTCTCTCAGAGTTTTGACGATACATCAAAGGAATTTGCCGCGGCTCACTTTCGGATCGTTAGGTCCGGACGCACCATAAGATATTTAATAAAATAAAAGTATAAAATACTGTAATCGGTCATGTTGCTGAAACACCAATCAGGGCGCATGCCGTCACGCATTTTACGCAAAATTACATCATTTTTTGGCAAATCTCTTCCTGAACTTCCTCGTATAATTTCTTCAACATTAAAAAGTACCTGAAAGGAGATTATGTAGTCTATAGGGACAGATAACAAAAAGTCGAATTAATACAAAACACCACTGTTTGTGAACTTGAAGGAACTAACATTGTTTCTTCGTTTCAGCGTTCAAGATGCTTGTATCTTAGTAGCCCTATCCACACTATTGTTTACTTTTTTTTCTACGTATCTGTTCAAGGTATGTACGATTTTCAATTTATGATCTTATATAATCAGTATGTTTTTTATTTTAGAATGGACTTGTATATTTACTGTATGAAAGATTTCGTACAAGTTTAGTAATTTGTATGTTCTATTTTATTCTGACGACTGTTTTGCACGTCTGGTCTATAGCAACAAAGTGGAGCACCTCACGCTATAGTTGGACCACGAGCTTTGTAGTCCTGTTAATTCTGCAAAGGCTGAGTAAGAAATTCCACGTTTTTACTGAATGATATAAAATTTCCCATGGATTTAAAAACCTTTGATGTATATAGTAACACCTTTCCGATCAGTTTGTATATCAAAACATTTTCCAGCCGCTACAATTTACTACTATTGTTACAAAAGGGCTTCGCTTAGAATTAGTGACCAACGATTTTACGAAGATATGGATTCAGGTCCCGCCGACACGATTGCTGATGTACGCCAAATAGGATAAATAATGAATCAAGAATTACTGAAATAAATGTAATGTATTTTCGACAGAATTACAAATATTAAAATTTCAACAAAAACTATACACGTACATAGGTATCCTGTATTAAACAAATAATATACTCTACATTTAAAGTAATAAATATGTAAAAAGTTGCATCTGTATTACTTATATTTAAGTAAATATAAGTAACACAAAGTAACATAGCTAGCTGCAAGCTAAATAGCTTGTATGCGCTTTTCCTTACGCAGCATGCGTTTGGAGATTTAATCAGAATCATCATTCAATAAAGCAAATTTATTGCTCCCTTGAAATTTGGGAGCTTCGGGTTCTTGGATTTTGGGCATTTCTTTATCTAGTCGATCTCTATAATGAATTACAATTGTTTAATAAACAATGATGTCGAATGAACTCCAAACAATGAAATCCAAACTTACTTTTTCTCTTCGCGTTTTAGTCTGTCTTGTTTCTCTGTACTATTATTTTCATTTGGTGACTTGCCATCACTTTTAGAATTTTTCGACTGCCGACTATCATCGCTTGAAGCTGAAAATGCGATTATACATTAGCTACAGACAAAATACTTAACTAATATTGTTATGTATTTTGTATAGCTAATTAGTGTTGTGTATTTTTTCTGTATAGCTAATTATTGTTGTGTTGTGTATATTTTATATATTATACACTTTACACAAAAAATTTTCATCAAATTTTATTTATTTAAATTGATGATAACTGTAAATGTATATTTTACACAAACTGAGGATGATGGAGAAAGACACCGAAACGTATTTGTGACATTTTAAATAATAAACAATAAAATTGACTGAAACCCAGGAATTTTTTGGAAGGTATAACTAATAAAACGCGTTTGGTATTAATAATTCATATACTGTTGAGCTACATAAAACACTCACATTTACTGTCTCTCCTCTCTCTCGAAGGACAGGTTTGTTGTGACTGGGTAGAACTATATTGCGCATCGCCATTATCCGTATGGCTATGGTCAGTTTCATATTTTCTAGTAATAGACCCTCCTCTTACAATCTGGAACAAAAATTAAGGGAGTTAGACGCGAACACATTCAATGCAAAAAACATGATCAGTTGTTTTAACTCAGATTAGCAAAGTCACCAAATAACTTTCTGTAGAGGTGTCAGAAAATAATTTTAATTTGTCATCATTAAAACAAAAAATGTTCCCTAATTGCGAATTGAGTATTCAGCAGAAAAATTACCTGTTTTCTATCACCGCTATTGTCTCTGCTGCTCCTCTCCCTATCTCTACTTGATTCCCCCAATCTTTCCTCTTGTTCCCGCAAAAGTTTTTCCTCGATTTGTCGCTCACGCTCCGCAGTATCAACTGGCTTCGCATTGCCAAATATCGAAGCTGAAGGCACAGCCGGTTCAGGATTAACCGTAGCTTGATCCAGCGGCTTGGTGCGAGGAGCCAGTTTTAGCTTTGGCCGCTGACGAGATTCAGCTAGAATAGATATATACAATCAGTTCATCGGTTCCAAACACATCACGATTAAGATACATACAACTGGGAGCTGCTTCGGATTCGCCTTCATCTCTATTACTGCTTCTACTGAAACTGCCGTTCCTTTCGTTATCATCATGCCGCCTGAATCCACCACCCCCCCTTCGATCGTCTCTATCATCCCGATCAAATCTGCTACTCCTCTCTGAGTCTCTGAAATTACCCCTAGAATAACCTAAAAGAAAATCATAGTAATACAATTGAAATTGCTTCAAATTAAGGGCTTTTGAACGTACCTCTTTCATTGTTATTATTAGATCTATCACCGTCTCTCCACGCCCCAGGACGATCCGATGTCTCCCTATTTCTACTAAAACCTCCATCCCTTTCCCTTCCCATGTCTCGGTCCCTATTAAAACCCCCTTCTCTGTCTCTGTTGAAACCACCGTAGTCTCTATCTCTGCAACATCATGTTATATTATTTGTTGAATAAATAACATCGGATATTGAAAAGAAAATGGATCGCTCAAATTATGCACTTTTTGCTTACTTTGATCCGGCTTCTCGCATGCCTTCTCGTGTAAAACTCCCACCCCCGCCTTCTCGGTCTCTATTGAATCCTCCGCCACTTTCGCGGTCTCTATTGAAGCCTCCGCGACGTTCTTCCATTGGTTCAGGTCTGTTACTTGAACGCCAGTCACCACCTGTATCCGCACTTCCCATTCGATCTCCCATGCGGTTTCCTCTACGACCATTGTCGGAATTAGTAGAAACTTCAATTCGTATCCTACGATTTTTAAGCATCTAAAAAAAAATGTTTTACATGTGTACTCAAAGTATGTCACATATATCTGTAGTCTGTCCCAAGCCTTTTGGCAGTGACGTCCTGATTTGTTAAAATTTACTCATGTCGGAGATTGGTTCAAAAGATATTCTTTCACATTCAGTGGTTGTAAGCTTGAGAGTTTCTTTTCGGTAATTTGAAAAGATTATGTTTTGCTGACTCAGATATTATTGTTAAAGCACGGTTTTACAAAAGTTTTAACAACCATTTTTATTTTTCATTGTTGATAAATTCACTCCAATACATTCCTGGGTTTCAGTCAATTTTATTGTTTATTATTTAAAATGTTACAAATACGTTTCGGTGTCTTTCTCCACCATCATCAGTTTGTCTAAAATATACATTTACAGTTATTATTAATTTATATAAATTTTTTTTTGGAAATATGTTAAGGTAGAAACAACTATACCCGTAAGTTAAAATTAAATTTAAATCTCTAAACAATAGATTCTAGTCTTTTCCCAGATACGTTTGTCCTGACTCATCACCTGAAAACCAATGTTCTTGATGTACTTTTTAATATGTGTGTGATTTGTATTTTAATGTGTGAATTTTGATGGAAAATTTTTATTTAAATTAATAATAACTGTAAATGTATATTTTAGACAAATTGATGAGAAAGATACCGAAACGTATTTGTAACATTTTAAATAATAAACAATAAAATTGACTGAAACCCAGGAATGTATTGGAGTGAATTGAAGTACAGTCAGGAAAATATACGAAACGATATTGTTGATAAATTAAACAAACGGACGGCATTAGTAGTGTTTCAAGTGCAGAAATCTTGTTTTTCTCGATTCGCCACTTCCACACACCAATTCACTTTTTACGAGAGCAGTCGACAATATGGCATTAAAATTATTTTGAATTGCAAAAGTGAGACTCACAATAATAAATTGGAAAAATAAATAACCTTTCTCCAGTTTTGTTATAAAACAATAACACACACAAATAGAAAATGTATGGATACATTGAATGGACTTTTCCCACAATTCAGAGAAACTGTTGTCCTAATATAGTAATTGAAAAAGCCGTTCGCACCAGTTAACGCCTCCCGTGCGTTCTCTCAAAACTTGCAACAATTTGATCAGACCGAAACCTGAAAGAAAATTTCTGTTCTGCCCGGTGTAACAGAAAAAAAACGACAAATATTGCATCACTGCCAAAAAGCTTGGGACAGACTATACTTTAGTACTTACCGTATCAGGTATCATCAGCGCACCCATTAGACTTTCCCTATCCTCAAATTCCACGTAGCCAAAACCTCTCAGTTTTGCACCTTCACCAGACCGGTCCTCTTTTGGAATTCGCATATTGGCGATCTACAACAAGCATTAGATAAATATTACCTAATATTTACCGATCATTTCTAGTCGCGTCTTTACCTTTAAATGCTTAAAAAATTCAGCTATTTCGAATTCTTCTACATCGTAAGGTAAATTTGTGAGATACGCCATATACGGCCCATCCATTGGAACTTTGCATGTGACATCATCAAAATCTCTTGACGCTTTCGGTGCGGTCGGTAGCACCACATTGATGATTTTTGAGTCCAAAGCGTCTTGAAAACAAAACCATCATAAAATACCGAAACGGAAAAAGTAATGTATTCATCTACGGCAATTTCAGAATATCAGAAGGCCGGAAGTGTTCACAATTTAGTAGAAAAGGCCCGCGACAGATTAGTCTGAATTGAGTTTTAACGATTAAATCGTCAACTCGCAGATTGAACTAAAATTGCTGGCTACGAGAGTTTCCAACCCATCTAAATGCAACACCTATGCCATTGAAACATTGACAATCCCAGGCTTACGCATCCAGACTGGCATATTTCTGGTTCCCTCGCCTTGCGATTATGCAAGTCCCCGGCTAGAGGATAATTGCCTGTCTCAGACCTTCCCGTTGCATAAGATGTAACAAGTACATTGTAAGTGAGCCCCAGGTGCGAGATTGTCGCTGGCCTAAAATCCCCTAATGTGAACAACATCCGACCAAAATTCATCATATTGAGACAATATTTTTAAGTACGAATCAATCTAATTATTAGAAATACAATTACGAATTTCAACTTTATGTTCGTAAGCAAATAATGAATTCAGGTACTACATCAACAAGTAAATGCGTCATCACTTCCTCACTAATTCACAATGGAAGAATAACAAGTGAGCCAGAGGATGTTTTTAGTTTTTTAGTGCAGTGCAGAACTCTCAATCGCTAATTGCACTTTTTTTGAACATAATAAACGAATAATTCAAATTTTAAAATCACAAAAAAAATTTACAGAAGATTATAATTACACATGCATCATCATCATAATCTTGTTATTCAACCAGGTAAAATTACGCTTAGATATTAAAATAATATGGGACAAAATGTGTTTCAAATGCCTAGTGGGAATTTCAATATCTCCTCACAATGTTCACAATAATTTGTATCTTGTTTTAATAAATAATAAAAAGAACATCAGCTTGCCATGCTGGAACCACAGTAGTTTTTGCCTGTCTTGGCTCCAGAACAATGCCAACTTATTGTAGCTATCCAAGAGAAGGAGCAAATCATGTTACAAAAAAAAATCAAATTGAAAAATTATATTTTTCAAGGCAGCGAAATTTCTAAGATCTTTTAAATTTGAATTTGGTATGGTTTTTGTATTAAATTAGATACTAAAAAAAAAACGAAAAACAAAATGAAGATCTATATTTTCCCTAGAAAAAATGCACAAGATTCAAGTGAATATGTACATGCCAAATTCGTTATAAGTAAAACACACTAAAAAGGTAACTTTAGCATGTCTAAAAACAAAACCCTCAGATACAACGAAATCCAATTCCGTTTTGTGCAATTTATTGGGAAAAACTAATCGATTTGTTAAGAACCACCCACCACACTCAAAATAATAAAAATATATCGGGTGTTTACCAAGATAATCGATAAACAAAGTATATGAATTATATGACTAATTTTATGCAAAAAAGTCACTTTATTGAATTCCCAATGGTTCACGAAAAGTTCTCATTTGCATACAGCACGTTTTTCAATTATAAAAAAGATGTATTTTTTTAATGCTCGAAGATTTTATATTTTTTAAAACAAATTGTTTTTTACCCTGATGCATATTCGAATATCAATTAAGTTTTCCAATTATTTAGACAAATATATATTTTTTTAACTTTTTTAATTTTCTTTCCTAATAAATTGTATTTTTTTAGCCTGATGCGTTTTTGAACATCAATCTAGATTCGAATAAACCATTTGAACATCGCACGTTTTTTTAACATTTATAAAAAAAATTTAGGATGTAGGTATTTGTTTCTTTGCAAATTAAGAGATTGTCGTTTTCTTAAACCCTGATGCAATTTCTTACTGTTGTTAAATCACTAAAAGAAAATTATTTCATCCTATTTGAAAAATATCCACATTTTTCATTTCTCCAGCAAACGACCGACTTTCTTAACAAATAGAACCTTGTACACTTTTCTATCTCACCCCTGAGCATCTGTTCGTTCGAACAAACATGCGAAAAAGGAATGTGAAGGAACTTGTGAAAATATTATTGGTGGTAGAACATAACAGCTGCTGTTTTACAAAGCAGAGTGTGGTTGTTGGGATGATGATGAAAAGAAACATTTTAATCCAAAAAAAAATCCTGGGTTCCAGTCAATTTTATTGTTATAATAATATTGTTTATAATAAACAATAAAATTGACTGGAACCCAGGAATTTTTTTTGGATTAAATTGAAATACAGTCAGGAAAATATACACAGTAATTTTAATCATTACGTATAATCTACATATATCATTTAAACAGTGAGTTTTCTTTAGTAGTGCCCTTCAAGAAGACTTTCACAAAGTACAATTGAAGGGCGTTATTTCCCCATAAAAGATCTATTGTTATTTGAAAATGTCTTAAAGAAACTGAAAAGATCACACGCAAGAAATAAATCATGAAAATAGTTGCCCGTTGAAAGTTACCAGCTGCCTTTTCGACCACCTGAATGGGGTCGTTAGCATGATAAAGGTGGTCAGAAACATACTAATTGCAATGCATTTAATTCACTACTTTACACGTTTATTAAGTTGTATAATTTAAACAGTATTACAAAACGTGGATAACTTATGAAGACATTCATTAAGTTTTATGTGCTCTGCTAAGCTAGCCAAATATGATTTGGGGAATAGATGTAAAATTTCAAGTTTCTATTTATCAATAAGTAAGAGTTTTCTTAAACATATGAAACTGCTGATTACAGTATTTCTGTAGGTGAAATGTTATCGGCTGCCCTTTTGACCACTGGAATGTGGTCGATGGTAAGATTATATTGATAAAGCTTTATCATTTAAACAGTGCCGTTTATTTATCGATTAGTTTCTCATAAACCAAGGCAAACACGAAACGGACGAGACAACGGATGGAAAGATGTGAAAACTGGACGCACAATTGCAAGTTTCTATTAACAAATAAGTAGAAGAAGCTCGTTTGGCATTTGAAACTGTTTGTACATTAAACTAGATTAAAGATGTTGAGTAATGTTATTTGCATGTTATTTTATTAATGATCCTGAGTAAATATTTTTCATTAAAGTAAAGAAATCTATAGTAAACGATTGGATTTGATTGGTTCTTAAGAAAGCATTAACGCCTTGATTGATAATGCTTGCATTTCATCATGCAATAGGCCGGTAAATATCAGCTATTAAAAGCAAATATCGTTGAATGAATTGCATAAAAATGGCTGATAAAGACGAGAATTTATTGTATTGCACGGTTTTCGTGATTTGTTTTTCTAGGCGTCCGATTTGATGGCATCAAAACGATACACGGAATTATTGGGGAAACTGCAAATCCTATCTAAATCCCACTAAGCAAATTACAAAACAGTAAATTTTGATAGCGATTTAGTAATACCGAAACTGCATTTTTCATCGAATTTCAATTTCAAACAATGAACACTCCAACATAAAAAATTCTTACCATATTCATCAACTTCATCAGCCCAATTTGTAGATTTTCTAATAGGTTGGCTGGGGACGTTTCCAGGAGTCTCTTGCAGAAACTGGTTCAATGCAAAAGTCTTCCCTTTCGTCTTTTTGCCTTTCTTTCCTGGAAATTATGGAAAGATTGGTTAATTTTAGAACACGAGGAAAGCATTTTCAAACCCTGCTAGTATAGGTTAACTGTGCAAATATGAAATCAAATCATGGCAAGCAAACAAATGAGCAGCTAAAGCATCGATGTAAATGGTTAAATTCAATGTTTTTAAGTGTTAAAACAACATTAAACTTGATTTAAATATAAAACATTAAACTAAACTATAAAACATTAAACTTGATTTAATGTCGAAAATGATCAATTTTCCTACTAACCTGAAGCCATATTCGCAGAACGGTGAAAAGTAAATGATCAAGTTTTGACTCCCGAGGTCGAAATCGTCAATCGTCGTCAAGCAAACGTCGCTTCTTCCGGTAAGGCAGCCAACTTAATTCAAGGCGCCTAATTCAAAACAGTTTATGAATTCCTACTCACATGCTCTAAAATACTAAAAAATGTTACTTTTGATTATTCAAATTTTATTTTAACTTACGTTTAGTTTCATTTTATAGTCGTTAAGTTGACATAAAACAGATGTCCGGTAATCTACTGTAAATATGTCTCTATTATGTTGTATGTAAGACAAAGAGGCAAGTACTGTTTCCGCCTTGCTGTAAGCCCTGTTTGTATACGTACTTGCTGTACTTTCACCTGCCCGGTTCCTTATGCGTTTGATTAGATCTGAAGTTTTAAAAATATTTTTTTTGCACAATGCTTTTTAAATCGATAGGGAAACTTTTTGGTTTTCTAGTTTTGGGCACGTACTATTTCTTGAGTATTGTCTGTGCCGCGTTTTGTTAATGTCAATTTTGACATCTTGTCACTAGCAGAGACACTACTTGTCTCTGTCACTAGTCACAAAAGTCAATTTATGAAAAATATATTCTCCATTCTTCAATCTTATTTCACGCCGTACTATTGAAAAACTACCGAATCTCTAAATTCTTTAAGAAGGTAATGGAATTTTAAGAGTTAAATCGCTACCACCTCGCATTTGATAACCTTTAAAGTAAGTGTTCTATTATATTTATCTTTTCCGTAAATTTGCCTATAAGTGTAATGCCTGCCATTTACGTACCAATACGAAATTTCCTTCATACATATTATCGGTGGATGTCATCATCTACCAAGTTCTAGCTTGCAGATAAACTATAAAATCTGCATATTTGTATACAACATATGCCAGCTACATGTACCATATAATATATTTTCGTCGCGACCATATTCCAATTGTGCATATACTAGTCACTTTTCAGTCTATTATCTAAATATAGACTTGTTGCTATTACTTATAGAACTCTATTGTTCTGCATAATAGACTACTATTAATTTTAACATTTAAACATTTGCTGTCTGTTAGAAGGTGGAATCACCAGAAACTTGCCCCGATGTGCTCTGGATGGTTGTAATCTACACTTACGCGCATAGAAATCGGCCCACAGTAAACTTTTTACTTTAACTATATTTTTTTAAAAAACTATTCATCAGATCAAAAAAAGAAATATGCTGTTTGAAAGACAATTTCATATGCTTTAATGTGAGTATAAATTATTGTGAGTATCCTATGTTTAACATTGTGAAATTAATGCATTAAGCAAATTAAGCTTTTTTTATTAACATTACTATGGTTATTGACAATTTAAAACTTATCACTTAATTTTTTAATAATAGGTATGACCTCCTCTTTCCCTAATAACTTCTCTCATACGATTAGGCATAGATCTAATCAAGTTTGCTATTGTTTCTTGAGGGATGTTAAACCACTCTTCTTCGACTGCTACAATAAGCTCTGGGATCGAGTTTAGGGTATGAAGTTTAGCTCGAATTCTTCGTTTTAGCTCATCCCATAAGTGTTCGATCGGATTTCGGTCAGGACTGTATGCTGGCCACTCCATAACCCGAAAACCGACTTCTGCAATGTAATCTTGCACGATTCTTGCGGTGTGCGGCCTGGCATTGTCATGCATAAAAGTAAATTCGTCTCCAATGTAGTCGACGTAAGGTACCACATGAATTGCAAAAATCTCCTCGATATATCTAACAGCCGTTAAACCTCTTCTTCCGTGACCACGGTCGCCCCTACGAATGAACTCAGGGTCGGTTCGTGCTCCTATAGAAATTGCACCCCAGATCATACAGGAACCACCTCCATAAGCACTCCGCTCTTCAAAGCAGCAATCTGCAAATCGTTCTCTTGGTCTTCGGTACACTTTCCTTCTTCGGTCGCTACCATGCGGGCATATTCTGGTCTCATCTGAGAACAGAACAGATCCCCATTGTTCCAACGTCCAATTCAGATGGTTCCGTGCAAAACGCAGGCGGGCTTGCCGATGAGCTGGAGTAAGTTTTGGACTAATGGCAGGTGGTTTAGGGGTCAGATTATTCTCCTGCAGTCTTCCTCTTACTGTCCACTGACTAATAGCCACTCCTCGCACCTCACGGAGCTGTCGTTGCACTTGAACGGCATTAAGGTGACGATTAATGTTGTTGACACAATAAAGCGGTCATCACGAGCGGTTGTAAATGGCCTTCTGCCTGCTCCAGGTCGTCTATGAAAGGATCCAATCTCCTCATAACGTTTGCACACTCTTCGAATCGCTGCGCGTGTCATCCAATTGTCTAGCACCAGCTAGCTGACTAAGTCCATTTTCGTTTAAAGCAATAACTTGGCCGGCTTTTTGTGGTGTAGTATGCATTAAACTAACACACTTAAACACTTTTGAGATTATGAAAAACGAATTATTATGCAAATTTCAGTTGCAAACGCAATAATTTTAATATCGGCCAATTATTTTATTTTCGTTACAATCACCACATAAACACGTTTCATTTGTTTACCGTTTGCTACGCATATGAACGACAAGCCTTAATAAATTTATACTCACATTAAAGCATATTAAATTGTCTTTCAAACAGCATATTTCTTTTTTTGATCTGATGAATAGTTTAAAAAATATATAGTTAAAGTCAAAAGTTTACAGTGGGCCGATTTCTATGCACGCAAGTTTAGTTATGTCTGTTACTGTAAAATCTATAAACGTACACTTTCTTCACTAACTGGATAATTCTCAGCATCAACTCTGGATAAATTATATTGGAGAAAGTATTTCAAGTACAGATTAAAAGTCCCATAATTCAAGGAGAAAGAAGAACTCGAGCCATGTGGTCAAAGTCTGTTTTTTTTTTCAACTTTGAATTAACTACTTTTTTGGTTTGATTGAGATTTTATACTTTTATACTGAGCAGTCTCAATTTTCGGCCGCGCGAAGGACACAACTGCGCGTATGCAGTGAAAACCAGATCGTGTTCAGAACAATTACCAATCTCGGTACTAAAGACTTTTTCATTAGTATTTCTTGTGGAAATGCGGCTTTCGGTCGCTTTTCGCTCATTGAAGTTTGCAGTTTTTCCTGATGAAAATAAACCAAGTCATCTTATTTTACGCTGCAAACACCTCTCACTCAATCAATATTTTATCACATTTTGCAACAGGTTTATTCATCTTTAAAATAAAACAGTTTTACTTTTTTTTTTCAATTTTTCCATAAGAAAACCGGTCACTAGTTTACGATACTGGTAGTATTTTTATTTATTTACGTTACTATTTATAAGAGTCCAAAACTTAGTTATATTTTATGAAAAAGCAGCGAGTTTGGGTGGCAAAACATGCTAAACCGATGACAGTAATAACAGAAAATTTTCCCAGAAAGTGGGAATTGACAAAAAGTGCATTTGATAAACGACTTACATGCAAAGCAAATTCTCCGATAGATTCAGAAAACGTTTATATTTGTTTTCAAAGTCACTATTTGTAATATAAAGAAAAGTTAACATGGAATTATTACTTTAGATGTCAGGCAACCATAAGCATCGTTATAAGAACAGTGCGCTGGACAGCGTAGAGTTGAGGCGACGAAGAGAGGAAGAAGGAATACAGCTTAGAAAACAGAAACGAGATCAACAATTGAGTAAACGACGTAATGTAAATGTTAACCAAGTGTTACCCGATGATGATTCTTTACAAGTAATCATTTTATTTCCGTGTTTTTAATCTGACGATTCCAATAAGACTAGTTTTGATCGTATTGCGGTTTTTAGTTGGAAAGCGATATGTCGGCCACCCCAGCGGTCATTGGGATTTCTCAGGAAATGATCCAAGACGTATGTAGTGTTGATCCCTTACGTCAATTAGCTGCAACTCAGAAGTTCAGGAAATTGTTAAGTCTTGAGCCCAATCCGCCGATTGACGAAGTGGTTGCAACAGGGATTGTGCCCAGATTTGTTGAATTGCTGAAAGATTCTTCCAATTGTACTCTACAGGTGAGGGAATTTGCCAAACGTTGTAACTTTTCGAAGATCGAAAGTTGTTTGATTTCAGTTCGAAGCAGCGTGGACTCTTACAAACATTGCATCAGGAACGTCGCAGCAAACACGAGTGGTTATTGACGCGGGAGCTGTGCCTATATTCATTGCTCTTCTCGCAAGCAACTATCAAGATGTACAAGTAAAGTATTTTATAATGAAGCTCTCTGCAACATCATCTAAACATTTTCATATTTTTAAGGAACAAGCCGTGTGGGCCCTTGGGAATATAGCGGGAGATTCCCCAGATTGCAGGGATCATGTCCTAGATGCAAACATTTTACCTCCTTTATTACAGTGAGTTGAGTTTATTTTCAAACTTATTTGCCCACCGAAAAATGTATTTATGACCCACGTTGTTTCTATGCTATGTTGTTTCAGGTTGTTGGGAACGTCCAACAAATTGAGCATGATCCGAAATGCCGTATGGGCGTTATCCAACCTGTGTAGGGGTAAAAACCCTCCAGTCGATTTTTCAAAAATTAGCTCCTGCCTTCAAATTTTGGCGCGTCTTTTATTTCACACAGATGCGGATGTGCTTGCAGATGCGTGCTGGGCTTTAAGCTACTTATCTGATGGTCCAAATGAAAAGATTCAGGTAAGTGAAATTTAGCTGTGGGTCAATCGCCTATCCATTCGTGTTGATGGAACGTCCATTATTGAAGAATACGAATACATTGATCGTCTGCAAGATTTCTTAAATACATTATTTTTTCTAATCAACGATTGATCGATTATCAATCTATTCCTCCAGTGCTAACAAATCTTATGTGAGATTCTGCTGAGTGAGAACATTAAGCATATTTGAAATGCCCTTATTTCTTCCTTCAGGAAAATCAAATTTCGTCGCCATTGATTCAAAGGAATCAGATTATCAGTGTTTACAACTAGTGTGCTATGCTGTGCATAATCTTTGGCCAGCACTTCTGCAGGGTTTTATTGAAGGCTTTAACTTATACATCATTCTTCAAGCTAATTAATGTTATTAACCTAACAACTTTCTCCTCGTTACAACATCAAATATATACGCCACACGCTGCTTTTGAATTTTTGCGGGATTGCGTTTACTTTTAAATATGAATGATGAGAACCTCAGATCCGAATTATCAAATCCGGACTATAGAGTACACAATACAGTTGGATTACTACTCCTGATTACCGGAGATTCCGATTTATTCTCAAAGCCTCGTATACAATTGACAAAAATTGATATCTGATGGATGCATTTTAAGCTTTAGTCCATATCCAGACATGTACTATCCGATTATAAATTAATCGATATGAACGTTTGCAGACTGTAATAGACGCGGGAGTGTGTAGAAGACTTGTGGAACACTTAATGGCACCGCAACCAAATGTAGTATCTGCCGCACTTAGAGCTGTTGGCAATATTGTTACGGGTGATGATGTGCAAACTCAGATTGTACTTAATTGTCAAGCATTGCCCTGTTTGTTACATCTACTTTCATCTTCGAAAGAAAGTGTGAAAAAGGAAGCTTGTTGGACAATCAGCAATATTACGGCTGGAAATCGGTCTCAAATACAGGTAGAATTGCTATCAATCGGTGTCTGAGCTAATCTAATATTCAGTTTGATTTCTTTTAGGCTGTTATAGACGCGAACATTTTCCCAGTGTTAATACATGTGCTACGTAAAGGAGACTTTAAAACGAGAAAAGAAGCTGCTTGGGCTGTGACCAATGCGACTAGCGGTGGCGCACCAGATCAAATCAGGTATGATGTCAGTTCAAAAGTGTTCATTTTGTGGGACAATCATGCTTGAAATGATCTGCAGGTATTTAGTTAATTTGGGATGTATCGCGCCACTTTGTGACCTCTTAACAGTGACGGATACTAAACTGATCCAAGTAGCACTAAACGGATTAGAGAATATACTTAGACTGGGTAAACAAGATGCTAAAACCCACTCTAGTGTCAATCCATATGCCGTTCTGATGGAAGAATGTTGTGGTACGTATTGTGGCAACTAGATCAATATTTTCCGGTACCTACTGTAGGATTTTTGTGTTTCAAATAATCAGGTCACTGCCAAAAAGTTAGGGACAGACTATAGCTTTGTCTATAAAGTGTGTCTACTTAAGTTGACAATTTCGCAAATAACTGATAAAAATTAATGAGATGCCTGAAAAATAACAGTTCTATGCGTTTTAGCATTGCAAAACAGTAAATATTCGATCCGATACGGACAATTTAACTATCAGAAATCGATTGGGAATATTGCATTTTAAACTTTTGGAAAATCAATCTGTATCATTAAAATGTTGTTTTGCAGGGTTCTAAACTTGTATATATTTTCTAGGTTTGGATAAAATAGAGTTTTTGCAGTCACATGATCACATTGAAATATACCAAAAGGCATTTGATATGATTGAAATGTTTTTTGGTGACGAAGAAGAAGATAGCAATGTTGCACCGGCTATAAATGAGAACCAAGCCCAGTACCAGTTCAGTTCTGACCAATCAGTACCAATGGGCGGATTTGACTTTTAAAAATTTGCGATTTTAATAGAGAATATCAATTTGCAACCAGTTGAACCAATAACTGCGTTGCTCTCCTGTATCTCATTAACTGTCCCTACTCTCTTTAGTATGCGGTTCTAAAGCAGTTTCTGATCAAATTGCCTTGAACCAACTGTTGAATCATGAAGTTCATATGATAATACTTTAATGTAGTATTGTATAGCATTTCTAGAAAAAGCTAAATGCGTCCACCATCCCATCGTTAATAACCAATCAAATAAATGGGTCAAACTTTACATGTAAAATATGATTGTGTTTCGTAATTTGCTTGTAACGAATTAATGTAAATAGGTTACAGTTTTTAAAGTATTGGTAACATTAAACAATACTGCTCGTTGCTGGTTTCTTCACTTTCCTTAAATATATTGCGAAATCTGAGTCGGCAAGTTTATAAGGTATAAGTGGGATCTTTAAAGCCAAGCAGTTTTTCGTGAATAATAATAGTAATAATGAACAAAGCGGATAATAATAGCAACAAAACTTTCAAATAGTGGTTATAAAAACCAGAAATTTATTAATGTCGCTTTTAGCCTTTTTTTTCTCGCTAAACTACTGATGTTACAGACTTGAAAATAAACAAGCGTGCAATTTTTCCTTAACGGCCACTCCGTCTCTGTGCTTCTATTCTTGAAATGGTATCGTCTTTTAGGATTGGTCGAAAATCTAGTATTACCAGTAATCTCAATTCCCTGTCCTTGTTTTAGCCATGGATATAAAAGATAGAGGTGATTCTCCGCAACACTATCTACTCTTTTGCTCCATTGAAAATTGGCGTTTACATCAAGGTTATGTGTTATGTCCTTTCACTTGGGCGTGTTGTGAAAATTTGTAATTTCCAGTGTTTCCCATTTTCCAACTAGTAAAATTTTCGTGATCTCGGTATGTTTAAGTCTATATATTGCATCTTGGTATTTGGTGTGTCATTTTGTACAAAAGACAATCCTCTGTAAATAGCTAGTATACAATACAATTATTTATTTTTCCAGTTTTTTTCTTGAAAAGCTTTTCCCTTTTTTTTCGGTTTGAACAGTACCTTCTTATTATGTCGCCGACACCTTTACCTATGCCTGGGTAAGCATGTAATCCGTTTGTTATGCATGCACTAACACCATAGTAATATTTAAGTGCATGACATCATTTTATCTTCTATATGGGCTGCTGTTTAATCTTGCTTGCAGTTTACCAATAACACAGCATGTCAGTCCAGTTGGGCTTCATAAGAAGTCAATATTACACTAGGGTTCTTCGTAATAACTGTTGTAACTGTTTTAACATCGAAACTAAAGTATCTATTTATACTGATGCTGTTTATCGCATGGAATAGAGGAGTGGATGGATCTAATTCAAACTATAATTACACAATGTTTATAAAAGAGACACGAAGATCACTAGGCTGGAATATATTGAATTTTTACAAACCCTTGGCTGTAAAACCCTACCCTACTTTTGAGCTAAATAGCCCAAAAATTACAGAAGCCATAAAGAGGGACCAAAAGCCTCAAGAGCTCATCTCCCTGTAGAAAGTTTAAAAGATCTTCCTTTAGTCATCAAGTAAGAGAAATAGTTCATCCTACACGCGCAAGAGAACTGTTAACAAGAACAACATATAGAATACGCGAGAATACAGAATTGTGTAAATAATACACGTACGAGCATTTGAAAAATGATTATAGAAGAAAACTTACCCACAAATTAAGAATGAAAAATATCAATAAAAACCATCCATTATCCAGCTCATTTATCCACGTGCAAAGAAGGAACAGTGTTTTAAAAGCAAATTAGTTTTGTAAACATCTTTTTTTTGCAGTCGCATGAGAAAAAGTAGATGCAAAAAAAACGAACAAAGACTTCGATAATGAAGATTTAACTAATTTGGAAATAGAAAACCAAAAAATGTGTAGCAGTATTTAAATTTCATTAGTAGTAGGGCGATAGAGAAGATTTTTGTACATAATAAATTGCCCCGCAAAAAGCAAATGAATTCTAATTGTTTCCAAAAAAAAATCGCTGCACATTTTTGTTGATTGTTGCCCCTAAAAATGTTCAAAAGCGGAGAGTAACAAAAAGTTTTTATAAGCTGTCGCGCTTTTAAATGTACCGGGAATAGAAAACAAAAAAATGGTTTTATATTTTTACCCAAAGAAACTTATTATGCTGCTTGCGTAAATTTTGTTGCCATCAACAAAACTACGAGTCTTATTTATCATTAGGTAATCTCAGTGGTACTCAACGAGGTAAGCGTGTTCAAAATACATGGCAGAATATTTACAAAACGTGCGAACCTGTAAATTACCATTTTATTCAAATTTTGCTTAGTAAAATAATATTTTATTTTGTGTAATTAAAAGTATCAATAGGGATTTTTGAAGTATTGAAGGAGAAGCAAACTTATTTTCAACTTTAAGTAATTCATGGGTATTCTTATCGGCCACTTGAACTTTAATCTCCAAACTCGCAATAGTACGAAAATGCAAATATTGATCTCCAGATAAATTCAACTCGTTGATAACAGTGGGATGAATACCCTTACTACTGTTGGAAGCATTCGGAGATATGTAACTTTTACTTTGACGAGAACGACTTTCTCTATATGTATACATACATATAGTGTTATTTAAAATGCTTTAAAATTATTAGGGTTTTTGCACTTAAACAGGACATTGAAAACAGTATTCTAGCTTTGAAATATTAGCAAACTTTCAATAAAAATTAGCACTAGTAATACACCAGAGAACTTTCACTAGAGTAAAAATGTTACCAGGTGTTTTAATTTCTTACTATTACCTTTACAAACCTTTGAAAGGCAAAATAAGTCAGCCAACTGTATGTGTGCACTAATTTTTGGCGTACTAAATTGCTCACTGGAGAAATTCAAACGAAATCTAACTATATAGATAACCAATCTCTGATAAGGATAGACAGAGTCAACACCACTGTATAGAACTCACAAAGCGTATAAAATCTATTTATATGTCGAATAGTGATCTCACTTTACCGTGCATTTTTACTATTTTCGTTATTGTGAATTGAAAAAGTGCAATGATGAATCCCTGGGATACATCACCGAAAATTCCGGTACTTGGCGCAATAGGAAACAGTCGTTTGGCGCAACGGAGAGCGTCAAAGGGTTCCAAAGATGATATAAACAGTAGTTATTACCAATATGAAGTGTATGATAATGTGCCTCTAACACCTTCAAACAATGCACCCTTAAGTTTGAAACAAAACCGTGAATCACCGATTCAGCCTTCCAAACTAACATGGTAGGACCGATTTATTATATAATTATTTTTGCATATAATGTGTTGGTTGGTGGAAAAGCTTTAGGGAATAATAAGCGAATGAATTAATCAAGAAATAGTTTCACAATTTTCCTTTCAGGGTGGTTAACCTGGCCAATATGTCCAGGGACAACATGCTTTGTTCGAAATGTGGCGAAGGCTTCGAGCCCCAGGAAAAGATTGTTAATTCGACTGGACAGCTTTGGCATCAGCAATGTTTTGTGTAAGTAACCAGAAAGTACTTAATTGGAAGATGAAAATAACACTGTCTTCTTTCAGATGTGCCCAGTGTTTCCGCGAGTTTGCAGACGGCGTTTTCTACGAGTACGATGGGAGGAAGTACTGTGAACATGATTTTCATGTTCTGTTCGCTCCATGTTGCCAAAAATGTGGCGGATTTATTATAGGTAAATATTGAAAATTGTTTATTAATATTAAGTTAAGTTTACCAATTAGTTGCCAATCTGCAACCTTTTATTCATTATGAAGCTATTTCATACTAATGGGACACTGTAATGAAATCGGTTTAACGGTGATTAAATTTTTTGTGGGTTTGAGTCAAAATTTAAATATAACATCGATAATAAAAGTCGATTTCTCAATTACGAGTTTTGGCCTTTAAGCTATCATCAGGAAAACACTACAATTTTTCTCTCAACTTGCTTGATATAAAATTTTATTCTGGTTGGAAAATGGCAGAACGAATTCAATGTATCTATTATATTATATCAGACTAAGCGCCTTTTATTTTTTTTTCTAAACCATTTTACGATTTGCAAACATGATAAAAATGGCAATATAAAACTTGCGAAAATAATGAAAAAATTCTCCTAACAGGTCGAGTGATCAAGGCGATGAATGCTTCATGGCACGCCGAATGTTTCCTGTGTGAAATGTGCAAGCTAGAACTGGCTGACACTGGGTTTATAAAAAACAGCGGAAGGGCCCTGTGTCATGAATGCAACGCCAAAGTGAAAGCCCGAGGTCTGGGAAAATACATCTGCCATAAGTGCCAGTAAGTAACGAAGAATAAGAACATGGAAACCTTTTTCTGCTAATGATATGAAATTTCAGTGCAATGATCGATGATCAACCACTGAAGTTCCGCGGCGAAGTGTATCATCCCTATCACTTCAACTGTTCTACATGCGGGGTTGAGTTAGATGCAAACGCTCGGGAGGTCCGTAACCGTCCTGGATTGGCCAAGAATGACACCAATGAATTATATTGCTTGCGGTGCCATGACAAGATGGGCGTGCCCATTTGTGGCGCTTGTCGGCGTCCAATTGAAGAGCGCGTTGTTACAGCTTTGGGCAAGCACTGGCATGTGGAGGTACAACCCGAAGCTAAAAATCTTTGCAATCTAGTTGATCGCAATTTTTCAGCATTTTGTATGTGCCAAGTGCGAAAAGCCATTCTTCGGCCATCGCCACTACGAGAAGAAAGGCCTGGCTTATTGTGAAACGCATTATCATCAACTATTTGGCAATCTTTGCCATCACTGCAATCAAGTAATCGCCGGAGATGGTACGCGACTTTGTCTAATTCCTAACATATAACTAATTGTTTTCATACAATTCCAGTGTTTACTGCGCTTAACAAGGCCTGGTGCGTCCACCACTTCGCCTGTTCAGTTTGCGACCAAAAAATGAACCAAAAAACCAAGTTCTACGAATGCGACTTGAAGCCCGTTTGCAAGAAGTGCTACGAAAAGTTCCCCAAAGAGCTAAGAAATCGTTTGAGGAGGCAACACGAAGCCGCCCCGCGAAGGGCTCCAACACCAGTGGAATAACCACGTCCAATGTCAAACTGCAAGGATCTGATCTAATAATAGCTAATATGGAAGTGGATTCAAGATTAATTGGATTAAATTGAAGAAGGTGCTTAGAACCAGAAAATTCGAAATACTATTTTTAAACGAGAAAGCAAAGGCTTTTTTAAAGAACTTAGATGCTCATTGAAAACTGCCGCTAAAAACTAATTTGCATTAAAAATTAATACAAATAATTTTTTTACGGTTTTGTATCAATATTTTGTTATCAAAAATAATGAAGATACTCCTTAATTTACATTTTATTCCTTGGTTTTTCTTTAATTTGATGTTCAACGATTTTCTTGCCAGACTTTAAGCAGCAAAAAATACTAAGCGATGATTTACCAACTGTTATGGAGTATTGGCAGTACGGAAGGACGAGCGTTCTTAATGAGCTTAGCCTGAATGAGATACAAAGAGTATTTCTTTTTCCTTTGAAGTTCCACATTTTGCTTCAATTTGGTACTATTTTAATCTTGACTTACCATTTGCACAAAAGTAACTGCCAACTCTGCAAAATGTTTAACAAATTATCTACTTATTTAAACCAAAAAGGTACCAAGGTGTTCTTTAACTCGACTAGCTAATTATATATCAATATTTGGCAATTGTTTAACTTTGTGAGTGAAAATGTTCACTGATAGTTCGACCAAGCGCGTTTTGAAAGTCAGTAAATTACGAAAAAGTGGCACAATATGGGAATAATTGTAAAAATGTTTATCAAAAGCGATTTGTTTGTATTTTAATTTGAATATTTTCAGAGAACATGATTCTATATTTTTATTAAAAAAATACCTCCTTCAAGATAACTGGATTTACTAAAAAACGCAAACTGTTGTCTCTCAGCCGAAACGTTGTTGTAAAATGTATAATACATTTTATAAAACTCACAAAGAGTTATTAATTTGTCTTCTGATAACTCTTTGAATAAAAAAAAAGTAAATACAAGATGAAAAAAATGTTAAAATGCTGCTTATAAAGATTCTCCTTGCGGGAAACCTTTGCTAATTTCATCTACATTACAGTCTTCCACGCAGTGAGTGCATCTTGGTCAGTTAGTTTCGAAAATTTACGAGAATAATTGTAACTTGAAATTATACAATTTATACACTAACTAATCCATGAAATTGTTTGTAATTGTTGTAAAATTGTATTTTATTCTATAGTGTATTTTTTATATTATTAATATTTATTAATACTTGTTTGTCATATCTAACTAGTGAATTAATTGAAATCGTAATATTTCGCTTTGCTGGAAAGCCTGAGGGTGAGAAACTCCATTTTAAAAGTGCCTTTTACATGTGCCTAAGATATATGTGTGCTTTCCATGTGTTTTGGAAAATATCTGATAAAATTGAAACTGTTAATATTTTATTGTATAATAAACAATTAATTGATTCAAGTGAATAGTTTGTATCAGAATATCACCCAGTCCAGAAAAAGTGCATTCAACCAGTAAAAATTATGAAGATTTAAGTCAGAAAACAGTTAATGGGAAAGTAAAGTAGTGTCTGGAACTGAACTGGAAGAAGCAAGTGAAAACAGCCATTGAGACAGTTCAGGCTACAGCTACCCAGTTGTTCTCGGTCCTGAACAGCTTGTACTCCTCAAGAATTTACAGGGAATTTTAAGAAAAATGCGGATCTTGAAAGTCGCTTGAAGTCTTTGGCTCATATTTAGAGAACACATTGAGCCGACAAGCTCCCGTTGCCCTTTTGGAATAGAGCCCTAAAAGGGGCACTTTTTTTATACAAAATATCAATTTGGATGCGCACGCAAAATGCGGAAATGTGCAATTTTTCATATGAAACTACAACTTAGGAATGCTTCTAGTACAGCTTACATATCATGATATATAAGCTGTGCTTCTAGTTTAAACCCAAAGTGCGGAAATTCAAGAATGATGCAGACGCTGAAAGCCGCTCTAAGTATTTGGCCAAAATTTAGGGAACAGTTACTTAGGACTGGACAAAAAAGGACAGGAAATTGTTACTTAGGACTTAAATGGTAAAAAAATTAGAAATCTTACTTGTCCGTCGTCCGTTATATCACAATTCGTCATTTTATGTGTGTAATATAAACTCTATAATTAATAATAAATAATATAACATTTTAAGAACATAAATGACAACATTCTGTCATCGTCTAATAGTTCATTGACAGATTGACGGCAAACTGTCACAAATTTAAAACTAATAAAGAACATTTCTGTAAATCTCCCTTTGCGTTAAAAATAAAGCTAGCATTACGGGCCTGATTATGAGCTCAGTTCTCACCTTGTGCAAGTTGTATTTCTGAACGCATTCCAAGGCCATAAATTAACCGATTCACAATTAATTTATTGTAGCCCGGGCACTATCTGTCTTTGTTTTATACGCAGAATGATAAAGCTAAAGTATGTTGTCGTCGATTTTGTTTGATTGATGCTCTACAGATTTCTGCAAATCTGACTTCTGTTTGACATTACAGACAATAGATGTACACAAACCGATTTAAACAAAAGGAAGGGAAAAAGTCACAACAAATGGCAGGATAATTTAAATACAAAAGGCGCACGGAAAAATCAATAGCCCCCAATAAACATTTATCAATGTTTTCTCGTAAGATAGGCGGACTGATAGTTAATAGAAGTGTTATATAAGTGTAAGGAAATACGTAAATAAAAATGACCTCAGTTGAAAGTGGTTCCAATTCTGCAGATGTAAGTACTTTATTTTACAAAATACTGTTTGTGTGATTTCACTGGGAAAAGTGTTGTGATTCATGTTGCGTTTAATTAAAACTTATAGTTTTCATTGTTGTTTTCCAGAAATTAGCCAGTAATGAGTCAGTACAGGTTATTGTAAGGTGTAGGCCTTTAAGTGTTAAAGAGCTCCAGCAGGAGTGTAAAAGTGTTGTGAAAATCTACTCCAACCGAGGGGTTATTGAGGTAGAAAACTTAAAAGCCAGAAGTGATAATGAGAGGAGTAAGATTTTTACATACGATGCTGTTTACGATGAAAGGTAAAGAGTATAATTTTATTTTAGACCTAAGTGATATTGATTATCCACCTAGTCACGCATAGAGACATCACCTCCCTTAATTCCCAAGTTCATTGTGGTTCAATTCGTCATATTTATCTTGCATTGTACGCATTTGTTCCTGTTCTAGTAGTTTAAACAAATTACAAGATAACATGTTTGTTTGCTACGAGTATGCGAAAGATAAGGACGGATTATTGTTTACAAAGAAAAACTCATAGAAAATCCCATATTAAGAATTAAAAACTGTTGCAACCAGCATCTTACCACACTTGTAATATAATTATTTATCATATAAAAGCACTTTTACCTATAAAGCACAGACTTTCTCCTATGTTGATAAAGTATGTCTGTAATAAGCCACGCAAGGCTATCTTGCGGTTTGGTCAATTGAAGCATTTAACAGTTTTTGTATGTAATTTTTTAAATTAGCACTTGCCGTTAAGTAATCATCATTAGCAACCTAGTTTCGTAATCAGTTGAAATAGAAACTGTTCAAACCGACAAGGGTATATTAATGTAACTGAAAATAAAGATTTTTTCGTTATTCTTTAATTAATGCAGGGATTTTGTTTTGTTGCGGAAATAAATAGGACTAAATGCGCTCTGAGATTGGCCTGTATTCATTTGCTCACTTAAGAATGAGATATTCAGAAAATGCGCAAATAAACAAACTTATTAATCATATTAAGACCTGATATGTTTTTGACTGATTCAGAGCGTGATTCGCCCAATAAAACTAGTTTTCCACATTCAGGCACACATGCTTTATGTGCGCTATTTTGCATTTTGCCTGTAGAATTGTTATTCTACACAGAGGATTCAAAATAAGCGCCATTCACGAAGAGTTCAGAGGACATACTCGAATAGGATCGTAAAAACAGCGAAAACATTTGACTATTTCTTAAAGATTATGCAATTTTAACTATATTCTCATTTTAAATATTACACCACTTGATAGGCAGGTAAAGAAAGTAAATACGTTCAACTAGAGTCGCTAAGAGAACTTTAAGGAAAAACTTTGGGTGTTTAAATATACGGGTTTTTATTTTTTTTGTGGGAATGTTATTAAGCGTTATGTTAGTTTTCATATTCTTATTAATGCATTTATTTTTAAAATAATTTTCGTTCTGTTCGTTGTCCGTTAGTGAAATTAAGCCAAAATCTAAAAAAAAGAAAAAATGTATAGCATTTGCTGAAAGCAAAACCAAAACAATAATCGAAAAAAATCAATTTAAATTCAGGAAATGTTCCTTCAGAAAAATACGAGTACTGAGGTTTGTTATTTTTTAGTGAGCATTTTTTGATCAAAAATGTTAATATCTAATGGCCTCAGTTGAATGATTCAAATGAGAACCAACAGATCGGGCTAATATTTTGTGCATCGTCGGAATTTATTTTCTCGCAAACATATTTTATAAAATTAGTCGAAAAGAATCCAAACCAACAAGAAAATTTGAAATGGGAACCACCGTTTTGTTCCCATTTCCAATTTTCTACTTGAGCATCGTGTCTCAATTTGGGAGCACACACCAAAAATTATACTTAAAAATAAAAAAAGACTGCATTGGGTGTTTTCTTGAAAGAAAAATTTCCTTAATTTTAGTCGAATTTATTTCTTTTTTTTTATGAACACACTGTATAGATGGGATTTGACAAAAATCTTGCAATATCATCGTCAATGGTTTCTCTTATCAGGGGTATTAATATATATATTAATTACCTTTACAAATGTTCTTCATGAAATAAATACCTTGAATCGTATCATAGAAATAAAACATTAAAAATTAGAAATAAAATTAAGAGCAGACCTTACGTACAATAGTAATCATCAGCTTTATTTTTAAAGTGATCAGTTCCATTTAACTGTAAGCTATTTTAATCCTGGTATATACTCAACAGCAAACAGTCGTATTAAAATAAAAATCCTCTAATAATACCTTCCTCTTGAACAAATAAGTTTGATTTTGTGGAAAATCCTGATTTGGTATGGATCAGCGTATGTTTCTGTATTGACTTAACACAGTGCAAATAAAACCATAACTATGTTCAAAACTGGTTTTCTTTTATGGTCTAATGACAACCTTTAACGCTTCTTTTAAATTGCATCTGTTTTTTGTACTCGTTGACCTACGTTTGTTGGACTTGAGGTGCTTATTATTTAGCATTTACTTGAAAAAACCATGAAGAAAACCTTTTACCATTTCAGTAGTAATAATGGTCATAATTTGCTTTTATCGGCATCTAACTATGAACTAACTGGGTCTAATCAGGATGTAACAAAAAATAATTTGTTTGATCAAAATAAGAAATTACAAGACCTTGGAAGCTTGACTCGCATACCGAGGCTTTCTATTAAACTTGAATTATTTTTATATTTTGTTCTTATTTCAGTTTTTTAACGAGGAGAAATAACATGTTTATTAAAAATGTACACTTGATTATTTTTGTTAAATACTCTTAATATTTGATCTGTCCAGATCTGTGTAAGCTTTATTTACGTGTGGGAATACCGGACGTAATTTTTATTCTAATTCCAATTTAAATATCCAAAAAATTGGATCGATTTGCAATAAAATCTATTTGAACTTCGTGATTGCTTCGATTAATAAATAAAATAATCGAAAATTCGCCGCCAAGAGTCGAATTCTATTGAATTTTCAGCATTTTTTCGGCAAAAACTTAAAAGATACTAAGATATTTTACAACTACTACGATATACGTTAGATTAAAATCTACATTTTTCTTCTAAAGTCTTGCAATCAGCGAAAATGTTTCAAGAGACAGACAACCTTTGCGCACGGAAATTCTGAGAAAAAAAAGAAAGAAAAATTCGGAAAATTCGAATTTATTTTATGAAAAATAATCAACTCAAATCATCTTTGGCTCCAAAGGCCAAAAGCTGCACAAAAGGGGTCTTAATTGGGCCCTTTGAAAAAAAAAACGTAGCACCCCAGTGTACCAAATTTAGGGCTTCTTGTACGATTATTTGATTTGGCAAAGAAACCAAATAATATTTTGACAAAAAAGATAAACGCAGGTTTACAAAGTTTTTTAAACATAAATGTTTATAGACACCCTTAATATGTTTTATTAGACACTGTTCGCACGGTGATTACACTTACTTAATTCAATTTTTATTTTGTCGAACTGATACTTATGTTTATGTATAAATTAAAAAAATATATTTTAATATAAAAATTTGTAATAAATAAATATGTATTTGATAGGATTGATTGATATAATTAACACCAATCGTCGAATTTTTTATTGACTAAATAAGCGTTTTAGACAGCTCAGGTCTTAAAAACTGTATTTAACTAATTAGATTTTATCATTGATTTTGATTGATTTTATGTTAGTCAAAGTTTAAAATAGCGTATCTCAGAAACGGTTGAAAATATCTGATTTCCGATAATAACCTTCTCGATCGAGGGTATGAAAAAAACTGTATTTTACTTATTATGTCTTATCGGAAATTCTTAGCCTCTGAAAAAGTAGAAGCAAAATTATGAAAATTAAACGATTGTCGCTGTTTAGCAAAGTTTATCTCAGAAGCATTGCATTTATTGTCATTTAGAATGTTATAAAAAGTAACATTTTTCAAGTCTTCAATTATAAAATTCCAGTTCTGCTGATCACAAAATATTCTGATACAGAAGAGTAGTACTGTGGTTCAATGTGAACTGGACGATCTAAGTCGACTGCTGAGTTTTACAATAAATCTCCACATATTCAGTGGATTACATTTGTGACGCCCTTAAAATGAACATAAAACTGAAAAGAATGATTTATACTTTTTATCAATGATCGATGTAAACCGGGATCGACGGTTTAAGCTAATAATATCCGATGCATTTTGCGATATTAGTTCACATAACGGCAATAGCATAACATATGGGTCTGATATGTTTGTATTATATAATGTATGTATGATTTTTATATGTTTGTGTTGATCAAGCATCCAATAACTGTTCAGCTATTATCACTGCTGTTGTTGAAAATTTAGATATAAATTTGAGATAAGTGATTATTTTGGAAATGAAACTGCCTTTTTTGTAATTTTTTTATATGTATCTTCATATTATTGCTCCTCTCTCATAATGGTTGTAAGAGTACCTGGCGAGCGTTAATAATCAGCATACTTACATTACTATACAGGGCGTTTATTTGCAACGAAGGTTTAAAGCGGCAAATTGTACAGGTCAACATATTATTAAATAGGTGCCGTAAAAGGAAAAAAGTAAAATCAAGTGGCTTATTACGTTTTAAGATCAATATTATGATTGCGTTATTATAATTCCATACCTATCCATCAAGGAAAGATTATGCCGACGACCTACATCGATGTAGTTTGTTCATGGAGCGTTAATTGACATTCTCAAGAGCAATATACACACAAGATACACATTAAACATGTATTAAAATGACTCAAGATATCCCATTTGAGTAGGTGATAAGATAATCCTTGACGTGATTATTCATCCAAATTTAAAACTCCACACCTGTCCGACTGACCCCAAAACCTGCCTATTATTTTCTTTGAAATAAATTTAATTATTTCCACAATTGGATAAACATGAGTGGGCTGGGTTCCCTTTCAGCAGCCTTTGACGTAATCGACTCATACTAAATTTAACAAATGCAAAACAGGACCATTTTCAAATATTCATCAGGCATTTGCTCTGTTATAGATCAGCACAACAGACACTTTATGATGAAACAATTCGCCCACTGGTTGCTTCCGTCCTCGAAGGCTACAATGGCTGTGTTTTTGCATATGGACAAACAGGAACTGGAAAAACGTACACTATGGAAGGTAAACGATAAAATGGACTGAACTAGGTTTCATTCCATGCGAAACTGGTGCTCGAATGATCCCGAAAAACGCTGTTAGGAGACGCAATTTGAGAATTTCTCAATTAAAAGGATTCATAAGTATACATATAGCGGCTAAAAACGGATACATTGAGTTTTTATGAATTGAAAGCAAAAATTTTAATGGGCCATTGCAACACACTTACTCCTCAGTTTTACAGGGTGAGATAGGTGGTAAAAATCGTCTACTGTTGTCGCTTGGGAGATGTTTTATGAGAAACGGATACCATTTTCTACTTTATGTCCTCAATAGCTCGAATGGAACTTAGTAGACTCTTCAAAACAGTCACAAGGAGTCGGGTGATCTGATAATTAGCAGCAGGCCAGTTTTTTCCTATCATTTGATGGCAACTTTCCGTTCCCTGTACTAGTCATCACCGAAAAACACCCTTAATTTGCCTGACTTCTAACTCGACTTCGTTAAAATCTGTATTTATACAGAACCGCAATAATTAAACAATTCATAAATATAAACATAAACGATTAAGCACTGAAAAAACAATTCTTCATCGGTAAATAAATATCTCAGACCTGAAGAGCACATTTTTGTATCCAAATAAATTAATTTGCGCCCACCTTGTATGTTTGCTCAGCATGATGTCATTTGTAACTCGGTTTGGATTCCATACAAATATATTGACGTAATTTTTTTCCGCAGCCGACGTCAATCGGCTGGATATGAGCTAATGTACATTTTGAAGCACAATTGGAATAAGGGATAAAAAATAGAAATATGTATTTTTATATTCGAATTTTTCAACTGAAACCACACAGCACAAGTATTAAGTTTTTGAACTCTTTTGGATCAACTGAATGTGTCAATATTCTTAGATTATACAGTGTGTTTATGATAAAATACACATTTTTATGATAATTAATATTTTAAGTGTTTTTATTATAAAAAAAATAGGCGCTGGCTTGTTATCACAACAAATATTCGAAATTTATGGTACTATTGAGTATTCACCTCTTGCAACGACAATAAGCTAAAAATTAATTTGCATAATATGGGCATTTAGAAGAGAAACCCGTGAAACCATTGACGAATAATTTCGGTTAAAACCCCATAAGTTAAAAAAAAAACAAATATAATCTGGGACTATTTTCGAAATTGTAGCTTTAATTGTTGTTTAGGAAGTGACGAGGATGAAATGGGAATTATTCCTAGAGCGTTCGAACAAATATGGGCCCACATAGCCAGAAAAACGGGCGTCGAATTTCTGGTGTCCATTCGTTACTTGGAAATTTATATGGAAGAAATTAGGTATTGATATATGTCCAGCTTTTTCACTAAGCTTTGAGTTTGGTTTGCCCATTTATTTTGGTTTTTTTTCGGATGTTTTTAATCTTTCATACACTGGCTAATAAGTATTATTCCACAGGGATTTACTTCGGATAAAAAGTACAAAGATCCACGAATTAAGAGAGCAAGCTGGTGAAGGTGTGGTCGTTACAAATTTACATTCTCATACTTGTCAGAGCGCCAAAGATATGCTAAAAGCCATGAAGACTGGAAACCACAATCGAACGACTGGAGCGACCAATATGAACGAGCACAGTTCCAGGTCTCATGCGATTTTTCAGGTAAATATATCCGCTTGAGAAGTTAAGCTTTTTTCAAGCCAACCATTTTTTTTAAAGATCATTATAGAGATGGTAGAAGGAGATTCGAAATCGATGAAAGTGGGCAAATTAAATCTAGTGGATCTAGCCGGTAGCGAGAGGCAGTCCAAAACAGGAGCCACAGGAGACAGACTGAAAGAAGCCACGAAAATTAATAAAGCTCTGTCATCTTTGGGTAAACACATTTTCTTGCATTTACAGTCAATTCACTAATAGAATCCTTCGCGCTTAGTTAGTAATAAGCAAGGTCGGTTCCAAGGCATCTACATTACGCTTCAATGTCTAATTAAACGATAATTTGTTTTGAGTTTAAATTTGGAGCGTTTCCACCGGAAATATTACCTCTGTGGAATATTTGCATACAATACTAATCACAAACTACATTTAACTTTTCCTTTTAAAATTCATATAATTTATATTACACACATTTAGCCAATGCTGCCGATTTAGAACATAAAATAGACCCAAATAGTTACAAGTTCACCAGTACTTATTAGTAGGAACATTATTTCATTTAAATAAATATAAATTGCATATTTCAGGGAATGTAATATATGCCCTAGCAGAAAATTCCGCCCATATTCCCTATAGGGATTCCAAACTAACGCGACTCCTTCAGGACTCTTTGGGGGGTAACAGTAAGACAATAATGATAGCAAATATTGGACCGGCTAATATGAATTATGACGAAACGATAATTACGTTGAGGTACGCATATAGAGCCAAGTCGATTAAGAACAAACCAACGAAGAACGAAGACATTAAGGATGGCAAATTATTAATGTTGCAAGATGAGATTGAGAGGCTTAAAGCCTTGATCATGCAAAAGAGTAATGGGGCTGAAATTAATGGGTTCGTAAAGTTTTTGCTTATTACGAAAATCAGTTATAAAGATCTAATTGTGAAATTTCAATACGTTCTATATAAATTCGATTTTTTTGTTTTTTTTCGGCATTTCGACCTATAAAATCAAGCATCATTGATCGCCACGTGAATAATGAGTTCCAAAACATCTAGATGCTTGATGTAGATTATTCAGAATTCGTTTGAAAGATCTTTTTTCTGTGAAAAGTTTCAGCTCTCATATTTGCCTTAAAATCTAAAGATTAGTATTTTCCCAGGTTGGATAGCGAAGAAGCTGACTTATTGGATTCCGACAGTGAAAGTGAAAATGTAGAAAAAGAACGAAAACTGGAAGTGGGTAAAATGGAAGTTGACGAATTATCAAAGAAGTTGAAGGCTTTGGAAAAACAGATGGTTCATGGAGGCAAGGATATAGTGGATAGTGTAAACGAAAACGAACTAAGACTCGAACAACAAAAAGCCGAAATTGCTGAAAGAAAAGTAAGCGCTGATAATTTTCCAAAATCAATTAGTATCTAAGTTAATTACATCAATTCTAGTAAAACTTGATTAACTCAGTATTAAATTTTCTAGTGCAGTACGGAACTGAACTTGAACATACAAAACCTTATTTTACCTGCTCGAGTAAATAAATATATACATTCCTATGTATGGCTATAATCCCCAGTAGACATTCTGAAATTCCCAGTATTTCCATAAGATTCTGTGTAGCTTTTCGTCGATTTTAAAAACAGCTAAAAATGTGTGAAACGCATATTCAAACGTTAATGAGTGATTTTGAAAACGTCTATTTTCAACGCGAACAAATTCATAATGAAATATTCAAAATAAAAATTGAATTAAATTCACTAGAGACACATTGGTCTCGACAAATTACCTATTTACAAGCGGAAAATTCGATGTTTAGGGCCCAAATTAAATTCTTGAAGAATCAACTGTTAAAAGTAAGATTTACTTAATAAATTGATTGTGATTTATGTGTTTCCAATTATACGGATGCATTTTTTACGTAGAAACGTGAAGTTGAAATGCAGCAACGAATAGAACTGGAAGAAGAAACTTGCTCAGAGCTTAAGCAGGTTTTTGCCAGTTTACAACAGCAGGTCGATTTTAAGAGAGACAAGCTGAAAAGACTTAACAACAAGTTGCAATCAGTCAGGCAGGAAATTATCGATAATCACGAGGTGTACCTGAAGGACAGGCAAGAGGTGGAAAATGCCAACGATGAGGCAGCAATGTACGTTAAATTATTAGATCAATAGTGTAAACATTAAAAAAACGTGTGTTTTAGGAATCTCAGACAGTCACTATTAATAATTGACAATTTTGTACCTTCTGAAGAAAGAAGTAGAATTATCAGTTTAGCACAATTTGACGAAGATACAGATAACTGGATAATTAAGGACGATTCTTCGAGAATCTTGCCGCAAGATAGGCCTATAGCACATAACTATCGACGTCCCATTTCTGATTATGCGGTTAATCAAGGCCTAACACAAACGAAATATCGAGTAAGTAACAGTCGTCTTTTTAGGGAGAAAATCACTCACGTTCTGCTGTTATTTGTTGTGAAATTATTAATTATTTTCCCAACCAATGTGTAAAATCGACGGATAAATATTTTACCTTAGGGTGAAAACATCCTAGACTTAAAATTGGATATGCCATTAAGAACTACTCAAGACTACACACCTCCCGCAATCTGTCCTCAAATTAAAGCTCTGGTAAATGATGTAATAAAAAGGGAAATGGAGAATAGTCACATGGTCATTAGATTAGCACCGCATTCCGTAGTAGGTAGAAGTAATACGTCCAAATTGGAACAAGAAGGAAAGTACCACCAGGCACTTAAAAGTCTTGTTGATGTTCATAGTTTGAGGTACGTGACTGTGATTTATATGCATAGAATAGTCGGAAGCGCATCTGAAGAAAAATATATATTTATTCTCATTATTATCTCGGATAACTTTAATATAAATTTATAGGAATACAACAGCAACAAAGCCAGTACCCCCTAGGTCTGCCAAGTCATCTTATCAGCTGAAACAAAACTAACTATTTTACAAGTATTTTTTGCTTATTGTGATATTTTTTCTTTTAGTTTACTTTTTTGTACAGAGAATCGTATTATATAATTTATTTTTTTACAACTTATTGTTTAATGCTGCTAAAGCATATTGAAGAGTGAACAATTTAGTTGATTTCTGACTGATCGTACAGAAGCAGAAATAAACTAAATTCGTCGTTGAATTCAATTGCTTCGATATACAAATGCGGCTTTTTAAGTTTCTTTTTATCGCTTACTAGATAAAAGGTAGTTTTACAGCAATTTTAGCTACTGAGATTAAATGAAAGCAGATTATTGTGTAACATCACTTGGTAAGAAAATGGCATATTTATACTATTTCATAGTCAAATATACTAGGTAGTTATTAAGCAGTATATGCGTATCTATTTATTGCTTAGTTGATGCGATCGGATCTCATTTCTGTTGCAGATTATTTATATTATGTGTGTTTGAGATATAAACGGATTGTTTGGGATGCATGCAATATAAGATAAAATACAAAAAAATATTAGTTTTGAAACTGTCTGTAATATTTCAAAATGTTATTAAAACTTCTAAATCATAAAAAAAACCCAATATGAAGAAAATTTGGACCGGCTAGTTATGCGTTAGTAGTTATTTTAAGACAAATCAATCAGTACAACTAACGCATAACTGTTTATTCAGCGTAACAGTAATTCCATCTAGCTGCATTAAATCAACAGTCTTGTACATGTTTGAAAGGCAATTAGTAATTTGTGAGTATCAATGAGCGAAATGAGATTTAAATATGCCAGAAGAAAATACCGTGGGCTGACAGAAAAACTATAAATTTTATGATTTTCTATGTAACACCAGATATAAACGCATTTACATTTTAAATATTGTATTTGCTTCTTTAGAAAAATTTTATTGATGGGCTTACGCATTGATTTACCTGTAATCTTCTAGCGATAACCGGAGAGTTCGGGCAATTCCGTATGAAGGGTGTATTTTTCTAAACTAATGTTATCTACTTTTTATGTGTTTCGTAATTATGTCTGTAGTCCGAAATGTTTACATTTAGTCTTGTATGGCTGTTATTTATTTTGTCGATACTGCAATATATTCTAGTCGAAATGTATTAAGGAAATTGTTCTGTGATTCAGATAAAATAAATGATACTAGCAGTTCTGCGATATTTTATTTTTTGTTATCCCAAATTGAAAGTCGCTCTGTTTAAAAACATTTACATAACACACCATTAAATCAATTAAAAATACAATTATTTACAACTGGTATGCTTTTACAAGTAAGCAAATAACTGATCAGAATGGTAAGTGAATTACTCACTAATTCACTCACCTTTTTCACTAGCACTTTATATGAATTTACGTTAAACACTGCCACGTTAACTTAATTGGCTTCAAACCATTAAGGGAAATCTTGAAAATCCTTCAGCGATCTGAAGTTTTGTTATTTTTAATAAACATACACACGTATCTTCCTTCTTCAAGCTACTGAACTTTCTCAGATTATTCTTAGCCTATTTTAGATTAAAAATTGTGAAACCAATATTGAGTCTAAGTTCATGTATTCAGTAACATATATTAATGTGCCATCCTACAAATAATTTAAGTATTATTTACATGACTGCGGGTTATACAAGACAGGCTCATTTACTTACAGCAACCGGTTGAATTGAGACAAAATGCAAAAAACTTTTCACTAATTTTGAAACGTTGTTACATTGAACAACAATTAGTCTTACTAACATTTCTAGTAATTAGAACTGGCCCTTTTTAAAGCAAAACAATCAACGCCACCAGCGATATTCGAAGGAAAAATAACCACATTTTATTTTATTACAATGAAATTAACCATGCTCAGTTTGTCCTGTATACTTACCTTTTACCTTGAACCGTGCATTAAACAAAATTTTAATGTCCACCCAAAAGCCGTTTATCTGAGACACTCAAAAGCCGTTTATCCGAGAAAAAACTCTTCAGCATAAAAGTTTGACTACCAGCGATTACTATAATAATCACAGTTTCAAATATGGCCCACAATTGCACTTTTTCGTTTAACCCTTCAGCTTCTTTTCGTCCTTGTGCTTCACGAAGACGATGGTGAGTTTGGAGATCAATGATTACGTTGAGAAACTTGTGCATATCCACTGTTGACGTTTCCATCTAATAATAAAAATCATCTGTTGTAATTTTACAGTGCAAATTTGTTGAGAAGTTCTGCTGTTTTAAGTAACTTATTGTGTATATTTTCCTGACTGTATTTCAATTTAATCCAAAAAAAATTCCTGGGTTTCAGTCCTGGGTCATTTTTTGAAAATGTGAAGGTAGAAACAGCCTTACACACAAACTGATGATGGTGGAGAAAGACACCGAAACGTATTTGTGACATTTTGAATAATAAACAATAAAATTGACTGAAACCCAGGAATTTTTTTTGGTTCTAAGTAACTTCCATGTTATGAAAGAGAAAAGTGGTATACTTATTTTGTACCCTACATATTATGTAGCCGGTGATAATAGAATTTTTACTTTTTTTAATATTGGGAATTATACAGAGTGTTGAGAAAAAGGAGGTTCAATCAATAGATTTCTCCTATTAAAAGCTATGTTATGTTTGCAGGGTATTTTTTATTATTTCGCTAGATTAACACGCTTGTATGCTTGAAATGAGAATAAAAATGCACCATAACATAGATTCAACATTTTGCACATCAACAACTTATTCAGTCCCTAAACTCTTTGTGTCTGCATAACGGTCAGATATTAATTTTTGTTTTAAATTATGTTCCTCTTATAATCTACCTTGTTATGATTAAAGTGTTTTCTCTGATCGTAATTAACGGTCCATTTTTTGGTCCAAGATTGATTACTCACCTGCGTTAAAGCAGTTATGTGTTCTCCAACTCCAGGTAGTGCTACATCTTCTTCACCATTTTTAAAATCCAAATAAATTATTTTATGTGAAAATGTGGAAAATTCATTACTGAAACAAACTTCATAAACTCCAGTCGTTTCGGCCTCAAATGAAACGGTGTCGAACTGCAGCTTCCGTTTTTGATAAATAATTTCGCCTTTTGGGTCTTTCAGTACGACATCTACATCATACTGACCTCCAGTTATAACCTGAGAAGAAAAAATACCTTAAAATTTTGAAAATTTTGTTACGTATGTGATATCTGCTGATACCTAAACAGTCCAATCATATTCTATATATAGGTACAGGATGGAAGACTATGGCTAACTGGTGTATTTTTAAATGACTTTTTGTGGGAAATTATATTGAAACTTTAGTTGAAACTTCAGGTGGAATGGTAACAGATCAAAGTCTCTAAATCAATAGCTTTTTTTAGTATTAAATGCTCAAAACATTTTAAATTCTTATCTACAAGGATTTGTTTGCAACATACACAAAATTAAATATGAAACATTGGCGAATTACGTAAATTGAACAATGAAACAACTTTGTTTAAATATTTAGAACTTGAACAATTATTCTACAAGTTTCAAGTAAGACTTTGTAGATCTGACTAAAATACTGGAAAGAGTGTATGAAGTTTATATGTACTCAAATTGATCTCATCTACATAAGATACTCATGTTTACAATATTGTGTGCCTCAGCTGGAAGTTTAACTTCTGAAGCAAACTTTCTGCGCTCAGCAAGTTACATCAGAAGCGACATTTGGCAATTAATAGTCAGCCTTTAAGCTGCTAAGGGCTCTTACCTGGAATTCCAACGAACCTGTAAAATTAGCTGTGATTGCTTCGTAGAAGCACTGTTTAGCATTATCGGGCAACTCAAAAGTGAGTTCGGTGGAGACTATTTTTTGGAAGGCACAGCATAAGGTGAGCAACGCAACAAACGACGAAATCATGTTTAAATTAATGGCTTTTTGGTTTCACTCAGTCAGGCAGTTTCATTACTTAAAGGGCTGCTCCTTTAAAATTGTTTAATTTTCACAAAACAACTGACGTATTCATTGCAGTTATCACTTAACCCTAAATAAACTGATGATGTGGAATGCGAAATTCTGGAGCGGGTTCATAAACCAAAATATCGGTTAGGGTGCACCCCGAACAGATTAATCCCTCCGTGTCACTCTGCTCACGAACGACTATATGGTAGCTCCTTTCCTCACACAGGAGAGTCTCTTTTTCCTTGTCCAAGATAGTTTTTTTAGAACTCACACTGGGGCAATGATTATGAACCCGCTCCTAAATTATAACATTGGAGATTTTATAGCACATGTGCTAGTTGTTGGCAACTATACATACATAAAAGTGATGCCTAAAAAAATATTGCGACACTTACGAATTATTTTTACTACATTCCATTACAGGCAAACAATTCCTGGCACTGTTGAAAACAAAACCTGACGGTTTATGTTTTCTTTATTTTTCTGAAATTTAAACAAGTTGGATTAAAAATCTACATTTTCACATTATTGCAGGTCTTTTTTTTTTCAAATTAAAACTCATTGATGCCGAGAAAGTCTTAATACTTTCATTCAAATCGCAATTGATCAAGATTTTTCATAGTTTTACGTAGTTCGACAATGAGGGCCTAATTATATAAATTTACATCAAACAATGGGCTTACTTTGAACATTTCGGACTTCTTTCGGAATCAGAGCAAGAAATAACTTGAAATTGTCACCATCCATAGCAGGTAATGAAAGCCCTAACATTTTCAGTCAACTTGCACGATTATCCCAGTTTCTTGCACCATGAACTACTTAAGGAATGAATTTATTCACGCAATTGCACTTTCCAATAAAAATCTCTAATCTTCATCAAGCAGCAACAGATAATTGACGCTGAAAACCATGAAATTTTCATTCAAATCGCACTTTATCCTAAATTTTTTCGAATGTTTAACATGTTTTTAACATAACAAGCAACAATATCTTAATCACTAATTATTACCTAGATATTAAGGTTTTCACACATACGATGTTCATTGCACTTTTATCCATAGCGAGTAAACGGAGTAACAAATATAAAATTCTTACCATTTATAGCAAATAGTTGACGCTGAAGACTTAAAATTTTCATTAATTCCATCTCCAACTTACACTAAGTTTATGAGGCTACTGTTAAGAATTGGAAGCGGATTCTTTTTCAAATTTCGCTCCGACGTTTTGCTAGCTCCAGCTAGCGCCTTCTTCAGACGCGATTATGCTTGCAATTCAGTAAATCTGCGAAAAGTGTAAGTGAGTAGTAGAGTTAGAAACTAACGGAGGATAATATTCACTTATATTATACCATCCATTAGCTGAATCTAAGGTATTCAAATTACAATTATCTTAACTACAGCAAATACACGATTTATTATGTTCATACAGACATTCAAATGTTGTCCTTTTAAAAACATACTTTTGGATTCATTCGCAATTATAACATACTTTTATTCTAAGTTCTGTTTTAAATAACTGTACTTTCAATGCATAGTTATTTAAAAACAAGGAAAATATTACATAATTCGTCTTGAATTCATCAATGACCCAACAACCAATTTAACCAGTGCCCATAACTACATATTAAATTCAACTATCAATAAAAAGTTAATTCCGTTCTAAAATTGCAACTCTTATTAATTCCTACACTAACTTTTAACATTATCTTGCTATGTAAATGCGGTAAAAGTTCAGTGGGATCTGATGTATGTGAGCAAAAGGAAAGACGGACGGAAAAAATAGTTGTTATGAGGGTAATTTTTACAGCAAGAGTAAAATACTACGACGGTTTTATTTAAATACTTTTTGTGAATGAAATAAAAATCCAAAACATTTGACACTATTCGTTAGATAACAATTCCCCCCAAATTCAAAATAATTAGACTAATCTAAGCACATTTTACATAATCTAAAGCTACATTCTAATACAATATGAGGAATGTTTGAAAACATTGTGCTCGCTTGTCCCGATAAGTGCATAACAATTTCTATTTACAACGAAAATTACAAGTCCACAACAACTGATCAAAATGATAAGTTCTGTACTACTTCAATGCAATATAGAGTTTCCAATTATCTCCGGAAATTAATTGTCTTTCTTAATTCTGGTGCTGGTCATCCTGTAAATGATGGAGTCACGGCCAGGATCCATATTAGCAGTAACATGGCAGATGGCCAGAATCGCAAACAGCATAACAATAGAAAACCACAGGATTATGTTGAAAATTACGGGATAGTCCTTTGAGTAGGCGGAAGCTAGATTGTACTTGGTTTTCTAAAATACACATAGAGTAATTAAGGATTGCAATTGTGCATATTTAATTTCACTCAAGCATTTCCTACTTTGTCAAACTGAAGAAATTTTGAGACAAAATGGAAAAATCCCTATATGGAACTTCAGCGACAAATTATCTGTACCTGATTGACGAACTGTTTGTCATTTTTAAGTTGTTGGTGTACATGTTTTCGATTAATCTTGAATTTAAGCTAAGTCAAAATTTAGAGGGGTCAAAAAAATTATTGTAAATTCTTCAGCTTCAAGAACGCAAATGAAGCTTTCTTTTTCACAGTTTTTTCTTCCTTTATCACAAACCTCCCAAATTAATCAATTTTTGACTCTCTTTTCACTTTTTTATTACATTTTTTTCATGATTACAAATAGGCTATTGAAGAAATTGTAATAATTTGCGCTGGTTTTTGCTAGTTTACTGTCTAACAATGGGAGATTGTGTGTAACACAGACAAGGCAACAAAATCGAACTCAGTACGTTCGAAAAAGCAAATTTTCTCAAACAGGAGCGAGATTTTCATTTAGTTAATTTTCGTTTAGATCCATTTATCCGTCAACTCAAATACCGCGAGTAATATGAGACTTAAATGTTCCTAGCACATGGATTCTATTCCAATCCACATGTTTTTGTTTAGGTCGCCTTTATTTCAGTCCTCAACAAGCTGTAGATTCGAAATTGTTGAATAATTTTCAAGACATTAATAACTTTTAGAATCTAAACACTTTTCATGCCACTTTTGTCGGAAATATTTGCAACATTTCTCCGCCCAAATATTGCTTAAAACGTAAAAACTCTGTAATCTCTTGTCCGTGTTGTTCCAAATGATCATTTACCCAATTTCATCAGCTTTATTTTCCATAAAGTATATGGAATCGGATTAAATTAAAAACAATTTCAAAAAATTCCTGGGTTTCAGTCAATTTTATTGTTTATTATTTAAAATGTTACAAATACGTTTCGGTGTCTTTCTCCACCATCATCAGTTTGTCTAAAATATATATTTACAGTTATCATCAATTTAAATAAAAAACTTTCACCAAATTCACATATTAAAATACAAATCACACACATATTAAAAAGTACATTAAGAACATTGGTTTTCAGGTGATGAGTCAGGACAAACATGTCTGGGAAAAGACTAGAATCTATTGTTTAGAGATTTAAATTTAACTTACGTGTATAGTTGTTTCTACCTTCACATTTGACTGGTTATTGAATTCTATATTTTATTCGATATCGAGCGAGAGAACAAAAAAACTGTTTATACTTCGCCTTTTCTTTGCATTCTAGGAATTGCTCTGCAATTCCTCAATATCAGGTGTTTATATTTCACTTACCTGGTCCAATCAGTTCATGCATGCGATCATTTAATTAGTGTTTGATACACAGAGCTAAGATTGTCTGTGTCTGATCTAAAATTCATTGCATTCTGATGTTTTTTAATCTGTATCATTTCATGGATTTTTCTCTTAATATAGTTGTTTTCATTGATTAATATTTTTGTGTTATCGAAATCAAAACTATGCAACTTTTGTTGTGCATGTTGTGCTAATGCTGTTCCATTTTCGTTAACCTTTCTTAAGCTATATTTATGTTCGTATATTCTTTTTTTTTTAAATATTGTCCTGTTTGACCTATGTATGTGTTGTCACAGTTCAAACAGTCAATCTTGTATATTACGTTAGGTGTGTCCAACTTATCGCTTTTAGGTTTAAATTTTGTAAAACATTCTTTTGCCAAGTTGTTTTTAGTTTTTGCCGCTATAGTAATATTATGTGGTTTTAAAACATTTTTTATTTTTGTGTTGATTTCTGGTATGTACGGTAATGATACATACTTGATTTCACCTTCTTTTTTCTTATTTATATTATTTATGTTGTTCCATTTATTTGAATTGTAGATTTTATTAATTCTTTGTTTTATAATTGGTTCGAAGAAAGCTTTGGGATAGTTGTTCATTATTAGTATCTTTTTTATTTTTTCAAGATTTTTTGTTCTATATCCATAATGTGCCAATTTAATCGCTCTATCAGTAAGAGCTGTTACAACACTTTTTTTATATTGTATAGGTGACTGTACAGAGGTACAGATTTAGACAAACTGATGATGATGGAGAAAGACACCGAAACGTATTTGTAACATTTTAAATAATAAACAATAAAATTGACTGAAACCCAGGAATTTTTTGAAATAAATTGAAGTAGTCAGGAAAATATACACAACAATAATTAAAAACAATTTAATACTCACATCGGGGATGGTGTCGGAAGTAGCCAAAATGTTCCTTCTCAATCTAGTGTGGCTCGCATCACTCGTTATAACAGAGACAAGAACATGGTTATTATACTGCTTTACGAAAGCATCAGTTAGACGAACAATTGTGTCTTGGAGAAGTTTCTTGGCCTCCTGGGTTTCAGTCGAATTCGGTCCATGAAGATCTGACAAAGAGTGAAGAGAAGAGATCCTGAACCAGTATACATCGGGTACAAAGTCTTCCTTAACGGCGCGGTTTTCAACCTGAGTAATTTGCAAATTAGTTTATCATTGAAGATTAAATTGCAGTTTAAATAATCCTACTTTCTCTATGATCTCATTCAAAAGGGCAATGTCTTTCAAAAAAGTCCTGTCTTCCTCCACATCAAGCTTCAAGTGCTTGTGCGACACGTGTTTAGGGTTTTCGCTCTTGATTCCATCAAAAATACTGTATTGATGCACCTGAAATTAACAAATAATTCTATATAAATTACAATTGGATCTTGGAATTTAATAAGTGTGTTCACTCAATTGGAAAATAGTTATCTAAACCGGCAAAAGGTTTATTGCACATCCACCAGCGAATCCAATACATAATTATGTGCAAACTGAGTGAAACTTCCGGGGTTCAAAGAGCATGCAGTTGACCCAAAAAACAATAAATCTTGATTCTGTGCTATTTGAGTGAAAATTGCAAGGTTCTCAGCCTCAAGTGTTTTGTACGGGGTGTCCAAATTTAAAGTTGTTACCAGCTCTCGATTGGGAGCTACATACATTATAGACATTTTCGAAAGAGCGTGTGCAGTTCAGATAATTTTTTTTATTTTGAGCCATCCAGTCAAAGGGTTGATAAAAATTACAATGCGGTTCGATTTAAGTGAAAAGGTCAGGCTTTTCAGTTTCAAATGTCTTATATAAAGAGCTTGCATTTTAAATGGTACCTTTATTAACCCAGATATTTAAAACGAAATAAAACCGACTATCTTAAAACTGATAATTCGCTGTTTGCCCATCTTTAGAAAAATCGACAATACTTCAATAGTTCTGTGAATTCATAAATATCAAAGTTGGAACCAAAAAAGCTTTTTATAACTGTAGGCCTTCAAGATCACATGCTGCACTTAGCAACATTGTCAACCATATAATTGAAAAGCTCCATTATAAAGAATTAAATGTAAAAGAAAAACGAATCAACATAAATCTATAACATACACTTACATCATCTAACCCATTAGCAAAATCGATCCTGACTAAACTAGGTTCCTCATCAGGATACCTTTCGGAAATCCTGGAAGCGAGAGCTTTGAAGACTCGACTTTCGTCATCATTGGTCAATAGAGGATAGTGATGGCCCTTATTCTGGCCAATGTCCTGCACCCCATCTACAGCAACAGTTACAATGGCTTCGGGTATATTGAAGGGGTTCTCAATGTAAAACCCTTGCCAATGAGAAAAGTGTTCTGTCGAGAACCCAAGGGCTGCAGTGAAGACTTCAGGCAGTGTACTTTCCTTGATAGCGTCATGCCCTTTGAATACGATGCTACCTGGGTGATGCACTATTGAGAGTTCTCCAGCCCCATATACTGAAAAATCACATTCGCTCGATAATAACTGCAATTTTTAACTGGGATTTGCTGGTTAAACTCACCTGAAGCTACTAAACCTAAGACAAGCACAATATGCTGCATTTTTGTGAAGAAACTCTGCTTTAGAAAATGATCCAAGACCGAACCCCTTTAATCATATGATAATAATGTTGTCAAAATCACATGGGTTGTTGTCACATGAAGTTTGGAGGATCGCGTAAAGGGAGAAAGCAACTATTTCAACTGATAACTTAATTTAATGCATCGGTATGACGCTTTTGAAGCCAAATAAGTGCTCCAGAAATTCATGAAAATCTAAGTAAATCATTTTACTCAAATTCATCTTTAGTTAGCTGCTTTTTAATTAGTAAATCTTCAAAAATAAGTGTATTATTGGCCATAATTTACAAATAAATTAATTGTAAATGTAAGGTGTAAAATTAATAAAACCCGTTTAAATTTTTGAAGGATTACATTTCAGCTAAACGTCATTTTTGTGTTAAATGTTAGGTTAATGGGTTTGTTTGTCATTGGACATAGCAAATATACAGTATTCAGATAATGCAGTTTTCCATTGGATTATTAATCTTACATTTCTGAACAGTGATCCGAAGAAATGGGGGAGCGTATTATTCCAATTGAAGTTGAGGGTAAAGAAGAACCACCAAATCGGGAATCCAGCCCAGAAAGCGATCAAGATCAAAGCAAATTATCGAAGTCTTTAGAAGAGCTTTCTGTAGACACCAAGCCGAGTACCAGTGCTGAAACTCCTAAGAAAACTTCCAATAATGAGGAGGAACTTGTCATGTCGACCCCAGTTGGGGGAGTTCTTGCCAGTACTGAAACCGCAAGTCCCAAAGTGGTCATAAAGCCAGCTCCGGTACCCCTTAAAGACACCCAGGAGTACCTAAAGGATTTTGATATTTTTGAGACACGCGATGGTAGTACAGTTATTACACATTACAATCTGCCGAACAGCGATGTGATGGAACGCATTGTCCTGGTTATTGATAGGGCACAGGATGAAAACTATACCCCATTTGTTATAGGAAGCCACAAGTACACCCCTTTGAGCATGGTTAAAAGAGCAATAAGTATTTTCATCAAACTAAAGCTGACCATTAATCCACATCACGAGTTTGCGATCATTGTTATGAATGAGAACAATGCAACTTTGCTCCTGGAGTTAACCAACGATGTTAAGAAACTATTGGACTGTTTAAATCAGATTACCGAGTGCATAACTGAAGACATTTTCGATTTAAACACAGTTTTTGAAATTATGGAAAGTGTCGAAATGCCTACTCCTCAAGTACCTGGCCTGCCACCCCCTTTTATATTGAGAACAGTAGTGTTTTATGGAAGATCGTATACCTTGCCACAAATCACACATACTGAGAAATTAGACGAGTTTTTGAATAACCCCTTTTTCATTTTGGACATTTTGATGACTCATGAGCCCCTAGAAACCAGCAACCACTGCCAGAAAATATTTGATATTTTGCAGAATATTGATAAAAAAGGGAATTTCGTATTTCTTCCCAGTCTCTCGTGATTTGAGGAGAGTTCACAGGTGTATGGGAAAACTATTAGGACATCCATTGCAACGACCTATTCAAAAGCTCGTAAAAAACTAATGTGGCTTATTGAATCAATGTAATGTGTTTCAAGGGCGGCAGTTTTGCTTTGAGGATTTCACCAGCAAACTCTTGGGTGTTTGTATGTGTGTAAATATAACTTTTTATAATTAACTTTAGTACTTTTACTTCAACGACTGTAAAACCTTTGTCTTTCAATTATTTCTGCATTATATTTCATGGTTTTAACTATTGTATTATTATTTAAATCCCTTCCTTAGCGCCCCTGTGCACTCTTAGCGATTTGCTCTTTCAATACCAAAATACTTTTTCTCTGTTCTGGTGGCAGCATCGCAATTTGCTCGTCGGACAACTGCAGCACTTGCATTATAAGAGCAGCCTGCAATAAACCTGGCAAATTAGCGAAAAAAAAATAAAACAGTAGAAAAATTTGCCTTTTCTTGGTCTGAAGCTCCTGGAGGCATTCCACCATTAGCACCCACGGCTGCCATTGGGGTTACTGGGGATTGAGCAGCTGGCATTACTGGAGGTCTTATTGCTTGCGGAGGAACAGTTGGTGGAATAGATTGCACTAGGAAAAAATCCATATTTATTAGTGTAATGTGGAAAAGATCATAGACCAAAAGCCTTTACCAAATTATAGCTTTATAAAAGTTCGACATGTTCTAAACCTAAAATAAGCTTGTATTCCTATTAAACTTCTAAACAACGTGACTTTGGCTCAAGAGTAAAGCAAATCAAAGGTAAACAGAATTGAAAAGTACATACAAATATGCAATTTCTATTGATTTTGTTTGTTGTTTCTATTGAATTTGTTTGATGAAACAACAGAGTTCATCCGCTTTGGGGAATTGAGAAATTCTTGAGTGAGAAAAACTACCAGAACTTTTTATTTGGTTGCTGGAATCAACTGATTCTTTTTGTTGTAAACACTAAGTTTTTTGACATTTTTTGCTCTTTGCTCTTGTAAAATCTATATCTATCTCTTTGTAAATCATTATAAAAAAAGTTATTTTACTCTTGAGCCAAACTCATAACTTTTGAGAAACTTCATCTTAAAAAAATATTACCTGGCGCACTTTCAGTTTGAGACCAGGCAGAATTTTAAATGAAAAATAACTACATACGCTAGATACTTACAAGGTTTTTGACGTGGATCCACTCGTCCTTGTCTGGGATCGTTAGGAAAGCTCGGATTATTGCGGATGTCTCTCGAGTCTCTGGGAAAGCTAAAACAAGTGCAAAGTGACAACTCAATTCAGTCGAAGAAAAAAAAAATCTTAATTTCTCCTATTGTTCAATTGTGGCAATCTTGAACCAATAAATCGGCTTTTCTGGTACAAAGTTTAATAAAATGGTCATTGCCAAGTAAAACGCGCTAAAATAATTAAAAAAGGAATGGAAACATCTATCAAGTAAAAAAATAGAATTACTCCCTCCTTTATGTGAATTTGATTAAGGAGAGCAAAAGTATAAGCACGATATTACGGTCGCAATTGTGTTACCCAAGAGCAATTTCTGTTGGTTTTGCCGCTGAAATGTTGCTTTAATATGTTCCATTAGAGGCGTAGTATATATTTAGAAATAGACTTACTTTTCACCTACTGGCGGCAGAGGATTAGGCAGCGAAGCAGGCGGTAACTGTCTCATATCCTGATCAGACATCCTAGTCAGCCTTACATCTACTGATGATCTAAGATCCATAGTTCTTAAATCAACATCTTGACCTGTGAGGATAATAATTTTTAATTCAGAAATGTTATAAATTCCTGATGCTCCAGCCAATCAACATTTTGTTTTACAAAGTAATTGTACAAAATAAGATAACAAATGTCAGTACTTTCGAGGAACCGCTTTCGGACTTTTTAGCCCTCACCAGCTAAGCTAAACATTTCCTATTAAATGTACCTGTAAAAACTGGAGCACTATGATTGGCCATTGGAGGTAAAATAGGAGCGGGAACGGGCTGAAACTCTTGTCGTGGTGGAGCGACAGGAGCTGGCGCAGCTTGAAATTCTCGATTGATTGGTACTTGAACTGGCACATTTTTATCCCCAGGCATCAGAGTAGCTGGCACTTGATTTATCGGGTGTAATAATGACTAAAATAATATTAATCCCGTGTAATAACATCAACAGATTATGGATTATTTGGTTGCACTTACAGCGGCCGTATGTGGCTCAATAATCTTCATAACAACTTGGGCTTGGAGCAAAGCGTATGCAAGCTGAGGATTCTGTAGCAGCATTTGACGAGCTTCAGTTGGGTTGTTCTGAATTGAAAATATTATAAATTTGCAACATAAGTAACAGTAAAGGTCTTCAATAATACCTGAATAGTACTCTTCATTTGCTTCATCAATTCAAACATTTGCTCAGGAGGTAAAGAAGCGACTGCTTTACTAATAGCTTCCGGTGCCTTTTCGGCTTGAACCGGCTCGCCGTACGGATTCTCCACAGGTGGTTGATTCAGTAAATTTTGCATTTCCATTCTTGACTTTTCGGTACAAGCGTTGTCCACTCGCAGGCTTCGGCCTCCAATTTCGTACGCATTCAAATTCCTCATTGCACTCAATGCGGTTTCTTGATCACGATATTCACAAAACCCATAGCCTTTAGGTTTTCCAGTCTCACGGTCGAAAACTAACCTGGAATTAATAAATGGGTGATATAATAATTAAATTTTATCTAAATCAAAATACAGCAAAACTTAATTTTTTTTGCTGCTCATCCAGTAAGTACACTTCAGTGCATAGAAATGGGCCCACTGTAATCGAAAATGGACTTAGTCAGCGAGCTGCTGCTAGACAATTGGATATGACATGGGCAGTGGTTCGAAGAGTGTGCAAACGTTATGAGGAGACTGGATCCTTTCATAGGCGACCTGGAACAGGCAGAAGGCGATTTACAACCGCTCGTGATGACCGCTTTATTGTGTCAACAACATTAAGAAATCGTCACCTTAATGCCGTTCAAGTGCAACGACAGCTCCGTGAGGTGCGAGGAGTGGCTATTAGTCAGTGGACAGTAAGTCGAAGACTGCAGGAAAATAACCTGACTCCTAAAACAACTGCGATTGGTCCAAAACTTACTCCAGCTCATCGGCAAGCACGCCTGTGTTTTCACGGGATCATCTGAATTGGACGTTGGAACAATGGGGATCTGTTCTGTTCTCAGACGAGACCAGAATATGCCTGCATGGTAGCGACCGAAATAGGAAAGTGTACCGAAGACCAAGAGAGCGATTTGCAGATTGCTGCTTTGAAGAGCGGAGTGCTTATGGAGGTGGTTCCTGTATGATCTGGGGGTGCAATTTCTATAGGAGCACGAACCGACTCTCAGTTCATTCGTAGGGGCGACCGTGTTCACGAAGAAGAGGTTTAACGGCTTTTAGATATACCGAGGAGATTTTAGAAATTCATGTGGTACCGTACGTCGACTACATTGGAGACGAATTTACCTTTATGCATGACAATGCCAGGCCGCACACCGCAAGAATCGTGCAAGATTACATTGCAAAGTCGGTTTTCGGGTTATGGAGTGGCCAGCATACAGTCCTGACCTAAATCCGATCAAACACTTATGGGATGAGCTAAAACGAAGAATTGGAGCTAGACTTCATACCCCAAACTCGATCCCAGAGCTTATTGTTGCATTAGAAGAAGAGTGGTTTAACATCCCTCAAGAAACAATAGCAAACTTGATTAGATCTATGCCTAATCGTATGAGAGAAGTTATTAGGGAAAGAGGAGGTCATACCCATTATTAAAAAATTAAGTGTTAAGTTTTAAATTGTCAATAACCCTGTTTATGTTAATAATAAAAAAGCTTAATTTGCTTAATGCATTATTTTCACTATGTTAAACATAGGGTACTTACAATAATTTATACTCACATTAAAGCATATTAAATTGTCTTTCAAACAGCATATTTCTTTTTTTGATCTGATGAATAGTTTTAAAAAAAGATATAGTTAAAGTCAAAAGTTTACTGTGGGCCGATTTCTATGCACGCAAGTGTAGATGACTGAAGCTTAAATATCAAGTAATCCTGTTGTAATTATCAACTAAAACTAATTTTTACCGTTGTCTGCCGGACAATAAATTACTTTGCTTGCAAGAAAGTTCATTGTATAATTTGGCTCTAATTTAAGATTTTCGATAATTTGTCGGGCTTCAAATCTATAAATGCCCTAAGCAGGTTGATCTGATACAGTTATGATTACTGGAGATCCTCGAGTGGTTATATTTATGTTAGCAATTTTTGATCAGTAATTTGGAACTTATTTCTATCTCCTGTCAGCATTTTCTCGAAATACTGGTTCCATGATTGCTCTGTTATTGGGTAGATTATGTCTTTTTTCCGTTCCCGTCTCATGTTCTTTAGTATTCTCCAACTGTCTGTGCTTTTTCTTCGACCTAGGATGAAAATCAGACCTTTTCCATATTCTACTATCATGGGCAGAACCGGGCCATTGTACATATACGCTTGTAAATTTTCCTGAACATCGCACGTTGCTTGTACATTGATGCTAGCAAAACCTTTTCGGTTGATATATTCATCTCCAAATTTCGAAGGTTTTCGTATACGGACATGTGTGCAATCCAAGTCGCTGGGCCTGGGGTATTTCCTCATTGGACGATGGAAACTTGACCCATAAGTAAGTATGGTATTTTCATTTTGCCAAATGTTGTCCGTTACTTCAGCAATTGATTTCGACACCATGACCAAAAAACACTTATTTCCTTTTCTGGAACGGTGATAATGCACCACTGTTTCTCTCATTTTCCTCACCAAAGAAATGGCTGCCTAACCAGGTTTGCTTCATTGAAACGAAAAAGGTGTTTAAAATCATTCGGGAACGTTTTACGGCTCTTAGATCATCAGGAACGCCATAATTACTGCACAGGTGTACCTTGGACGCGAAGTCTGCACTGGAGGTACCTTCAGAAAGATGAAGCTTTTCCTATAAGTCGCTTGCAAAAGCATTACTTTATTCATGTAAAAGTATTGCTTATGGTGCAGCAAAAGCTTTTCCTTCGGTTCTAAAGCAAGTGCTCCAACTTTTTCATCATATACTTCGAAAAATGGATGTTTTTCTATATTTAAAATCTCTATTTCATCGACCAATTCCAGTTTGAGGGACAATTCAGTCTAGTATGTGCGAATTGGGATAACATAGTAAGTTATTGAAGTGAATTTCTATCTTTTAGGAACACGAACGACATGAAATAAACGCCGGCACATAAACTGCAGTTTTTAGGTCCAGCAGATTGGGGCACATGTTCCAGAAGCATGCACAGAATCATTTACCTATTCACCTCCACTTGGACACATTGAACCATTACAATCTATGTATTTTTTCAGTTACTTACTTGAAGGACAAGACTTGCCCGACCTCGCCAAATATATCTTTGAGTTTCTCTTCTGTGGCCTCATAAGGAATGTTTCCCACTGAAAGAACAATTCATAGACAATTTCCAGCAGAAAAATATGAAAATAATAATTACCGAACACCGATCTCATAGACTTGTCCATTATATTGGCTTCTAGATTGTCCATTTTGGCGTTTAAGTTTTATTTGCAAACAAAAGTAAAAACTAGTTGGCTAGTTGATACTAGCAAAGCCTGTTTGTTGATGACCCTTGGTAGTTGAGGTTAGGACTGGAATTGTGCGGTTTTGCCGGATTGTGCCCGTTAGACGAAAAAAACCAACGTTTTTGTTTCCAGCAGCATTTAGCATTAAGCATTAAAGCTTTAGCTTAATTAGCTTTAGCATTAAATTGGGAAATAGTTTCTGTTAGGGTAAATGAAAGCAACATGTTTCTCGCATATCTAGCTTATAGCATTTTTTTTAACACAATAAACTTGATGCTCGGTTAAAAAGGGCCTAGTTTACTCGAAGGTTTGGCTACACTGTCAACTGATACCAACAGTGTAGAAGAGAATTTGGCCAGAACACCATTTTTTCGATTAAATAGCTGCTAGAAAAACCGGAGAATTTTGCAAAACGTCCATTTGGTTTCAGTAGTCAAGTACTAGTCCTACGTTTCTTTGCATTGGCCTCATTAAAATTTTCATCCAAAATGGCTCATAAAATAAGAAAAATTGAAGAAAAAACATTTGCATTTGAAGTCGAGCTAATGGTTTGGAATGGAAGAATGGATCTTCTGGCCGTTGCGAATAAAAAAGGTAACTTCTTGAATTAAACCTTATCGCTGGCGAATATCCGAACCACTTTATTGCTTTGTTAGCCTTTATCGCCTTTCCTAGTGGCTCAAATCAGTCTCATTATCCTACATTTAAGGATATGAATTTGTTGTAATCGGCATGTATAAATTGTTACAAGAATGATGAGAATTTCGGTCAAATGGATTAAAAAAACCATGTTTTTTGGGCCGGCAAATTTTCAGGGCGCTGGAAACAAAGAAAGTCCCTTTATACTTTAGCGTTCTACTTTTTTTCAGTTTTTCAGAAGCTTTGAATTGTGTGAGACTGTCGTTTTCTTGTATTTAATATTGTCTGTTCTGGTAACGAGTTTGGAACTCAATTCAAACTCCTTTAAATTTCAAAAATAGCCGATAAATTTGGACCCTTTAGTCGGGCATGAAAACGTCGGCCATTTTGAGAAAATAAAGGGCGTTGGAATCGAGTCCCAAACCCGCTCCTAGATGAGACCATATTAATTTTTGGAACAGTTTAATCGAATTAAATTTAGATATTCTAGTATAATGCAATCTTGACATAAAGGTGAAGGAATAGCTGAACTAAAAAAACGTTTTTGCGTAAATTACGTTGTATTGAAGATAGTATAAGAAGGAAGAGATTTCATCTGAAGAAACGGGGACGAGTTGAGCAGTTAAAATCTTAAAAAATGGTACTTGGAAACGATTGATTCGAATTTTCTTTTCTGGCTTTTTTTTGGAAGTTTTCCAGCTTCAATATTCACGGTCCCAATTTTTTTTAAGATACGCGGCCCTATTGTTTTTTGGCCTTTTAGGCCCTAGTGGGAAACGCTTTCTTGTGAGTGGCTTGTGTTGCGTCGAGCAAACCAATCGAACTTTGCCATAAACCATAACAGATAGGTATAGGAACTATTCAGCAAAATGAAATATACCATATTGCCATTTAAAAACATGAGATATTTTACTTTAAAAATATTAAAATTTGGACCTTTTTATGATCGCTCGGAAATGTAAACTACAAATATTTTGCATTCTATATGTTAATATGCTATGCTTCCTTTGTCCTGCCATGTTTAAAAATGTTATGATTAAAGATGACTTAAAATGATGAATTTAAAGCTCTAAGCAATAAATTCTAGTCTTTTCCCGAACATGATTGTCCTGACTCATCACCTGTGATCTCAAGAGATTCAAACAAATTTTAATATGCTTTTTAATATAGTATGTATATTTTAGCAGAGCTCTTGTTTTTAAATTAATGACGACTGTGAATGTATATTTTAGACAAACTGATGATGGTGGAGAAACACACCGAAACGTATTTGTGAAATGTTTTGAATAATAAGCAATAAAATTGACTGGAACCCAGGAATTTCTTTTGAATTAAGGTGAAATACAGTCAGGAAAATATACACAATAATTAAAGGTGACGGAGAAACTGCCGTTTTATCAGCATCGTAAAATTGCCAACTTTCTTTGTTGAAACTGAATAACTGAAAAACTATTCAATTTTCGCTCATATTTTATGTAACAGAAAGTAATTGAAATTTACATATGAATAGAAAAATTACATTAAATTATGGTACTATTAGAAAAAGACTTTTCTGTGCTGCATATTGCTTTTTTCATCCAGAATAATACTTTTAAAATATGCGCGCTCTGCCGATTACAGTTTTGAGACAAATAATACCGGTTAAGCGTAAACTTACTTTAATTTATCGTTGGAACACCCTGTATATCCTTGCATTCAGAATGAAACGCAGTTTTAGAATTTCTCAATAAACAAACAGAATCATACTGTCCATCTTTCATTTCTTCAATCTTCTTCATGTCGTCTTCTATACCGATAATGATTAAATCATTCATGAAGAATAAAGAATACAGTAAAGTCCGCTTATAATGAACCCGGTTATAGTGAACTTTCGGTTAAAACGAACGTTTTTCCTTTAATTTTTTTGTGTTTTTGTGTTATTACTCGGTTATAGCGAACTCCGGATATAACAAACCAGTTTTAGCTCATTTTTCAAGTTTGTTATATCCAGACACGACTGTATTTAAATAGTTTCTGTCCATTTCAATTACTTTCGGGTTACTTTGTAAAATTGATTCGAGATTGGAATGATTTTTATTGAAAATCATGTCTAAATATTTATATATTTTTGTATTATTTCATATATATATATAATTTTATACAATAAACATTGTTTAATAATTTTATACAATAACTATTGCATCCACGTTTTCTTCTTCTTTTTTCTTGTGACACTGTTCCCTACCTGTTATTGGTTCATTTTTGGAGTTTATTTCCCAATAAACGAATATTTGTTGAGGAATGTTTAAATATTTTATTTTTAACTCTCGAACATCCACATTATCATATTTATTTTCCGCTATCTACGAAAATATGCGAAATTCTGATTTTCACTCAAACTCGGTTGTAACATCGGAACCTTAATATTTAATAATAGATACATGATATAGCATTTATAGGAAATATATTTGGAAAGTATTTTGTTTGCCTTTCTGGTTATTCTATAATACAGGGTGTCCCGTAAGCACATGACCAAAATGGTACTGCGACATTCTTTGGCTCAAAAGAAGGCGATCTGACTTACCTTTTGTTAAGACAAAATGTTTCGGCTACTGATGGGCAAAGTTCTTCAAAAAAAATGTTTTTATGAATAATGAATAAGTTTCAAAAACATATTCTTTTTAAAGAACCTTGATCGTCAATATCCAAGGAGCCAAACATTTTTTCTTAATAAAAGTTACGTAACATTGTCTTCTTTTGAGCCGAAGAATGTCACAGCACCCATTCGGTTGTGTGATTACTGGACATATTTATACATAAAAAAAGCAAAAGACTTGGTTCGCCACCCTCAAATAAAATTACGTTTTTCGATGCCAGATTCCGCAGTAATAAACATGTAATTAAAACAGTATATTTTTTGAACAGAAAGTAGGAAAAATACTGGACAAGCGTTGTAGATCGGTATAGGAAACCCTAAAGAAAAACGATTTAGCTCCGTTTCAGTAAAAATTAACTAAAAGCTTAATAAAAATTATTTAAACTTATATTATAAGATTGGCAGGGCCGTTTAAAAATATTATCGGCAACCAGTTCCAAACTTTTTATATGCAATCGCTCCCCTTTGGTTTGGCGCACAAAGGCCTTTTGACTGAAACCAACGGTTTGGAATCTAAGACCCAACAGATGTTCTATTTAGTGAATGGTTCTTTTTACAATAAATCGCAATGGAATCGATATTTTCAAAGGGTCTTCTGAGCCATTCTTAGAGGCCAACTCAAAAAGCCTAAAAGCGAATTGAAGCGACGAGCCGAAGAAAAATGCTGATTTTGACCATTCGCCCTTAAAGTTATATGAGCAAGAAAAAAATGGACGGACATTCGATATGTACAAAGCGAAGAACGTGTGGAGGATACACTTTTGTTATTTCGTGTCTTGATTGAGTATAAAATCAAGATTAATTTCTACATCCCGATTATTTATATATTAAACCTAGAGTTATAATAACAAAATATATTCGTTGATCCTTCAAATCAGGAGAGAACAGTTAGATTCATTATTAGCGCAGCTCGATTTGAATGAATTAGTTTTAACTACCACATTTCGATAAATGTCTACTAGCCTTAATTCTTTGCATTAATTAACATTTACATTCCACATATGTAACGTATTATCACCGACTAATTCATCAATTTAATGTTTTTTACAGGCGACGTTTCCACATATCGATTGTCGTTGATCAGAGCATACCATATAGAGTCACCAATACCCGGACTTTCTGTAAAAAAATTAGCTTGGAGACCAGATGGAAAAGTCCTCTTGATTGCTTATAGTAATGGAGATGTTCGAATGATGCGTAATGAAGACCAATTAAATCTGCTAAACTTTACGGCTCCTGGCGATATAACTTTTGTTTCTTGGGTGCAACAGAAAGAACAATACCAATCACCTGAAGTAAAAGAAATAGAGCTTGAAAAGGAAACGAAACAACCGAAATTCGTCGTAAGTTTATTGACTCGTTAAGGAGCATATATCTTAAATGCATCAGATGATAATTTTAGGACTCCACAAAGCCATATATGAGAGATCCGCCTCCAATCTCCGAAACAGAAGGATCGTTGAGCTTTGACCTATCTAAAAGTTTGCTGTATTTTTTGCAAAGTCAGGCTGATTTCAATGTGCTTCTTGTGGGAACTAACGAAGGCATTTTAAGCTTATACATATTTGGATATTGGAACTGTGCAAATATAAATCTTAGCGAACGATTGGGTTATAAATGCTCCGTAAAAGATGCACTATTTAACGATGATATGACTTCATTGTTTGCAACTGTCACAGACGAATTTCATAATATACAAACCATTGTGCTCAATACATCAGTCATCAGAGACTACATTGATGAATTTTATTATGTCGCAGTGAAAAATATTAAGCTGAAAGAGATGATATTTTACCTAGATAAGGTCATTGCAAATCTTACTGAAACGTGGGAAAGTATTTTACTCGAAATAGATTCCAAACTTTATAAATATGCCCGCAAAACACCTGCAGGAGGTAAGTTTCACTTGATCGACGTTTTAGCATTGATTTAATTTAGAAAACTACATTTTTCAGGAGTTACCGCGGACTTTTTGGAACTGCTAATGTGTGAAACGTGTTCACCGTTGCTCGAAGAGTTTCTATTAGTGGATTTGACTAAAAAGGGATTGGAAGCGTTTGGGCACGCAGTGGAAACGAGCTATTCAACATTCCAGACCTTATTACTGAAGCACATTATTAGGTTTTCGCAAAACGGTGTGCTACATCTATCAGAGTTGAAAGGAATGGCACGTTTTAAGGACAGATATGGGGTAAGTTAAATACTAAAATTATACAATAATTGTTGATTTAAATTTACCCAAAGTTTCTAAACGAGTATTTATGAACGCGCTTACCAATTGATTATTTGGCGATTTCAAATTGATGTCATTCCTTCTGAGTAAGTGAAGCTCACTTGGAGCGGGATAAAGAAGTGGAAAAAACTTTTAGAAAATTGAAATGAATCCTCGAAACGGCCGTCTAGCAGAATATTACTAAACACTCCGATAGAGAATTTTGAAACCTCGCGGAAACTCTCTACGTGAAAAATTTACGGTTCTACACATTTTGATTAAAAAATTCGTGTGGTCAGCGTCCATTTTGCGAAATTGTTGACTGAAGGCTTATATAATTGTGCATTGTAATTTTTAACTAAATTTGAAAGTCTGGAGAAGCTGAGGGTGGCAGTTTTACTGGCAAGTCGAATAAGAAATTGCAAGATTACATTCCATTCATTAATTGTTAATTTCTCAATTAATTCTAGTTTCAGTTCTAAAATGGTAATTACTTTTTACGGCTTAGCAGATGTCGCATATCTGTCCGCTGTTTGGCCTTTCTTCTTTTCATGCCAGAGAAATACTAAGTCTTATTACTACTCACTATATTAGTGAGCGAGAAAACATGCGCTTTAAAATACAAATCGTCTGTTTCCTGTATATATTACGGTTTCACCGGTTAGAATCATATCCCAAGGCTGCACTGTTAATTAATTAAAAACTACGTGCTTTGAAATTTTCTTAATTGTATTTTTTCAATATGTTTTTTGTTCTCTCTGAAAATTGACTTTCTGGAATGGATTTTTCCGTTATAGTTTAAAAAAGCTTTAATTTGTCATTTTACATTTTACTCAAACTTTTATTTAGAATTTACAGTATTTTTTTATATTTATATTATTTATATTTTTCATCATTTACCGCAATGTTTAAAATATCTCAAACATTAACAGATTTTTCTTCATTTCAAGGAAACATCAACAATTTCTTGTCGATGAGCGGTATTGGTTTTTCGCACTTAGAAGAAAAATTTTGTGTTTTAGCTATCGCCAATTACTTTCACCGTATATGGTCCAACAAAACAATAATTTCTAGTGTATTGTAGCCGCTATTTTTGGTAAAAGTTCTATAAAATAAGCCCACAATCGACAACCTTTAATTATTAATAATCTCAAGAACACAGCTTTTAATAATTTTTTATTCGCTCCAGTTCGATTTTCAATAGTGAATAAAGTTCGATTTTCAATAAAATGAAAATAAAGTTTATTCCAGTAACGTAATTGTCGAAATCATTGGCGCTCAAACCCTAGATTATTATATATTTTTTAATATTTAAAATTTCAATATTGCATACTTGCATTTTATTTTTTGTATGTTATTTTCTGTTTGGGACACAAGTGACGTCTTAAGCAATTACCCAAATGTCTCACAATTATTTTGAGAAATGCTAGAAGCTTAATTTAAATAAGTAATTTACATTTTTGCACAACTAATCCGGGTTGATAAATTTTCCTTTTGTGTATTACAGGTAGGCAGTTTTTTTTGGCGCACTGTATAATTACATAATACGCGGAATTATTACACATTATATTTTACACGGGCACAATTGCAGAATGGAATCAAATTCCACTTTTCAGAAGCAGAAGAAGTAATAGATTGTCATTTTCTGTCTTAAAATATTGTCATATCGCTTCTTCAAATTATGTTATATTATAACAAAAAGCGCAAGGGATCTAGTAAATATGAACCACAAAATAACTTATGTTTGTAAGATCTTTGTACGAAAATCAACGTCCGGAGTAACTAAATTGAACATGTAATTCGAATTTATGTTATCTAAATATATTTTTCTTGTTATTTCAATTTGGAAAAACTACAATAGACTTATTGTTTATCAAGTAAAAACTGAAGTGGAATTCAACAACCTTTTAAAATGGGTTATTCCATACAACTTATTTATTGCGGCTTAATCGATAATATTTACATCGTTTTGAAGATAACATTCAGGTTGCACTCATTAATTTCACATTAATTTCAAGTGTAATCCGCTAAATCAATCGGATAAATAAAAATACTTAAATAAATAACTAAAAGATAAACAGCTAAATAATAATTAGTCTAGTTCATGCATCAGGAGCTAAATGGCGAAAACTTTTATATAATCGACTATTAAATGAGTGTCGTCGTTTTCCATGTTCCATGTTGGTAGCCACTGCTCTTTACCTTTCCAAAAGTCCCTATACGCGGTAGGCGAAGTGTTTTTCCATGGTTTTCCACCGGGATTCTCATTTTCATCGCCGAAAAACGAATTAGTCCCTCCAACTGCTAAATTGATGATCAAGTAGAACTTCTGATCGAACGGTGCCATTTGAGTGGTGCCTTTCCATGGGTTGTCGAGAGTGGAACCCTCAAATCCTCCTAGTTCCCAGAAACCTTCTGGAGGGGGATTGGTTGTTCCTATTAACTCTCCATCGATGTAAAAGGTGAAATTTGTTGAAGACCATTGTACTTCGTACTCGTGAAAGTCTGTCTCGTATCCTGCGGAGTTGCTTTTGGTGTAATGGGTTTTGACCCATTGGTTGACCTGGTTGAATGGTCCCCAATGCAGAGTGCTTGCCACTTCTTGGGTTCCTATATTAACGCCTTGTGGATTTAAAAGGTTTTTGTTGCCGCGCGATTCGACTATATCGATTTCGCCAGATGCTGGCCATCTTCCATATGAATTGAATCGGGGCAGCATCCAGATTGCTGGCCACAGCCAGTCTCCACTTGGCATTTTAGCCCGAGTAACGATCTTGCCATATCGGAAGGAGAAGGAACTGCATGTTTTAATTTTGGCGCTTTTGATGGGGTTTAGGTAATTAATGTGGGTTCCAGCCCTCACGCAACCATAGTAAGATGAATCCGTGCACTGGTCTACTGGCATTGCTCCGTTCACATCCAAAGTTCCTGAATGCAAGAAGTTTTCCCCATACTCATCACTGACAAAAGTCGGCCGGATGTGAAGATTTCCATTCTCCACATAGCTGTTCGATCTGTTGTTGGTGTAGTATTGAAACTCCCAGTTCCCTCCACCAGACAAAGTGATTTCGTGTTCCCATTTCTCCAAATCAAATTGATCGAAGTTCTCTTCAAAAACTGCATCTCCAGCACAAATATTGTTAGCGTCTTTTGCCAAATGACCGCTGGCAACTGTCTCGCTAGGAACACAATCACCGTTCGATAACTGAATTAGACAGCACACCACGAGCCACACTATTTCAAACATATTATAGATTTAATGGGTTGAACCAGTATCGCGATATTTTATTTAAATTTTCGTTGCGAAAAAAAAAATCCCGACAGACAATACCGAGGCTGAAAATTAGAGAGCTTTAGCCAACGATTAATGGATATTTCTGAAATATTCAGTTTACATAGAACTTTGCAACTTATTTCTAGTTGTGTTCATTGAGGTGTAAGTTTAATTCAGGCATTTTTTAAATTCGACTTTATCCAGTTTCGTGGCTTTGAATCCTTTGTAAACACTTTCACTCATTTTTTGCATTATTTACTTTCGTTGTAACTTTACCTTACTTTTGACCTAGTTATGTTTACTTTAATATAGATTAAAAGAATATAAAGTTAAAGTTTTACAAGTATTAATTATGAAAATCTATTAATACTAAATGTTATGTTGCATTATGGTCGTAAATTTAACTAGTGAACAAAGCTAATCCAATGTAAAAATTTGTATGGCACCATTTTTTACAATTCAACCAATTAATTATCTTTGAATGCTTCTGTGAATAATTAATTTGACCTTTTCAAAAATCAATCACAGCTCAAGGCTTATCAAATAATAAATGCCGTAATATGGAATACTATTAGACTTCAAAATCATTTTCAAATTCGAAACATAAAAAACACCAGTGTTTGCACGTATAAGTTGTAAAAACTTATGTAAAAACAAAAGTAGGATCATCAAAACAAGCTTTCTAGCAAAAACTTTTCTGGAATCGATGTTGCAAAAGGCAAAGTTGTATGATGGAAACTCAGATAAAATGCTCTCACAGTTAATTATATTGATATAACCTTAAGATTACATAAAGAACGAATAACAAATGGGACACAATTACATTTTTTCTAGTCTACAAGGTGGTTTCAAAAATATCGCCTTGAACGAATTACATCTTTTTTATAACATCGTTTTTTCATAAAAGTTCAATATGGCGTTGAAAGTTACATTTCAAATTTATTTTGAACTAGATACAAGGTCTTTCTGAATGTATTCCCAAGGAAAACATATTTTTAGTTTAATATTGATAGATAAACTTATTTAATTTATGAGGTTCACGTATCGCAAATTTCTAACTATAGTCGACCTGTGATAGGTTTGTTAAAACAGTGATATATTCTTGTTTGTAGCATTTTTCCAAGTTTTTTTTTCATTTGATTTTTAATAATCGCATTCTTTATCAAGCTTCAATAGTTTACTTATTAAATGTTTATTTTATGTTTTTGGAGGGCACTGTTTATTTTTAAACTTCTGACTTCTTACTTCTGACTCTTTAAGCAATCTAATATCCGTTGGGTCTTCTAAATTGAAGCTGATTTTATCGACATTTGCTGAAAACAACTTAACAACTATTTTTAGAGGTATTTTCAAGAAACAATTAAATATCATGTACTTACACAAAATAGTGCTTAATTTTTAAATACATTTAATTCTGATTTATCTGATGATTTATCTGATTTGTTATTCATGTTTCGAATGCTTCGAATTCAATGGATAATTCAAAATTTAAATAAAAAAGTTGATACATGTGATGTAAATATTTATTCATTTCAATTGTTCAATGTTAAGAATGTCATAAATTGTATTATGTTATTTAAATTATTTATATTAAATGCATAAAGTTATATTAAATGCATTATTGCCTGTCTGGGCATTGGTTTAAGTGTTTTCAGTTTATCCAATTCAAAGACATTAACTTTTTATTTTTTACTTATCTATGCCTATAAATCCACATTTTTTCCATCCATTTGACTCAGTGTTTTATCCATGAATTTTTATCAATTTTGAAAATTTATTTTTGTATTTGTTGGGTTCTCGGTAGGTATATAGATTGTGAAGTACTTTGTTGCAAGTGCGCCATTGTTTACCGTTACTTGCCATACTTCTCCTTCATGTGCTTTGCCCGGTCCTCCGGACATTGGCCATTACTGTGGAGAGTGCTTCTCTTTCTTCTGCTAATATGAAAAGCTCACCAGCTGCATGAACTCTTGTCCACTGTCTGATGTTTCTCAGCCACGACATCTACTTACTACCAATACCTCTTTTTCCTTCTATGTTTGAAGTCCTTTGAGTAGAAGGCGGTATTTTTCTCCACGCAATTCGTGGCCCCGATATGCTTATTTATTAGTGTTTTATGCAGCAAAATATATCAATAATCACTTTGGAAATTTTTGTAATTGACTTTTATCTCTATTATGAGCTTGAGGAATTTCTAAAACAATTGCCCGTCTTTGCGCATAATTCACCATGTTTGCAGCTGGGTACTTTAGATAAGTATATAAAACGAAACAAAATCATCAGCACTACCAATCAGTAGATTCTTAACTTAGAAGGTCTAGAATGAAGATTTTAATTTGCTATTTGGGGCTAATAGTGGTAGGTTTAGTTCAATCTACCACGGCTGCATGTGATGTAGCCAGTGTAACGACTGCAAGTGGACCCGCGTATAATCCACCCTCAATGTTGTGTCCGGGCGATTTAATTTTTGAGGATCATTTTGATACTTTGGATCTCGACAAATGGAAGCATGAAGTTACAATGTCTGGAAGTGGAAATGGAGAGTTTGAGTATTACCGCAACAGTAGAACGAACAGTTTCGCACAAGATGGTAATTTGCATATTAAACCCACTTACTTAGCTGATGAATACGGTGAAGACTTTTTGTACTCTGGAACTTTGGACATTACTGACGAGTGCACGAATTCAAATAATAATGGCTGTTTGCGTACGGGAACATCAACTAACATTCTAAACCCCATTGAAAGTGCAAGAATTCGCACGTATGAAACTTTTGCGTTCAAATATGGTACAGTCGTAGCCAGAGCTAAAGTTCCCGCAGGAGATTGGCTTTGGCCAGCCATTTGGCTTTTACCCACTGATTATCGATACGGAGATTGGCCCATATCTGGAGAAGTAGATCTAGTAGAAAGTCGTGGCAATAGAAATCTGACTGATTCAACTGGACTTAACATCGGCACTGAACTGGCCTTCAGCACGCTGGAATGGGGACCATCATTTGCGGAAAACCAATATACCAAAACTCATTGGGTGAAAAGCAATCCCGCCGGTTACAATAACGACTTTCACTTGTACAAAGTGGTTTGGAGTCCTGAAGGATTCTGGTTTTACTATGACGATGAACTGATTGGAAGCGTGAATCCTCCAGACGGCGGATTCTGGGAGTTGGCAGGATTGCAGGATAGTGGTGAATATAATCCATGGTCATCCGGAACGAAGATGGCACCTTTTGATGTGGAGTTTCACTTGCTGATCAATCTGGCCATTGGGGCGACAACTGGATATTTCCCAGATGGAGCTAACAATCCTGGAGGCAAACCTTGGAGAAGCGATTCTCCCACTGCAATGACTGACTTTTGGCAAGGCAAATCCCAATGGGAACCCACATGGAATCGCAATACGGATGATTCTCACTTCATTATTGATTACATTCAAGTATTTGCTATTTAATTCCAATGTGCCATCTTCAATTAGACCATTTAAGCGCACAGAGTGATGAATAGATCGCGGAAGTAAGCAACTGAGTACCATGTAACTAGTATCTATATTAATTTATTCATTGATATTTGTACAATAGAATCGTATAAACAATCACCTGCCTATCTGATGATAACTAAAGCTGAATTAAACGAGAACCTAATTGAGGAAAGATTAGTACTTACTTATATGTCAAAACAAAATGCTTAAAGTTTGAATAAAAATTAGAACAATCATTTCCAGATATTCTTTGTTATGAACTGAGATTGTTGTTATGGAGGTCTTGAACAAAAAATAATAATTTGAGAGGGTTGGCAAAGTGCAGCCTCATCGTCTCACTTCATTTTGTCATTGTATCAATTTTCCTGTCCCCTAAAACCTTTGGATCTATGTTTTTCTGCTGTAGTCACATTGGGGTATTGGCAGCTACCATGCAATGTGGAGGTTTGTTTAGATATTTTCCTAGAGGATATTGCTCTGCTGTTTAGTTTATTATATTCATTTTCTTTTATGAATATTTTTGCCTCTATCGGGAGCAAATAAAAAGTAGGTATTAACAATATAAATTATCAGAAAATTACCACACTAAGGAATACCTTTGGTTTATTATTATTCTGAATAGTTTATATTATACAGATCTTCACAGTAGTTCTTTTTAAAAGTTACGACCAAATTTTCACTTCAGTCTTTCACTAACCGACGACATTTCTACCGGAAGAAAAATCAGCGAATAGTTTGCCATAATTTAATTGATTTTTAATTATTTTTCTGTATTTTATTCAGATCCAAATTCAGTTTTATTTCTTGCATTGGTTTTAAGGTATATGAAAATGTCTGAATAATCCTTGATTGTTAATGCGTTATCTTCGCTAAAACAATTAAGGATGTCAAAATATAGAATTATCTTCCTTACGATAAGTGCCTGTAATCTGGAAAAGCGTCTGCTTTAAGCGGCAATGTCATTATTTGATTTTAAGGTTCACAACCGTTCAGTTTATCTCTGTTTTTTGCCAAAGTACAAAGCATCTAGATCAATTGGTCTATTCGAACATAAAATTATATTTTATATTTATTGTATTATTTATATTTTATTAAGAAATATTTTCTAGTCTCGTTCCCAAATTGATGTATTTTTATAGTGTATCAAAAAACCAAAAACTAATGCAAATATTTGAGCGAAATAAAAATTTATCAAATTATTTTCATAAATATTGCTTTGTATCAATTTACGAATTTGACTATCTTTTCAAAACAGTTGCTTTAAAAGCTGTTTCATTTTATAACATTATTCATACTCATTCTGCGCTTATGCGTTTTGTATTTTGTATATGTTAAACGATCAGTGCCTTTGATTAAGATACAAGAAATTTGCACATGCTAATTTGCGCCAAATTTTACCATGCGACGATAAATATCCGGCAAAATATAAAAAAAGTTGTAAAAATTGGGAATTTGAACAAGAGGCACTACTCAATATTTCACCAGAGACACTAAACCACGCTGTAAATTTTTTAAAATTGCACTTAGGAAGCAGCTGATGTGATCTGAACTGAACTGAATAAAGAGAGCGCAAAGCAGTTTATTTATCAGCATTTTAAGACGAATGCTTATTGGTTTCGGACTTTTTTAAGAGCGTGTTATATTTTTGCAGCCAGAAGCTACTCCCGATATATCATGAACCGTTGAAAATGCAGGAAAAGTGAAAAGTATACACTTTGCTTAAAAACAGTTGTAATTAAAATTCATGCACGAAAGTATTTCAGCGTGTTTATACATTAATGGGAAAACCAAATCAGTCAGATATTAAAATATGTGATCAATAATTTGCGAAAAATTAAAGGTCAACATCTTCAGATTTTTAATAGGGGACCGTTACATCAAATCAAATCTAAATGTATATATTTTGAATAAATTTTAAGACATTTGTGGGATAAATAACCTGAGAGTTGAGTTGAGTACAAAGCGATAGCAGACTGATTTATGTTAGTAGTTCAACCTAGTTCGAAAATGAGCAGCAAAATAATATAATAACACAATAACGAATTCAAAGTGTGAATTAAGAAATACAGTAACGGCTAAAAAAGCAAAGTTGGTGCATATAAATATAAAATAGACAGCAGCAGAATAAACTTTGCAAACAGTGAATTTGAAAAGATATCATCAATTTACATCCCTTGAATATTATGCTATGGCGTACTAAAAAAATTATTAATGATATATCTGATATATGCTAAATGTCCCTAACAAATTGTTTCATTGCCAGATGTTCTTTGGGTTTAACCAAATTCTCCTCCGATATCAATTTCGGGAATTTTTCATCTAACAGCGTGGTAAAATAGAACTCATTAGCGGAAATAGTTAATTTCGAAAATTATTTGATTAAATTGTCGGCGGCAATTTAACGTGTATAACTATCATTATCGTTTTTTTATGTACAACATGTGCCATAAAAAAAGCGGCGTAAATATTACCCCGTTATGTAATCATTTACTTTGTTAGAGTGAATTACTACATTAGATTTGGTTGATTTTGAGACTTGATTGCTTGTAGCATGACGTGATTTCCTCAGTACCTGTAAAGTACCTGTTTTTGCACCTTACCATGGTTTAGTAATTAACGCGGTTCATTGTAATCACATATGTGGGCAATCGGTTCGGAAATTTTGATCGTTCAATGCTACCCAGACACATTGGAAAACCGTGGGGAATTTCTATGAGAGCAAAAGAGTTTGACCTTCTTTGCGCAATTTACCCTATATCTATCTACCTGATACATTTTTAATGGCATTAATTAAGGCTGGGTGCATCTATTTATTTCGCATATTCCTGTGCATAAGGAGACAGTAGACCAATTTTTTATTAACCTCTGGTGTTATCAGCACACTTAAGATAAGTTACTATATAAAGTAGACACAATTCAAGCTTCGTCCAGTGTTAAGGTGGATTTTCCACAAACAACACCGAATATGAAGACTTCGATTTGCCATTTGGCTCTTCTAGTGGTATGTTTAGTTCAATCAGCAAAGGCTGCTTGCGATGTAGCGAGTGTAACAACTGCAAGTGGAACCGCGTATAATCCACCCTCTATGTTGTGTCCGGGAGATTTAATTTTCGAGGATAATTTTGATACTTTTGATGAAAGCAAATGGATGCATGAAGTTACAATGGCCGGTGGTGGAAATGGGGAGTTTGAATATTACCGCAACAGTCGAACGAACAGTTTTGCACAAGATGGTAATTTGCATATTAAACCAACTTATCTGTCGGAAGACTACAGCGAAGACTTCTTGTACTCTGGAACACTAGACATTACTGCTGAGTGCACCAATTCAGATAATAATGGCTGTTTGCGTACGGGAACTTCCACTAACATTCTAAACCCCATTGAAAGTGCAAGAATTCGGACCCTGGGAACATTCTCCTTTAAGTATGGAACAGTGGTAGCCAGAGCCAAACTACCAGGAGGAGATTGGCTTTGGCCGGCCATTTGGTTATTGCCGACTGATTGGAAGTATGGAAGCTGGCCAATATCTGGGGAAATAGATTTGGTGGAAAGTCGTGGAAACAGGGAACTAACAGATGGTTCAGGATTCAACTTTGGCAGCCAACTGGCTTTTAGTACTCTTCATTGGGGACCCTCACCTTCTGAGAACCAATACTCCAGAACACACTGGGAAAGAAGCAACGGCGCTGGATACAACAACGACTTCCATACCTACAAAGTTGTTTGGAACCCGGAAGGTTTTCTCTTCTATATTGATGATGAGTTGTTGGGCACTCTAAATCCTCCAAATGGAGGCTTTTGGGAGCTGGGAGAATTCCAAAATAGTGGCGAAACGAATCCCTGGTCATCTGGATCAAAGATGGCTCCGTTTGACCAACAGTTCCACTTAATAATTAATTTGGCTATTGGAGCAACCAATGGTTATTTCCCTGATGGAACCAATAATCCTGGAGGAAAACCATGGAGCAACGATTCACCCACTGCAATGACTGATTTTTGGCAGGGCAAAACCCAATGGGAACCCACATGGAATCGGAATACAGACGAGTCCCATTTAATTGTTGATTATATTCAAGTTTTTGCAGTTTAAATGAAATATAGATGATTTTGAGCATTTGAGTTTTTGTCATTTATTTTTTTTTCTTTTAATTACTATATTTATAATCACTAGTCATTAGTGATTATAGTCATAAAGAGACCAGTTTTAACTGAAAATCTTGGGATTTTTACTCAAAAGGTCTTGAATTTGGCAGATGAATCTACATGAATAAAAAAAATCATGCTAATGCATAGAAATTAAATAAAATACTTCTCTTAACAATAGTTGAAGCGTCTACCGATTTTTTACAATCCATAAGAAGATTCATAATTTACAGGGTTATTGATTGAACTATGGCCACCCCGTTTTAGCCCTAATTTGAAATTTACAGAAAAATATTTCTGTTTCTCTACTAGATTTTTTTTTCAATTAAAATGCTTCTAATGTATTGGTTCCATTATATGGGCGTAGCTCAAATCTAAGAGTTTATTTCGTCATTAAACTGGGTGAATTTCTATAATGTATAATGTATAAAGTAGCCTTTGATCCTTTGTTCGTTTACTCCAATACTTAATTACCAAAAAAGTGGCAAATCAACGCCGATATTGTTACAAATTATTTACTGAAAAGAACTCTTTATTAAGAACGTCAAGCAATCGAAATCAGTTGTCTTCAAGTGCCTTTTCCTATGATGTCACACTTTATAAAAGCTCTTGAAGCATTTTTAGCTAGATAGCCCACTTCGAATGAGGGTTTTGTTTATATATAAACACACTTTATGGCTAATGATTTACTGTTAGTCAAATAAATCGCCACAGCCAACATGAGATTTCTAGTTGCAACCGTAACATTAGTGTTGCTTTGCAATGTTCAATCACTCAGAGCAGAATGTAGTGCTCTAAGTGAAACTGTCGTAAGTGGATCCTTGAAACCCAGCAATTACCGCGAGTTGTGTCCGGGCGACTTAATTTTCGAAGATCAATTTAATTTCCTTGACTTGGAAAGGTGGCAGCATGAAATTACACTTTCGGGAGGCGGCAATTGGGAGTTTGAGTACTACCTTAACAACAGATCAAACAGTTACACTGAAGATGGTAATTTGCACATCAGACCTACGTTCTTAGTTGATGATTATGGTGAGGATTATATTTATTCTGGAACTTTGGATATCAATGGGGGTACACCCGCTGATGCCTGCACAAATCCATCCTCGTACGGATGCAGTCGAACTGGAACCACTGCCAATGCTTTGAATCCAATCAAAAGTGCCAGAATCAGAACCGCCGAATCATTCTCATTTAAGTACGGCACTGTTATAGTAAGAGCAAAAATGCCAGCTGGCGATTGGTTGTGGCCTGCCGTATGGCTCTTACCTCGTTACAATGCCTATGGAACCTGGCCTTCTTCTGGTGAAATTGATCTTTTGGAAAGTCGCGGAAACAAGAATTATGTCAGTCCAAGTGGAGTGAACGTAGGTTCTCAACAAGTCGGCCATACCCTCCATTGGGCTCCTTCCGTTAATGCAAACCAATGGACCAAAACTCATTTCGAGAAAAATGATCCTGCTGGCTACGACACTGATTTCCATATCTACAAACTGGTCTGGAACTCGAATGGATTTATATTTTACATCGACAATGAAGAGGTGGGTGCCATCAATCCCCCAGAGGGCGGCTTTTGGGAAATGGGCGAATTTGCAAGCACCGGAGTGGAAAACCCCTGGGTAGCTGGAACCAAAATGGCCCCATTTGACCAACAGTTTTACCTGATTATTAACTTGGCTATTGGTGGTGTCAACTATTTTTCGGATGAAAATACGAACGTTGGAGGCAAGCCTTGGTCTAACGAATCACCCACAGCTTCAAGCGACTTTTGGGGTGCAAGAAGCCAATGGGAATCCACATGGAACAGAGAAACCGACAGTTCACATTTGATCGTCGACTATGTTCAAGTTTACGCTGCATAGGTTAACTGGTTTTTTTATTTATTGTAATATAATATTTAACTGATTTTATTTGTTTTAATGGTTGTTTTCTTATTCTAATTGAGCGTGTGGGAATACAAACAGTTTGAGGAACATTTCATACCATTGTATTTCTTCTTGATTGGTCAACATTGAGAACCTGTAAAAATGTTGGTCTTTACTGTACGAGAGTACAGTTCTGGTGGAAAAATATTCGATTTACTTCAGTGTAATCGAGTTTAAATTGAACTCAAATTGGTTTTATCAGAAAACATTATTATAATCCGCAGATAACAGCATTTTAAGTCTTTTTGCTGGATATTTGATTGCAGTTTTGGTCTCCTCATTTCGTTTTTTTTAAATATATTGTTGAAAAAATAGATTTAAAAAAAAATTCGGAAAAGCTCAGGTATTGAGTGATATAAATTTGAGTCTCCCAGAAACGGTCAACTTCAGCGGGTTTTGCCAATGTTTTTACTGCACAAAAGTAGAAACTTTCTATTTACATCGTGTAAACAGTTGTAATGTTTATTACTACATCTTCTTTTCAAACTGTAATATAAAATTGGACTCACGTTTTACTTGCCTAAATGTTTTGTTTGTCTGTATTATTTGAGTGCGGACAAGCTGAACTGCTGGGAAAAAAACATGGAACAATTGCATTTCTACCTCATTTTTAAATCACGATATCTTAAAACTCTGTTCGGATTTGATAGGAATTTGCAGATTTCGTGTCGTTATCAATTTCCAATAATATACAGGACTTTTCAAAATGTTCTCTGTAGTTTCCAGTCGACAAAGCGATTTTAATTTTCTAATATCTTTAAAGCGGTTTTATTTTCTTAATGTTATTGTTTCAACGCTTTGTTATTACACCATTTGAACTACATTTACGACAGTAGTTATCTCCAAAGCGAATTTATTTAAGCAAAGTTTATTTGGCGAAATATTTCACACAAACTTTTTGTTGTTTATTTTTTCGATTTTTTATTTTTTGTTGCTTTCACAATCCTTTACCCTTAAAGCTGTTATTTTAACCATAGGCCGGCCCTTTGTGCGTTTACGTGTATTGTTTGAAAATAGCATGTATTGCGCGCCCTGTATATGTAGCATTTACTAAGTGTTTTTCATCATTTCAATTACAAGTACACTTATATAAAAGTAATAAAACTTAAAGGAATGATAAGCGTAATTGCATTTTTACAATTATATATAATTAAAGTGGTTGTTTGAGTGTTATTTAAAAACGTCCAAAGTAACTATTGACGTTTGTTTTTTAATTATTTTAAAGAATTTTCGATTAGGAAAGAAATACGTTGTTTTTTATTAAATAATCTGAGTGATCTAATAAGGTGAAAATTTATACTAATGGATATTTCGTTTTTAATACGCTACTTGTCAATTAATCTCACTTTAGGGTTTCATTTAGTAGATATTGTGTTTAGCTCTTTTTTTAATGTTTTTATGTAATTTATGATTTTAGGAAATCAGGCTGCAATTGTGTGTCTTATTTTTTGTACGTTGCATTTTTGCAAAAGTTATAATAAATCGTTAAACCGTTGTTTGGCTTAATACAGTCGAATCCTGGCCATATCAGACTCGTTTAGGAAATGCGTTTTGATTGTTTTCGGCATTCGGGGCTTATCTAATTGAATAATTTAAATATTTAACTGATATTCTGTTTAAAACTCCAGTTTAAGTATCATTGACACATCAAAATCATCAGCGTAGAGTAAACACACTGTTTACTTATTGTGAAATATTGAAACAGTCGTGCTGAAAAATGCTTTGAAATGTTCCATTAATTCCCACCAGATTACGTTAATACTTAGAAAGTTACAACAAAACACGAAAAGAAAATTCATATTGATATAAACAATGGTCACGTAGGTTCTGTTAAACCATCAAATCCCGAATAACTTATTGAGACCCACTTTTCGTATTCAGTGTCTCCTTAAGTAAGTTTTCCGTTTTTTGAAATCTATATTTTGGTTAAATATGCGTATTAGACGGTTGAAAATCATTGTTGAGCGGTAAAAAATTTACTAGGAGTTTGCCTTTTAAAAAAGACCAGTAACTTTTAAAAATTGTTTTTGTTTGTCTGAGCTTTAAAAAATTGTCTAGTTAACTATTTTCAACACAACATTGTACTAAATTAGTCTTGATTTTTTGACTGAATGTGCCAGAAACAATTTTTTAGCATAAAAAACACAGTGTTTTGTCTCTTAAGGTGACGCCAAGGTTGAAAATAATTTCTGAAATCTGATTGTAGTACCAGTTTTACCGAAATTAATATGTTTTATACTAATTCCTAACTTTTAAAAAGGTAGAAGCAAAATGTAAAAATTTAAGGAACAGTTAAAGTTTAAAATATGGTTTTGTTTAAATGATAATCAACATTGTTTCACTTTTTAAGAATTATAATTAAAATACATTTTACCACCTCATATCTTAGAATATCTCTTTAATATTGCCTCGTTTTCTTCGTTCATCTTTTATAAGAAGAGATACAATGGAAACCACGACTTGATTTGGCCGAATTAAAATCACTTTTTGAGGCGTTGAGACCTCAAAAGTTTAAAAATTACAGCTGCTGCTTGAATAATTAGTAAATTATTAATTAATAATTTACTAATTATTAATATAATAATTAATAAAAATATTTGTTTCAGGTGATTGGGTTAGATGAAGATGTGATTCAGAAGGCATACCAAATGAATGGAGCTTTTCTTATCAAAGCCAGCGAGATGCAGGAAATGATCAACCTTTCCATATCCAACTTTAAGGCCTTCTTCAGATGGTTGTATTCTTCCGTCCTGGGTCTGTTGGGCGAACCGATTCCTGATGATTTCCGTAGAAGTACCCAAAGAGGTCTCAGAGCGATCTCAATCTTTATTCAAAACTTTGATTGTTACGGATATGAGACAGATCCAACTGTCAAGGATAGATTTATGATGGAAAGAGTTGGGCAATATTTGATAGACCGAGATCTGAAAATCGAACCGGAAATGGATGAAAATGATTGGACTAAACTTTTAGCAGAGAATCAGTGTTTAAGAGAACATCCGAGTATTCTGCCACACCATGCGGAAAAATCGTTAGTTCAAATGGCTAGCATGTTAAAAAGTAGTATTGACGCGGTTTTCGAGACACCATTGTCTGCTTTGGGGGATTCGATAATTCCGATGTTTCAATATCACTGTTTCAACTTTGGATCACCCGATATTCTTATGTCGTCAATTAATGTTGCTAAAGATCTGATATTATTCTCATTTATGCAACCGTCCAAGAACGTACATTTACTACAAGTCCACTTTAATGAGGCAAACGAATTCGAAGGAAGATCTGGTTCTTTTTATTTCAATCAGCAATCGCTTCCCAGCTTAAACGTTCTTGATCTTCAATTTTATTCCAAAGATATTTTATCTCTGCTGCTTCAGGAATGTGATGAGCCTCGAAGATCCTGTATTTTCCAGTTGTCGATTCCACTCGCCATAGAGCATATCACTCCATTTGAATTACTTTCCGAAGTCCGGAAGGACTACGGGGAAAGCGTCAATGCATGGGACTTCAGCCCAAGACACTGCAAGATGATCGATATGCAGGCGTCGATTTTTGCAGTGTCGGCACGAAGGCTTTGCCTACTGTTGTCTCAAGATCAAAGGAATGTACAACTATTCGAATTGGAATGCGATGATGAAGACACACAAGAGGATACAGACATGTCTGTAGTCCATTCAGATGATCTTGATTTGTCCTAAATCGTCCAACAAGGCATCAATGAAATAGATCTCCTTCTGCAGTCTCAGTGTGTATGTTCAAACGATGTTGCTGAGCACAGAGGAGATTCTACCATTCACTTATCTCAGGTATCTACTATATGTTAGTTTAATAAGATTTTGAATTGTATGATATGTGCCAAGTTATCTATGTATTGTTTGAATTTTTTAAATTCTTCTTTTTGTCAGTCTCATTTTCTTATATTTATATTAAATAATCGTATAATTTTGTGGTGACTGCACCACTTATTTCTAATATATGTATTTATATAAAACGATGGTCTGAGAGATATCATTTTGTCTTGAAAATCATTCCTGCCGAATTTTCCTTCCGCATATATTTATTACACAGGGTAACAATGGGAAATCCGGCTAGAAACTGAAGAACTTGTGTGGTGACATTCGCCCAAACATGCCTTATTTGAAAGACGGTTTTGGAATTAGGGCTGAAAGTAATTTGTTTTGCATTTTTCTCATAATTCTGGAAAATCTACCTAAGAAACGTGAACATCAACACTATTTGAGGCCTGAAATAGGCTTAATGATATTAGCAGAGATTAGTTGTCTACTAATCTCTGATATTAGCTACTTCACTTCTTCGTCGAGTTTTCTTGTACCTGATCTGGTCTCTTAGACTTATTCTAAACATTATATATGTATCGAATATTGCTTTAGGTTTATTGGCGTGCTTTTATTGTTTGAAATATAGTTCAACATGCCATTGATTTGCAATCTTTTTTATCAACTGTTTGAAATTGCTCTTAATTTAAATAAACAATTGTTTTAAATTTTCGTAATTTTGTCAAAATTGTTTACAAAATAATTTTACTTGTATTTAATGTATCTAACCCGCAACTTGTATCTAATGTAACTAATTATTCAGTAGGAAGATAATTTGGTCTAGAAATTTACATGTTAATGAAACTTTTTTGGTGTTTTAGTACGTGTAATTTGGTGCGAAGAAACAAACCAACAAATAACTTCAAAACAACATATATTAATTATTTTATATAATGCAAAATAAATTATAGATCGTGCATAGTGCGGTTACAGGGTTACACAACTACACTTTGTCGGTTTATAGCGCAAAACTAAACTTCATTATTATAACAAATCAAACGACGTTTTCAAAATATCAATAATTGTTTGCATATTTGTATGTGTTCTTCTGAAAGATCTAGTTTCTCAGGACCAAAATTTCGTAAGAGTCATGTCCAATCTCCCTTCCATCGAATGGAATGTAGCAGACTCCATGACTTGGATGAACCTGCAAAATTCCAAAGAAAAACGTAAGTACAATTAATCTAAAAAAAGACAAATATGCATAAGACACTTTGAGAACGCAACAAACGAATCGGCAGCAGAAATGAAACAAACCGAAAACAAGCTTTGCAATGTATTAAGAATTAATAATATAACAAGTTTAAAGAAAAAAATTAATGTGTTTGCTCCATTTGTTCTCAAACCCTTCTATGCCGTTTTAGGATTTAAAAAACATTAGTTGAAGTCATAAAAAATTATTATTATAAAATATCTCTTCTTTTCTCAGGAAAACAGGTCTAACTAGACCTTTGAAATAATATTGAACCGACGGAAAATGGAAATTAATCTCAGTTTAGTGAATTTGACAAACGAAATTGCATATTAATTTTCTTTTCAAAAAGAGTCATTGATTGATTGTTGATTAAAATTTTTACTGCTGCGATGGTGAAGAAGCAGATGATTAGTGACTTAACTAATAATTAATCAAAGAAATGACGCCGATTTTGTGTGTCCAAAAACAATTAGGACATCAAAAAGTGTCTGCTGAAACCCACACCAACACTGACGAAATTTTGTTTTTATTTGCAGACGCTCTGTACATGGAGTTGGTAGCTAAATTAAAAACATATTTTTCGGAAGAAAAATATGGCTTTGCTTTTTTTTTTAAGTACCTTTCCAACAGTAAGAGCACCGTCATGGTGCACTCTTCCAATATAGAGGGTTTCCCCGTCTGAGGTTCGGCCTCCTTCGACTGCACCTGGCGGAACCTGCCCTCCTGATGTTGGTTCCCAGTCAAATCTTTGCTCACATAACATCTGAAATGCATATATCAAAAGTCAGATGCTTTAAAATAATTTATTTATTGCTAAACCAATGAATTAATTTATCCGATACGGCGCTGCGTTTATTTAAAGATTATTTATTTTATTATATTTTCTAATCCACCTCGAAGGTTCAGGAACTGTGTCGAATTCAAACAGTCAACAATTTTGATCTCACAATGGCTTTGATCCATGGATGATTAATTCGTTATCTATATTATTAGCTAACGAGGCACCGTCGTTAATAATTACCTTTAATTACCACGTATGTATAGGCGAAGGTTTGTTTTACATTGACTCACACTGATAAAAATGCATTATTGGTGTAATTTTCGTTATTTTGCGACATGGAAAAGTTGAAAACTGTACGGAATTTTTTTATTCACTTAAAAATTGAAATTCGATTTCATTTAAAATTGGCAAACTCTAAATTTATGGAGACTTGTTTCATACAAACCAACTGAAACTACTGAATATTCGTCAATTATTTGGCTGTTTGATTTTGCTAAAATACTTTTATTTTTAAAACTAGATATAGTTTTAGCACTTAAAACCATAGGGCTAGTAGATGTAGATTCGTTTACTTCTTATATGTTCTTCAGGTTCAATTCGACGCTCTTTTTGCTTATGAAAAAGTGAAAATTCGAATAAAATCTACTCTCTTTATAAATAGATCTAGCAATTTACATACTTCTTGACCATGATCGCTCAGATTTTTAGTTCATAAATAAGAATAATGTTGTAGACTTGTTTTTCTTATGAATTTTGTCTATTTGCTATTAAGTAAAAGCTTTAAATTTTTAAATAGTTACAAACTTATGAAGATGTGTTATTTTATCATCGTAATTAAATAGTGAATTAACTTTTTGACTACACTAACAAAGTGGTTTTTTGACGAAATGAAGAACTTTAACGGACGGAAATGCGATTACGTTAGGTTACAATTAGGCAACTTTTACTCATTTACCTCTTTAAGAGTTAGAATGGTAAGTATCTCCCATTTTTACCTGATAACGATCTTTTGGATGTTCAGCGCCTCCATAAGCTACATAAGCGACATTCTTTTCCGGAATAACTTTAGCAGGTATCCAATCGCCCTCATGGTACGCCCTTCCGACGAATATTTGCGTTCCATCAACATCATGCCCTGCATGAAGGGCTGTAGTCGGAACAGCGCCCCTAGCAAAGGTGTCAACCCAATAATAAGCTGAAAAACAACACATTGCAACTGTTAAATAATGAAGATTTTTTTTTATTATGTACTTAGGTTGAGAATTATTTAGCAGAACACATTTACACAGTGTTTACCTAATCTAGATAAAAATAACTATTTTTTAAGTGTAGTTTCATAGATTCGATCCGAAAGTTTTAAGTTCTTTAATTTTAAACGTTTTTACCATAAATGGTAGTGCTTTTTATGTATTTTTTTGTCCATTTCTCTCAAATTTTCCTCTTACTTTAATTGAAATGAAATCAGACAATCCGCTGCCTCTATTGTATTTCTATTTTATGAAGCCGTTCATCTAAATTTTATAAAGTTACTGGGCCGTTTGTGTCCGTTATAGTTCATTTTTTCATCAAGTTTTTATTAGGAAAATTCCCGTTTTGATGTTGTATCCAAAAAATATACTTTAAACGTTTTCTTGCGATTCTTACACAGAGGTGTTTTCAATTTTTTAAATTTTGCTTGAAACTTTTATAAGGCTAAATTTTTCTGTTGTGCTTTTATTAGGAAAATTCCCATTTTGATGATCTATCCAGAATGTAAATACAACAAAAATATTTTTAACAGTTATTTTTTCGTTTTTTTAAACTGAGTCGTTTCATATAATTATAATTATAAGATCAATATGTTTATAATTATAATTTTGCCTTAGCTTTTTAAACGTTAATATTTTTCGCTCAAACCTAATAAGGAAAATTTGGTATATATTCTAACTGGAAAACTATTACGATTGAACCGATATTTTAAACCGGGTTTTCAATGTGTTTTTTTAACTTCCATGAACACTTCAACAACGTTTTTTGGTCCTAACACTTTAAACCTTAGCGAAAAAAACAGTACTTCTCATTACAAATATCTGTGCTTTTTTACCGTTTATTAGATAGTTTAAAAGTACTGATTTTGATTATTTTACACAAGACTTACGTTTAGCACCCGATCCAAGCTTTGGATGGTTAGCAGACATTACAGGCTTGGGTCGATATGAATGCCCAGGAAATGTTGATGGTGAAGATGTAGAGTTTGGACCGTGAAAAACAGGGGCATTTGGAGGAAATGAAGGTGCAGAAGGAGGAATGCTTACGCCCCCAGGATAAGGATTACTGAATCCAGGTGGTGGAGGCCAGCAAATGTTCGGGCGATTTACGCATCCAGGACATTGTGGGCCAGTATGCGGGGAGTTCTTGGAACAACCACACTGTCTGGGTCTCCATGAAGGTGCGTGAGGATACTGGTTGCCATTATTTACGTTACAGGGTCGGTCTGGAAAGGAATAATGGTCAGCGTGATTAGATAGTTTGGGTTTTGTGAAGGGGTGATCTGAATGCAAGGTGGTTGCTTGAAGTGGCTGTAGTTTGCTGGTTGAATCATCATTATTATGGAATATGGAAAAAGCATCTGTTGATTTCATTTCATCAACGGATTGTCGGAATTTCTAGAAGCTACGTGATCAAACGTTAGCAACTAGAGTGAGTCATAAGTACGCAATACTCAAAATATCTTGAAAGCGGAATTTTTATGAGCTGTTTAGGGGCGTGTATCTGAAACTGTGCCCGATTTAAAGGCCAGGTTCGCATTGTTGTAGAGTTTGCTGGTTTGCAATAATTTTTATAAATATAACATCCTCATATAGCACCCTAAAATAGGGCCATAAGATGAACATTTCTTAGTTTAGAACAACATTTTTTGGTGAAGAACGTTTTTCATTGAATTATCGAGTTTGTAGTAATCCTATATAAAAAGGGGTCATTTTGAAACGAAGTTCTGTGCTTTCAGTGGTTCTAGAGGAGCGTTTTATATGAAAATAGTGAACAACTTGCACTCACATTTTCCTGCCAATTAAGGCTAATTTGGGCCATCGAAGAAAAACCATCGAAGGAGATGCCAAAGTTCCCACACTTATCAACTTAAAATATTGCAAAATCTATAGAAAAATGGGCGAATGAAAAACTTCCCAAAGAATAAAAATTGATTATGAAGAAATGGTTGCATGGAATGAAGGCAAATTGGTAGCATATGGAAGATCAAGCTTTCTTTAGTGTGTGTTGAAAGCGCCATTTCAATACCTGGCCTAGTTATCAAGAAATCAGGGTTTAGAAACGAGATGTTTCAAATGCGACTATAAGCGAAAAACTTTCCAGTTTCAAAATTTATTAATAAAAAACTGTTCCATAGAATTGTACCACATTTGTGGCAGTTGCAAACTGAAGCTTTCTTTAGAGTTCCTTTTTTAAGGGTAAAAAAAATTCCTGACGTCTAAATGGATTCCCGAAAAACTCAGCATTTTTGGAAAAGCGACTTGTTTTTGTGATTTTCTGCGAGTAAATTAATTATTGCTTTTCCTGGCGGAATAAACATGTTTGTTTGTCATCTGCGGTTACTAAAAGACTTTCTTTAGTAGGCATAGTTAGTAGGGAATCTAACTCAAAATTGTTTCTTCAAAAAAACTATCCATAAGTGCTGGTAATTTTCCTTAATAATAATCTTTTGTCTTTTAAGGCGCAAAAACAGTTTTTACTGACGAAAACTTGTCTGGCTTGCATAAAACCATAAAAGATATTAAAACAATTCCCCATGGACTGAATTAATGTGATTATTCAAAGATTCGTCTATCTTATCTTTGAACACAATAAGCACCCACAAACATATGGCTCTAATTTCTACTGCATTTATTAACCAAATATTCAATGTTCAGAGAAATGATTTATCAACGCATTGGAAACGTTTTAAAAGCAATAAATGTTAAATTATATTTCAAAGTGGAGTGAAGTAATTAAAAAAAATTCTTTTGTCTGTGACTGACTTTGAAATCAACCTTTTTTTAAAACCGCAAAACCCAAGCGAAAATTCCACATTAATTTGCGTTCTGGAAATCTATAACTAAACCACTATTACTAATTCAAAATTAATTGCTTCTTTTTCTTCGCGTAATAAGTGTATTATTGTACTTATTTTTTCTCAGAAAAATATATAATTCCGTAAAATAAATAATACTGTTTTGAGATTAAATGCAATTTGACGCTGCAATTATCACAAATAAGGATTAAAATTAAACTCAGATTAAAAAATTATTTATGCCTGGGCGTTATCATGTGCTTACCTTATTAAATGTTAATAATAAAATACCTTAGGAAAAGTAGGAAAAATTATATAAAGTAAATGAGGTCTGAAAGTTTAAAATTTATAGAATAAGATAAGAAAGCTTTTATTATTTTATTGTGTATTTCTATCACAAGAAGCATGGCACTTGAATGTTTCTCACTGATTAAAAAAATGTTCCAAAGTTTTAAGAAAAAAAATTCCTCACACCCCAAACATTTATTAGACAGCTCAGCTCGTTTTTTCTACCTAGTTGTTGTGTTTAAAAATTAATAATCTGTCTACTAACTACTTTATTTAACCCTTTTTTTCCAAATTGGGAAATTTTCTTGTCAATGAGTGAAAATCTCAAATTGTGAGAAAATTGATTCAATTTATTTGATAATTAATCGAAATATTGGACGGGTTGTTGCAAAAAATTATCGACCAAATTTTCAGTACATTGTTTTAACTTTTTAGGCTCGTCTGCCTAATTGTTTGATTGATGTACTTTAGTTTTGGTTCTTAATCCATTATGGCAACTAACAATAGGTAATTCTATTGTAGAATTAAGATATTCCAAATCTTAAGCTCTGCCTCTTGACTATTAAACGCTATTGCTTCCAGGATTACTTAACATGAAATCAATTCGCGGAAATTTTGAGAATTTGTTCTTTGGACTAAATAAATCACTCAAACGAAAGCAGTGGCTGCTAAAACTCGACAATTTGTAGGCAGACATTACAGAGGAATCGGGATTAAAACACTCACAAACACAGAGTTAGATATTTGCGACTTACCAGCCATTACTTCAATAGCAATACGACTTTACCACGAATATTGTACTAACTGATAAACACTTCTTTGTTATATTTATAGCAGTTTAATCTTATCTCTACATCAGTAATGCCAAGCATGAGACATTTTTATCAGGGCTTACTCTATAATTTATGGCATTCCATCCACATTAACATTTTAAAATGGGTGGTTTATAGACGCGTCTCAACAGCGTTGCTTCAAAAACGTGTATGGTAGACTTCATCTGAATTCTTTCAGTGATTTTTGAAAAATTATCGACCTTCATTGTTTATCAGTCCTGTATTAATATACCCTCAGCTATTGGTTGTAGTCACAGTCATAAATTACTAGTAGGTATGTTTTAATACTTCTGAGAAAAGATGATAATTTTGAAAAACATTTACTGTTTTTAGTCCATTAATCTGCGATGAAGGCTTTAAATAATTCGAAAATGTATTTTTAGTTAAAAAAAACTGTCTGGAAAATATAATAAACTTGATAACAGAGAAGCGTCGACAAAACTAAAGAAAATAATTGCCTGTGGAAGTTTTCATCTTAAAATTGCGTGAAAGACGTCCAGAAAAATAACTCCAAAATCGATTCGTTAATGAGTTACAGGGTGTAAAAGTTCCAAGAATTTTTTGTTATTTTCTTCATACTGTCTAGAGATGTGTGCCGCATTAACCGTGTCCTAAAAATATTGTTGTAAATCTACAGTTGCAGTCTGTTAATCTGTTGGATTTTTAAAGGTCCGAATGTCCCAAAATTAGGTATCCAAAATCTTGGCCATATAACTTCGGACACTGTTAAATTTTCCAAGCTAAAAAATTGTTCAACAGATAGAGTTATGACGATCGATCTTATAATTAATATTTTTGAATTTGGATTCAGATTATTTTGTTGTAGATCTTCTATTAGCAAAATAACTTTTGTTTTATATGCGATGGCCTAAAATTGGAACATAGAATTAGCATTACGGTAGTAAAAATACATCCAGATCAGAAACCAGAAGATGGTAAGGAAATAACAACAAAACAGCAATAACTACATAAACATAGGACAAAGTGAATGCAGTTATATACTAGACAAACCCAGCTAGACATAATCGAAAATAACAAAAGGCAAACAAAATAAAAATAGATGACGAAGGACATAAGAATACAATGCAAAAACAAAGATACCACAACAAAACACAAACAATTAGAAATAAAATGCAAGCGGCAGTAGAAGCCGGGAAGCTGTAGAGAGAGTGAAGTGCTAGAACGGAAATATTTCGGCCGGTTTTAACTTACATCAAAACATTAAAGAGGTAGAAGGTATCACATCCCAACGGGAATAAAATATCATAATAGATAGGAGGTGAAGATAAGCAAGACGCAATAATCACTGAAGATGGAAAAATCTGGAAAGGCAGTATGATCGGACGGACTGTATTGTGAGATACTGAAACTGTTAGATGAACATGCAATTTGTAGTCATCCTACACTTATTTAATCGAGTTTACCTAACACATCCACTAATTTTTATTAAGAGAAACTGTCTAGCTCCTCGTAATTGATGCTCAAAGTTTTTCAAAAAACATATGGTTTTTTTAATAGGCGCTGGCAGAATCATACAATGGATTTTAATGAAACTCGCTGTGAATTTGTTCCTATGTAAGACTAATGTTATGAAGAAGCAACCGAGTTTGTCTGCTTTGGACAAGTAATGAATTCATGAGTGTCTTGGTACAAAAACTACCAGAACTTTTTATTTGCTTTGCTGGAATGGACCCATTTTTTTTGAGTTGATGCACTAGTACTTTTGAATTTTTTGTGCTTCTTGTAAAACTTTGAAGCGTTCGTAATTTTCGCGCAAAAATATTTCTGTTTTCTCCCTATTACTTACCTAAAATACGTCTAATGCGAGCGTGAATAATATGGAGAAGTGATTTACACATGTGGAAGGTGAGGCTGATTAAACAATAATTGCCACAATTTTTTATTGGTGTTTTTAAATAGAGCAATAAAAGTTAACGATAATCATTCAGTTGACAAATTAAAAGAAGTTAAATTGGGAATTTATTTAGTGATTTAATAAAACTGCGTTTTCGAGCAGCTACGGTATAAATAGTAAATTTGATAAGCATTAAGGTTTCAGTACAAGAATCTCGTATTGTTTGTATGCAATCTCCTTTCCACCAAACGCAATGTAGCATGTTTTGTGGCTTGGATGTACCTGCAAAAAGTTCACAATATTAATATTAATTGCATACTTTTCTCGATAATAAAAGACGCTTTGCTTACTTTTCCCACTGTTTGGGATCCCTGATGGTGGACCCGTCCAATGAACAAATTTTCTCCACTCGCAGTCTTTCCTCCTACCACTGAATGTGCAGGAACATGTCCATCTCGTGCTGGAATCCATTCAAACCGCTGTTCACAAAGAACCTATAGAAAATGTTTTTTTTTTAACAGTCAAGAAAAGCTATTTAGCAATGAAAACAAGAACACCCAAGTTGCCAAAGTTACCAGTCCTCAAAACTGTTTTTTGTTTTTTGAAAAAAGTTTTTTCAGATTCAAGAATATCGCCTGCCGACGTTTCGCCAGCTTTAGAAGCTGAAATCATCACATGTAGTTGATGGTTGAATGGCCAGGAAGATAAAAATATTTGAAACCACTCTACACTAATGAGAACATAATTGGTATTCTAGAGTTGAACTTGAAGTCAGAATTAGAAAGTACAACTTGAAAGAATAATTGCAATATTAATTAATTAATTCAGCATTGAATCGGTATAAAAAAATAATATCTTATAAGAAAACTCACATACCCGGAAGTGACTTTATCAAGCAGTGAAAGTAATATCGCAGAAGTAAATACGAAAAAAAGAATGTAAAAGAAAAAACAAGGGAACTGATAAGCGCTGAAATAACAGAAACGATAATAAAATGTGAAAAGCAAGAGTTATGTGGTTCATAAAAACGGAAAATAATGAACTAAATCTTTGAACTAAATGAGGAAAAAAAAAACAGAACATTAGACTCTTTTACATATTTGCAGATTTCCGATTGGCTTGAAGAAAATAAATGTTGGTGGGCAATTATAAAATATGTGAATAAGGCAAGTTCAGGATGAAGAAGAAGTACCTAGAATGCAAAATGAGGACCTGCATGTATAATTTGACTGCCCATTTTTTCCGGTTCGTATCTTCAAGGCATACTGTATTAATAAAAAAAAATATTTTCATATGTTTTGAATATTTATACATTGATAACAAAAACCTTCCATATTTAACATGTTTTTTTCCCAAAATGTGTTTTATTTCTACTCGCAATTTTCACAGGGCGTATTAAATAAAGTAGTTACCATACTTAACTATGATTCTTCAGTTTTTTCAGTTTTCTTAAGGATTGTATAAAGAGGAAACAAAAATTTGAAACACACGAAAAAAACAAGCAGATAAAAGTGAATATTAGGTGTTTTATGTCCCTCGTTATGGATTATTTTGTAATTAACTTTTCGTGTAAAATGTGCAGTTGCTGCATTTATTTGTATAATATTTTGAAAGTTTTGAAGTTGGCTTCAAATATGTTAATTAATACGGATTAACAGTTTAAAAAAAATAACAGTAATCCGTTGAATTCTACCTGAAAAAGCGGATTTCTAACTGGTTATAATTACCAGTTTCGAGTGCGAAGGAATAAAGGTTATTAATTAATAATTATTCAGCCTATTGAACCGTCTTGAAGGTAAAGGCTATTTAATTGATGATCTTTGCGGATTTGCTTTTAACGCCAGATTGGAAATATTGCTGATTTACCTACTTTTTTGTCTTATGTTCTAATCAAACGTATTGTATACTTAATGATAGTCACAACCAGGCGATGAGCTTTTTATATTAAGAAATCCAACTTAAAAAATGTAAGGACATTACCTATATGTGAAATACTGTATGATGATACAACAATATAATCCACGTAATCGTTTAAAACAATATAATCCATCGTAATCCAAGTAAATGAGCTTTTAATCGGCAATTTGCAACGTTATCTCCAAATTGGTATTCTTTCAGAAGATTGAAAAATATCAAAAAAAAATGTTATAAAAACCTTAAATTTGTCGACAGAAATTTCTTTGCCCGCGTAAGAAACGTAAGCTACATGTTTCGAAGGCATCACTTTGGCTGGAAGCCAGTCTCCATTATAAAAACCTTGTCCTACATAAATGGGAGCACCATCAATATCCGTTCCAGCAGGTAAAGCAGTGGAAGGAAAGGAAGCTCCTCGAGCAGTAATAGTTGCCCAATGATACGCTAACAAATACAATTTATTAATAAAAAATAAACATAGAAAGTATTGTAAGCGTTGTATTGATTGCATACATTTATTCTATTTAGATTCTATGTTTTTGAATACAATGCATCCGATATTTTATTGGCCAAAGAACAATGTTCTTTTAATGTTTGCGTTAACAGTGCATTGCAAAATTAAGGAAATTATAAAGTATTAAAAATATTAGTCAGTAATCTATAAAATTTGCAAAAATGATCCATTTGGCTGCAATTGTGGCTCTTTACTTTGAATTTCCATTAATGAAGATATAAAAAATTTGAAAACCAACTTCAATTTTAGCTCTGTAATTTTTTTATATCAGTTTAAAATTTACTACGACAGTAAAACATCAATGTTTAAGCCAAAAAATTATGGTACTTACGTGCCATGTTTTTGTGCAGAAACGATTGTCGCGACTAGCTATAAATTGCTTCGACAGTAATAAACCGTTATAAAATTTCCTGGAAATATTTGTTGGATTATAAGGCCATATTGATTATGTATATTATCTATTAGTATGTATTATCAGATAAGGCAAACCAATTTACCATTTCAATTATTTAATATTTTCACCCATTATTTATAAAAAATTATTATTCGATAAGTATTAAAAAGCGACTTAAAAAATAAAGAACATACAGATATATTTATTTGCTTAAATAGGTCTATTTGCTAGCGCGAGAACCGATCGAAAAAAAATAAGAATTGGGACAATTATTTATAAACCGTACAATTGTTTGGGTCGTATAACTATAATTTAAAAAATTAAGTGTAGTAATTTAATGAAGTGAAAAGTATCGCAAATTATACTAAATAAATCTAAAATGTTTAGAATAATACCCATAAATCAAGTATAACTGTTTATTTTCAGTAAAAAAAGTCAAAGTACAAGTAAAGAACGCATTAAATCTAAGGCCTCAACACCAGAACTTCGTAGTCTTTGTGTCCTACCTCTTTGCCATCGAAAGGAATGTAGCAAGTTTTGTGACTTGGATGAATCTGGAAAAATTAAACGTTTTACCAAATTTTATTTAGTTCCACTATTGAGCCTTTAAAGTTCACAAAAGCACAATGTGAAATTAAACTGCTAATTCTTACGTCGGAACATTTATAAAAAATGGACAAGATTGGGAGTATGGTATGATTGATCTTCAGATCCCTTCAATCATGATCTTTGATAATTTCGTCAAAGGTTTCGTGATTTTTTCGATTCTTTTTTTGCATATGTATGTGGCCTGTATATTATGCATAAATGACCTGATCTGTTTTTTTTTAATATTTGCTATTCCGTGCTATTTACAGCTATAATACAGGGTTCGTGAGGTTCCTCAGAACCATACGAAACATGTTTGCCTCGGGTGTCTGCATTTTAAATGTAAAATAAACTCTGTAAAATGTTTAGCAACTTATCTATTATTTATTAATGTATTTTTTTAAAATTTAGTTCAAACTTACTTTGCCAACAGTGTGAGATCCTCGATGATGAACTCTGCCAATGTATAAGGTTTCACCATCAGAGGTTTTTCCTCCTTCTACAGCGTAACTGGGAATTTGCCCTCCATGTGCCGGTTGCCAATCGAAACGTTGCTCGCATAAAACCTGTAAAATAAAAATTACCATTACCTAAGCTCGCATGTAAAGTTTTACATATAGTTTTGTAAAAGCAGAACTATTTTTTACTAGTAACGCGTTTGTAGATTTGTTGCATTTTTATGTCGTGTGTGTTTATTATTACTTCTTCCGATTAATTAGTCGTCTTTTTCGCCTCTAATTTTTTCGAAGTTCTTCATCCGAGCAATTTGCTACTTACTTGGAACTGTTGAACACCAATCTCCTTTCCATTAAATGGAACGTAGGCAATATGCTTTGAAGGAATCACCTTAGCTGGAATCCAATCTCCGCCATGGAAAGCTCTGCCCACGAAAATGGGGGCACCATCAATATCTTGTCCACCCTGAATGGCAGTGGAAGGTACTGCTCCTCTTCGAGCTTGAGTGTCGACCCAGTAATAAGCTGAAACAACAATAATCACAGTTAATATTAATTTATTGAAACAAGTGATTTTAGTCAATATGACGAAAACTTTTTAGGGATTATAATGAATCTGCAGTGAAATGCAGTTGATGAAAATTAAAACGAATCGAAAAATGGTGCTGATAATGAGAGTGAGGAAAAAAGAAGATGTAAACATGAATCGTTTCTTGAAGAAATGGAAAAGCAATTGGTCTGATAGTAATTAGTCAACTAAATTAAATTCGAATTTAATTTGAAATATATAAACAAGATAAAAAAAATTATATAAATCTATAATACTTAAAAAAAATTCACAGTATGTCTAGTGAAGTAGACAAAAGGTTAAGAGTTTCAGGATCGGTTATTTGGGAAATATTTCTTATTTTTCAATAATCTTTTTAGTTTAAACCATTACTCCCTCTGTCTGAGAACAAAAGATTATCACAACATATTTATACTTAGTTATACCTATGCATATAAAAATCCTGCATAAATATTGAAAAACCTAATGTTACTTAATCCGCTTAGATATCTAGATATACATAGATAAAAACAGAAATCTTACCGGCCATATTTGTATTTGTCACTAAATCACGGTCTATATTTTACTGACTGTTCTAATAAATTTCCTGTACACTTTATATGAAAAGTTATATTATCTTATCTATTCAAACAAATCAGTCAGCCAAATCTTGTATGTTTCTATTGTTTGCCTAACTAATCCCTGTGTAGTTCGATAATTTAATGGAAAGTACATTTCTGATAATAATTATGTCCTTACAAATTGGGAAATTGAGTCATTTTTATTTACTTGATGACCACTTCAATACCAAGTGTGTATTTTTTTCCTGTCTTATTTTCTTCCAAAGTTATCTTATTTCAATTGAGGTTTTTTTTTTAATTTCAGGTCCAAAATGGTAAATTGCTATACGAGGACGTTATCCTTGCATACAGTATATTCTTTTTTAAAAACATACATTTTCAACATCTTAGGCAATATCTAAATATTTTATTTTTCATTTCACTTCCTTCATAAAATCAAGAGAAATTATTTTATGAGGAAGAATTATATATAGAATTATAGAATTATAAGGAGAAATTATCTAGCGTTCAGATACTATAAATTAAAAAAAAAAATAATTGTGCACATTTATGATCATATTTTTACATATTTCACGTTAAAGACCAGAATTTTAGCAACATTGTTTGTAATGTGGTAAAACAAATACAGAAAATATTTTTTAATGTTGTATTTTTGCAAAAGTTCTTAAGGTAGTGAAATAAAGACATTGGTACGAAGGTCATGCGTCAGGCATTATTCCAACAGCTTTTATAAATAAATATTATTTGATTACTCACTTATCTACTCAACTATAAGTTTATTCGTATGTCGTCTTAATAACCCTATCCATAATCATATCGCCATTGAGCTATTAAACCAGAATTTAAAAAATTGCCTTCTTGTATAGACTGTAAAATTGCACTTGCTTAAAGTCTTTGCAATGACCAACTCTTGCAAATTGTTCCTAAAATTCTGTTATTAAGATGTATTCCCAATAGTCTTACTCAAGTGCAAGGCAGACACACTTGAAGCAAATGTTACCAGGAATATCCTTATCAATTACTTCATAATTTTATTTTTGAAGTATTGACTACCAAGATAATAGATATAAGTGTTTATTTATATAACATTTCAAATAACATATCACAAGTACAATGGTTTCATAAAGTACAGTTTTGAGAAATGTCCGATTATACTTTATTTTTTATAATCCAACTGATTCAACATCCCCGTCACTTTCTGAAGTAGTTCCGGATTTTTCTTGGCCAATCGACACTGGACACTTAATAAGCTTTGAATGTCTCGCTGCTGGAATGCTATTTCTGCTGCTTCACTGTAACACCTAAAATGCGGAAAATAAAATTTCGCAAGTAAAAATAAATATAGACTTAAATATAATAAATATATAATAAAAAATATTAAAATACTTAAGAAATATGGAAAGGCACAAACAGTCAATAATTTTCCTATATACTCGTACTGTTATTAATATCAAAATATATAAATTTATGCGTAGTAAATTTCTTACAAATTTTTAAACCTACTTTAATGGGATTTTCAACTAATTTTTTCGTACGTTGGACGATTTTTTTATGTTCGATTCTTCCACCCTAAATCATTCTCCTAAGTTTTTCCAAAGAACCAAATAATTCGTTTAGATTTCGGTATTAGAATTTAAAGTTGATCTACACATGTGTTTGCCAAGTAACTGTTAAACCAAATAAAACTGCAGCAAAAACTTGCAAGCGATTGGAAAATAATTTTAATTTTCATTATAAAAGCTTACTTTAATCTACCTTTTCTTATTGCCCATTTGATACACCATTTTTAAGTATAGAAATTATTAGGTAATTAGTTTTTTTAACACCAAACGCGTCAAAAAACCAAGTTCTGCTCACAAACCACAGACTCAACGCTGACTCCCCTACAATAACTGCAGACGGCCAAACGACACAACCAAAAAACGACGTAAAATACCTTGGAATCACAATTGACCACAAACTTAAATTCACTAAACACATACGAAACATCAGGGCAGAAACAATAAAGAGAACAAAACACTTCCGATCACTAACCTACAAAGACAGAGGAATTAGCACAAACACCGCCACCAAAATATATAAAGCTGTTTGTAGACCCTTGCGAGACTATAGACATATACTCATGACCAACGGAACAGAAAGGACAAAACGTTATATACAAACAACAGAACAAATTGCACTAAGACTAATAACACGAATAAGACACCCCCAAAACCCACTACACAACCCCTCCACCCAACTACTATACGAAAGCACAAACATGACAAAGATCTCGGAAAGACTCATACAGCTACAGACAAAATGGACAAACAACCCCTACAACTGGACCATACTGAATCCCCTTTGTCTTACAAGACCAACCAGACAATCCCGCTTCCGTTTCCCTACATTAACGCTACTCGAACACTTAAAAACGCAACTGACTAGTGGACAATAAAATAATTTCTTCTTGCCACTGAAATTTTATTTAATAATATTGTTAACCTAGAATAAGAGAATTTTCATATTTGTTTTTTATTTAGATTAAGACTACATGTATTAAACAAGGGCAGAAAGACCGATAGGTCGATAGCCTTTTTTAGAAATAAAGATGTTTACTACTACTACTACTAGTTTTTTTAGCATCAAATACTATTATATCCATAAGAACGTTTAGCTAGACATCAGGTTTAGAAAAACAGTTTTTCCAGTTCCCAGGTTGCTTTGTAATCGATGAAATTTCGTTATTACTCAGCTTAAAATTAAACACTTACACTTTAGACTTTGAAAGCCCAGATACAAAATGATATCAACAAAGTTTTGATTAGATTCAAAGTAGACTTTTTGAAGATCTGATTATATGTTGTCGATTTATGGTCAATAAACATCAAAAGTATATTTAAGATAAGTATTTAAAAAAATAGTTGACTTCGTACTGTTTGATACTGAGCCCTTATTTATCGTAAAATCGTATAATTTTTTAAATATAACTTCAAAATATCGCATTTACGTATTTGGACTTCTGAACAAAAAACTCCCGCATCATTTGGGTCGTCCCTGTGGCAGATAAAAATATTAGTTACTGTCTAGACCTGTAAGTAGTTTGTAAAATATAGTGGTGAAAATCCTTAGACAATGTACTCCATATACAAATCCAATTTCGAAAAACGCTTAAATCAGATAAGTCAGTGGTGGCTTAAAGTGAAATATTATTTAATACTGTAATTATTATAAATTATAATATTATAAAAAAACTTACTCGATTTTCAGATAATACTTCGCCTTAAGATCATCAGGAACTTTTTGCACATACTTAAGCGCCTCATCCTTCTTGTGATTAGTCCAGCACGCGTCTACGAACGGTCCATAACCAACTGGTGACTTCTTCAGTTTAGAAAACTTGTCCAATTCAGTCCATTCCTTTAGAACTGCCAGTGTATTTATCCGCAGAAACCAATACCTGATAATTATCAAGTAAAATAAAATAATGTTAAAACATTTAGCTCTGGATATTGGCACCTTTTGTCGGGTATTTTGAAATCGTTCTTAACTTTCTCGGCCAATTTCACCTCTTTCATCTCTAACAATATTTTGCACGTATCATGCACAGATTTTCCCACGAACTTATTTTCTGACTGCAATTTTTCTTCTAATTCTCTTTGCAATTTTGTAAGCCTTAAAGCTTCCTCGCACATACTGGCGTACAAATCTTTTCTACCCTTTTTGTACGCTTCTACAGCGACGGTCAATTGAGAATCTCGTAAATGAGAGTTCTGCAAAAACAAACAGAATAATGTAACAAAAATAAGAGTCATAACCTGATCATATACTTTATCGCTCAGACTTTCTTCTATAATCATTTGGGCTTGAGCTGGAAAGTCATCTTCTTGAATATAAATTTCCGCAAGAGCCGACTTGTAATATTCCTTGCAATATTTAATGTAAAGCGCTTGAGCTACTGGAAAGTTACGAATTGTCATCTGTAATAAAGTCCCAAGTTAAATGAATTATTTTAATTAAAAACATACTTGGGCATATTTTTTTCGAATAAAAAATGTAATAAATTTCGTCATTTAGTATGAAATCTAGTTTGGTACCTTAAAATCACCCAGAGGCATTTTCTCTCGCAACTTCAACACGACCATATAGATCAAATCAGTGTCACCACTTTCAATTGCGTTGTGCAGAGCCGATTTATTCTCATGCAATTTCAACAGCAGTTCTACTTGTTCACTTGCTTTGGACTCATACTCTAGCAACTGAATTTTACAATCAAGAACTAAATTTCAATGGCAGTTTAATTAAACAGATACCTTAATCGCCAACTTATTTTTTCCAAATTCTGAAGCCTTTTCCGCTATTTCTCTGTATGAAACACCTGATGAATAGCCGAGTTTTGCAGCTATTTCGCGAGCTACGATTTCTTCATCTGCTTGGTGTTGTCCAACCTGTTTGGAATAATATTGACTTAAATATACATTTGTGCAAACCATGTTGTCTGGTGTGATTTGACTGTGAAGACTTCAACGCTTTTAACGAAAATAAAGCATTTTAAACAATATAGGTATTATATGGTGCTTGTTTTACTCTACCATAAGTTTTGATTGAACTAGACTCACTTTATATTTTGCCCAATGTACCAGAATATAACTACTGCCTACACTTTCGGGAAGTTTCAAATACTTTGCTATCTGCAGGGCCAAATAATACATATTTCTGACTATTAGCCGATCCAGTAAATTTTTCAAAGCCTCATTCTCGTCCGCACTTGGAGACTCCCGCAGCTTCATGTATTTTAATCTATGCTTACATTAAGGAAATTAATACATATTTGGTACCTATATATTTTTAGCCAACATTAAAAAAAGGGATACTGTTCAATAGTGAGAGAAATTCCAACTTTCGGATCGCGAATGGCGTTCAAGACTCGCAGCAGACAACACATCTTCACATACTTGTTGGAATTCATGCCAGAAATAAAGCATTTGCCGAACTGTGCAGCTCGGATTAACATTTTCTGGATATCCGTATCAAATTCGTATTTTACAGCGTCCAGGCATTGGTTGACCGCATCTTCAAGACTACTTTTGCTTTTGATCAAAGTTATATACTCGTTCGCTTTGTGACTGCCTTTCTGGAACTGTTTAGATGCTTCCAGAAGGAAACTTCCAGGTTCAGTACTGTTGATACGAAAGATCTTTTGTACCACTTCGGGAACTTTTTGCAACAGCTCGTGACGAGCGCTTGATATAATTCTAACACCATCAATTTCAGCAACTAAATGAACAGCATGCTCATATGTGTCCATTACAAATTGGCCATTTTTTGCAACTATCAAAACCGTATGATCTTGCTCCCAATAAACCACGACTGTTTCGTTCCCACACCTGCAAAGAATATGCAGTTTTTATATAATTCCCTGTTAAAAGAACATAAACTTACCATACAAGTTGTTTGGGTCTATGGATGGTATATGTCTCAATTTCGCAGTATTTGTGGCGGAGATCGGTCGATCCCAACCAAAGATGGCCGGAATCCGTGAAGAAGCATAAATGACGAGCATTTAACGAAACGGACATTTCTAGGATTGCAGAGTAAGGATTAGACATATCTGGTTGTAACTGAAATGAAGTATTATCTCATAATTTAAGTATAAAATGTTTAGAGTATAGATTTAAATACCATCGCACTGGTGTGGTGCTCATCTTGCTTCAGGCGATATAACTCCTTTCCTCTTGCAAAAAACACATCGGTAGAGGATTCTTCGGAAACCACCTCCCAACATGTTGGTTCTACTGTTGACTCTGAAAATCAATAAAGTTTTTCCAGCGGCTAAAATACGTTGATATCTGAGATATTTAATATCAAGTTGATCAATCTTTACCAACGACAATTTGAAATTTTTTTTGAACCTGAACGAAGCGATTCAGATTTAATCTTGAAAACAATTCTTATTTCTTCAATTTGCAATTACTCGCAAATAGGAAATTTAGTATTTAGTAATTAAAATTTGGGCACTGTATACAATATTCCATAAACATGGTGGTCCATATAATCTTGCTAAATTCAGGAATCTATAAAGCAGATTTAAATAAAATATTCATTTCTCAAATCCCATCGTTTAAGAGAACCTGAAGCTCTATCGGCTGACATATACAGTTTTAGGAGATTAAAGTTGAAGCTTTTAATACGATTCGCAACAGTGTGGCACCTCAACCGCTTAAATTCAATTAAATTCATAAACAACAAACCTTGCAGATATTTTTGGAACATGACCTTTGACGCATTTTGTTGAATATCTCAAAGAAACAAAAAAAAATCGAAATTCAACAGACAAAAGTGGGGTTTATTTACTTTATTTGAAGTTAATATTAATTTAACATAAAATTTGAAGAGATGGACAGTTAAAATTTAAGAAGCTTTCGCTTAGTTCATTAGAATACGATTTATATTTTTCGAATTTCGCCTCAATTGGATTCTCTATTTAGAAAATAAATTTAAATCATTTTAGCCTATTCTATTCCTAAAGATATCAATATTAAATCTAAATCACCGGGTGTATATTCACTAGAGGGTAGTAAACATTTTATTTACTTTAAAAGGAATTATGTAATTTGCGGGTATTTTTCAAGGTATATTTTTATAATATTAATAATTTGACCAGTACAAAAATTACAATGTAAAATACATCTTATAAAAGATAATGACCGTATGTTTTCAGGATAATTACTACGAAGCAATTTGTTCAAAATATGTTTAAAAACATCACGTTTGCTTTCATTTAAAAAGCGATCATAACAGTACAGCGCCACGATTATTGCGGTTTTAAGATATCTAAAAATATATCCGCTACATTGAAATTGTAAACCTAAAACTACGCTTATCACTAGTGGAATATCCTGTTTTGCAGTACGTATATTAGTCATGATGTAAATATAATTGATTAAATACCCAAAAGAAAGAAATATTTCGGTTAATTACATTGCCAAAAGCAAGGATTTTGTATTGTAATTACCATATTCTCATTATCTATTTTTTTGCGTCTTGGGGAAGTATCAGGATAAATAAGAATGTAATAATCAACAATGATCTTACTTGGTACATCACTAAGCTGCCTGGTTTTGATATCCTTTATACTATTAACGATAAATACGTTGAAATTCGAAGTCATTACAGCAATTCCTGTGACGTTTTTAGTGTTGGTGAATACTTTGGCATCAACAATTTTAGCGTCGTGTACTTTAGGGAAAATATTGAATTTATGAAACAATTTTCCGAACATGTTGAAAACGACTACATTTCCATCATCCTGGATGCAGATCAGTTTCTCCTCGTTCGACCAACCCATATGGACGATAGGTCTTTGCGTCCACTGAAATACACATTACTCATTTAAATTGAACAGAGTTAGTTAATCTTAAATAGGGATCATAAATCACAGCGTATGTTTGATTTATGTTATAATACAATGTATTTATATCTGCACGTCTTCACCTTATAACCTTCTGATAGTTATTGGTAATCAGCGGAATTAATTAAACTGTACTCTGCAATAAAAAGTGACTCACTTATCTAAATGGTTCGAAAAATCGTCCAACCGCAATTCTTAGGGTTTTAGAGATTAGCTGTATCCCAACGTCTAATTAACTGGGATGAAGTAGCAAAATTGTTTTTGAAATTATAATTTTTTTCCATAAACGCATTGAGAGCTTTCTTCGCTTTCATCAGAACAGGTTGGTGGTAGCAGAGATTAGTAGACTAATCAATCAACTAATCTCTGGTGGTAGCTAATTGTTGTAAGATGCTGAAAGCTGGGTATCGAATATAAATGAGATCAGAAAGTTTTTATTAAGCAAAAAGGCACCATCACAAACCGTTCTTTTTGCTAATGTGAAGCTAAAGTTATCCAGTTAAGGCGATTTTTAAAAGCTGAACTTGGTCAATGCAGAATGCAAAGCAAAGATGAAAACAATGAAACAAAACTCTGTTTCCTGGGAATATTACCATTTTGTTGGATTAAAAAAGCAACATATTTTACTACTATTGAGACAAAATTAATTTAGGGCAACTTACTTTAAAAGAAGTTACTGTCATTCCAGATCCAGAAAATATGGAAACTACTGGCTGCCCAGATCCACGAACTTTCGTAATTTTGCGATCATCTCGCCTTAACGCCAAGGGACCTCCATATGATGCAGAAGACACAATAAAGTTTTCCAATTTAATTTCTTGGTTCCATTCCATAGAATAGATTTCCAGCTTTCTGAGGAGTATTGAACAGGTTAAAAATAAAGTAACTATAGAATTATATACAATTTCTTACGTTAAAACAAAGTACAGGAAAGTCCGCTTATAATGAACCCGGTTATAGTTAAAACGAACGTTTTCCTTTAAATTTTTTTGTTTTTGTATTATTACTCGGTTATAGCGAACTACGGATATAACGAACCACCAGTTTTAGCTCATTTTTCAAGTTCGTTATATCCAGACACGACTGTATATTTATCGATTGATCTAACACTATATTGCATGGTACAATTCGCGTGGTTCTTATTCGAGTAACGTTGTCCATTTACAAACTGACTGAATCATAATAACTGAATAATAAGCACTTTTATTTTATACATATATTATGTGGGTACGTATGAGAATACTGTCCACTTTTGGACCAGAAAAACGCCCCTAAAATATAGAAATGCCAGAAAAGCTGCATTTAACCTACATGTAAAACTGGTCACTTTCAGATATAACGAATTGAAAACGGATCTGTGGCTATTCAAACTTTTAAAAGTAAATTGAGGCTTATTTCTTCATAAAACTTCTGAAAACTTGAAAATAAATAAACAAAGCATCATTTGCTATTTAAATATGTGAAACAATGCTACATTTTTCGTAGTAGATTAAGCGCATAAAAACCAAAGAGAAATATACTTACAACCTACTTAAACAATCCCAAAAATAAAATATATTAATAAACAAATATACCTGAAATACAAATCTCGTCCCAATAGAAACCAATTTGCTGTAATCAGGGCACTCGACATCTTGCAACTGGTGAAGTAGCTGATCAATAAAAGGCCCAAGTTTCACTGAATTCGATAAGATTAATTAATAATAAAAGCAAATATAAATGTTCAAATTAAATGTCTTTTGTTTTGATTACTATTAGAAGTGAGGTTATATTTGTTGTTTTCCCTCACGTTTCACTGACTCAAGTTGAAAATTTGAAAGAATTATTTTCAACATTCAATCAATTAATTCATATCAATTTCAACAGTTGAATGTTAAGGTAGAAACAACTATACGCACAAACTGATGATGGTGGAGAAAGACACCGAAACGTATTTGTAACGTGTTATAAATAATAAACAATAAAATTGACTGAAACCCAGGAATGTATTTGGAGTGAAATATATTTAAAATCATTATTTCTTATAATAAATAATATTTTTTTATGTATATTTTTACATAATATAGTATATTAATTTGTAGCCCATTAAATAAATTATAATTTCAAATGTAAACATATAAATGTTAAATGTTCTCGTAAGTGTAGTTTATAATTTAGCCACCAGTGGGCGCTCCAGAGGTGTTCTGTGGGATCGGGCGGGCTGTTTCAATGGCGCGGCATTCAAATGCAGAACTTTCATGATAAAATTTTCCAGCAAATTCAATTTATGCACTAAAAAATTTAAAAAATTCGGGATCTCAAGTAGGCCTAAGAATTAAAATAAAACAATGAAAGAAAAAACGTGTAAGTAGCATATTGGCCACGCCTCTTTACTTTAGATAGGTCATGTTCACACGTTTCCAATTTAGTTTCTTTCCTCCTTCAATACCTGTAGGATTTGAAATGTGACGGATGTCATTTATAATTTGCAATTTTGGGTAATATTGAATTATAGTGCTTAATGTGAGTCCCTAGCATTTCAATTTATTAGCTGAGATAAGATAAAATTGAAGGACAATTCCAGCGATATTTGCGCACTTGGCACGAACCGACTGTAATGTCGGGGACTTTCCGAGTGATTTCTTTGCCTCCCATTCCCCTGCAGTAGTTCTATGTATGGAAAAGGGGAACTACCCGATTTCTCCATTCTGGTTTAAACTGGTTTTGCGTCATTAAGGTTGGTATTTCCTATGTTAAAGCTATGTTTTCGTGTTTTGTCCCAGTGCGCGTCAATTACTTTGTTAGGTGACTTCGTTGAGAACTGGTTTGATTAATTGCTTAGTGTTTTGTGGCTGTGTGGGTAAAATGATGTTCGAACAGCATTCTCCCGATTCCAGTTCGCACATTAACACATTAAATAATTGCGAAAATGGTTCCTGGAATGTCAAGATATCCAGCGACGATGTTCCTAGTAAGTTGCTAGTAATACCAGTTCCAAGAATTATAGACTGCGGAAAGATACATACACACCTAAAACTTATTTTTAGATAATCATGCTACGTATAGTTAGTTCATCTATTGGTGTTTCACGTATGTTTTGGTAAATAGTGTCAGGTTTGTCATTTTGAAAAGAGCACAACATTGAAACATCCAAGAAAGCAAAATGTTACATGATTTGATGAATTTTGGAAATTCTGGGAACTGGAAGTAACAGCAATATGTTAGATGTAGGCTATAGTCCTGAATTCTGAACGATTCCGAGCAGCAGTTTGCAAATGTTCCAATGAGAAGATAGGTTATGTCAGGTTAAAACCTTTTTTAAACCCCCAATTTACTGGATGCCAACTCCTTATCACAACATGTTTCACTCGATTAGATTCTCTAATCATTTTGGCAAACGAATTCCTTTGGCAACTGCTAAAAATACGCCTCTCCTAAAGATATCAATTAATTCAGTTTTAGCACTTAATTTTGCTTTATTGTAAGAGCTCTTGCTTACACATGTAAAAAGCCTACTCTATACTCTACTGCTACACAAACCAGAGGTGTTTTTATCAATACTTTAAAGTAATCAAACATATTTTTCTCGTACATTAGGGTTTGTGTTTTCTTGTTTTCTTAACTGGTCGATTATTATATAGTAAGTTATTACTTACTGTGTCTGGATGTTTAGAATTCACTTGGTCACACGTTCTTTTAATAGCGTGTAGGCATTTTGATGCTTTTAAAGAAAGATTCCCTCCAATAATCCATATTGCTGAAACTACATCAATTGAACATTGTTTTATCATATGCACGTGTTCAAAGTATATTTGAGATTCAACGCAGTATTCAGTTGAATTAAGATGCAGGGCTAACCGGAGTGTAATTTTGAAATGATGTTTTTGTGCTATATTGGCATCAATCTACAAACTTCACAAGCTCCACGCACCAACATATCTACTCCACATCATAAAAAACTTACTCGAAAACATACTACTACAAGTACGAATTGACAAAACATTCTCTTTTTCTTTTTCCCCTGGACAAGGACTCCCGCAAGGTTCCCCGCTCTCTCCGTTTCTCTACAATATATACTGCCATGACATACTCCAAACACTAACAAACAACACAATGACATGGTTTTATAAATGGAGACCAACACCAAACGCGTCAAAAAACCAACTTCTGCTTACAAACCACAGACTCAACGCTGATTCCCCTACAATAACAGCAGACGGCCAAACGACACAACCAAAAAACGACGTAAAATACCTTGGAATCACAATCGACCACAAACTTAAATTCACTAAACACATACGAAACATCAGGGCAGAAACAATAAAGAGAACAAAACACTTCCGATCACTAACCTACAAAGACAGAGGAATTAGCACAAACACCGCCACCAAAATATATAAAGCTATTTGTAGACCCTTGCTAGACTATGGACATATACTCATAACCAACGGAACAGAAAGGACAAAACGTTATATACAAACAACAGAACAAATTGCACTAAGACTAATAACACGAATAAGACGCCCCCAAAACCCACTACACAACCCCCCCACCCAACTACTATACGAAAGCAAAACATGACAAAGATTTCGAAAAGACTCATACATCTACAGACAAAATGGACAAACAACCCCTACAACTGGACCATACTGAATCCCCTTTGTCTTACAAGACCAACCAGACAATCCCGCTTCCGTTTCCCTACATCAACGCTACTCGAACGCTTACAATAGCAACTGACTACTGGGCAATAAATCCAAGATCTCTGTTTGCCAGAATTAAAATTATTCAATTAGTAACCTAGAATAAGATAATTTTTACCTTTATTTATTTGTTTAGATTAAGACTGCATGTACTAAACAAGGGCAGAAAGACCGATAGGTCGATAGCCTTTTTTTAGAAATAAAGATGTTTACTACGACTACTGGCATCAATAGTGGGTATCTATTAAAATTATTTTCATTACACAGTGTTCCCGAAAATCAGGGGCATATCAAACTTATGTTTTTTTGGATGTAACACCATGTATCAATGTGTCGCAATTGGTTTCTCTTACAAATAAGGATAATTTTGATGTAACGTTTGTTGGGCCTGAGGTCTGCGGCCTGGCAAAAGAGGCACACTTGGAGCAACACTCAAACACTGTACTGCCTGTAAAAGATATTGAAAAATCGGGCCTGTCCTCTAATACCATTTATATGGGGGTATAGGAACATAGCGTGACCCCTGTCGAATAATGCACTAATAAGAGGGTTAGAGTTTTTCATCACGATTAATAACTATTTTTTTTAATTGGAACACTCCATGTACCTAGATTATGTGTTATGCTATTTTCAAGGTATTTCAACAAGCTTTCAGAAAATGCTAAATTGTCAATACTTTATATCTTAAGTTTCTGAGTAAATTTTTTGCAGAAATTTGCGCCGTTAAACTCTATTACGAAATTCAACAATTAAGCCAACAAACTCATGCACTTAACAGGTAAACAGGGACAAGACCCAACAGATCGAACTGACAAGTTTTTCAGTACAATTTTTATTTTTTGTCGGTATTTATCTGACTAGAATTTTATGAATTAATTGGAAAAGTCTATTTTTTTAAACTTTATTTCCCAAATTAATACAATAATTTTAGAACCGAGCTAATCTTAATGTCGAGCTTATAGACTTAACGTGAACATCGAACCTTATTGACTAATAACGCCACGTGCAATCTTATTGACTAATTGCTCGTCATTTCTGCTGTGGCTTCTTTTATACTTAAATCATGTTGATCATAGCAGAAACCATAATGCGTCTTATTTTAAAAGAATAGTAGTTTTTACAGGTTCTGTGCCCTAAATTGTACAAGTATTTATAATGCGTTGTATTAACAAGCTGCTAAAGTCTGGATCCTCAAGGAAAATAACATGATTTGCCATCGCGCCAAAACCGTTAACAAAACGGCCTAGTTTTGAGAAATCTCAATGTCACTCACGGGATATGAAACTTTTTCTCTCATTGGTTAATCGCCAACTGCACGAACGACAGTCGCCGGCGAAAAAAACATTTGTTTAATTATCAGCGGAATGGAAACGTAACGGAACCGACGAACTTCAACCTGTATGTCTATTTCTCGAACTGCGAACGACGAACTGCACCAACTGCAGAGTTCATAAATCAAGCCTATTTTTCGAACTGCGGAAACTGCGAACGACAAACGGCACCAACTGCAGAGTTTATAAATCCAGCTAAGTGTCTATATCTGGGAACATATTAACCGTAGATCCAATAAACCTGACGTCAAAATTATCCTTATTGTGTGCCATTTAAAAAATATAAGTTTGATATGACCCTGATTTTTGGGAACACTGTGCAATGAAAATAATTTTAATAGATGCCCACTATTGATGCCAATATCGCATAAAAAAATCATTCAAAAATTACACACTAGTTAACGATAATCTTCCACCCCGTTTTGGTTGTACACTCGGTACATAACATAATCAACAAATTCGAACTTAAGCTCGACTTTGCCGAGATATTTGTTATCAATAATATAGTTTGTTAATGTGAGATGAGTGTCTGATAGAACTTTGTATTTTGTTAGCGATTCGATTAGCTTTCCTAATCAGTCTAGTAAATAAAATCAAGTGCTAACAGTATATTTAATCTAAAGATATTAATGAGTTTGCATTGAGTTTCGCAAATTTCTGATTATTGTTAATACCTTTGTTCTTATACAAATCCAATCAATAAACTAGTATTATTATATAAAACGTTCTGGATAGTCCAGCACGAATGATTTGGAAACAACTGGAACAGACACAAGAGTTTTACTGTTTTCATTAAAATGATCTCAAACGTCTCAAATTGTGCATAAAGAAAGCTGTTACGAGAGTCGAAATCACCTAGCGCTTTTCTCTGCCTAGAAATCGCATATATTCGTTTCGTGAATCAATTCCTAAACGGAAGCAAATGGAAGTCTGCAAATGCTCCTAAACCTCTCAAATTGTGCAAATATGGAGCGTTAGAAGCTTCGAAATTACCAAGTGCTTTCCTTTGCCCAGAAAACGCATAGATTCGTTTCGTTAATCAACCTATTGAAAACAGGCATATTACCTAAACGGAGGGTAATGAAAGTCAGCAAATGCTCTTAAACCACTCAAATGGTTCACATATAAAGCGTTAGAACCTTCAAAGTTACCTAGTGTTTTGCTTTGCCCAGAAAACGTGAAAGACAAGACAAATTCACGGAGACAAAGACAAATAAAAGTCAACGTTAAATGAAAGCTATGTAATGATTCAAATTTAAAAAGTTACCACGAGGATACAATTATGAAAATATAAAAAAGAGAAAGAGAAAAAAAACTAACTCTAAACTAAAAACTAACTAAAAAAAGACTCTCTTGAGTAGAGGTCGGTCGTGTGCAAAGTACTGAGAGTGAGTTCGTTTAAGCGCCACTAGCTTAACAAGCTAGAACGCTCATCGATGGAGTGCTGCCGAAATACCTACTCAATGCCTTTACCGTGATAATAGATAAACTTACACTTACATTCTACTACATAAAAAAAACCTAATGATTGACCTGACTATCACTTGCCCCAAATATCAGCTCTACGTCTGATCCGTCGTCTCCAACAATCGCCGGCACCTCGTGCTACCAATGTCCCTTTTTCCACGTGCTCTCAGATTCCCTTTTCATCCAGACTGCCCCTGACCATCCAATCTACAATTTCAGTGATTCTTTGCAAATTAACTTTGATCATATTCTATAGATTATCTTTACTTCACACAGGATCTGTCTAAAGAGAGGACTCGATTGTATTGCGTGGTAGGTAATAATATGTATCCAGACGAACATCACACTACTTCAAATGACAAGGCATTGCACTTTTTTTCGTATCTTTCGACCGGCCATTCTCGCTAGTTTGGAATTATTCCAAGAGCTTTGCTACGGATTTTATTATTTGCAAGTGCAGCACTTCCTGTCTAAGGTATCAAATTCGGATATTCGATATTAAATCTAACCATTCTTAGCTTGAAAGTTTTTCTTGATACTTTGTGGATTTATTGGGTTTAATTTGAATTTAGTGACTTGTCGATTTTTTGTTGTATTCAAATCTGAGATGATCTGTAGCGAAATATTTTAGCACCCGTTTTAAAGGATTACCTCCAATCTCGATAAGGAATCTTCAAAAAAATAGTTACTTTATTGCAATTTCTCACACATTCACTGGCCTCATTTTAGACATAAAATACCATCCTTCCAATCGCTGCTTTAGTTGAACATTAGTGGAATTTTTTGGATTTTTAGTTGGTTTTATCTTATTTTTCTATTCTAGATATGGCCAGATACCCGACGCCACCTTCAAGTAGTGGAGATTCGCCGCAACCCATATTTTGCGTGGCTTCGCCCAATTCCAATAATTTTTCAGTTGTGTCTCCAGAAGGGAGCCAACATTACATTCAAGCGCAAATAGTATCCACTAATTCCGTATTGATGGATATGGACGACTCACCCACACCAAATGGTAAAATATCTTTTCGCAAATACACGGTGATCATGTTATGCATATATTTTTGCTTTCCAGCACCATATTTAAAATTTCTGGAACAGCCCACCAATAAATTTCGATTTCGGTACAAATCGGAAATGGCCGGAACTCACGGAAGTCTGTGTGGCATGAACTCGGACAGATCCAGAAAGCAGACTTATCCTACAGTTGAGGTAATCGGATTCTTGATGTTGTGAAAATAACAATTTTTTATCAGTTTTCTGTGTGAATGTGTGAAGAAGTTAGTGAACATGTTAACAGTCTTTTGTACTGAATATCTAAGTTTCTGGCACTGTAGGAAAAATTCTAATGCTTTGCAAATCCAGGGAAAATTGTTAATCCAAACAAATTATACAGACAGTGGTGAAAATAAAAAAAATACGCAACTATTTTTTTGAAATTAGGAAATTAGGATGCAAAATATGTTCTTTTTGTATACCTTGTTAAGCGTAAAAAAATGATCTTCACTAAATAATTTTGGCTTTGAAATCTCTGTAATAATATGAGTTGGTTGCTTATGAATGTTGTCCTTGTATTCTAGCTGGTGAATTGTACAGAAAAGGCAACAGTTAGATGTTCCATATATCAATACAACATGCAGGAGGACTTTAAACCTCATCCGCACCGGCTAATAATGAAAAAAGGCAGAAACGAAGAGGACGATCCTCATGATATTTCAATTGGACCCGACGAAGGTTTTAAGGCAACGTATGTCTATCAATTTCAATTCTTGTAATCAAAATCACAACACACATCAATAACACAAAACATACCACCTACATAAACATACAAAGATCAGTTACTCTCTACAAGTTATACCAGCTCAAGTTTCAAATTTTAAATTAAAATTTAAGTTCGATTTTTATCATTTAAGATCGATATGTGCACAGTGACTCATGCCACTTGAAAAATAATGCAATTTCTCGCTGCCATTTTTAACGTTGTGGAGAATATTCTGAAAAATAGATGCAATTATAATACATTTTATCTGTTGCGCTCGCCCTTGAGTGTTTCAAAACATGGAAAGGTCATATGCCTTGAAAATTATCGGAGTAATAAAATCCTAAAATAAATAACTTTCACACAGGGTTATGTAGTTAAAGTACTGTTAGATTTACGTACTTTAAATCTCCAAATTGTATGATTTAGAACCAATGTCAATACCTAAGCAGCAATATGTCAATAAGTTCGAAATACTGGCCAAATAAGAGCTGGCTAATTTTGCAAGTAAATCTTTATATCCGAGTCGTGGCATAACGAACCAATTTGTCACTAAACTCGATATTGATCAACACATTATACCTTCTGTATTACATATACAGGATGGTTCTAGGCAAACATGTTTGGTGTCTTTATATGTAATTCATTTTTTTGCAGGTTTCATAGTATGGGCATAATTCATACGGCTAGAAAAAATATAGTCAGCGAACTCGTAAAGAAGAAATCGCTGCTACAACGAGAACTTATCGCTTGTAGAGAGGGAAGAGTAAGAGAATTAACAATCAAGGAATTGACCGAGGTAAGTTCTTACCTTACTGTCTGTGTCTGTTTATATATGTAATGCGAAAGAGAGAGAAATAGAAAAAAATGTTCGAATTTTTTTGTAGGACATTGCGAACATTTAATATTAGAGTATTAGTGTCTAGTCATTATTTAAACTTTACTACTTATAGTATATATCGTTTTAGTAATATTAGGCCTGTTTGGCCAATTATTGGATACCTGCCTGGATAAATCGAAAATATTCCATCTGTTATGTAATGATCGAAATATTTCTCTTTTTTTTATGTTTTTCATGTTGGTTTTTAAAGTTTAGCTAATTTAATATACCATTCGCACCACTAGCAAGTATTTTACAAGTCAGTGGACGTTAATCCTCATGCAAAAAACATAAAAATCCAATTAAGCACACAGGAGATTCATCTCATCCATGAATACTCGAAACATTTGAATTCACAGTTTTTTCTTGTTTGGATTCAAAAATAAGCAATCCTCAGTTTCTTTCTATTAGCTCTCTCATTCGCTTTTTATAAATATATTGTGTGTATTTAGAAGCCATTATTCCAAAAAAAGTGGACGTTTTTCCCTAGTGGCATTAAATGTGAACTATCAAGCAATTACATTTTGTATCAGTTGCAATGAAGAAATATTATCATATCTACTGTCGTAAGGTTTTGTGTTTAAATTTGAATAAAAATAAATTCCACAATGGAATAGTAATAATGAAAATCATTAAATACTCTTTCATATGCATTCTGCATTTTTATATCTTTATTTTTCTTTTCGTTTTCGTTCATTGAATTGCCTTTAGAATAATAATATAGCGTTTTGCGTACTATAAAATTCCGTACACGTGTTTCAAATGAGCTAAACTTCTACATAAATGGTACAAAAAAATGGGGTAATTGCAAAGTAATGAGACGTGCTAAAGTGCTTTAATGAGCTTAACTAAACAGAACTAAAAGAATAAATTAAATCATTTTTATCGTGTTTTAGTACACCTAATTAGGATCAAACTTATATGACCGTCTTTGGTAAAAACTCTAGTGAAACAAATAGTATTGTACGCACTACGGTTGCACCTATATACAGCCGATCGTTACCGTTACACCTATACTGCGTTATTTTGTTATCAAAACCTATAAAACAATGCGTCAAAGTTTGATTTCATTGGCAATTAAAAAAAAAACACATTTATACCTACAGATCGTTTTACATTGTGTCTCGTTCATTATCTGGTTATTGCGATATCTTAATGCCATTTTAAAACATTTATTTATATTTAGTCATCTTTCCGGCATGCTGGAGTTAAGCTGCTTGCGTTATAACTGCGCAACGTTCGCAATTGCTTTGAATTAACGTTCTGAATTGTGTTTCTTTTGCTTTCAATTGTGTGATAGGTATCACAGAAGTAACTTACTACTAGATAATACATATTAATTGGTAAGTGTTAAAAAAGTATATTTGATGATTTCCTCACTTGCACACATGTTTTCAATGAACATAAAGTTTTACTTTCTAACTCTTCTCTGAAAAGATGGAACCTTTGAACTATGAACTGTTTTTGTTCCTAGGAGCATCTAAGAACGTAATCAATGAATCACAGAAATGTATATTAATTATGAGCAAAATACGCAGTTGGCACAATGTGTTTTGTAACTTGGATGTAAAAATGAACCAAGCTTAATTAAATTAATAATAATAATAAAATATTAGCTATAGCAACCTAAATGTAGTAAAACGTGTACAGTTCCATACTCGTGTTTTCGTTAACAACAGCTATTATTGGGAATTTTATCTCCATATGTCTAGTTTCAGTGATTTATTAATTTTGAAGGCGAATAGAGACAGATAAATATTTACGAAATCTCTTATATAGCAATCGACATTGTTTATCGAGATATGGTGTATATATTAGGATTACAGTCTATGTAACGTAACTTTTGTTGAATGTCGCGAGGCGACTTTTTATTGTGAGCATTATGTAATAACTGTATTTTTCCACCTATGGCGAGTGCATAATATCACCACCGTACACGATCACAATGTGATCCTCAAGGAAATCGTGGACGGATAGACATCCAAGTTCTTTAGGATTTGAATGCCTTTTTTTCAGAGCTCACAGACACATACAGACGTTAGCTCGCATTTCGAAAAACAACTATTTCTGTTTGTTTGTACTACCTACTTTATTAGTCATTCTTAGACAAATATCCAATCTTAACGAAAACATATTCCAAATCGACAATACAGCCGAAAATAGGCTATTAAACAACTTTCGCATATTCTTGGAATTTTTTCAAATTATTTATCTTAGTCTGGAAAACTTGTCACAACATTTACAAAAGCTTTTGTATGTGCCCAAGATATCAAAGATCTGCTATAGGATTTTAATAAAATTATATTGCTGATTGATAATGCTCGGATATATTTAAAACAGGCGCATTTCTGAGATAAAATACCTAAAATTTGCAATGTCAACCTTGCGTGCCTTTAGTATATAGTTTATCTCTGGTGTGCACACAAGGCGGTGGCTGACTGCGTAGTTCAGTTGGATGGCCCTTGAAGATTAGGAATATCTCATCAAAGATCACGGCAAGGACAAATAAGGTATCAAATATCAACTTGAATTGACTTGATTATTTTAAAAAATCACTGTTTCTTCATATATAAATATTCACTCAGGATGACAAGTAGAAAACTTGCAATGGCTGTCTATATCAGAGGAACAAAAAGCTATAGAAAAAAACCGCGGAACCGTTTCTATTCTCGTTCTAACTCTTTCTATTCTCGTAAACTTCCTGGAGCAACTCTCGAGCTCCCAGACACCCCAACTCATGCATTTAAATGCATTGCATCACGCAACGTTGCACTTGACGAAGTAGTTACCGACTTAATAATTATAAAACGATTTGAATGTTTTAATTTATTTTTTAATTAATTAATTGTTCCTTCAAATGCCTGACGAATATTCGCGAAAGTTTCTCTGTATAGGTATAGATCGACATGTTTGAATAAGTGTTTCCCGTAATTGCTCACTTGAGTATAAAAACAACATATTTTAGGTGTCCTTACAGGAAACAATCAAACAAGTGGCATTCTTTGAATAATTATTCAATCATTGTCTGACTGGAAGCACGTAATGAGGGGCACCATTTGGTTGCAAATTCAATGCGAACACTGAAATTAATTAATTAAACTACACTTGTATATTAAAAAATTTGCATAGAATTTCATATTTATGACTCAGTCCGATCAATTTGTTATCTGCCATAGATTCGATATTTTCGATTACCTCCAACCCGCGGTTATTTTTGCGTACAACGATTTTTTATTTAATTCAGAACTTTCAAACCGTCTAATTGCTTCTATTGCTAGATAATAACAATGCTTACCTTTCAGTAGATATGATTTTCAAACGTTGCCCGACTGAGCAATATCGGACTGAAATCGAACGAGAGCATTTAGAAAGCGAAGGTATAAAGCAGTCTTCTTTCTTCCTAGGAATAATGGCTTTTAATTTTAAATACAAGTGGATATCTCTCGTGCTAGGAAACAATGTTCCATCCGTGAGATATCTGGGTGTGTTTACAGTTTGCATTTACATTTACCCACATTTCAGATTAAGGGATTGGCACAAGAAGAGAGCAAATCCATTAATTTGAATATTGTCCGTCTCAGATTTGATGCATTTGTCATAAAAAATGGTATTCGCAATCCTATTTGCCCACCCATATACAGTCACGGCATAAACAACTTAAGTAAGTACTTTAATATTAAGTTCCTGTAGCTTCCAGCTCTACCTAGTAATGGTAAGTTGAAGTTAAATACTGTATTTCTGTGCATTATGGAATATATTGAAGAAAATCTAGTTTGGGTAACAAAATATATTAAATCTTGACTGAAGTATGATTATTTAAAGTATACTTTCTAATATATGTATACTTCAGTAAAAGTATGCATGTTGTGCTTGAAGCGCTATTTTCAATCTAATACTAATAAATATATTTTCCATTTAGAATGCGCTCTCACTGGGGACTTAAAAATAGTTCGCATGGATCATTGCACGAGCCCTGCAAAGGGTGGCCAGGAGATCTTTCTGTTGGTTGAACGAGTTACTAAAAGTAAGTGATCGATCGTTCAGTAGAAATTACTTAGAGACAAATTAATCGAATTTTTTTGTTAAATAAAATGGTTTTTTTGCGGTTGAGGCAGGTACTTACTAAAAATAGTTCTCTGAGGACTTTGCCTTAAAATCGAGGGGTGTTCGATGCTTCCGTAATTTTTTTTCTTTAATCGCATTTATTAGTTACAAAGGTCAACATTGGATGGGAAAGATATGAAGCAGAACCAATGGCTTTTGAACAGATGGAATCTGCCAATAGAAAGGGCGGCCGAGGGGTCGAGTTCTGCAGTATTCCAGTGTTTACCTTCAATCTTCAAAATCTCCGTTTTGAACATAATGCAAAGCTCACTAAAATCTATTCATGCAGCCGGATTTTGATTCTCAAACAAAGATCGCTCGTTGATTTTTGACTATGAATTCCGGCCGTAGAATCATCTTTTTATAGTTTTTAAATCCCCGGATAACTTTTGCACTTGTTGCACACTTGTACAAGATATAATAATGATTATTTTTACTTCAGAAAATATTCAAATTCGGTTCTTCGAACTAAATGATGATGAACAAGAAGTGTGGCAGGGATGGGGCAGATTTTCCGAATTAGATGTTCACCATCAGTATGCTATCGTATTTAAGTGAGTATGACCTCCTCTGTGTTTCAACACTATTTAATTCAATTGTAAATTTACTTCCAGGACTCCAACATACGATAGAAATCCTAACATTACTCAACCTGTGAAAGTTTATATGGAACTAGTGAGACCCTCAGATAGTGCTAAAAGTGAATGGAAAGAATTCAGATTTATACCAAGTAACGAATTTCGGCCTGGATCCAAAAGACCCAGATCAAATGGATATGAATCATCCACATATAGCAGTGGCAGGTAAATTTATCAGACACAAATGTTCTTGCAGCCGGTGTTAATAAGTCTGGATTGTAGCTTAAACAGCGTAGAATTACCAGCAACTATTCCGCACAATGTGGCCCAATCTGAAGCCCCAAACCAACGTGCCATGTCCCTACCTAATACAAATAGTTGGAATCAGTCTGACATTATGTCGGAGGAGCAAATGGATATTGCGTTAAGAGATATCACTTCAACCGAATTCAGTGTATTATTTCAAGAATTTGGTGTAAATGTTATGGACTTAGATCAAAATACTGTTGATTGTTCTCCTCAGGCATCAATTTCAGATCGTCTGGGAAATGTGTATATCAGTGGTGTAACGGCAAATTCGAAGACCGTTAGGTAATTATCATTATTAAAAAAAAAAACATTTTCCGTGTACACTTTGCAACATTACAAATTTGCTTGCACCACGGTAAATATTCAAGTACTAATTTAAATGCATTAAGTTGCAGGATTCTGCCTAATTAACTAAGCAATGCTCATATGTAATGTAAGAAAACGTTTCTATAAACATGTAATTTTAGGAGTAAATGCGATATTATGCAGTCTCATAACTGCAGTGATGTGATCAAAATGGAAGTTCCTCCTGAAGATTTGAGTAAAGCTAATAGAACTTATCAAGAACTGAAAAATTTTATCAAATCCACAGATGCGTGTGAACGAGCACCGGAAATGTTGCAATATCATTTAGGGGATCATTTGATTACTAGGAGGAACAAGTAAGTTTTATATATTAATAAAAAATTCTGGGGGGAAATTTGATTAATTTGGTAACTAGTTGGATGTAGATATATTTTATGTGTATGTTTTTTTAACTGCAATTATGTTGGTAAAAACACATCACACAATGGATACAAATTCTAATTTCTCATTTTAGTGCTCTGCATGTGTTTGTTGCCTTAAACCGAAAAGAAGAAGTGTCTTTCTTATTAAAAATGCTCGTCCTATCTAAAAAGTTCGAGCTAACTAACATACCGAATGCTGAGTGGCTTACCCCACTTCATATTGCGGCTCACTGTCGAAATGATGAATTTGTTGAATATTTGTTACAATGTAAATCAAATCCATTGATTCAAGACAATAATGGAAGGACGGCGTTGCATATGGCGATCAAATCAGTAGCTTCATTGTCAATGCTCGAAATGCTATTGAAGAAGAAATATTTAAACCAGTTAATTGATCTAGAGGATTACGGTAAGTAATTGGCTTTGTGGTAATTGCGTTGAAATTTATACGTGAACTATTGGTTATTGATTCGCAGAAGGAAGAACTCCACTGAATCTTGCAATTGAAAATCGCAATTTTATGGCCATAAAAACACTTTGCCGGTTCGGGGCCGATGTTAATAAAAAACATCATAAAAACGGATTTACACCTCTTAGACATGCTCTTGAAATGCAGTATGTTGAAGCCATTCAATTTCTCCTGCTGCACCCCAAGTTAGATATTGGGGCGCAAACTGACTTTCAGGGTCTCTCCCCATTTCAGTTCGCCATCATGAATGCATCAAGCAACGAAGTGATGGAGCTTATTAATAAATTTGCCGTAAGTGGCACGATATGTTTAATTCCAGATTTTGGCTTTAATTGAATTGTTTCTAGATTTCGAAGGGCATCCAAATAGAGGTTAAAAAGGAAATTGAAGATGAAGAAGAGGAGGACGACGACATGGAAGAGGTAAGTTGATCGATCACTGTATGTATAATTTTATGGTTTAAACTAAATGCTTGATTGTCGAACGGAAAACCTTTTAATCTGGCATCATTCAAAATCACAATTGGTGCTTAGTGTTGGGCAAGTCGGGTTATTCTTAAGATTCAGATCGTCGCAAAGAGCCGGAATTTGTGGCCGGGCCAACGGAATACCAATGTAAAAAAAAATTACCAGGAAAATATACTTCAAGCTATAGTAATTTTCATTAATATTATTTTTATTGTTGTGTATATTTTCCGGACTGTACTTCAATTTATTTCAAAAAATTCCTGGGTTTCAGTCAATTTTATTGTTTATTATTTAAAATGTTACAAATACGTTTCGTTGTCTTTCTCCACCATCATCAGTTTGTGTGTATAGTTGTTTCTACCTTCACATTTGACTGGTTAATATGGTTTACACACAAACTGATGATGGTGGAGAAAGACAACGAAACGTATTTGTAACATTTTAAATAATAAACAATAAAATTGACTGAAACCCAGGAATTTTTTGAAATTATTTTTATTTCGAAAGAACCAAAATAACGAGTGTGGATTAGTATACGGCAGACGCGCTGGAAATTCGTCGCAATACGTCCCTTGTCGCTTTTTTTCGAATACAGATCATAGGAAAATCTTGGCACAGTGTGGACGATTTACTTTTTGGTACACTGAAACGATGTAGATGTGAGGTTCACGGGTATTCACCGGAAAAACCGTTGGAGAAAATACCCGCAAGAGGAATGTTACTATCGCGTTCGTGTCGCGATATCGTCACGTTCTATTGCTTTCTGTTTCAACTCGGTTCAGAAGGTCAACATTTCCTGTTCTGTTGCTGCTATTAATTTGATATCATCCGCATATCTCAGGTTTATAGTTTTTATACCTGCAGTTGAGATCCCACTAATACCTTGATCTTATGTACTCTCCATAGATGGAGAACGCCCCTAGAAGTCTAGAAGAAGAAGTAGAAAGGGCGAAAAAGTGTCGGTTTTCTATACTTACTTCGACCATGTTGCTTTCGGGAAATGTTTCTTATGAGTGCAATTAGTTGTTGAGACGTTCGCAATTTTTGAAGAATCTCCCATAGGATTTTGCAGTTGATACAGTCAAAGGTTTTTTGGTAATCCTAGAAGCAAATGAGTAATGGAATATTGAGTTCTCGGCATTTTTCTATGAATTGCCGTTAGTTGAGAATCTGTATTCCTAGTTATTTCAGACTACCCGACATCAAATTAGTTGAGGACAGAACGCGAACAGAAACTCCTGTGGATATCCCGAGCACCGTTTAGTAAATCTTACAGATTTCGAAACAAGTGGGTTATTAGGACGTCGTTCGGTAGAATTTCTTCTTGACGTTTCGCAAGCACGTGCGGCTTGCATCTTCAGAAGTGGTTTGCTTGAACGCTTACACTGTTCTGATGGCGTTCAAGCAAACCACTTCTGAAGATGCAAGCCGCACGTGATTGCGAAACGTCAAGAAGAAATTCTTCCGAACGACGGCCTAAAAACCCGAAAAACCCACTTGTTTCAAGGAATGGCCTCGAAAGTCTATCTCTTACAGATTTCGATTTATTGGATCTTTTGAAAGAATCGACTCACTGAACCAGATCAGCTGCGATCTGCCTATCACTATTCATACAACTCTTAAAAAGTTACGGTTTTCTAAACTTAATTCGTTTTTGATTTACAAACTAATGCAAGATACTTAATATTTGCACGCCCTGATAATTTCAGAATTTTTATGGAATTACGTGTCCATGCCATATTTACTATAAAATTACACAATTAATGGAAATTTGATTTACAGGAATTAGAATTGAAGCATGAAGATGTAATTGAACATATAGATAACCCTGATTTGCTTTACGCAAATATAACGAATTTCACCCACAACTGTCTGGACGAGGTTTCTGCCATTCTGGATGCTAGTGGAAAGTATTCCCATTTGGCAGATTTGCTAGATTTGACCCATTTACTTGACGCAGGAGTTATATCCAGTGAGCGAAGTGTCAGTAAACATTTACTGCAGTATGCTATAGAGGTAAGTGTCCGCGAAAACACGTTTGGATTTCAGAGTAGTCAAGATTTTCCATTTTCATACGAGCTGACTTGCAACTGTGCGAAAATAAACTTGAAAACATGCACATACAAAGATAATCACAGTTTGGTCTTTCGTTTTCAGAAAGATAATGTGAAGATTCTGGAAATCCGAAATTTCCTGGAGAATCTCGATGAGTATAAAGCCGTTGCAATTATCGATCAGATGGCCCAAGAATTTCAGTTAACTGGAAATTTTTAGCTAATTCTACTGGTCGCAACATTAATTATGTATATATTTTTAATAATGATTTCATGATTGTATGCGGGTATACAAGATCACTCTGCCTCGGGGAAATATAATCATTTTTCCTCTAAATTGAAAAGTAAATTTTTATCTTTCTGCTTTCTAAAATTTTTGCATGAATATATAGTCTACTTATTAGAAACATGTCCGTTGATAACCAATGAGGATATTATTAAGTTTAAAAGTTAATTTGTTGGTATATTCATTTACATCACGTAACGTATGAAATGGCGTTGAAAAGTCGGAATATTGTGGTAGTATAAAACTGTTATTTTGCGTTATTTCCTTTGTTTACAGCCCTGTATAAATTTATTTCATGGAGGAAATGTATATACAAACCCTGTGAAAAATTATTGTCTTGTTTCGGTTAAGCAACAAAATTACTTTTTATTAATGTATTTACCTAAAGCTTTTGTTGTTCACAATTTGTTGCCTTACTTAGCATGAGGGTGTTTACGTCACAATAATATATTTATAAGGCATCTTAATTTAATGTACTTTGAAGTAAATTAGGTTTTTTTTTGTTCGAAGATATTGCCTAACGTAATATTGAAATGAAAGTGCTAGTTTTAAATCATGTGCCACAGTTGAATAAACCTCAAAGATATACACTGTGATACACTAGAACGTAAGGATGAACGGGTCTATCTCGACAATGTAAAATAATTGAACTTTTGGCTTTGAAGTGTTCTAATTGAATTTATTATGAAAGGATAATTAATTAATTTCTTATTTCAATTCAATGTGATGTAAATTCTAGTAAGAGAACTGATAGTGTAGAAATATAGTTAATTTTGGCAACATGTTCGCAAGTTCATATTTTCTTCATTTTTTGCTTGAACTTTTTCAATATTTTTCATAAATTTCAATTAAGAAAATAACTAGAGATTTATATAGAAATATTTTTTAGATTAACGAGGCAGTTTACATTCTGCTTTTTTTTTAATTATTCGCAATTTTTGCTTGATGTTTATCAAATTTTTAATGGTAAGTGATAAGTTACGTTTATAATTAAGCGATTGTTTGATTTTATTATTTTGTTTTTGATCAAACTGAAATTAAAACGTTTTTCATATGTCCCCATGCATACACAGGACATGGACAATAATTCATTTCAAGTGGATTTAAAAGTCACTTTTAGGAAAAACCTTTTTAAGTTATGACGATGATCAAATTTGGACTTAAACTTAAACTCTTGTGAATATTATATTAAGTTTCAATACGATGATACTGTAGCAGGAATTGAAAATCTTTTATGAAGTAGTTTTTTAAAACAAAGCAGATTCAAAAAATTTAAGAATTGTTCGTTTTAGGCATCGTTCAGGGCAGATACTAAACTTTTTATGAAACTGTTACATTATTTACATTTTATACCTTTATGTAGTATTTTAAGCTATATTGTGACGCTCGTGCCCATTTCAAATGTGAATAATGTTTAAATAAAAATTAGTTTTAGGGTATAATCGTACTATTTTCTAGAATTAAATCACAACTTTTCAACACTACTTTCAACACAAATTCAAACACTATTTCAATTTATTCAGATGGAAACTTGACAATCATTTCATAACTTGTGCGGTTTGAAAGTGAATCCTTTCCATTTCATTCGGGTAAAATTACTTTAAATGAAAAAAAAAGCTGAAATTTTCAAATTTCTATGTCATAATTATTATCCTAATTAAAAACGTAATAATTTATACATATTTTAACAAGCTACTGAATAAATCCCGAGATATAGGAAATAGTCTTATTGGCATTCACAGAACTTCTTTCCATTCATATATAATGTATTGTCCGCTCTATTCGGAACAATAGCTATATTCGATCCGGAATTCACGGATTTACCCCAAATTTCAACGTGGAAATCCAGCCTTCGAGAGTCTTGTGACCGCATTTCAATACGAACTTGTCCTTGTCCAACACCCCCTTCCGTGATACGAGTTTCTCCAGCATTTTTATCTCGAGGCATACGATTTAAAACTCTCACACATGTTAAGCGGAACATGTTTCGACCAGTCCAAGTATACTGCAAATACAAATAATTATGAGTATGATTTTACTTTAAATTCTCGAATAATATAAAAGGATGAAATTGCGCAATTAAAACTGTTTTATACATTTCTGGTCTATTTTACTGTAATTATTACTTACGGTCGTTTTTTTAAACGTATGTTCGTCAGCCTCTTTAGTAACATCCTCATCAGCTAACTTGGATCCGTCGCAATTGCCTTCGTCAATACTGTAAGTGTATGCAGACCAATCCAGGTCATTTCGAGTGTTGTACTGTGCATACTGACCAGAATTATAACAAAAACAACTTGTTGCTAAATAAAATATAAACCAATAATATATAAGAACAGCTCTCATTTTTCTGTTACACTTTGTCTAAAATAAAGTGAAATGCGTCCGGGTTGCTGAAACAGTCTCAATTAGCTTAAAATTTATCTAGCGGGAATTAATCTTTAGCCTCTTTTATCGTGAACAACAAAAACATGTTTTGCTTAATTTTGTTCAATAATTCTTAGTATCGTATTGAAGTTTCGTTAATGTCAAGGCCAATGTAATTTTAACAAATGTATGAGAGTTTGCATTCATTTGCTCTTCATCATATTACTTTAATCTACAGTGTTGTTTATTGTTAATACATTGTGAATTAGAAAAACGTTTCTCCTTCAGTCGCAATCAATGCGTAACTACAAACAAAATTCGTCATTTACATTGGAAAAGTCCTCGAAATAGAAACATTTATTTCATTTAAATCAGTTTCGAAACACTGCTAGTCTGTAAAAATTATATATGTCTAGTTTTAATACACAAAATTACTTTAATTTCAATTATAGATAAATATACACTTAGAATATATCAACTACTTTCATCTTCGGTGGTTGTAGTTTTCAACCAATCGTTCCACTATCTACAGCCACTAACACTATAAATCAATTGTTAAATTCTGGAGATCATGTAAATAATTCAAGTAGATTGGGTCTACAAAATCCTTTCTCCAATACCCATAATTTCTGTTAGCTCTTTCAGCCTTTACGATTTTGAAAATATATACTTAATATTACAAAGTATTGCTGCACAGTTAAAATAAATTCAGTCCACAAAAATCGGTGGGCAATGCCAAAAATATGTTAGGAAATTATTGAGCTTATCTCTTTCATTAAAACTTACTGTTATAAAACTCTGTTTAATGCATTTTAAACTTTTCAAATGTTTTAAAAATATATTTGTCTGGCATCTTGCGGCGATTGCTCCATCGGACAATACGGACATTTTAATCTGAAAATTGATAAAATATTTAAACTTTTGAAATTAGTTTTTACATTTGTAAAAGCGAAGCTTAGCTTTTTTTGCCGATTTTGATTTCCATTACTTTTGAGCCTTTGTTACAAATAGTAAATAACAGCCTTTTACTTCTTTAATTAGAGTTTTTTTTGTACTAAACTACTGAAGAACAAAGTGAAATTCAGAACAAATACACTTATAAAAAAAATAACATTACATTGTCGACAACTTTTATGATACTTACTTATTTAGGTTTGCTAGCTTTTGTAGTGCATCTTTTGAAATAACATGACCACATATCAAGCGCATGGGAGGATTATTTTTCGTGGATTGTTGTCTTAAAATGGGACAGGCAAACATGGAGTGATATCTGCTATCAGAACCCAAATCAATTTCAATCTAAAAATTTGACACTTTCATTTTCATTGCTAAATTGGGATTTTAGCGATGTTTTTATGGCTAAAATATTATTTCGTTGATTCTTTGTCCCTCAAATTTCATCTCTTTTCTTTTGTGTCTAATAAATGTATTTATATTATTTCCTACAGGCGTATAATTATTTGCCACAAGTGATTTTCTTTTTATGCTTGCAATTTCTTATTGTTTTTTAAAGCTCCAACAACCGGCAGTTTAGCGCAGACAGTGTGATACATTTCTGCTGCTAAAGGAAGAAGTAAAGAAAGGAATTTATATTTTTCTACTAAACTGTCCTCAAATGAAAAGTGAAGGAAATAATAAACTGAAACGCTGAAATAGTCACTTCCAAGGAAAGAGAATTTGAACGGTTTTTCCAACAATTTTTATCGATCGATCTATTGGATCTTTTACTGGTTTTCTCAGTCACTTACAGGTAATTCTTCAGCACCCTTCCATATTTGACTGACTTGTCTTTGCATCATCACTTGCTTTATGTTAAGGAGAGCGGGAATAGCTTGACAACCTGCGTTTATGCAAGTAATCAGTGGGCTGTTTTCGGAAACTCCTAACAACTGGCAGGCATCCTTTATAAATAAGTCATATATTTCCAACCACATTTCAGTGTCCGTAGAAAAGTACATCCCGTATGGCGAGTGGGATATTCCGTTAGGTACATAGAGCAACATGCCCATTAAGGTTTGTATATCTAAAAAAATATATATAAAATATTGATCCTGCTGTATTCGATTGTTTTTATTTAATTTACCCTTTTCGTGCTTTTGAACAAAGTTTCTAAAATGATTTCTAGCATAGGCGATGGCTTCGGATTGGAATCCAGCGCCAAGTTTTAACAGCTCCATGTACTTTAAGCGGTGTATCATAAATTCTAGTGAAGAATTTTGAGCTTCAAGTGCATCATGATGAGCGGTCACCCACGCTAACAATGGTTCAAGATCTTTGTTCTTCAAACAGTCGCAAATATGATGCAACTCTGTAAATGGCTCCTTCTCATATCCTTCGACAGTAATCTGTGCTTCCTTTAGCAATGCATCGGCTACATCATGCATTCCTTGTCTATAAAATCAATGTTTAGACCAAGCTGTTTTTCACGAATGCAAGTTTATACCTGTAGTAGTGTTTGCAAATCACTTTATTAATAATATCCATTTTTTCTGGATTGTTAAATACATTCTCTCTGCTGCACGCAGCAAAATCTGGCGTGAAATTTCTGTCAATAGATTTTCCAACTTTGGACACAGAACTGTGCAAGTCTCTGTGTTCTATTGCTAGTCTTGAAACAGTATCTTTAATCTTTGTCATTGTCTGGATAAGTAAGTCCTGTTGGATGAACGTCAAAGTGTGATCTTCAGGAGCTGGAAACACAATTGCTAAAATTGGAGCTTGTTTTTATATTTTTAATATGGAATAAGTAAAGCTCTTCCAGAGGAATTTACTACTTTCAACTTTAGTTATTTTTATACTTTTATACTGGCTTTTTATACTAGTTTTTTAGCACGCATATTTAATTTCCTTTGTGGCAAAATGAGCATTTGAAAGTGATGATTCTGTATGCACTTTACACTTACGAATGTTTGATTTTTGTATAAAATAGGGATAAAAAAAAGAATTAGATATAATGTGTTAATATTACATAACATTACTGCATAAACTAACAATTCTAACTAAGAATGGCATGAATAACGTTTAAAAAAAGAATATAATTTTTATTACTGTGTATATTTTCCTGACTGTATTTCAATTTAATCCAAAAAAATTCCTGGGTTCCAGTCAATTTTATTGTTTATTATTTAAAATGTCACAAATACGTTTCGGTGTCTTTCTCCACCATCATCAGTTTGTGTGTAAGGCTGTTTCTGCCTTCACATTTGACTTAAATAATAAACAATAAAATTGACTGGAACCCAGGAATTTTTTTGGATATAATTTTTATGTTAATTTGCGTCGTATCTGGAAGACCACTTTAAAAAAATGTAAGTATTTTGTCACCTTTTCAATTATTATGCCATTATGGTAGCATTTTTATACACCGAACTGATAGTCCATATCTACTAATTCAGGACTTCAAGACTAACCTCTCAAAGTTTGAAGAAGAGAGTATAAAACACAAAATATGCAGAAGTTCTAATGAAAGAAAAGGAGTAAAAAAGGCGTTCGCAGGACTATCTGTACTAAGGCCTTAATTATATTCTCAAATAAATAATTCCGATGGGTCAATTTCCAGTTAAAGATAGTGTTGATGTAAGGGAGACTAAAGTCCAATCCAAACCGGTGGATCAAATTTGACTAAAATGTTGCATCCAAACACTCAGATAGTTTCATTGGCTTAATTCCTTTCCAATTAGTGATGCCAATGGGCTTTAAACAGCGACCAAAAATATATCTAAATTTGTTACTCATACCAAAGGAAAGCCATATAACATTCTCAACTTTCCCAGGAAAAGCTACATCTAATGAAACTTATTTGGTAAATGTATATGTGATTAACGCAACTTTTTTATTAGAGAAATATGTCTTTGCGGTTTTCTTATCAACTATTATTTTATTTGGGCATTGACCTGACTAGCGATTTGTGCGAAGTTTTGTGTGAACCTTATATTTTTACATTAGTGATAGAGAATAGGATATAAACGCCCAAATTGGTAGATTTAGGACCCAAATCGTCTTAAAGCTCAGTTATATCAATTACGCACTTTAATCCGAATCAAATTTAAGCAACAACAAAGAGATATTTACCATTTTGCAGTTCTGCTTTCAGGCTGTTGATTTGGTCAATTAGCTCTGTAACTACACGTTTGCTGTGATCGTTGAATGCGTTGAATTTAGTCAGAACCTTTACCACGTCTTTTTCAACAGCCAAGCACGATTCCATGTTTATTTTTATTTTTAAATCGCTTTGTAAAAATGCTCTTATCAACTCACGTCACTCATGTCTTAATACTCCTGTCAATGCACGTTTTGAAGTTCGCAAAATATGCAATGAAGATAGCTACAAGGGCGGTACATGACCGTGTTGCCAAGACTTTCGAGTTCATAATCACTAGTTCATGTGGGCGTGACAATTTTTTTAACAACCGACATGAATTAAAAAATTAACGTTTTTTGTTCATTTTTATAAATTTAATTCTACTTTTCATTGACCGTTAAATAGTCTTTAGGTATTTGAAAGAAACGAATTTTATTCAAGGAAATTATTACCTACATTGCACAATTAAAAGTGAAATAAATATTTATTAAACTATTTTCTGAAGCGTTTTTCACTTCTGTGCGAAAATAAAAAATTGCCAGTAATTAAAGCTCTAAAAGAAAGTATGCAACTGCTGCGTATTTGCTTAACAATTTAAATAAAAGAACAATAATTATTTAACTTTTATAATTACAATTTTTGTACTTTCCAAGTGTTGCTAAATTGAATTCCTTTTCAAATTCTTGCCATGTAAGTTTTGGAACCGAGAAACTACATTTTATGGCACTTTGGGCCGTAATGAGATACTTAATTGAATTAAAAATGTGTTAGCAAAGTGCCATTTTACCTGCATAGCTCCATTTCACGTTTTATTAATTTTTATTTCGACTCCGTTTCACGTTTTATTAATTTTTATTTCGAATATTCCATATTTACACTAGTTCTAAATTGCAATACGTCGCAGTTGCACTTACAGTTTTGTTCCATTCTAATCGCTTTTAGCTTGTTAGCGATATACGCGTCCGCAATGTATTGGAGATACTTCGTATCTCTATGACTAATTTTAAGCAACACTTAAGTCCTGGATATTCCAGTGGCTGGCCTCCGCAATCTCCAGATTTTAACCCGTTGGACTTTCCAGATCGGCTTTGCTTGTTTTGCTATTTTACATACTTTTATAAAAAATAGGGAATAATCTGACACCAAATTTACTTTCTACTAAATCTTTATGAAAATATCAGGCAGCTGAAACATCCATTTTTGGACTCATATTTACTAAACTGGTAAAACCAGGAATTCAGATCAATTTTTTGGATACATTGGTCATCTATAAAGTCGAGTATCTTCTAAAGATGCTGAAAATTCCTAGTTGCTACTTGCTTTAGTTTGGAAAATGGGAATTTTTGGAGGAAAAAGCGCAGATGAGTAAAAACACCCTCAACCCCCAAAACTCAGCATTCTGGGCAACATTTATGAAATTTAACGCTTCTGTAGGCTCAAAAAGTCTTCTACAGATTGTGTCCTGAACCAGTGAACTACAGATATTAAAATACTCGGACTGGAATTCGCCCCTCTGGATACTAATGGAACATTTAAAGCAAATTGAATAAAACTTCGTTTTGCACTAAATCATTAAAAAATATGTGCCTACACACATACCATTGAAGTGAAATTGCAACGTAAAAAAATTGAAAGCCCCGTTTAGTTTGAATTCAAAAATATTTTCGGCCTAATTAGTTGCGAGTTTCTGTTGCAAAGTGCTAGTCAGATTCATTTTGTTTGGTCGATATATTTAGTTACAAACAAAGCTTTTAGCGAATTTGTTATTTTGCTCGACGGTGCTATTTATTTTTAATTTGCTCAACATGGAAGTAATGGAGGATGGAAATTTAATGGACAAAGTAACCATTTTAATTCAGAGGGACATGGAATATTACAAGGTGAATGGACAGTATATTTAAAACCGGCTCACCATTTGCTGCGAACAAACACATTTATGCACACAAGGGTTTTGAAATGTCTGCAAATTAATCTAATCTAGTACCTGCACTTGAAAAAATATTCAGACGGAAAATATCCTAAATAGTTTTTACGCTTTCAATTATTTTTTGCTTAGTTTTTCACTTTTTTAATGAAAATTTATCTCATATTTTGCACTTTTTTATGAATATATCAATCAAATCTCCGTGTTATAGGCAAATCAATCAGTTCTGCAAGAAACTGTCTGTCCGGGAATCATTGGCGGTCGTTTCGATTTTCCTAGATCCGCTTCATTTGCAGCCATCAAACTCGCTGTGTGGTGGGAAGATGAATTTATTGCTGCCTACAGGGAACCTTCTGGTGGGTGCACATTTAAATAAGCCCTCATTTGCATTTTCACAATGGACTTGCAGGATTTTTCCAAAAAAGCCTGATGGAAGGAGCTCGAGATAACAGTGAAGCCTCTGGAGGTTGTGGAGGGATAGTGCGCTCCTCTGATCCAGCAAAATTCATTTCTACCATTGGAAAATCCGCTGATCAATTGCTCAGTATGAACGTACTTTTTCTTACACCTCTGATGCAGAATCTTCATGTTCTTGTGCTTTATTTTAGAACACCTACACGTTCTGACGCAAGAGGCTTTGGATCATGCAGACCTAACTGTTTTAACAGGTAATTTAGTTGTAATGTACCTTTGCATATGTTGGTAAAATGTCGCTCTTAGGTACGATTGGGGCAACAGCGCTTTTGAAAAACTGCTTAAGGTTTTACATTCAAATTTTAAGTGATGCGAAGTCCCCATCAATAGAGCCTCTGCGGACGGGTAAACGCACATCGAATTCCAGGTCATTTGCCAATGTTAGTCACCTTTCCATTGCAGGATATAAGAAATACAACGAGATGTGCGAAGCTCTAGCCGAAAGGCTGTTGGATTTACATTGCAGGCTTCTATCGCTCTACATAATCCAAGATGCTGATTGCTTAGATTGGGAGAACGACAAACCGTTTTTTGAATCAGAACGCGGGTCGTATACTATACAAATGTGGTGGCTTTACATGCAAGGTGCAAATTTCATCAATTGAAGGGAAGATATGGGCGAAGTCAGTATTTTGAGCAAATTGAGTGGAGCTTGCCGATCGGCGGCTTTCGATCTATATTTTCTATACCATAATTGTTTCTAAAAAAACTTTCCTCGTTTCTTCCCTGTACTCTTCAACTAATATCCATAGTTCAGTTTTCTTTAGTAAATGCAATTCCTAGGCACCAAAGAAGACCTTTGGAGTACAGTTCCTCCAAAGATGGCTCAAAGAGTATTTGCTGGCATGCTCAACGAGTCACTCACTATCCTAACGGTTCGTTACTCTCAGGTGGGGTTCCAGATTTCATATTTTCAATAAGTTTAATTCCGTTTTCATTCATAGTGTCTGCCATCGCAAGCCAGAACTGAACTGCTTCTAGTTGATGTCAGCAATTTGCTGTTTTGTGTCGCTCAGCTATTGCCATCCATTTGCGACTCGGTTCAAGATCTAACAGGTTGCGACCAGAATACCAAAAGCAAAATGTTGAGGGACGTTCACGTGAAATGTCAGCAGTTGTATTGCTGCTTTTTGCTGCGAGGCGCTTCTTTGGATACTTTGCATAAGGTAAGAATTTTTTGTGTTTAGATGATGCGAATTTTTGTGCAAAGTCTCATCTTGCAAAACTCAGAATTTTGGGCCATGTTTATGCATCTTTCAGTATCTGTAGAGTCAAGTATCTTCTAAAGATCGCGAGCATTTCAAATTGCTATCTACTTTACTTTGGAAGATTATATTTTTTAAAGGAGAAAGCGCAGTTGAATAACAACACTCAAGATGAGACGGATGTTTCTGAAACTGATGAATCTCATCATTGTTAGCGATATTATAGAAAATTTCAGAACTTTTATAGTCAAGAATTGCCTAAAGAGGGTGAAAATTTCAGTTTGCTACTTGGTTCAGTTTGGAAAATGCGATTTTGTAAAAAGATAACGCAGTTGAATCAACAACAATTTTCAGACTGATATTTACTAAACTGGTAGAACTGGGGATGCTGGGCGTTTTTTGGAGAATCTGACAAAACATCAATGCTCAATTCTAAGATTGCTTCAATATTAAATGACTGAAACAACTCAAACTGTGCTAGAGGCAAGCAAATTTCCGTAAATATTACTGTTTGCAAAATGTTTCCAAAAAATTGAAGAGATAATACTCCGACCATAAAGCTTTGCCGCTGAGACGATACTGATTTTATGTGGTTAAAAAGGAAAGCAAAATATAAAAAAGAAAACATTTCTCATTTGATTTTTAAACCCACACTTAGAATAAATTTGCATTAAAACACTTTTTCCACAGATTTTTAAAAAAGGCACTGACAACCTTAATCTACTGAACCCCAAAGGAGCTGCGCCTACTCCATGGATCATCTTTGCTTTACCCAACATTTTCAAAGATGGAAACATTTCCTTAAATCGCCTAACCGAAGTGGAAGAATGCAGCACTTTGGGCATGGAATTGATGGTTTTATTGGCTCAACCACAAGCAAATTGGGCTCTATTATTAAAGGTAAATCTACAACTTTTAATTTATCTTTTATTTCCTTTTGGTGTCAGTATGAAGCCCTCGTGTGAGTCCAGTTTAGTTGCCCACAATTTTGCTTATTATTAAGTTACAAACATCTCTTAGGTTCTTTGCAGCAAAAAGTTCAAAGTTCTTCGGATTCTTTTGAACGAGTTCATGGAAAGGTCTAATCAAGAATTGCGGAAGACGCCTCTAAAAGTTGAAGATTGCGGTAATCTTCTCTGTTCAGGGGATGGCACATGCAAAAACATGGACGTATCTTCTTCAACATTGACATCAGACCACTACTATGAACTAATAATGTCTGCCTCACAAGTGTTGTTGCATGTGGGAAATGAGGAGGAACTGAAGGAGTATTTTGTGGAAGTTGTGATGAGATATTCGAATTGGGCCAAGTGTTTTGAACGACGCAACGTGAGTATTGATAATATTTGCAGTGTTCAATGTATCCATTGGAAAAATCAGCTTTTTTACAACGAATTATTGAAATAAGACTAAATAGACGCAAAAAATGTTATAGGAGTTTTACTATTTACCGCTGTAGAGTTTACTTCAATTCGTTTTATTAGAATAAGGCAGGTATGTGTAGGTCCCGAGCTGGGCATTTTACAATTTTGTAATTAATCATCCGAGAGGAAAAGCATTTGTAAACTTCGAAGTATTTTCAGGTTTGGAATCAAATTCGCCCCGCATGGTACGAAGCAATATTAAACATAGTTTTCCCGATATTACCAGTAGTCGAGGAAACTGTTATAAATGCTTTACAAACTGGAGCAACTATGTACCAGGCGATGTCGTTGATTGTTGCCTGTTTCAGCCAGTTTTGGGATATGTTAGGTAAACACACTTCCACAGGTACCATGTAGGATACTTGACTTTGCCAAGTTTAGGCCAGTAACTTGCGCTGTAACTGAAAATCGTGGGTAGAAATTTTCAACGTCAAACTTGTATTTCGCATGATTTCATTTAACAATGGGATTTTACGAAAATTGCAAAACAAAGAAAAGCGATAATTTCGATTTTAAAGTTTAAAACCGTTTATTGGCCATTAAAGTAATTAAAAGTACGTTTCATAATGCAGTTGGAATGAAAGAAACATTTCGCAATTATTTATTCGGTTTAATTTGGAAAAAGTTAGTAATTACAAATCAAACTATAACCAGGAGCTGTTTTTTCTACACGTTCGACCAGTTTTTCTCTGGTTTAGTAGAAACGGCAGGTTGTCATAAAAAGAGTATATCCTTCCATGACATTTTTTGTTAAGTTCATGCAAGTTGGTCCTGCTACTTCTCTTATGTAATAAAACATAGAAGTGGCGCATGAATTGTTTGAATCCTGAACAACTATAGAATCATGAAAATTTTATTGATCCTGATCATTTTTTTACAGATCCATCTTTAACCAAAATATCTTATATTCTTCAAGAGGTAATACCTTCAGATATCACTCCCATTAGCAATTCTGTATTAATGCAGATTCTGATGAGCGCCCTATATTCCAGCCTGATCAGTAAGTGTTGCCTTTAATTCAAAAACAACTCGTTTTCGATATTCTTGCTTCAGTGGTTCCCGAAAAACTCAGCCTGAAAAAAGAAGTAACATTTCACTTGAATGAAGAAGCAAAACGTGGTAGCTTGGAGGAAAAACTACCTGAGCGACCATTTGATAGTGCAGGATCAGCTAAAAGTGCTGCCTTGGCTGCTGCAGAACATCTATGTAGCATAGGTATAGACAGTGTGTCCTGAAATTGCAGAATTTTAACTGCGTGTTCTGCGACCGCAAATACGACAAAACGCGTATATAAAAGATATTTGATTTCGTAAACAAAGAGGTACCTGCATGTATTTTTATACACCTGTTAATTTTGTCTACACTGGTGTGTTTTTAGCTACATTTGATTTAAATATTTGCTGGTCTCAACTGTTTTTTGCCCATTAAAAGTAGTCTTTTAGCGTGTGCTTATTATTGTTCAATCATAGATCACATCATCAAGAATTAACTCGATACTGATGACAATGCAAAAGACAAAAAAGTTCCAAATCGAACAGCGAATTCTAATTTGTAGGAATAAAATATTAGTGGCGCGCCACAAAGGCGCATGGAAAGGTAAAAGCGACTATGATCCTAGAAAAATCTACACTCTGTAGATTGTGGCTTCGGTTTGCTATATCTACATGCCTCAATTATTTAATAATTTCAAATTATGGATAAATATTTCCTAAGCGCTAGGAGCTGTAGTGTGAAAAACTGAGAAACCAATAATCTTTTGACACCCTGTATACGGGTATAGATGAGCCTTTTATCTTATTTTCTTTCATAGAATAAGATGTTAATACAAGCGCTTTGCTTACGAGAAAAATATATACATTTTTAAGTACATACAAAGTTGGTTTGCAATGATTTTTTTAAGCTAGATTTTATTTTAAGTCATCAAAACCGCTCAGAGATTAGAAAAAATGCAAAAGACGAAAAAGTTTTATATGGAATGGCGAATGTTTAGGAACAAAATGTCAGTGGCATTCCATAAGCGCTAGAAACTGGAGGGAAAAAGGGAGAGAGTTTGCAAGCTTATTTTGATATCAACTTTAAGTCTTGTTTTATGCTGTAGAATAAAGTGAACATTATTCAAACACATTTTTTTGCAAATCTTCAATCCAAAAGTCTATTTGGTCTATTTTCAGATGAAGATAATAAACACACTGATCAAATCGATGAATTTCTAGCCCAAATAGATAAAGCCAAGGATGATCCATCGATTTTTGTGAACGCAGGAGCAGAAAAAATCGGTGACAATCAGAAAGTTATTGAAATTATTGTAAGCGACTTGTTGATGACTGTTCAAGGAAAGCAAAGTCTGAAGGTAAACTCCGTTTTTTTCTTATGTTTTATATGAGATTTATAAGCTTTAACTCACAATTATAGACGCTGTATCATTTTGTGAAACACAACAGCGAATGGGTGTATTGGAAATTAGGCATAAGCGAAAAACAGGAACTAACTGCCGGAAACAAAGTCCTGAATCCTCCAGATCCTTTAGTTCACAAAATGTTTCACATAGGCTATCGGCCTTTTGATCAGGTAATTAACGAAAGCAACTTTATTCTCAAATATCCGTCGAACTTTAAACAGATTTTAAAAACATTTTGTGTGTATAAAGTTTCAGCATTGACGACTTTTAATAAACATACTGTTCCAGTTGCTTACGCGACAGCTTAAGCCAAACTGGCACCATCTTTTGCAAACATCGTTGGGATTAACTTTGGAGAAAGTCTGGAATCAAGTTTCCCGGCGTTGGGACTTTCAAAGTTCAGCGTCTTCGCAACTTAAAGCAGCTGACGTGGATATTGTAAATAATTTGTCGCTAATATTGAAACAGTAATTTTCGATAGTCGACAGGATTGTTTTCAACTTACCTTTTACATTATAAAGCGCTTAGTTACTTTGTCTAGTAGAAAGTTCACATTTAAATTTGGAACTTATGAAAATGCCGAAAACTAGGTGAAGCTTTTGCTTTAGAGAACTAAGCTTGCTGTAGAAATAAGTAGAACATTGTAATTAAATTTTTCAGAGAGTTGGGACGGAAAATCAAAATACAAAGCTTTAAAAGTGGATTTGGGAAAAATAGCCATTTATTTTAATTATTTATTACTATGTGTTTCTACTAGTTCACACTTTAAATCGTTTCAATAATTCCTTAATAACAGTAAATAATTCCTGCCGGATTAAGTCTATTTTAATGTGTTCAACTTAGTTTAATCAATTTTACAATTGTACACAGGGTGTTGCGTCTCGTCCCATAAGTGCTTCCAAGCTGAGTCAATTTTTATGTTTTTTTGTCATTTTTGCATTTGATTTTTATGTCTCTATTTTATGATGCAATATTGAAAATATTGTACGTTATCCGGTGCGTTAAGGTTGAGTTTATTGGTGATGTAAAAGAGAAAGCTTTTAAGGTTTTGACGACTATGGATAACCACTAGGAACTAGATATAGTTAATAGTAATTTTTTTTGTAGTCTTCAGGAGCACTTTTATTCAGCAGTATATAAGGCAACACCCTGTATATGACAAATTAAAAATATTTAGTCTTCCTTAAAGTAGGCCAGCAACAAATTAAAACTTCTGTAATGTTGTGGACTTTCTGGCCGTTGTCGTAATGCTACCAAATAAAATATTTGCAATTGCCAATTAATAATTAATCCGCATTAGCCTAAATTTAAACATTTAGCTGCACAAGTTGTTAAAATAATATCGTTTCTACGAACGTATCTTAGGTACTTGTAAATTACTTGGCCAATATGTGAATTACATTGAAAATTGTTTACAGTTTTTATGGAAAACTACTTCTTCACCTTCCATTATCCATTGTAAATTCCTGAGTATCCAGTATCCAGATAGTAATTGCCACTGCTCCTGCAAAACAGCGCAATTGATAAACAATGGTTTAAAGCACAAATCAATTGTAAACTTTCGAAATTATTGGGGCAATTTCAACTGAAAGTTCTTCGAGTTTTCTTTTGATATATACAGGACATTTGCAGTCGTTTTTCTCTTTCCCACGTATAAGAGCATATCGATATTACATTAAATTGATATTCATATTGAAAAGTACATGTTTAATCTGAAATCCATCGAATAATGGCTCATGAAAGTCAGGGTACCCATATGCTTTAAAATCCGAAAAACCTTCTCAATTATTTTCTCAATTTATTCTAGAAGCAAGCAACCACCTAGAATTTTAGCCTATTGTTTAATTTGGTATGTAAAACAACAATAAATCAACTTCTTTTTTTTTTCTAATAAAAATCATATTATCTGCTGCGAATTGTACCAATTAAGTGCATATTTCATAAACAAATGAGCGCCTTTTCCAAGAGAGAAAACTAAGTGAATAATAGTGCAATTACAGAAAACAATTATACGTAAGTGCTAAGTAAATACGCTTAGTGTCAGTTTAGCGCGTCCTCCAATCGTTTATACATCTTAAGAAACTCTTTTGAATAAGTGTATTCATTTTAAGTAAAACCCTAGAGTCTTTCCATCCATTAGAGAGTTTCCACTCTCCATTAAACCAGCCACCAGAAATATTCGACTAGCAACTTACTTAGAATCAGCCAGAACTCCCAAGTATGCAACTTCGTTATTATTACAAGATCCACGCTCAAACGAGGCATAACTTTCACATTTTTTGCTGGGGTAGCTTTGTGGAAACCTTATAGACTCCACATACAGTTGATAGGAACGAAAATGATTGCAGAAAACTACAAATTAAAATATTCGTTAATTCAATTTCAAAAACTATTCACCTTGCAAAACTTTCCAGCATTTGGATGCAGCTAATTATTTTTATTAGATTTGAATTAGGTGAGTTTTGGTTACCTATCCAGTTGAATGCAAAACCATATCGAGCTATCACTTCGTGCAGTTTACAACCCGGTTGTTTGGTTCCACCATTTGGCCAGAAATTCAAGTGACCGACTGCATATTTCATGCCAAAAACTCCAGAATTTACGTAAATTACGTCCACAAATTCTGCATCAGTTGGATCCAATCGTTCATCAATTGGATTGTTGTTGAATAGAGGTCCTGCTGGATCTAGCGCTGAAATTTTTCGTAGGACAAGAAGTTTTAAAGACTAAATCTAATGTCCAGCTCATGAACATTAGAACATGAAGTGTAAAAAGATACGCGAAAAACTCGAACAGAGTGAAACACTGTTGCTCCGAATGAGCGACGAATTAATAAGCAAATACAAATATTTTCTATTGCTTTTTTGTCTTGACAAAGTCTCAAAATACCCGTTTACTACTGCAATGCATTTTACCTGTAATACGAGGAAGTTTTCCACTTTTTACATACTGTCCGGTTAGTCCGGCGATTTGACCTCCTAAGCTGAGACCAATAACATGAAGATTTTCAAGTTTCAAACCTTTTGTTACCAGGTAGTCAATAAAACCTGCAGAATATCGACCAATAGGTCTGCAATTTTTAGCTGCTGTGATATAATCAGGACCGGCTAATAGTCTCTCGTTTTGCACCAAAATAACATTATATATTCCTTGTTCTAAATATGCTAAAATAAACAGTTTTGTTGAGATTATTAGTCACTATTCGCTAAAACTGGCAAAATATCTTATGAAAAATGATCCAAGTGAGTTTAGTGATTTTGTAGTAAGTTTCGTTCTTAGCTTTTCCGGTTTCTCATTCAATATTTAAATAAAAAATTCTTTATGCACAGCTTGCGGAATTGGAAAATATTAATTTAAAATCATCTATTTCAAATGAAAAAAGCTACAATTGAAGGATATACATTTTTTGTAATAATAAATGAACAAGAAAATTTGTTAACTTCAGAATAAAGCTACTTGCAAATGAGAACTCAAATTGAATGAAAAATGTACAAAACGATAAAATTGTTCAACATAACAAAAATTGAAAATAAAATACTGCAATTTTGCAAGTTCTTTTAATTTTTCTGACTATATTCATGATTCGTTTTAGTAATTTCGTTTAATATTCTACAAAGAAAATTATAGAAGCTAAAATAAAACATACAATACATAATATTATGAATTTTCAATGAAAATCGTGACAAAAATTTTAAATTACGCAAAGGAAAATATTCCTAGATACAAATAGACATTAATCTACAAACACAACTTCATAAAGACCCTTTAAAGAGCTGTTCTAAATGTGTTCCTATTTGTATTAATTTTTTGAAGCGTAAACAGTGCATATCAAGGTATTAAAATGGAAACATTTTTTTATATATTTAAAAATAATTTTATGAGAGAAAACTGACTTAGAAGGTGTTGTTTGCTGCAAAATTTTAACTGTTTTTTTTAACTCTGTACAGTTTTTTTACTTGCAATCCTTCATGATCCAACAAAAATATAAAAGAAAGTGTGTAAAGTATAAAGCAACATGTAACGTGATAAAAATATCCAGCCAAAAACATCAAAATTAAAAGATTTAGTAATTGAATACAAAAATTCGACGAAAGCACAAAAAAATTAATAAAACTGATGCAAGGGAAAGTTTGTAGTGGATTGCATACAGAGATGGCGAGAAATATAAAACAAAAATTAATTTGTACAGCCAAAACGCATTTAAATTACCCCATAATATTGCAGAATTACTCATCGACTTTATTTTCGCTGTTATTTAGCTGCACAAATATTTTGTTTCTTTGCTTTTCCTTGATGACAATGATAAATCCTTTATACCATTAGAGTTTCTAATAATAATTACGTTTAAACATTTAGTAGACAATCTGAGAAAGTTTTCGAAAGCTTCTCAACTGTGCTCAGCTTCAATTTTTCTGTGGCTGCATGTAGAAGTTTTTTTTTTTGGTAACTTTCAGTAACGATAAAGCGAAGACCGCTGGCTAGACTTTGAAGCCACGAAAACTTTTGCGTTTTTGTGGTCCCCGAAGCCGAAAAACAGCTATTGATTTGGGTTTTAATTTTGTTGTTGACATTTCATTTGGGGATTCAAAAAATACTTACCGTTTTTTATGGATTGGGCATCATCTGATTCATAAGATTCCAAAAACCCGTGGAAAAATATAATCGTGTTGTAGGAAAAGTCGATTCCTGAGCTTTCCAAAGAATTGTCGTCTTGTGGAATTATAATTTTTGAACTTTGTGGATTTTCTCTAAAAAATTATTTAGATTAATTTATTTGGTGCAGATAGGAGTGTAGCCTAAGAAAATATGGTCCTCTTACCATCAAAACTGAAACAGCTTAATAAACACTGAAAAATACATTTCAGGATTGAATATGGTCAGTTTTCATTCAATTCAAACCATCATCACCTAGAATTTTTTTTTTATTTTTACGCTTAGAGTTAAATAAGCAGTTTGGGATTAAAACCGAACTGCATCATGCGGTTACATTTAACTTCCGCTGACATTATTGCAGGAAAGTTTTCCACTTTACCGCATTAACCGAATAGTGAATACTTTGAGTAAGGTTTTGTGTGTGTGAATCAAATGATGACCATTTTCGAACATATTTCTTAATACAAATTAAAATTAAATTAATGAAAATGCTAGAAAATACATTTTTGCACGTAACGGGTTTACAGTTTCATAGGTACATGGTAAATCACATGTCTGGTATTTTTGCACTGAACAATCCCTAGTTCAAAATTATCCGAAGACTCCGTTCTGTTTCATTTCTTTAATATCATTTAAAATAGAACAATCAACACCTAGAAAATGTGTCTTTACCTGGTATATAAATGAAATACTGTGTCTCTATATGGATCAAATTGTGGACATAATCTTCTATTTATAGGCCAGAGTTGCAAAGAGAAATTCGACCAGTGAAGCAAAGGCGGTCCTAGAAAATATTGCAATATTTATGTTTAAAAAATATGTTTTTACTAGTTACCTTCGTTAAAAGTAACTTGTTTGCCAGCGAATTACTCGATAGTTCAGTTCTTCACATAATTCTACTTTTGTTTGTTTAGTGATTGTTATTTATATTTATCTTCCAATGTTATTTATGTTTATCTTTAAGCAAACTAATACTGTGATGCTTTTACCAATATTTTTATTTTCCATTTTAAAGTGGAGTGTGAATTTAATTCAATTTGAATTAAAGTGGAGTGTGAATTTGAATTTTTAGTGAATCACAAGCAAATCCTTATGGCGAAATTTTTTTAAAACTGAATGAAAAATGTATCTAATAGAATACCGAATGTTTTCCAAAAATTTGGTTTGCACCTTTAAAAGAGTCTGTGTGTGGTAATGAAGTGATTAATTAAGTGAAGAAGTCAAGTCAAAAAAGAGTCAGCTTCGCTGATTGGCGACAGAACACATAAATCTGATCGAATTTTAAAAATCTTTATTAAATAACTGAAGAAAAAAAATTAACAATTCAATTACCAACTTTTAAGAATTGTGTTGTGGCAATTTTTTGGAACTTTAGAGGCAGTCAAAAAATCGATTTCATAGTACAAAAAACTATTGTACTATTTAAATTCAACGACAAATTTTTTGCTTACAGTTCCTGAACTAGGCAAAGGCCAAACGCATTCGGCCTTTGCTTAAACTTATATAATAACATATCTTAAAAAGCATTCCTGCAACGCTTAGATTATCTGCGTTTTTTATGGATTTCGTATTCGCAATTATATTTTTTGCAATTTGATAGAAGTTGTCCATTGCACCGCATCGAGTATTTAAATTTAAAAAAATTATATGTGAACCTGTGAATATAAATATGTTTTTTTTGTTACCTGGTAAATTCGTTAAAAAACACAACACCGACACACTGGCTGACATTGTTTTTGGAAATGCAGTCAATTAATTGATTGTTTAATAACCGCAATCTAAATTCGTTTGAAAGGCTTGTTACTAATAAATAAAAAAATATTTAAGCGCTCATGGTACTGGTCAATAAACCGTGAGATATTGCAAAATGCTACTGTATGCTCACAATGCGGTTCGGTTTTTATGCAATTAAAAATTTTATGTTTTTTTGCGGTGTACTATTTGATAAGCGATTTAACGTCTAATGAATTACCTTATAATGGCATTGCTACCTATAATTGCCTAGTTTTTAGTTAATATTCGTACTTTCTGTTATCAAAGGATGAAATATTCGTTACTACTTACTAACTTACTGATAAGCTGCTACTAGCAATATTATCCTCATTGTTTTGTGTTCATTCTGCTGCTTAAGAGAACGGCTGGCTCGCACTATTTGACAAATTTTCATCAGAATTTTATCATTATAAATTGGGACAGTACAGCATGCAACATCCTGTATATGACATTATTAAAATTCTAAATTTGTTTACTTTTCCATAAAATTAGGTACATCCGCTCAATAGTCAGAACAGAAGTAGTGAATGGTTCCGAAATTTGTCAGCTTTTATTCTCAGAGGTTCAATTATCTGCAGTTTTCTGAATATTTTTATATGGTAAGCGTCTTACTATTGACTGGAAAGAGATATGTACCTATGTAAAATTTTATTAAACAATTTATTAGGAAAATGTACCAAGTTCTTAAAAATACTTTCTGGTAGAGCTACTAAACAAGTTTTCATCTCAAATATCTTATTAATTAGGGTTTTAATGTACATTCAAATGTTGTTATTAAAATACTTCCTTTCATTCTGTTCGTGTTTTTTTTCCCTTTTTTTTTTTACTTGTCGCAAGTTCTAGTCAACTTTTTTATTATCTATATTGTTCTTAATCTTTTTCAGTAAGTTCCTGAACTTTTCAATTCAGTAAGTTCCTGAATCAATGGTATTTCTATCTATTAAAAGTCGAAAAGCAATAGAGAAAAAATAGCTTTGGGTTTATTTTAACTAACATATAATGTAATAGCAGTGGCGAATCCAAGAGCGGTGGGGCTATGGGGCTGCAGCCCCCCCAGACACAGCGCAATAATTTCTATTTCATCGTCACAACTGTATTTTTACTTGAATAATAACTTAATAATATTTCATAATTTTGTAAATTTATAAATAAAATATTTCAAAAACGAGTTCATTCCTCCAAGGAGAACTTGGAAGCTTCGATACGCCGATACAACGATGTACCTTTTTTATGACTCAGCCCCCCAGGTCAAAATCCTGGGAAAAAAATGAGGTGGAGCCATTTCATGGATATAAATCACCTGTTTACCAGAAATTCTAAATAAAATTCAGCTTTTATCCGTCGTGGCAGCACAAAAGTTTATATAGGGATTTTATTGACTCAAAAAGAACTCCTCCCTTTTCTTCCGCCCACAAGGTAAACGTCGAAAGTTCGGAAAATAATCTGGATTCTTCAGGTCAGGTGATCGAGGTGGCCCAGCCATTGCTCCACCTTCTCCAATTGATCGATTTCAGTGGCAAATCCAGGGAGGGGCCATGGGGCTGCAGCCCCTTGAATTTACTTTAATAATAATTAATAATTTCCTAATTCTGTAAATTTATAAATAAAATACGTCGGTACAACGATGTAACTTATTTATGACCTCAGCACCCCCCAGATCAAAATCCTGGATTCGTCACTGTGTAATGGACATTGACTAGTTCCAGCTATCTTCAAAAGTATTGTTTGGAGCTTAACTATATTTGATTTTAGGTATATAATAAGTTTAGAAACGAAAACGAAAGTAAGCAAATAAGTCTTGGAGTCTTCAGTAATCAATCTATTGTTCGATTATTTGAACGACTGGCAGCAATTTACATTGCGAATTTCATTTACACAATAATATTAGTCAAGCAATTGTTTAATGGATATGGCGGAAATAAAGTAGGTGATAAAACATACAACAATAAAGTACTTAAAAATTTTATTAGCAGTTTTCTATTTTATTTACACACACATAGTACAGTATTGTTTAGGCTTATCATATATGTACATCGATAAATAGTAGGAACAGATACTACAGGTTGGTAAACGTTTTTTTATATAATTTTGCTCTTTGAAAATTAGCAGAAGTTTTAGATTTTTTTGCCAAACACCAAAAATTACCTACTGATTTCTAGGTTTGATATACGTGTATATAGTCCCAATCATAAATCTTAAAGCATCAGAAAACACTCAGAATAAATGTGAATATTTAATCAATTAAAATAAAGCAGCTTGATATTTGAAACTTATGAAAAGCAACTATTTTTATCACGAAATACTGTTTTTCATAATTTATCAAAAATTTGAGGTGGAAGATTTAATATTAAATATTCCTTTCTACAGATTCTTTGGAAAATATGACTCTTTAATATACTGTGTATTTTAAAGTTGCGACGTATTTGAAATAATAGTTTATTGCAATAAAAACCGTTCTCTAGTGTAGTCAATTTAGTTTTCTAGAGGCCAGTTTTCTGCTACGTAATTGAATATGGAGATTCTGGATTGGTTCTTATGTAGAAATTGCCTCTAGCCCTGAAACAAAGTACAAAAAACTGACGTAGAAAATGTAACTATTCTAATAAAAAATATGTAAAATGTACATTATTTTCTGATTGATTTTTTCACTCTAAACCAGAGCCAGCGAAATGACAAAAATGTGCAGGTAAATAATCCCTTAAAAATTGAAAGATTTTTACCTGGGGTCAACATAAAGTCCCATAGGAGAAGTAAAGTTATTTTCCTCATTGCAAATTCCTTTTTCGTAATCGTCCCAACTATCGCAATTTATGGCACCCAAGAAAGCATGCGGATTTATCACTGATTCTGCAAAGAACTGGTACGATCTCCAATGACTGCAGAAAGCTAAAAAAATCAGTCAAAAACACAATAAATGATATATTTCTTGGAAGCTTTAGTCACATTTACCATATTCTAAAAGAGCGTCCGGGTTTCTTTTTTTGACCTCTTTCAGGTTGCATCCTGGTTGCGGTGCGATGCCTCTGTTGGGCCAAAAGTCCACATGACCAATTTGATTTGGATAACCGAAAATGCCTGCATCAGTGTGAATTATATCGACAAATTCCGCATCACTTGCATCGAGTTTAAGGCTTTTGGGCCATTTGGTAAATAGAGGACCAGCAGGATCCAAACCTGTTCAAATGCACAAGAATAATTAGACAAACACATCTTCAATAATTAAATATAAAATTCCAAAATTTGGAATATTAGCTGTTCTTAAAGTCTAAGGTGATGTTTTTGTTTCTTCGGATTTTTATTGAAAAATCTTGTGTTGATGGTTGATTCTCTTTTGAAAAATGAATTTACCATTTTGTCAGATAACATTTCAAAACAATTTTCTGCAAAAACGTTCGCAGTTTTTATACAAAATACATTCTTAAAATTGTTTGAGTTGTAAAATAAAACAAATTACAGAAAATTATTATTCCTTTTTATCAATTCTCAGAGACAGAAACCAAAAGACAAGAAACCAAAACTTTCACAATGTTTGTGGACAAAATGAAAAATAAATATATATCTTAAAACCATTCTGTAGTTGTAGACAAGTAGTAGATAAAGAAAAGCGATTACATGTTAAATGACGTAAATCTCAGGCGTATTTTAAGTATGAGCTAAATAGCTTAAAAATTGCTTAACTCAAAGGGCTAACACAACTACAAACTGAAATTTTAACCACCAGGATTGAAGCCTGGTAGTTATATTGCCGATATCTAAAAACATCCTGTATATTTGTATTTTATTGGAAAAGCTCTTTTCTAAAGCTACTCAAATAGCCATTCAAATTGCTCTGATTGATTGACTTAATAAACCTGCACACTCCAAAAAACTAATTACAAATAATATTTGATAAAACCCTCAAGAAATAATTTTTAACGAGTATTTCAATGTATAAACGCGCTGTTGAAAAACAAAGAGCGGAAAAAAAGTCTGAAGGTTCTAACTTTGAATGAGGTCAGTCTGGGAAAGCAAATCTTTAATTAAAATATTTGTATTTCCTGGCAGAATTATTCGGCTGCTGTGAGCAAAATTTCTTCTGAAACGCTAAACAAAAATTTAAGTAAAGGCCATGTAAATGTTGAAGTAGGTTTCGACTTATTCATAAACCACCATCCTCAGGCGCTTAGAAATAGCCTTAAAATGTAACTCACAATATCATATAAAAAGTACACATTTAAAAAACTTTCTTTTATCATTTGAACCAACTTCAGCAAAGCAAAATCTACATTAGGCTCAGGGAGAGGTTAAGGCATACTAAAAGGGTCAAAACTGCCATAATCACACTTTAACTCTTGTTAAAAATGCAAGAGTAAGTTTTTTTTACCCCGAAGGGTTAAGCCATAGGGCCACAAAAAAATGATCGGCTTAAAGCATTGGAGAGGAAAGTTGAAAAATATGTTAGGGTGAATAATTAGTTATAAATAAGCTATCGGGCACTGATGTGTTTTCTACAGCGTTTGGCTATTTGGGAATTTGTATGTTTCGAAAGTTGTGAGCAAAAGAGTCGAGCTTCTGATCCGATTGTATGGAACTGGTGAGTTTTTTGGGCTTTTAGACCGCCGTGGAAAATAATTTATCTCACTCCTTCAGGCTCACTTCTTCAGGAAAAAATGCTTTCCGTGACTCCCTAAAAGCCCAAAAAACTCGTATATTTGAATAAAGTAAGACGTATATTTGAAAAAAGAAACATGTATAGGCGAAATAATACATTGAAAGCGCTTATCGACAGTAAAATAATGCACAGTAATTAAGATTATAACTGCGACAGATAATATTAATAATTTGCATTACCTTATTGCGCTTCAGATAGTTCGTTAACTGCTTTTGCATTTAATAGAATAAATTACATAGGAAGTTAGAAAGTCATTAAAAATATACTTGCATTTAGTAATTATTTTTTATTAAAGTTTTTTGTAAGAAAGAACAAAGGAAAGCATTTCGCAAAGATTTTTATGATTCACAGGGAATATCAATGTGAAATTGTCTAAAATGTATCTTTGCGCTAGGCAAATCGCTTTCAGTTTTTTCTAAAAAATCTAGTTTTAAACAATTCGCTGATGAATAAAAGAATATAACATTTTGGCCAGTCTAACAATATTCTACTGTCAACAAATGTTTTTACAAAACATCAAACACACACCTGCAAGGCTCGAGAATTCCCCTGCAATAAAATAAGCAGTTTATTACTGAGAGGCGAAGATCAATATAAATCGTCCAGTAAAGCACATGGAGCTTTTATCTAATATAGAAACTTAGTACCTTGGGATAGTTATTTATTATTTTACTTTATTTACCAGTGATTCTTCTTATTCTTCCACTCTTCACGTTTCGCCCACAAACTCCAGCCATTTGGGCACCCAAGCTCAATCCTGCTAAATGCAAACTGGGCAAGTAAAGTCCTTTGGAAACTAGATAATCGACGAACTCTGCAGTGTATTCTCCAACTACTCTGGTGTTTTGTGCTGCAGTCAAGTACCAAGGACCTGCTTCTAAACGTGGTGCATTCAGTAGGATGATATTGTGATCTCCTCGTTGTGTATAAGCTGGAAAAATTAAATATTTCAAAAACGAATCTTCAGTGTGTCTGCCGAGAAATTCGAAATACTTCGTATACGAAGTCGTTTTAGATCCTCTTGGACATAATCAACGCTTCTTCAGGTGGATACAGATTATATTAGAGAACCCGTACCTCGGTTTAACCGATTGCTATCGAAACATATTCAAAAAGTGTAACATTTTCGGCCCATTTTTTGCAGCCTGTACGTGTAACATCAAATTTAGTCCAAAACCCAAAAGAGCAATAATTTCTGCATACATAATCATGTTTCATATCGATTTTTCGGTTCGTTTTTGAGAAAAATTGATTCAACGAACACTCGTATGTAAATAAATCAATGTGCATTAGTAGGTAAGGTAATAACAGCGCTGCATATGGAAATTTCTTGAGCAGGAAGAGGCAGTCGCAGTTAAAGTTACTGAAAACCTAACTGTGAGTACTGCTATAACGACATGGATAATTAATTCTGAGAAAGGAACAGTTGTATCCATTTTACTTGAGTTCTGTATCGCATTTGATGCCGTAAGATCCTGCTGCTCTACCAAGCCATTCCTCAAGACTCACGAGTCTGTGAAGAAGTGACTGAATTTATACGCCTTAAGAATATGCCGATCTTACTGCAAAAGCTAAGTCGATCGCTTTTTAATACATCAGGTCATCTTTCCATTGCCAAGCCCTTTATTAATTATGATACAGTTTCTTCCACTTTTATTCTCCGAAAATTTGCTCCGGAGCTGCCAACTCAGAAAGCTTAGTCTGCCGGGAAGTTCCAATAAACAGGAAGAATTTTAGGAGCATTTCTGTGAAAACATACTCAGATGCCCGACCACAGAAGATGATCGTATCATGGACTCAAAACGTGAAGATGAGTAAGGTCTCAGAACTTGATGAATAACTTTCATTTAATGTTTTTCCGATTTACAAGTCCGTTCTTTCCCAGGTCTTAACGTAACTGTAGTTTCGCACCAATATTCAAGAGGCGGATTCGTGAATAGCATCAAGTCTTTTAACCAAAGAACTGAAGAATGGACTTTCTGAAATAAACGATTCAATTGCCTTACAAAAATATTTTTCTCTTTAGCCGTGTTCTAGTGAAAACTCACAGTAAAATGAGAGTACTTTGTCCGTTACCCATCATTTAATTATACCTGCAACCGGACAAGATATCATTTTCTTGCCGCTTTTAAGCCGATGAGAATGAAAAAAAAATACAATTGATACCCAATCATTCAATTAAATTAGCATTAGTTTCAATTGCTGTGCGTAATATCAATGAGAATTCTTTGCGCCACATAAGCTTGCAGTGAAAAGAATTAATCTGGTTTGTTAACTCACTTTTGCCTGAGAAATATTTTTGTGTTAATCACCCTACTTTTACTGAATAATTAACTAATAATTTCAAATTTTTAAGATGTGGCGTAATACCTGACATGGAAATTACATTACTTTCAAATTTAGTCGGGTTTGTAATGGATATGTTTTTAACGCGCGCTTATTATTTAGGCGCTTTAATGGTCAGAATGGGGTTTGAACTTTTGAAAATTTGCTCGAAGTTACTCGGTTTAAATGCCACTCGAAGCACCATGAGAAAATTGGAATTTTCACACTCGAACCACTTGCTCAAATAAACTTTCTGCAACCCTTTGCTTTACTAACGGCTCATTCATCTTCCCAGATGCAGTCAGTAAAGCTAATAATTTTTTTATAGTTTCCACACTTAAACCGCATTCATTAGCGCGAGGCATGCACACGTTTTTTAATCTATTTTTTACGTGAAATCATTGAGAAATGAAAACGGAAGGTAGTACTATACTAACCTCTCCAACAAACTTCATAATACCCGTACCATGTAAATGTAAATATCACAGTTCAGTGGTCTGAAACCCACAATTGCATCTGTTGCAGTTATAAGCTGCAGATGGTGAAAGTTGCTCGACATTGACCGTTCTTGACATAGAAAACCGTAGCAGATCGGTGCAATTATGTGCATAATCTTAAAATGTCATTGATTTCCTAATTGTTATAATTTAATTAGTGTGAAACCATTTAAGGAATATTTTCGTTTTCTATTTGCTGAAGTTTTGCTTTAAATGAAACTTTTCATAGATTTAAGATTTTGGCACACTCTATTAGCAAGCTGATAAAATATAAAATGAAAAAAATTAACTTTTTTTACCTGTTCTTATGTAGGTGGCCGGAATAAGTTGATATGATTCAAAGAATGCGTGGAAGAAGAAAATTGTAGGTTCGGAGAAGTTGAAATGCGAATTCTCTAGGGCTTCATCGTCTCCTATCCGGAGAGGTGTGGGCATTAATGGATTATGTCTAAAAATAAATACAAAAATAATTTAATTTACATTAACCGAAAGTTGCAGGAGCGTATGACTTCTGCTGATACATTTTTGAACTGAAAAGATCGAAGAAAATAAGAATTAACGACTCAAGATTGATATACGCAATGTAATTATTAGAATCGATTTAAAAATTTGTCTTGGCCTTTTTAAGTTAATTGTGATTTTATCACAAATCTGTTATTGGATATTCGTGTTCAGATTTAAACTCAAAATTCTTTTTTCAGCAGAAAAAAATTTTTGCTAAGAAATCAAAACGACTGGATGCTAAAAAAATATGCTATTTTGTTTAATTTAATAATGAGAAAATTTGAAAGCTAATTTTTAAGTAATTAGCGCTTCCTCAGAGTCCTGCTCAACAGCTTTTGTTGTCTTGTTGTCTATAGCTAATTTAGAAGTGATTCCTTCGTAAGTCTTGGAAAACATGTTTAGCCAAACGAAATTAATATTGATAATTATTTAAAATGCCTCAACTATGCAAAAATAAAACCATCAATAAATAATTTTAATAAGTGGAGTATTGAAAGAACTGTTAGTTGCCAAACAAGAAGCAGTAGAATTAACGGAATTCACTCTAAAACTCATAAACTTAAAGACTTTGAATTTAATCCTGCTGTAAATGCATCTTCTAATAATATTTCTCACTCAATTATCGTATAAATATCCGTTCCTCATAGGAATACGGGCGTAATGTCTGCCATAAATTAAACTAAATCATTTAAATATCTGAATAAGGTGCGAAATCCTGAGCAACTTACTTAAATTGCAGTAAATGGCCCGATAATATCTATAAAGGCTGAATAGCTTTTACTTGAAATGTTAAATTTATTTTTTTTACATTATTTAAGGTGGCACTTAAGAAACTTAATTGGCCTGCATTGATTGGCAGCACACTAACACGGTGTTACCTACTGTCACGTATCAATTACGCTTTAATTTGCATGTAATAAAATAAATAATAAATCAAATATGACATGATACTAATTCAATTTGCACCGTCTGTACAGTCACAATAAAAAAATGCAAAACTATCTTAATGAAATGTGATAAATTGCCATTTTATAGTTTCTTTTAATCCTCAAAAATTAAGAAACGAGCTAACCAACGGAGGGTTTCTCACAGCATTTTTTTTTCAAACGAAACTTTCACACTTTCTAATCTATTTCTATAATGTGTCCATTTAAAGAAAATTTAGAATAATTTACTTACTGTTACAAATTGGTTAATGACAAAGCAGCGAAATTTTTCCACAGCAAATAATTTATATATTTTGTAGGACTTTTTTAGTTATTGTGTTCATTTCGATCCCTTTTAGTTTAAATTGGTTTCTCTGAAGTTCACATTTTACAGTTTGCATACAATAGTTTACATACATCCAAAGTATACGTGCACCAACTCAAACGCACTAATTTATATGCACTAATCTGCATAGGATAATTTGCATACTTCTATTATACACGCACTAATTTACATGCACTAGTAGACAAACACTAATTTACATAAATTTTGTATAATAATAATTTACACATTCATCTGCAATCATAATTTACGTAAACTTACTTATATGCACTCGTTTGCGTACACTAGTTATCACACACTAATTTACATACACACTTTACATTCACCTTCTGATTTATAAACAGTAGTTTACATACATTTATAGTAAACATGCACTAAATCACATGCTCTAAATTACATTTTAATTTTATTAATTAAAAAGTTAGGACAAATTTCGCTGTGTTCGAATGTGTGAAAAAGTTTATAAAGCGGTGGCCACTTTCAAAGTGTTGTTTCCTTGAAATTTCCCTACTTGTTCTTCTCGGTTGATAAAGGAGCTCAAAAGCGCGTTGGCATAAAAAGTTGCTTTCTTCATTAACCAAGTCTTCAGAGCTTCGAAAAAGCGGTGTTGGTTTTGGGCACGTTGCACTTCTTTTACTTCTTCCTTAAAGCATTCGGCCAGATCTTATAAAACAGTGACTATGAGGATGTCGTCTGATCGTCTTTTTCGCTTCATTTGTATATCCATAAAATTAGAGGCTTCAATTCAAGGTTTGAGTCGCTTCTTTCTTTGAAGCTTCATCTTGCCTTTGTCTAAAGTTAATCTTTGGGTTTTGCCATATAATTTTTTTTCTAGGTACTTTTTTACTTTATTATATCGACGTTTGGCATTTATTTGCTCGATATTTATCTCCAACCAAAAACCCCCTTTACGTGTTTGAAAAAGTTATTTATTTGTCCACTAAATTGGTTTAAATCTCTCTTTGGTTGCGCTACTGAACTTTCAAATCAAGCCCATAATTTTAAAAGTAATTTCACTTTTCCTTTTCCATTGCGATGGCTGTTTGGACATGAACCGCTTAGGCATAGGCCCTCATGTCCTACTTTTCTTCAATCTGTTGTTCGCGACTCGAACGGTTCAGATTTTTCACGATTTGTTGTTTTATTGCAGGATTTCCGAAGATCGTTTTTCAACTCGTTTCCAAAATATACTAAAATTTTAACATCTACTTTCAAATTAGCCTCGCCAGCATGAAACGTAAATTCCTTCAGCTCGAATTTTAGCATTATTAAAAAAAAAGCAAAACCTGCAGTTGCTTTTAAATATAATTTGCCTTTAATCGATAAATCTAATCACACGAATTCATTCCAGACTGATTGAGTGTTGTAATGCAATAACAATAAAAATATTCTGTATTACTTTCAACCTGTGCCTGAAGAATTTTATGAACAAGTACCGACAACCACATTTCTATACATACCTGGTAAATAGCTGAAAAGATATATCTCGGACCGGGTCAATATGGTGGCATTTATTTTTGTTTATTGGATAAAGCTGCAAGTTGGCATTATCTAATGATATACTAGGCGGGCCTGCAATTATAATTACACACAATTACCGGATCATTCTTGAATTTTTCAAAAAACTATCAAGTTTGGGTAAAAATTAGTAACCCATATTTTAGTGTTATTTAAAAACCTGGAAATATTTGAAGTAGCGGCGGAAACCATTAAAATGTTGGTTTGCTGATTAATTAATTATTGACTAATTTGCATTAAGTAATTATACAGTAATTTATCGAGCTCGAACTTTTGCTTTCTCAACCTTACGCTTAGGTAGTCTTCATATCAGTTCTTTGACACATGAGTGGACGATTCTAATGAAGAATGTTATAAATTAACACTCTCATTTTATGTTGTAACTAATGGTAATGGGGATTTGTTAAATAATAAGTAAGTATTTGCCTGAGATTCACTTCACACAGTCATCACTCTGCGATTTAATAATCTTTTCGTCGATTTCTTTCGTTTCATTTGCACATTTGTATCATCAATTTGTCTTTGTGGCTCTGATATCGATTCTACTTGTAAGCTTTTATATTGTTTAAAAAAATGTAAACATTTTGAAATGAAAAATCTACTAATATGATTTTAATGCTCTTCTTATTTGTTTAATTTTATTGCTCCTTTTATTAACCAACTTTTACTGATGGTTTATCTAATGCTGAACATTTTCTCTGCAGTTATACTTCCAAAGAGTAATAGCCTCCTATAAGAATAATAGATTTTCAGTGGCATGAACGGCATCTGATCTTTATCAAAAGGTCGCATAACAATAACTATGAATGTGTCAATAATTTTTGTGAATATTAGCAAAGATCGGATAAGCCTATTATTAGAGTGTGTAAATTACAAAATGAAATGTTAATCATATTCAAGGAAGTAGGGTAGGTACCATTATTGGCACACCTTCCCATATGGATGCAATGGGAAATTGGAGCACAATAACTATTGGAGCGTAAGTGAGAAATATTGCAATTTTTATTTATAGACAACAGGTTGATGAGAATTAGCTTTTGTTAACTCTTCGCTTAACGAATGCCTGCTGAAAATAAATGTCGTCAGTAGATAATTTTTTTCAAATTGGCTAGTTTTACGAGCAGCAACACTATACAGAACAGACACTGTTCTCAACATAAGACGAAACTAGTTAGTTTTATTTTTTGGGCTTTAATTAGTTTATTTCTGCTTAAAAAAATATTTTTTGAGGACTTTTAATAGCAATTTGCTTATTAACAACCCACAGAGTTTATTTAAATAATTTTATCCAAAACTTTGCAATAATTTTCCTTCCTCTAAATGTTATTAATTATGCTGGTTATAATTTGGATAAGTTTCTGCCTTTTCGTGATGTTTTATTTACAACATTTTATGTATGTACAATATTTGTGTAAATTAATTTTTGTAACATAATAATAAAGTGACTTCAGTTGAATAAGCGATACTTAAATTACCAAAAACCATTTCTTGCATACTAAGAATTTTGTTGATGACTAAAATCCACCAGAAAAAGGTAACAACTTTAAAAGATAATACACATTAGGATTAATAAATCCACCTTACTTCAATACCAGCCGCAGAAGAGCGCGTAAAAAAAAACTGGTATTAACATAAAAGAGGAAATAAAAAGACACATTTGCTTCAGCCACTTAAAAAATACTTAGTAAAAAATAACGCAAACTTTCAACATGATTAACAAAGTTTTAAAGAATTAAATTGTTAGAAAAATTACCGTTAACAAGCATTTGCAAAAGTACTTACACAGTCAATGAAACGGTTTGAACACCACAACAATTTTCGCGAAATGCTAATTTATGAAAGGAAAAATTGCCTAACCGAGATTGTCGATAAATTTATGTTTGCGAAGTGAAAGTAGGAAAAGTCAAAGATGCGAAAAAACCTACCAGGCAATGCGCTCAGCAAACACATAAACATATAATCAGAAACACCCATAATGTGCACTAACTTAGTGGTAATTGACCCAAACTATTCCTTCCAACTTTTCGTATAGACGTTCTTGTATTTGATTGTGGGGGCAGGGGTTTAATAGACAAAAAAAAATGGCAAATCTTGCTTGGAGAGAGTAGATTTGCCATTAACTGCTGAAACTTTATCAGCGAATTTCAGTCTGCGTTTCGCAAGCCGAGTAAACCTAACAATTACATTTATTAGTTTATATAAAGTCTATGTAAAGTACTATATATATGTTATATACTTTTATTTAAAATTTTATACGCGATACATACAATTTTTAAATTCGGTATGCAATTTTAAATTAAAAAAAAATAAATTAAATAAAAAAATGCAATTGGCGGTGAATTCGCAACATCGGTGTCAACTAAATCATTTCACTTTTATCAGCGTCACTTTAAGTTCTTTCACCTGGGATATTTCAGAAGTGTTCACTATTATGCCAGCAAATTTTTAATTAACCAAAATTTACAACAACAGCAGATTGATTTTGTTATTTATCAGAAATGTGACAGTAATGGCCAGAAAATATATAAGTATATAGAACGAAACGAAAGAAAAATAAGTATATAGAAGTATTTTTATGTCAAACAAGACAATATAATAAAAGATATGGAATTTTAAAGACATAAGGATTACAAAGTTTCCGAACACAAAAGAACTTATGATATATTTTATTTATTAAAAACAGGAAAGTTTTTTTGCAAAAATTGCAGAAAACCTTCATGTCCACACCTAGCGATCAGCAATAATTTGAAGTTTAAAAGTTTAAGTCAGAAAATTACTACTAAGTTCAACAATTTAGAAATCTTACCACTTTGCAATGCATTTTGCACAAAAAAAAATAGTAAACGCGGTAGCAAAATTAAAATAAAAAGTGAAGTGAAAGTCAAGTGTAATAAAACCCAATAAACATTTGTAAAAATTATCATTCTGATGAAGGAAGAGCACATTTTTTAAATTTTATCAATTTTTTAATGTATTTTGCTAAACTTTCGGTCTAATGGTTGTGCAATTATAATTTAAATTACATTTTGTGTAGCTGTTTTAATTTCATTTTCAATTCCATGTTTTGTTGGCATTTTATGATGTAATTGCATACTTTAAAAGTCACCAGGTTCCTTAATTTTTTTGTCATTAAGCTTTGTAATGTTTTAATTTTGGATAGAGATATTCGTTCATAATTTAAGTGGTTCCTGCAGTTCATTTTCCTGATTGCTTTCATCATTACTAGTTCGTTTTCAGTACACATCCTGGGAAATACAAGAACAGTGCCTTAAATTACATCCGTTCATTACTTTAATTTAACTAATTCCCATTAATCTTGCTTTGCTCAAAAAGATGCTAAACTCATTGTTTCGTATTTGGTTAAATTAATTTCTTAGCTTTAGCAATTAACTACCGCAAAAAACCTAAAATATATATTTAGTTATTACTAGTATATCAAAGTACTGGTATGCCAGGTGCATGTTTTTCTTGCACATGTTGCAAATAGGCCGATTAAGTCACGCTTATCAAAGTACGACAAATATCATAAAATGTTTTTTTTAATGGCAAGATTAACGATTTTGATTAAATATCATGCGGTTTCGACATGAAAAACCGAATCAAAGAAGCATGTCGTTAATGCCAACGAAGGTTTGACCTATAATTGAGAAAACCGTGACTAATTTCCATGACGGGGAAAAATTGGAACGACATTGCCCTCATGGCAATATACGCGTTTCAATATTTTATTCTACAAAAAGCTAATTTGGACCCTTCGTTTTTACACTTCACGGGCCAAAATAAATTTTGCTTGTGCTGTAAATAAATCAGCAAAAATTTGCTTTATTGTCGTTGAATTTTTCGACTCAAAGGGATTTTTCGTTAAAGCCATATCGGTTAATTATATTTATTATTTGTCCGTTCAGCAGACGTATATCAATAAAGCGACTCATCTAATACGAAGGATGTTTTGTGAATAAACAATAATGGTCGATTCTGCAAAAAAATCCAAAAATGAGCTTAATTAGCACTTTCGGTATTACCGAAACTTAATTAATTACTGCTTTAAGAAGGTTTGGAATTTCTATGAAAATTTTATAGGATTTTGTTGACGCAAATATTTGTTATTGTTTTTTTCCAATTATTTTACAATATATTAAACAGTTCCAATTACTTTTTTTTATCCAAACTCAACAAGTCTAACTTTCTGTGTTAGAAAAGCATGTATATGTGGCTTATATACTTTTTTTAATTTCCAAATAATTCGTCTATATCTGAATAGTTTAAAAAATTAATCATTCGGTCTTTCTTTTATTTTTATCATCAATTCTTCTGGATGACTCAAATTTCAATTTTCCTGGGACCAACATCGTGAAAAGTTCGTTAAAAACAGACAAGTTTTTATATTTTTTTGCTTTTTGCTTGCCTGGCTTTTTTCAAAATTCCGCTTGTATTGTGAATTCAGAACAATTTATGAATATTAGTGGAAAATGTAAGAGCAAAATATGAAAAAGACGCGAAATGATCGTGTGAAAATTAACTATTTCTTTACCCAAACAACTTAATATAAATATGGTTTTCCATTAACCCAATATTTCGACGGATTTTAAAAATCTTTATGGCATTTTTAGTCTATATTTCAATGCACTTTATTTTGTATTTTTTTCAATGCATATTTAAAAGACTGAAAATATATCTGCATTTACTTGCAACATTTATTGTTTACGTCTTATACATTTAAAAGCGCTCAAAGTCATATTCTTGCATCTAAAAATAAATGAGTCTCCAGCTCAATTTTTTGCTAAACCATCGAACCACCATTTTTAGGAAAATCAGAATGTAGATTGCTGCGCCATTGTAGACGTGGAAACGAAAGAAAATCTACATACAAAACTTAATACAAATATTATTAATAAACCCGTGCGTAGGATGAGGATGATGTCTTCAGAACAAATGATTAAATAAAATGTATAAAAAATCATTTCAACAAGAAATATTTCATAGCTTTCGCCACTTTTCTGTTTTATTAACTTCCTCAATCAATCTGAGTAAATAGTTTGAATTGAACGTTATTGCAATAGGAAAGCAAATATTAGTTCAAAAATATAGTCAAATGTTAGTAAAATTGTTCTCAAATTAACCGTTTTCTATACCCTATTATTTGTTTTTTCAACATAGCAAACTGATAACATTCTCTACTCGTTAATTGGGTTTATTTTCCATCCTCACATATCGTTCTATTGTATTTTCCCAATCATTAATAAACCGTTACATGCACTAATAATTGGCAGTTATGGCTTATACAGATTTAAATAAAATACGTCTATAACGATTTTTTGCGATACTGTTAATAACTACGGCCACGAGCCATTTCAAAAATAATCCAAATAAAACACGAATTTATTAGAATGGATTGTATGATTGTAGTTTTGATATCGAAATTAACGCATTTGGTCTCAGTCATGCAGTTGAGAAACTGTACTAGGTATTCAGATAAAATTGCTGTTATTTTCCACATTTACATGAATTAAGTGAAATCGAATGAATATCGACCAATGACGGTTTCATTAGATGTTAGGCAATGTGTGCATACAAAACATGTTGGAAAGTGTAAAGTAAAGTAATAAAATTACAATTAAAAAGAATAAACATTGAGAAATAAGCGGACAGAGACATTCAGGAAGCGTTCATATAACACACTTTTGAAACTTCGTTGAAATCACCTTGCAGATTCCACTATTTATTTGTTTGCAAAACCTTATTGTTAGGGTTTTTGGCTGAAAAATGTTTGTTACCTCTTTAAATTTTACGTTTTCTTGTTAAAATTGTTGAAGTACCCGATTGAATTTTGTTAGCAAATCTATGAATTACTTTGTTTTTTATGTATTATTGATGTTTTTCAATCTTGTTCTTTAATGGAGGTTTCCCTTATGTAAATTTATTACATTCGCAAATAATTTTGTAAATTGGGTTTTTGTATTTTCAGTTTTTTCAAGGACTTGTTTTTGAAATTTTGCTTCTAATGGTATTTTCGGCCTAGAAATAATTCTAATAATAAATTTGTTACCTGTTAATTTAGTTCTATCATAAATTTTTCAATTCCTTCTTTCACCGTTATCATGTGAATTGAGTACAATTTTAAATACCGATTTTTATGAGTAGATTTTCTATATACCAAAGTATTAAAATCGCCAAAATTTTTGTTACTTAATATATAGAGAAAAAGAATTTGGTTGTTTTGTTCTTTTTCATTAGTGAATTTAATTGTTGATCTTTTATTGATAAAATATAAGACAAAAAAAGAAGTTTTAAGATTTTTTTTCAAAAGTTTTCATTCACCACTATTAGCTGATGTTAATTTCAACCTTTAGTAATTTGTCAATTCATTTGAAAATTTTTTCAGATTGTTATTAATTTGTATTTCAAATTGTTTTGTTGGATTTTTGTTTCATTTTGAATATCTCTCTTCATTTAAAGATCATATATTTTTGACCGTAGATATTTTACTCCATAATAACATTTGCATTATTTTCTGTTCTATTGAACTTGTCTTGCTTAAATTTGAAAGGTTACTCTAAAATTATTTTTCATCTTATACGAAACTCATCTCTTTGCTCTTCTGGTAAATGTTGTTTTTTTTTCTTTACTGTAAATGAGGTCAAGCTTGGGAACGTTTTTTGGCGTAATTGAAAAATTTTAACATTTAGAAAAAACAATTCTTTCGTCTTTTGGAGTTTTGTCCAGAAATTGGTTATTTTGCATAGTTAAATTTTCTTTATAAACTTTCTCGTTCGGCAATTTTTCAAATTCACTGTTTTAAATTTGTTTTTGAATAATCAATTTTCTATTACATTACACATTATCAACTGAATTATACATATGATTAAGTCAAAAAATTAGAAAAAGAAATGAAGAAATGACCGTTTGGAAAGCAAACTTTTGGCCACAAAATGGAATCTTTCCATTATCTGAAAGTCAAAATGAATAAGTACAATGGATCTTTTTTTGCGACCAGTTTGTCGTTTTTCAGCTCCTATCGCACTGCCGAAAATTATGAAACGGGGGCGCGAACGAAAAGGAGTAAGATACTCGACACAAAACGGAATTGATACTCGATGTTCATTTTGCGTTCTACATGACAGATTCGCTATTCAAACAGAACTAATTCACGGAAATTGAATTTTCAATCTCGCTCAGTCCAACATACGTAAATATCTGTTGAACTATTCGGTCGTCAAACAGAGCCCCCGTCACATATTGCCTTTTGTTGACTATGTATTGGCCTGTCAGACATTCGTACGATACTTCTGATTGAGTTATAAAATCTATTAAAAACGAAGAACTGGACAATGGTTTTATTGACATTCGAAATTGAAAATCCTGATGTTCCCATGCGTTCCGTTTTACCCGATTTACTTTTACCGAGGGCTTTTATATGTTACTGATTAACTTCTGTAGGACAGTGCGAACATTAATAATCACTTCTGGTGTCTTTGGAACAATTCAGAATACTTTCTTAAAACTTTGGACTAACTTTAAAATAAAAAAACTTTCAAAATGTCGCCTGGAATTAGATGGAAACGAGGAGACAAATGAATGGTATTTTTAAACTTTATTCATTGGAGTTTTCACTTTCCAAGTCGCTTTAGCTTTCCTTTCCTCCTTAGCTTTTTGAATGTCCAAGCTGCTATAATGGCGCAGACCTGCATAATCTGGTCTTTCAGCTCCTCCAAAATTTCAGCTTGCGTCATGTACAGTTTGGATTTCAGACATCCAAAAAATCGAGTGGAACGAAATCAGGTGACCCAGCAGTCCATTCCAAAGACATTAATAGATAGGCGCAGGTAGTTATTTGTGCATAAATTTCGATTTGCTTGCCAGCATTATTGCCTTCTAATAATCCGTAAAATAGATGATGATGCCCCTAAGGCAAGTGCGGCAGTTTATCCTGCCTGCTAACTGCAGAATTAAAGTTTTCTAGTTGGAGTAAATTTTTCAGTGTAAAATGGAAAATGGGGCACCATCTTGCAGAAAGCTGATAAGAATGATCTGCAATTTAAAAATTCCTTAGTTCGAATTGACTAGCTTTTCAAACTGCAATTGAAATTTGCTACAAAAATGATTGGTGTTTTTTCTGCTTTATTTTGAACTGCTTTTAGCCTTCAAACGTAATCATACTCCTAAAACCAGATCAAAGTGTCTAAAAGGTATGTGGATCTCCCTCAAAATTTCGCTCTTTTGCTTAAGCACTTCATTTGAAACAGAGCTTTATGCTGTTGATGTGATGAGACAGAAAAATATTTCGAGCAAATAAAAGTAACAAAGAAACGGGCTTAAACCTAATAGTAAGGAGATTTAGAGACAAATATTATCTCCAGAAGAATCACTTAAGCAAATTGTGTTTCACAGGTCAATTGGATCATGTTTAACACAATAGAATAATCCGTTAAATAGGAAAATTGAAACCTTGTTTTAAGTTTATATACACTTATTATTTCCTTTTCTGTCGCAATGATTGAAATTTTGTAGGTTTTCCCAGCAAAATATATCCAGTAAGGAAATTTATATGTTTCAAAACAGATATTCGCACTTAAATATATGACACGCCACGTCCTACCTCGTAACATGCATGCATTTTTTATGAAGCCATTTTTCCTCCGACGGTGTTTTATATCTTTTTTGCTGGATTTGATTTAGAACGAAACAATTGGCTTAATGTTTGATTGGATCATATTTTAGACACTTTCATACGTAACAATAAACGTGCGTCGGTATTTTTCGGCGCTGATATTTATTGTGAATATGTACAAAACATCGTTTTTAATTCTATTTGCCGTCTGTTTCTGTTTCTATTAACAGTTTGTTTGTAGAAGACATTAATTCGATGAACTTTTAACCTAGATTTTATCTGCTTTTACACGGTATCTAAAGGTCAATAAGGACAAGTGAACAGAATGATTCAAAATTGAGTTGATGAGAAGAACATTCCTTGAGGGTGCGATTATTCGACATTGCTGCTGAATTTGTGATTTAGTTCTGTTCTTCATTTTGTTCTGTACTGCTTTCATATGCCTACAGACGGAAATAGGGCATCATACTGTATTTAAATACAATTTCCAAATTAACTGAAATTAGCGGCCATCTAAAATCAATGGAGCCGCAAGCCATTTCTCAGCGGTTTTGTATTTATTGCAGTTACGCCAACCCCAAATGTGAAATAATCAAATTTACGTGTAGGCTATTTACTTCCATTGTGGCATGACTATCCTGTGGCTATTTTGTTTGATATACAGTGTGTTCAAAAAAACTACCGGAGCCTTAGGAAAAGCCATAAAGTTATCTAGAACAGCTTGTTAGGAATGCTAGGAAACGTTGTAGTGCGTCTTTAATTTTGTTGCTTGAGCAACTGGTTACTTTGTTTATGCAATTTATTTTGCGCTTTTAACTTTTATTTTAGACTTCTTAGTATTCTTTATCAATTATCTAGCATCATACCTTGGAATCACAATTGACCACAAACTTAAATTCACTAAACACATACGAAACATCAGGGCAGAAACAATAAAGAGAACAAAACACTTCCGATCACTAACCTACAAAGACAGAGGAATTAGCACAAACACCGTCACCAAAATATATGAAGCTATTTATAGACCCTTGCTAGACTATGGACATATACTCATGACCAACGGAACAGAAAGGACAAAAAGTTATATACAAACAACAGAACAAATTGCACTAAGACTAATAACACGAATAAGACACCCCCAAAACCCACTACACAACCCCTCCACCCAACTACTATACGAACGCACAAACATGACAAAGATTTCGGAAAGACTCATACATCTACAGACAAAATGGACAAACAACCCCTACAACTGGACCATACTGAATCCCCTTTGTCTTACAAGACCAACCAGACAATCCCGCTTCCGTTCCCCTACAACACCCCTACTCGAACACTTACAAACGCAACTGACTACTGGATAATAAAATAATTTTTCTTGTCATTAGAATTGGAAAGTTATTAATAAGATTGTAATAAAATAATTTACAAGGGCAGATAATATTGTCGCTTTAGTTTCAGTCTTGAATTTTTAACTTTACCAAAGTTTTTCGTTAGTCTCAACTTTGAAATTTTTAAACGCGATTTTTCAAGTTACATTTTTTTAAAACAGTCTTTTCAAAGTGTTTGATTTTTATTGTTTAACGCTGAGCATATTCAGGTCCTTAGTCAGTCTTAAGTAATTTAGGTAGGATTATTATTATTATCGACTTATTTAATGCTCTTTTACCAAAACGAGTAACAGTATCTTAAATTTTTTTCGATGTTCCGACAGGAGAAACTATGCATTTCTGCACGAAAGTGCAGAGGAACTCTTTCTAATGTTTAGAAAAGTGTTCTTTATACAGTGAATAATAATCTTGAAGATATTATTCGCCATACCAATTTGCCGTTTTATTATTTAATCGAAGTTTTCTTCGCAATCCGAATACTTTCCAGGAAAGTTCTACCGCTTTACTGTACCGTTCATGCAAAATGTCGTTTCGTCGCTAAATAATATGTATGCAAATGAAGCATTTGCTTTATATTTAAATATCCATCATTGTTTTACGAAACTGTAAGAACCCTTGCGGCGGTGTTCATTTAACTTGCGGGGCCAAGTTTCTTTTTTGAAATATAATAATTTTTCTTGTTTAGAAGGTACTTTTTTCAAATATTTTTCTGTGGTTTTAAAAGAATATTTTGTGTGTCCATAACCTGGATCAACACTTGGAAGAACGCAAAATAAAAACTAACAAATTCTCTCCAATAATGAAGATTCCTTAGATTCTTTTTAGATCGCATTTCTTTGTCAAATCATATTCAAGCAACTCGGGTATTCGACATTGAAAAAGCCTTGTTTAACCGAAAAATATTATGTCATTGCTGATAAAATTGGTTCCATTTCTTCATTTCTCACATCACCTTTGTTCTTTTGATTATTCTGTTATAAGATAATATCTAAAACCACATGAAAAAGGTCAATCATCACCGTTCGCTATTAACTTCTCGTTGTCTTTTTCAACGTTTCCAAGTTATTAACTGTCCGAACATAGCGGGTTTAATTTATTTATTCGTTTCGTCTACACAATATTTCGCAATTAACTTTATATAATGGAGACCAGGGACAATAATAAACTGATAATGATTTTGTCCGAGAGAGGCCTGTCATGTCCAGATAGCGTTGACCGACATTTCAAAGCTTACGTGTATTTAATTTACCTGCTGCCTCGTCCCACTGGGTCTGGATTCAGACCCAATGTAGCCGAACTATTGATTCCCGATTTGGTCTATGCAGGAAATTTGCAATATTTCTTAATTATAATTATTGGATTTCTTGTTCACGAGCTTCCTCAGTATCTCCTTCTGTTTTCTTGTTCTTCTTCAAGTTCCGCGTCCAATTTTACTAGCAGCTACTACTGACTAGTTCGATTGCTCTTAGTTCAAGCCAGTTTCTCAAGTTTTTCAGCCAGGATGCTTTTCTTCTTCCTTCAACTCACTTTGATTAAATTTTTTCTTTCTTTATGTTTTGTAGTAGCGCGTATTTGGGTCCTCTTATTAGGTTCTCCAGCTCTGTTTTCAATAATTCGAAGCCTTTTTAACAGGTGAAAATTGGAAACTTGCTAACTTCCGCTTTGTGATTTTGCATTGGCTTTAAAATATTTTAAGTTTGAAATATTTCAGCAATTTTTTTTGGCTTTAGCTCGACAGGCTTTGTCTTTTTCACTGGAATAGTTTTCTCTGAAGAGTTTCATACATCACGAGAAAGAATCTAGAATGAAAATCGGGTGTTCGAGGAGGCCAGCAATAAAGTCCATACCTTCGTGTCATAGAATGTCTGTTTCTAGAATCGTTATTTGCTAAATAATACAAGTTATTTATTTAACATTTTTGGTCGGTTTTTGCAGACATTTTTGAAGGGCTTTTTCTTGCTCAGAAACATCAAAGTTCAAAGTGGTTTCGCTCCATTTCACTTGTCCAAATAATCAGTTCGAATGAAGAAAGTTGTTGCAGAAATATCAGATTTGAACCATATAATAATAGGGTTTTTTTTTTGAAAGACGTGAGTGGAAGGCAGAGTGGCAAAACACGCGGAACATACAATCCCATATTTATGTGATATTGTCAAGGAAGGATGTGTTTTATTGATGGAAGGGATCAGGCATGGCTCACTGGTTTTTTCAGACGAGGGTTCTAAAAATGCCGAGGTGAAAATACGTTTTAAAGTTGATTTATGTTTTGCAAAGAAGCTTTATTGAATTGTCTTTCTTATAGGCCTTTTAGGACCTTTTAAGGGATTAGAACAGGGTGACCAACGGTGGAAACAATTTATTTTCAACGATATTTTATCGATGATACGGACTTTTTACATTTATTTTGAAGATTTTGCTTAATTTAGTATGCTGTCAAAATTAATACATGCAGGGAAAAGCTTTGATAAAAGACAAAACGGAGAACTAAAAAGATGCAGTAGCTTGGCCTCAAGAATTTCCTTAAAAGTTTACAATAAATTAGCAGAAATTATTCAGTTAAGTGAATTTCAACGACAAGGAATAAGGAAAAAAGAAGTCAACAGCAAAGATCAAAAAAGCAATATCAACAGTAAAGTTGAAAATAGCTGCTTCGGCAGTCCGTACGTGAAAAATCGTAAAATTTTTCCAAATAAATGCGAATTTTCTAGTTTATAATGAGACGGTTTCTCTATTATATTTAGATTTTCTAGTTTTCCTACAGAAAATTTTTTGAAAATTAGATGTTTACCGTGCTTGTCTTGTGGCTTGAATATTTGGCTCTTAATGCGAGAAAAATTAGCGAAACAAGTGAAATTTTCTAAACTTAGAAGCAAGTTCTTTTTCTTAAAAAGCATATCAATAACTTTTTCAGCTTTTCCAGTTTATCAATTAGAATGTCTTGAAAATTTTTCAATGCGATATTTTGCCGCTTCAGTTGTCAATGCGTGAAAAATCGAAGACATTTTCAAGTTAAGTGAGAATTTCTTAGCATATCGTGCCAAGCTTTCTTTAATAACTAATATAAAATGCAGGGATTGAGATTTTTCAGTTTTCGACCCAGGATTTTTGAAAATAAACTTTTACCTTTTCTCATGTCTTTTTAAAAATTTGTTTATTAATGCAAATAATATTAGAGAAAGTAGCAAAGTTAGTGCAATTTTCTCTGCTTATATCGCCAAGTTTTCTCTCTTAAGAAGCACAACGATCACTTTTTCGGCTTTTCTAGTTTATAATTAAAAAATTTTGAATACTGAATGTCCAATGCAATATTTTCCATTTGCAGCTTCAGTTGTCAATGCGTGCGCGTTCATAGTTTATATTTCCAAGTTTGCTCTATTAAATAGTGTTAAAACGACGGTTTGATGTTTCACAGCTTTTGGCCCAGAATGTTTTGAAAATAAAGTTTTTACTATTCTTGTGCCTATTTGGAAATTTGGTTATTAACCCGAGAAAAATCTGATGCAATTGCGAAAGAAGTGAACATTTTAGAGCTTATAGAGCCAAGTTTGCACTTTTAAATGGAATAAAGAGCACTTTTCCAGGTTTTTTGTTTATAATGTCCAATGCGCTCCTTTCTATTTGCAGCTTTGGTTGTATATGCGTGAAAACTCATAGACATTTTAAATTTAAATGAAACTTTCCTAGTTTATACTCGCAAGTTTTTTCTATTAAATAGTCTAAAAAAGATGGTTTGAACTCTTCCAGTTTTCGGCGCGGGATTTTTTGGAAAATCGAGTGTTCACTATGCTTGCGTCTATGTGAAGATTTTGTGACCAACAGAAAAAAAATAAGCAAAAATAGTGACAAGAGTTGCATTTTCACCACTCATAGAGCTAAGTTTGCTCTATAAATCGGAATAAATATCGCTTGTCTAGCTTCTTAAGTTTCTCAAATAGAAATTTTTTAAAAACTGGCATGTCAAATACTCTCGGTTTTATTTGCAGATTCTGTTGTCAAAGCGTGAAAAATCAGATAAATTTGTGAAACGAAGCGACATTATCAGGCCTTATAGAGTCAAGTTTTCTCTATGAACTAGCATAACGGCCACTTGTGTATCTTCCCTAGTTTCTCAATTAGAAATTTTTGAAAATAGCATGTGAAATGCGCTCTGTTTAATTTGCAGCTTTTGTTGTGAACGCGTGAAAAATCGGAGGAATTTGCGAAATTAGCGACATTTTCAGGCCTTATAGAGTCAAGTTTTCGCCATTAAACGGCATCACAATCACTTGTCTATCTTCTCAAATTTCTCAATAAGAAATTTAAATAAATGTCCAAAAAAAAACAAAATTAAGAAACGACAAATCGCCTCACAAACTGACAGAATTTCCGTTTTTGTTAAGCGTTTTCACAACTTTTCAGTTTAAACACATCGCAAATCAACATGTATAGTGTTAATTTAAAGAAGTTATTGTGACAAAACCCAAACGTTGGTGTGTGTAGATTCAGTTAATCTGTTTTATACTTTTATTTTAGAAATCAACTTTGCGTAAATTTAGATTTAAATTATATCAAAGCATAACAGTAAGTAATTAACTAATTAACTAATTAAGTTAGAGCAACTAAATACAAAAAAAGCGTCAGACAATACATTTGTGAGACAGTGTCGGATTGCAAACTTTCTCTAGCCTTCAACGGAATGATTCGCAAAAGTATCCATTATCTTCGCTCAACGGAATTTAAAAAGTTAACCATCCACTCAGTTTCCCAATTTTCATCTGGAATAATTTCCGAATTAACCCTCGCGTTCGTATTGTATTACTTATGCTTGCAAAATGTCGAATTTTAGCGAAATTAGGCCACGTTTGCAGGAATAAACATCAAACTGTTAATTCAACCATAGGGGGATTTATGCGAGGCGTCCACACATCTGGAAATAACCCCTGTCAAAAGATTAGGTTCCGTTTGAATAGTCAAAAGATAAACATTTTTACGTCCCGAAAGGAGTTCGCATCGATAAGATACTAAATATGATTAAACCTGTCTGGTGGAGGGAGCTGGCCTCCCTCAATTTCTAAGTGGGTAGTTTCAGGCGGTAAACTTTCCATGCTATTTGTCTGCAGAAATTGATTGGGCACAAGTTCTATCTTGTTCGAGCATTAAATTGCGTGTTATCATAAACGCTTATATTGCAGATAAATCATCAGTCAAGTAAATGAAACACCAGACATGGGATAAGGTGGGAAAGCCTGGAAAAAAATGCACTTATCTGTGGAAAACTGTCTCGGGGAAAATGGGAAATGCGATTTAAAGATTTGATTTCAAATTTATTGCGTACGGGGTGTATACGACTATATTTAATTTTGTGGAAGGATTTTTTGATGCACAAAAATCGACAAGTCTAGTAGTAGTAGTAAACATCTTTATTTCTAAAAAAGGCTATCGACCTATCGGTCTTTCTGCCCTTGTTTAATACATGTAGTCTTAATCTAAATAAAAAACAAAGATGAAAATTCTCTTATTCTAGGTTAACAATAGTATTAAATAAACTTTCCAATTCTAATGACAAGAAAAAATTATTTTATTGTCCAGTAGTCAGTTGCGTTTGTAAGTGTTCGAGTAGCGTTGATGTAGGGAAACGGAAGCGGGATTGTCTGGTTGGTCTTGTAAGACAAAGGGGATTCAGTATGGTCCAGTTGTAGGGGTTGTTTGTCCATTTTGTCTGTAGATGTATGAGTCTTTCCGAAATATTTGTCATGTTTGTGCGTTCGTATAGTAGTTGGGTGGAGGGGTTGTGTAGTGGGTTTTGGGGGTGTCTTATTCGTGTTATTAGTCTTAGTGCAATTTGTTCTGTTGTTTGTATATAACGTTTCGTCCTTTCTGTTCCGTTGGTCATGAGTATATGTCCATAGTCTAGCAAGGGTCTACAAATAGCTTTATATATTTTGGTGGCGGTGTTTGTGCTAATTCCTCTGTCTTTGTAGGTTAGTGATCGGAAGTGTTTTGTTTTCTTTATTGTTTCTGCCCCGATGTTTCGTATATGTTTAGTGAATTTAAGTTTGTGGTCAATTGTGATTCCAAGGTATTTTACGTCGTTTTTTGGTTGTGTCGTTTGGCCGTCTGCAGTTTTTGTAGGGGAGTCAGCGTTGAGTCTGTGGTTTGTGAACAGAAGTTGGTTTTTTGACGCGTTTTCGACACGTCTAAATATATGAAAACTACGCAATTATTAGGTTTTTAAAATAAATGTGTCCTCAGAAAGCGTTTTCTCGTAGTCATTGCTTGCTTGCTGAAGTTTCTTATTTAACACTGTTTAATTTAGGAATTTGGTATGCTTTTTCAATCCCTTTCCGTCAAAATTTACCCGTCTGAATTTTCTGCATAACATTTTTCAAACGCCCCCTTAAGGAGATTATAAATCAAACATTATCGTTCAGGTAGAGCTGCGATTATTGTTCCGAATTGAACGCATCTGCAGCTTTAATTGGTTCAAGCTTCAAAGATAACTTAATCTTCTGCCAATATGCTTCGAGGACACTATTGTGTCATGTCGTCTAATTAATTCAATAAGTTTACTAATCCGAATGAGGCCAAACTGGCACTACTTCGCCTAGAAGGGAAACTAAATTACTTATAGGGTTTGACTCCACCATCGATTACCGTCTGGATTTACCATTTCATGAAACGGGAATGCGATTGAAGGATGTAGAATTTTCCCGCATTATTTCTGCAATGGGGAATTTTATTGAAGATATTCAGATCGATGTTATTCCTAAATTGCCTAAAAAACTTAAAACTTGATATTCATCTATTTCATTGACCAAATAATAATCCTAAAGAAAAATTGCCTTCTTTTTTGTATTCATACAAAACATTAGTATATTACGGTTCCGCCACTACTTGAAGTTGACTACTTCAAGTCATGCACGCAGTGGCGGGCCTTCGACTTTCGTCTCGCCTTATTTTTGTATTTCCTCCTGAATCTTCCTGTATCCCATTTTTTTATCAGGGCCTTTAAACGTTAAGCTTTGTCCTCTTGTATACAACAGAACAAAAATAAACCTTTTTTTTTCATCCTTATTGTTGATGTCGGTTAATGATGTGGAAATCCAGGTTCTTTAATACTAAACATATAAAAACATTTACAAAAATAATGGTTTGAGAATAAAAGGCCAGATTATCTGAAGTTTTCGGCTTTCATATTCTGACCGGTTGCTGTAAGCAAAGAAAAATGTAATTAGTTTCCACTGAAGTTATGCGGCCGGGAAATTCTGATACCGGTCAGCAAAATACCGCACAACTATGCTGTGCAATATCTTTTAATTAACTCTACCTGGCTGGGTTTACAGTTACTTACCGGGGCTCAGTTAACTCAAAGTTTTCCTTGGCCTGTTTCAATATTTCTAGCAAATGAAACCATATGCTTCAAAGGTTTCCACAGCAATCATAATTTGGATGGAAATGCTACTTTATTTATTGGCAGTTTCCAATGGCATTTTAGTAAATCCCCTTGAACGAAAATGTAATTACTGTGCATAGTTGCTGATGTCGAGTGTAGAATATCCGAAAATATAAGGAAACTAATACCTTTCAACAAGTATATTGTTCCATGTTTAAGCTGGAACTGCATTGTAATTCTATATATAAACGCGATTTCATTCAATTATTTGAATTATTATAAAATTGAATTATTAAATCGAGAAGAAAGCTCGGGGGAAAAGCTTGGAAACGGCAAATCTAAGTGTACAAATAAAATGTAAAACCTGTTTTTTGTAAGACGTTTTTTCGGATTTAAACCTATGTTTAATAAGTAAGTTATCAAATTTGCAACTATTGCTCTTTGGTTTATTTCTGTCTGTTCCACTAAAAACTAAACTAGATTGAAATTTACAGTGATTCGACAGTAGAAACACAGATTATTCTGGAAATTAAAGGATTATACATTGAGGGAATATTTTACAACCTAAAAGAGGACTGCCAAAATATATAAAGCTATTTGTAGACCCTTGGCTAGACTATGGACATATACTCATGACCAACGGAACAGAAAGGACAAAACGTTATATACAGACACAGAACAAATTGCACTAAGACTAATAACACGAATAACGACCCCAAAACCCACTACAACCCCTCCACCCAACTACTATACGAACGCACAAACATGACAAAGATTTCGGAAAGACTCATACACCTACAGACAAATGGACAAACAACCCCTACAACTGGACCATATTGAATCCCCTTTGCCTCACGAGACAAACGAGACAATCCCGCTTCCGTTTCCCTACATCAACGCTACTCGAACACTTACAAACGCAACTGACTACTGGACAATAAAATAATTTTTTCTTGTCATTAGAATTGGAAAGTTTATTTAATAAGATTGTTAACCTAGAATAAGAGAATTTTCATGTTTGTTTTTTATTTAGATTAAGACTACATGTATTAAACAAGGGCAGAAAGACCGATAGGTCAAAGAGGACTTTTTTCATATATGCAAAAGCTTGCAAATACTCATTTAATAGCTAATCTCTTTAAATCCGTGTTCGTTCACGGGTCGAAAATGGTAAATTTAAATTATTTTAATAAATTCAAATAAATAATGACTTTAAAAAGTTAGGACATACCAAGCAGTGTGAAAAACAGCAGCATATTTAGTTTTTCCGTCTTCCAGAAAAATACTCTTTTAATTTTTTAATAGAATCGCAGTAAAACTTTGAAATTTGAATTTGATTTAAGGATTTTGTAAATGTCCCTAAAAAATTAAGAAACCCTTTCTCTCTTTTCGTGCTTTCGATTTCGAGATACAGGGTTCCAGAAATTCTGCTTTCTATTCAAATATAGATAATTTAAAATACAGAATAATTCAGAACTATAGAATCAAACCGCTAAACATTGAGAGCACAGAAAAATATGTGGAAAAATGTGTTTTTCTGTTTAGAAAAAAATATTATAATTTATTTGTATACATAGAATATACAGTTAATTAAAAGCACACAAAAACCGAATAATTTTTTGTGCAAAGTTAACATCATTAGTTTTATTATATTGCTATGTGTGCATTGTTGTTTTATTCCAAATGGAAATTTTTTATTTGTTAGCAAATTTTGGCATTTTACTTTAATATTTGTTCTATAGTCATCCAGAAGATTATTACATTTTCTACATGTATTACACAGTTTTCGCTAATGACACTTTATTTATGCCCTAAATGATCATGTTTATTATATTATTATTTATATTAATTAATTGTTGAGATCAATAGGTGAACTTCTGACAAACTTAGGTAAAAATTCTTGAAAACGTACTTGTATAAAGAAGACCCTACTTTACTTATAAAGTTACTTACTTTTACCTATAAGTTAAGTATAGAGTATTATACATCGAATAGATTTAGAATGTTTAGTTTATAAACTTTACAAACAATTTATCATTGAAAGCGCATACGATTTATTAAATACGCTTTATTTACTTACAATTTTTATTTCAAATTATACCAGCTTATAAAATATATTATAAACACATATGTAAAGAAATGACCTCAAATCTTGCATTGCATTTTTTACATTAAGATAGAGAATATTTTTTGTATTTGAGGAAAATTCACATATACGGGAAAAACTAAAAATAATTTAGAAAATTTAAAAATTCACATTACTTTTCCATAAGTATCTTCAAGCTTTCAGGCAACTTTTTAAACAATGCGGTTTTCTAAATTAAAGTAATTTTTATAACACATTACTTTGTACCTAAAAACCCTTACGAAGTTAAATATTTTCATTCTCAAATTAAGGACAATATTGAAGTTTACTTTCATCAAGATTTCATTTTCCATCTACCATTTTCTGCAAGATTTTGCTTAGTTTTTTATGTTGTTTTGCCCACTTTCTGAAGTTTTTACTTTATATTATTGGTTTTTAACATATTTTCTGATAGTTTTACCCCTTTTTAATATGAGCGCATCAAGTAAATTACCTTCAGAATTCGTCATGGATTTTACTGAAAAATCTTGACGACAAAAATCCAATCCTAATATGATGACAATTTCTTCAAAGCGGTTCATTTTGATCCATTTCGTTCAGCTTGAAAATATGTTATCAATATAAAATCCCACAGGAATTGTAAAATTAATCTTTTACGCCGGCAGTTGAAACTTAAAGTATCAAGAGCAGAGTAGATTAAATTGCTGGATATGGGATTATATTTATGTAACTAGAAGCAACAGGAAAAATTAGGAGAAGCGGGTTGGAAGCTATTAAATAAGAAGCAAAATTGGAAAAAAATACGAATTTATTTTTTGGAACTAGAGCCACTTTAAATATTTATAAAACATCAGCAGTTACTTCAATTCATGTAATAATATTTGTCAAACGTTTTAGTAGATTTCCGTGAATATTTTCGAAATGTTTTGTAAAAATATGTCAATTAAACTAAAAGGTACTCGATTTTACGCCGTTTTTTGGCCCAGCAATTTCGCATTCAGAAATGAAATAGTTTTAATAGGCTTGGATTTCTGCATGATCAGCAAGCTTTACTTTTTGGACACATTAATGTGAGTATTAAAATGTACGTTTATGTGTGACAGTAGGGCAGTTGGGACGGTCGAGCCAAAATTAACTGAATGACATTTTAGCCAATGAATTTCCACATTTACCCTTTTATGTCCTCTAATTACCATTCAGTATATGCATTTTACTGACCCTAGAAAAATTGCTGACGGCTACATTCAATGCTTTTAGAAGATCTTTGAATAAATCAGTTTGATCACATTTCGGATTGATCGGACTGTTTTATGAGGATGCTATGAGAAAAACTGGCCAGTTTTGTGCAATTTTGACCTCTATGTAACTATCCATTATTATTATGGATGTTAGTGGTATGCTGTCCAGTGAAATAAATTACTATATAAAATATTATAAACCAAATGATTCCAATTTGAGATATTTAATCAAACAGTGCACTATTCATCAACTGTCTGCAACCGCATGTTTAATTATATGAAATTGATGTTGCGGATCGATAAATTCTCCATTGCGTTGGATGGAGAATATGGATAAATCAACAGTTTATGATGTAGTAATTTAGTTAATTAAAGTATACTAATCGGTTGTATGAAGTGTGAACATTCACGTTTCAACGTTATTGAAATACTTTTAATTTGGGCAAATGTTTGCCATCCTTTCACCGTTACAAAGGCTAAACATCCAATAGAATTGGATGGCCACACATTGATCATTTGAGAGATGCTGTTTGGATTTGCATCAGACTAATTTATTTGAAAACAATAGCTTTTAGTTTAAATGGGAAAAAACTATTTTGTAGTTGTTTAATTATTCTTTTATATTTTTTCAATCGTTTTTTAGTCGTGTCTCTCTTTTTTTAAGTGGCTTTGTTTTGCTTGAGTTTAGGTTGAGGTTTTTTGATCAGCAAGCTTTCAAGTGAAACACCTCCAAAGATGCAAGTGAGGATTTTTTTCCTGAGCTGAAAAAGGGCCAAAAGCCCAAATATTTCACCAGTTTTAAGCAATAGCAGCAAAAGGTTCTTCTGATACCATTTTAAGGCCAAAAACATCATTATTGTTCTTTTTCGCTATTACTGACAAAATGTTACTTTCACTTTTAATTTTATTTAGTATTTATTTATTTACTGAAGACATTGCTAATTTACATAATAATATTGATGATTAGCTGACTTCACTCTACTTGTACACGTATAAATTAACAATTAGTAAGACTAAACATCACGTACAAACAAAAAAATAAATAAACTTAAATTTAAGAACAAATTTTCATTAAATTAATCTGTTTAAAGCCGGGTGTAGTATCGTTTTGCAACCGGAATGCTTTTGTTGTCGTTTTCGATGGTCTGGAAAACAAAATTGTCTAGTTAGTAATTTAGCTTACACGCATTAGTTAAGAAAAAAGTAAGATATTTGGAGCTCTTGCCTCCGTGTAGAAGAGAGAGTATAATGGAAAAATTAATTTCATTATATTGAGTATTAAAAGTATTTGAAAAGGGAATAGTAATTACATTAAGCTTACCATGATAAGGCTTTTATCTGAAAACTCGTAACGCCTGATTCCTCTTTCTGCTATCGTTCCTGTCGATTCGATTTCCAGTGTGTGGTCGTCTGTTTTTCTTGCAATACTCTAAATGTACCACAAAAAATATTGTTCAGCAAAGTGTGGATTATTTAAAGTTAGCAGCAAATTGACAACATTTTCGACTAAACCTGGAATTAATCCAGCTAATTCCGTAATCAGTTTATTGAAGCTACTGAATTCATTTAGAGATTGACTGAATGATAATCTCAATCCAAATCGTGTCGTGTAGAAAACTATAAATTTAGGCACACTTTATGCAGGCCGAATTTGATAAGGTGTTCTTCAATAACTTGCTAGAAAACAACATAAATTTGTAATAAAATTTTCTTTCAGAGGCAAATAAAGGAAAAATTTGTACTCAAGAAGTGCTAGACGTTAATTGTTGGTCATTTACGCAAACCTGCCTCACTTGAAAGTTGATAGTTGCAGTAAATTACAAAATAAAACTAATAATATGAAAATACTGAGAGTTTGTTTGTCGTCAAAAATCTCGTGTTACCAAAACTTGCGCTCATCAAGTGTTAATTACAATGAAAACGAGCGAACATGACTCCAATGAGCAAAAAAATGATGGCGCTTTACATGTTGGCATAGAGAGAAAAAAATCCGTTTTTCTGTAAGTTAGGCTGCAATTTTTGCAATTATAAATAATACTAATATACAATTTAATAATACGTTCTTGAATAATGTGCTTATTAAAGTATCTATTTAAATACCTGCGCCTTTTTATTGCAAATGAACAAACCACATAAATTCTGAGGAATACACAAATAGCATTGCAACATTACAACTTTTTTACGTGCATATCAACGTATTGAAGACCAGATTGTCCAGTTGTACCAGAAAAATATTGGATTAGTTTTAGACTTTAGGCTCAGGCTTGAGGCTCAGAATAACTTTATCCAGCCGATAATCACAGTTCAAAACTTGTGCAATCAGGTTCATATGTCACCTTAATATGGTACTCTACAGCAATAGTTTCGTCTACTTCTTCGTCTAGAATAAGAACGGACTTATGCTGGAACTCGCCACTGTGACTGGTGAAAATTAATTCCTTTCCATTAATTGAAATTTCCAAAATTGGTTTTAGCCCATTTACTTGCTTCGCTCTTTCCTTTGCAATGCCTGTAATGCAGTATGAAGATGGAATAAAAATTATGCTAAAATGCAATTAACATTGAATTACATAAATGCCTGAAATTCCTGCATGCTTGCAGATTTCTAAAAAGCATAATTTTGGTAATTTCACCGAGTTAATTAGCAAAGCAAATTCCCGACAAAATCCAACATAAATGTTATCAATGCGTGTTTCATCATTAATAAATTGTAGCAAGTCTAAACAACTCACAAAAACCATAAGAGTTACTTGATACATTTTATCACTTTTAAATTGCTGTTTGTTTCAATTTTATTTTGTAAAAGGCATAGCCATTAACTAATTCAATAAAGATTTAGAAAATTAGAATTAATAAAAAGTTAAACAGGAAAGCAGTGCAACTTTCCAGAAAATACCGAGTTGTTTATTGTGCAACGATTTCTCTTCTTTTTTTACTAAACTGTTTCTCCGAAACATTCTGCAAACGCAATTGCCCATTTTAGTTTGATAATATTAGTTACAAATAACGAAAAACACAACAATTATTTATATAAATTATAATAAAAATTATAAGACAAATTATGGCTACAATCTTCAAATATTTCAGTCGACGAGTGCGAACAGAGAAAAGAGGAAGACGAAAATGCGAAAATAATTTCAAATTGATCCACGAAAACAAAAGCAATTTTTCTTGCGTAGTTAATTCTCTTATTTAGAAAACTGCAAGCTGTTTGTTTCAAGTTGTTAAAAACCTACTAGAAAATACTCAAAATTCCATAGGGAACAATTATGTGCATGGACATATTTTTGCTAAATTTTGAGTACATTTTTTAATGACTGCTGAAATATTATATAATTTTTAAGATTATATATTATTTATAATTTTATTTTTTATAGCTAGTTAACCTATTGATTTTTGCATGTTTGTTGCGAGCATTATGTAGTGTCGAAAAGTATTTTTTCCAAATTTTAATGCATAAGGTTTCTAAAATAATCATAGTATTGAAACTGATTTGCTAAAATTTTTAAATGAGTGTAGAGGATCAAGAAGTAAAAGTGGGAATTAAAATAAGGTAGAACAGTCAAAACGTTAAAAAAAGTTAACTGAAGAATTAGACTAGCAGAAACGTAGATTTTTCACAACTTTCATTATTATCATTTTTTAAAGGCTGCAAGTTACGAAATTTACGACTCAATAAATACTTATAGGAATCATAATTATGCATGTTTCATAATGGGAAAAAAATTAATGAATGTTCAAAAGTATGAAAGAAAGTGCTTTCAGTAAAGGAAAAAATCATCATTATGGTAATTATTTTTTAATAAGAGGGTTTAAAAAACGATGTTAACACTCGATTACAAATAAAAGATTTTTCCAACTATGAAAAATCACTTTAAAATGAATTGCCTAAAGTCCAAGTTCTGCGCAAAAAGCCACTATTTTCAAACTGACGATAAGTGCAAGGTTTTCCATAAATAAATTCTACATAGAAAAATTCCAATATTTTGTGATACTGATCAAATTAGAAATCGATTCTAAAACGACTTGCTCCTGCAATGTACCTACTGTGCTACACAAAGGATTTGTTAAACCAATGCGTTTATGATTGACGGCTGGAAAGTTTCACAAATACATACCGAGAGCAATGAGATGCTCATAGAAATTCTCATTTTTTTCCAATATGAATTTTCCGTTCACAGACATGTTGCTGAATATTTTGGTTCTGATGTTGGCAGGTTCACAGGTGGCAACTAACTGATAAATATTACTAAACGGCTGTTATCAGAAGTGTAAATTTAGTGACTAAATAAACTGCGGTGCTGATTATCTCAATTTTATCGAGTCTCCAAATAATTTCGTTAAATGGAAACCCAAGGTTTACTTTTACTAGATACAATTTGGACTTTAATACTGAACACTAATCGCCTGATTTATAGATATGTCTCTCGAAATCTACTTTGATTCTCTACTACTCCGTTCTCGAGGTGGAAAAATCTTCAATTTGTCCAGTTCGTCATTATACTTAGGAAAGTCTTTTTAGCTGAGATTTTTGTGCCTTCTCTCTTCTACTTTTCTCTGTTGTTATGTTTCATTTTCGTTCATTCTGTCTTGGGCTTTCGGTTTCTCTTCCCCACGTATTGGTTGCTGGCTGCTTCTGTTTTCAGCTTACTCGTATTTGCGAGCCTTGGTTTATTTTACATTCCTTTCTCATTAATGTTTTTGTTCGTTTATTTTAATATTCCTAGCCGGATGTTTTCCAATTTTCGCAATTTAAAGCATTTGCTTTGATTCGCTTTGTGTCCTGTCTCATATACAGTCAAACAGTGTGGGTTTTTTCGATGAACAATATCTGCAATTAATGAATCATTAAGCAGAATGAATATCTGATAATTTAGCGATATGAACACGTAAAACATGTTCATGTGAACAAACCATTTTTTATGTTTTCAATGAATAACAACATTTTCAATTAATTTCTCAAATTTCAACAAAATTTATTATGTCCGTGTTTGGAAGTTCTTAAATAAAAATTTTGATCACATTTTAAAATTGCAATACACAATGAAAATTTTAGAATCTACAAGACAACGAAACAGTAATTAAGGTGATTTTGCCCCAAATGAGTGTACATAATTTATTGTTATATTATATTATATTATATATATGAAAATATATTTTAAATATGCTCAATTTATTACCAATAATTCAGTTTAAATTTACGAAGATTTTAGTTTTTAATTATAAGATAATGTTTATTGAATGACGCCGTTGAATTTTAGTTACTTTACTGCATTCAATACTTCAGATTCACTACTCCCGACCATTCTTTATAGCCTCGCTAATGATAACCATTTTCTGTAATCTGGCATAATTCTACGCAATTCTGTATAATGTTCGGCAGTCTCAGGTAATGCCGTATAGATTCAGGTAATACATACTAAATCGAGATAATGCTGTTTGATTCCAGTAATTTACAAATCTTCCTGCGATATTAAGGCGTGGTTAGACATGGTTGCTAGCAAAAGCTTTTTTGGAATTAGTAATTATTTTACGTTTTACAGTGGTTTGAATCTTGAAAATATCAGCAATTTTTCAGTAAAAATTATTCTCTTATTTTCATTTCAAACGGTCACTAGAAGTCAAGACAATCTCAAATAGAAAACAGTTCAAAAGCACAACTTTCCAGCTAGCAATAAGTGAATCGTTATGTTACTGATTTCTATATAACTGTTAAAGTGGGTCAAGTTTTGTATAGCAGAAATCCTATGGGGAAAATTGTACTTTTTGTTGTTCAAACATATTGTTAAACATTGTTGTTCATACATCCTGTATGAGACATTATTAAAATTAAAAATGTGTTTATATTTCTTTAAAAGTGGGGAAATTTCGCTATGAATTTGTGTGTTAATGTACATTAAAATCTTGCTCTTAAAATGCTTCTTTTCATTCTATTCACGTGTTTTTTTCTTATTCTTTTTACATTTCGCCCGTTCTAGTCAACTTTACAAAACAAAGTGTATGATCAAAAATAAGGAGCCGATAAGATGCAAACTGGAAATAGAAAGAAAAATTATAGGCATTAAAATTTCTAGAAAAAATCTAGAAAAAGAGGTTATAGAACAAGTAATTAAAGCCAACAAAGTAGCAGGATGCCTCAATGACACTATCTAGAAGAAGAAATACCACGCTAGAGCTGTTAGGAGTCACATTATAAGACAGTTGCAAGACCAATCATAACGTACACTGCAGATACAAGACCAGACATTGGAAGAACAGAAAATATAATGGATACTACCGAAATGAAAATCCTATGGCGAATAGAAGGAAAATCGCTGCGAGGCAGAGTCATAAGGGACGTATGCAAAGTCACAAAGACCAACGAGTGGGTAAAAACAAGAAGAACGGAATGGAATAATCACATCTCTAGAATGGCGAGGAACAGGGTCATCAGAATTGCCAGAGACAAATCACCAGCAGGAAGAAGATCAGTAGGACGTCCAAGAAAAAGATGGAACGACAACCTACTCGAGACGCACTGAAGATGAACAGGAAAAGTTGCCTATGTAAAGAAGAAGAAGATTCTGTTAAGGTACTTTTTTCTTTTTATTTTTTTACATTTCCGGTAGTGCCAGTTCTAGTCAACTTTTTTTTTCATCAAGTGTATTTTAAGTTAAAACAACTGAAACCTTGGAATTAGAGGGTCCACAAATCGACAAGTTCACCTAGAAGTTTTAATAGAAGAAAAAAGAAAAAATAATCGATTAAATTAATGAGATTACGGAGAGGATCGAGTGAAATCAGGCATGAAATATCGCCGACGAATCATAATAATAACTCGGGCATAAATCACATACCTTATTCAGGTAAAAACGATCCCCAACATACGGCGGCCGTCTGCTTTCCTTGTTGGTGAACCATATAAATCACGCTTTAAATAAGGATGTCACATAATCAGGCGTCGCGACGCTCTTCCAGCATCCCCGTGCGCGAAATCTCCCGTCAGTCCTAAGTGGGCACCGGAACAGAACGGTTTACGTCTTCGATCCCGACCTTCCCTTCTTCTCCGTAAGTCCACTTACCTGAGTAACGCGTACCCTGCGACTTACGCTTTATTTGGTTCAGGAAAAAAATTGCCAAAATCCCGGAAAATCGGCTTTTAACAGCCAAAACCAACAGTTCCGAAAGGAGTTCGAACCGACTTTTAGGCCAGTTTTAGAAAGTTTATTTTAGTCGACGCTTGCACGTTCCGACGCGAATTATTTCTGCGACAACTTTGAAGTGCAGCCGGTAAGTATCGTTTTTTGTTTGCTGTCGCTGAACGATGTCGATATTTTATTCAAGTGAGTCAGCTTAATGAGATGCTTTCATGCCAAAGTAACAATAGAATTAACTAAAAAATTGCCTATTTATCAACAGTCTTATTTGCTTTTTCATACTATATTTAACTTGTAAAGTGCACAGGAGTTCACATTGTAAATATTTGTTAAGCAGTTAAAGTATCTGATTGATACAGGGTGTTAGTAAATAAGTGCGACAAATTTCAGGGGGTGATTCTGCATGAAGAAATAATGACAATTTGCGTAAACGTATAGCCGTAAATGCTTCGTTTTCCGAGATTCGGGTGTTAAACTTAAATTCCATTAAATTTTTACAAAATCATCATTGGCGCGCATAAGGGTGATCTCCATTAAAAAAAATGGTACGCCACAAATATTTCAATTCAATCAGCACACCCAAAAAGTAATTGTGTGGTGTGGAATAGTGCGCGGAAGAGCGATGAGAAAGAACTATTTTTCTTTGAACAGTCTATAACTAGACAAGTATTTCTAGAATTTCTCCAACTTGAATTAATTCCCGCATTAGTGTCTTTATTTCCAAAACCATTCGAGACAGACTCCTGACGACAAACTGATATTCCAGCAAGATGGTGCTCCTCCACACTATGCTGCCATTGTGCGTAATTTTTTGGATGAAACCTTTCCCAATTGGTGGATAGGAAGGAAGGCAATTTTTTTCAGAATGGACTCCCAAATCGCCAAACTTATCTCCGATAGATTTATCCTGCAAATAATCCGCAGGACTTGAAAGAGGAGAGTCGAAAAGAAGTACGTGCAGTAGCTTCGTAGAGAAGTTTGAGCAAAGTTACAAGAAACAGCGACAATCTGCGGTAAATGAAGAAAATAAATGAAATGTGTTAATAGCATTCGTCTGCTACTCCAGTTAAATGAAACGAAGACGATGCAGTTCTGCTAAACCTTGGGCAGGTTGATAAGCAAAACAAAAAAATTTACAATTTATTTTTCGGTTATGTGGGTGGGATGGCCAAAAAGTTTTCCAGACTTTTACCGGTTAGACTATTTTAGACAGCAATAATAACTTCCTATAAAATTGTCAGACAAAAAGTTCCAACATTTAGTTAAACATTAAATACACGTTCTTTCCTATTGTGGTTGTAAATGGCAAATTCTTC